>CM070032.1:144649159-144669030 GCA_036250615.1 Ptychadena robeensis | reverse complement strand
TTTCATTCGTGGTTCCACCAATTTTTTTTATTCGATATTTGCGTCGGTTGTACAAAAATCAAAAAAAAATCGAATTACCTTTGATAAATCGACGAACGAAATCCGATAAAAAAATCGAACAAAAAATCGAATCTGAAGTTGAACGAAACAAAAATCTTGACGTGTAAACCCACCTTAATGCCTGCCATACACACCCCGATGGTGTGCAGGCAGACCTGTCCCGATATGTTCCAGGATGCTAACGTGATGAGGTCATCACGTTAGAATCCCGGTGCATTATGGGGCCCCTTCAGTCGGCGGCACCCTTTGTTTGAAGATGCTGTCTTCATTGCAGCTTATGGCATCGGCTTCCATCGGCTTGCGCCGGCCAGAGATTATCGGACATGTCCGTTCTCTGGCCGGCCAAGCTGTGGGGCAACAGGGATCTGTCGCCCCATGTGGGCACATGCCGATAAGCGAGCGCGCACGCCTGTCGGTCAGGTTAAAAATCGGCCGCTTGTCGGCATGTGTATGGCTAGCATTAGTCTGTTTTGTTTGCATGCATTGTACTTGTTGCCTAAATAAAGAAATAAAAACATCTTCCAAAGAAATACTGTGACTGCTGGTGACTTATTGGTTTGAGTGGAATTTGTATATATCAAGAGCCACGCATCACAACCATTTTTTGTTTTTCTTCAAGCTACCACATTCATAGTAACAATAACAGAATAGCACAGAATCCCATATTTTACTACAATCAATCATGACACATAAGGGAGAAGGGGAGTACATTGTGCAATACTTGTATGTCATTTTTCTTATAATAGACTTACTTCAGACACTAGATAAATATTTGTAGACACTTAAAGCTTAATAAGGTAGTTTCTAAACCACACACTGATTTAAGAATTAATGACTAATACCCTTTAGAAACGGTCAAATTACATTTCTTACATTTTGACTAGCAGACTTTGTGAGTTTAATTCACAATCATGGCATCATCACAAAAATAGCTGGAGATGTGTAGAAGGGGAATGTTAGAAAAAAGAAAGTATTGCTCCAGCACATTGTTTCCATAAATTCATTTTCGAGCCTGCACATGCTTGTGGTGTTAACCCATCTATACATCTCAACAATTTCGGTGATTATACCATGTTCAGAGACTTTCAAATTGGCTTCATGTCCAACAGATATCAGAGTGGAAGAATAAAAGAAGCAGAACAAGCCAACCAACCATCAGTTGTGAAGTGCAATAAGCATCCTGATATGAGGATTGAAGAGTGCCACACAGATAAGCTCTTAAGCCTTCCTTTTGTCACTTTACTGTCTAGTCACAGACTTGAGTAAAGGTTCCTATACATGCAGCAAGGGCTGCCTGATTCTCGGGGTACCGATTGCAGACCGATGTCATCACGCTGCAGCTGGATGCCCAGAATAATGTCAGGCGCCTTTGTGTGCCAGTCATTACTTTAGTGGGATCGGCTAGAGAATTAAGGATATGTCCTTTCTTTGGCTGATTGAGTTTTTTGCTGGCATGGATCAGCTGCTCCATGTGGGCACCCGCAATCCTATAGTTTGTCGCGAGCGCGCACACTGGTCGATCGGCCATGGAAATACATAGAAAACCCACCAGATACTTGTACGATCTACTGAAATATAGCTTCATTTAGCTACAGTCTGATCAGTGTGCAATGTATTTTATGTTCGATTTTGATGTGCTTGGACAATCGTACAAGGTGTGCGTTTTCGATCTATAGACGATCCTTTTTTTGGTCAATCGAACAGAAATGACGAACCATGTATAGCTACCTTAACTTTAATGAAGCATTGAAAAAGCAGCATGGTAGATGTGTAAAAGTCAAGAATGGAGAGCTGCTTTGGCAAGTGAAATAACTCCCATATATGGATTCCATTTCTGTGTTAAGTGAGGTAAGTCCAGTGATGCCAGATCAATATCTGGACTTTGCCCACCTATTATGGTTTTCTGGAGAATTAGTATTTAAGAGCATGAAATTGTGTAAGACAGAAATAAACTTGTCCTTTAAACAATAAGGAATTTAAAGTGCTTAGGCAGCTTGTATAAGACTTCAGAGGTGCAGGGTACAACTGAACAAATCTGATCATTACATCCATGTTTCCTATGTTTTAACAATTGTTGTGGACCTCAAGCATGTGTATAACCGGTGGACTATATCACTGTTCACAAGGAGAAAAAATATGGAGCTCACTTTAGACATTTAAAGTGCATGTAAGATAGCAAGCAGCATTAAAATAAGAAAACAAAGTAATCATCCTGAACAATATACACAGGCATTAGAACATTTCATTATACATATCTGACCTACTATTGGTAGTCAGTTACTAGAAGTATTTAAAGTGTTTAAATAAAACTTGGCATTTAACCAACAAAATGCATCATATCTTTGTTTTTTATGGTTCATTTCAGGCAGGGCACTAAAAGCAGCATTTCTATAAGCTTGCCATTGTTTATTTGTCCTCTTTAATGTTACAAATGAATAAAAGGAATAGAAATGTACAAATGTACATGGTTACAATAACAATAAGATGAACATTGCAGTGGTCAGCTCTGATAATCAATTTGTTTTTCCTAGATCCCCATCAATGTAACTGACCAGTTATGTGTTTTAACTTACTACATGCTTACTAGAGATGGCCAAACATTTCGCCCAGTAATCAGTTTGCAGAAACACTTACATTGTTCAGTCCACCTCTCATACTTAACAGGGAGACAAAGTTTAACCCCTAGCTGATGGTGTAGTACAGCCAATTAAGTATTTTTTCCACCCGGGCCACACTTCCCCGCCCATCCAATAAAACACATGGGATTTACATTTCATTAAAAAATTACATCAAATTTAAATATAAGTGTGGGATACTTTGGAAAAAGGGGACCACAAACAGCATGGGGTCCCCTCCCAGAGCATACCAGACCCACTACTAACATAGGGTCTGGTAAGCTCAGGAAAAGGGGGTCCATGAAGGATGTGGGGTACCCCCTCCAGAGTATACCAGACCCCTTTTGGCAAGTTTGAAAGGACATCACATGCCATACCTCAATGAAGGGGAGACCCATGGTTAAGGTAGGGGGGTCTTTTTCTCACAACCTTTCCCTGGTGTTGTGCTGGTGTGGGTAAGGGGCTATTGATCCCCTTTAACCAGAGGACCCCCTCACAGAAAAGTTCTACCATTCAACATAATCACTTGAACAGTGTTTATTCCACCGTTGAAAATCACTCTCTTCCCCAGAAGGGTCAAGTGTCCCAAGAAGGGGGGAATCTACCCTGAAGTTCCAGCATCTACCCTGAAGTGTCTTCGCCACTGAGCTGTGGGTGGTTGCACCTTGGCTTCCCTCCAACTCTCCCAGCATGAAGATTAGCCGGGCAGGTGGAGGAGCTGTCAAATAGGAGATGTGCACACAGCCATCTGAACTCTTGCAGATCCCTGCTGATATAAGCAATGCAAATCTGTGTGTAGGAAAACTGCACTCATGCTGGCAGCTTCCTTACACACAAACAGCCTAGAGAGAAAGCATATGCAGCTTCCTTACAAGCAGCCGTGCCCCCCCCCCCCCCTTTTCCCATGTGTGAGGAAGATAAGATGTGCCGTAAAGTGTGGCTAAAGTTGGTGCTGCAGGTTTTTTCCTTAATTGATTTGAACATTTTTCTGGTTTCCTGCTTTAAAACTGGGTGTGTCTAATGGTCTAATAGTGTGTCTAATGGTCTAATAGTCTGAAAAATATGGTATTTACCAATATCCAAGAGTGTTAGATCAGTTAGTTGTCAGTGCCTGCTCATAACAGCACTATAAACCTCCTATTTGTCCAGGCCGGGCTGGATCCTGGACAAACATGACTGTACTCCTTAACTTTAAAGTATCAGTAGTCTGTAGAGGTGGACAGGAATTAAAGGTACAGTACTTCCTGAAGTTCATCTTTATGTTTAGGGGAATCAGGTAGCCACAGTGTCATCAGTTATATGAGGGGCTGATCTGTGCAACCCTGGTGGTTTCTTTTAAGATTTGTTAGTGCGTCTGTTACTTTAAATTTTGTTGTAGGTGGTCAATCATCAATAGATGGTAGAGCCATGGTGGGACTCCAAAAATCAAATACTACTGCATGCCAGAGACAGACTTAATCATAAATACAACGTCTTATTATGACTCTAGATCTGCTTTAACTTTGTGGTTTTGTGTTTGATCTTAAGTTGGATGCCTAGATCAGAAAACTTGCTTTTATGTTCTCTAACAGAAGTCCTATTGTTTCCTTTCAGATTAATACCTGTGACTGACAACAGCTTGTGTTTGGTAAAGGAAGTCTTCCCTAACTGCTACTCAAGGGCATCAACTGAACAGTAAGTGATGTGGATTATTATAGACTATTAGCTTATACAATAAAAGAAGTACATTATACATTACACTTCTATGTTATGCAAATTTAGCTACATCAAGTGATATCTTGTAATGAAAATGTAGAGGTAAATACTTTTTGTGCTCAGGGATCTAAAAAGTCCAAAAGACATAAAGGACCTTGAGAATCAGGCCAGAAAGCAGATGGGAAAGTTATTTTCATTACAAACAGCGGTGATGGGTCGTACAAGGGGTTGAATGGGAAGTTAGACTTGCTCTTCTCATTCTTACATTCATTATAGTGCCAGTCCCATCCCCCATACCTTTTTTTTACTTTGTTCCCAACCTCTTAAGTCCCCCATACACCTGACGAGTGGGGGACGATAGTTGAGCAACCGAGTGCAGCCTGATGACATCATCACGCTGCCCTCTGTCGCTCAGAGTATCGGAAGGCACCCTTTGTGTGCAAGCTGTTTCTTTGGATGGGGATGGCGTTCCCCATTCAAGGTGATGGCATCGGCCAGAGATGTACAGACATGTTCGTTCTCTGGTTGACCTGTCGCCCATGTGGGCACACGAACTAGCATTGTGCTGAAAAACAAAATCAATAATCTAGCTTTTGCTCTTCTTCTTATTGAGATCTAAAATTACACTAGCATGGTGAAAGGTGTTAAACTGGCCATGGATATGTAGATTTTTCTGTTAAATCCACTAAAAAAAATAAGTCGATTGATAGAAAAGCAATTCTTTCTACACTGAATGAATCAACCAAATATCGTGAAAAGAGCAGTGATTGTGATGTTGGAAAGCTTCAGTACATCATACAAGTATCTGATGGGGTTTCTAGGTATTTTGATTTATATCCAAACCTATTATGGAACATAATAGGCACAGGCCTTTGGAATAACTAGTAGTTGTACAATCCATCAGTATTTCACTGAAAGTCAATATTGAAATTGTACAATTTGGCTAAAACAAAGATGTGTGTATGCCTACCTTTAATATTGATTAATAACAAAAAAATAAAAAAGGATACATTGATTATTGAGGACCCTTTCACACTATCATGCGTTCACGCATATATTCTGATTGTTAACATTGGTTTCCTATGAGAAAATATACCATAGTAAAAACATGCACGTTAAAAAAGTTGCACATTTACAAAAATGTGATGATGTACAGTGTAAAAGGGCCATGAGACATCTATACAGTAAATAGCCTAAATCTCGCACTAGGTCTGCACATACACTACTAGCTGACTTTGCAACAAGTAAACTGTTTAATTACAGTTTTTCCCCAACCGCTCAGCCATGGTTTTGTCTCTTCTGCTCTCATCCTGCTGTCTCATCAACACATGATCTCACTTAATCTATTGACATGTTAGCAGTCTCTTCTTACATTGTGTAAAATCACTTCTCTACTTGACCTTACTGCTTTAAGATGTTGTTTTCTCCTTCACACCCATTACTTAATCACTTCACACTAGCTGACTAATGATAAAAAAAACTGCACTCACATAAAAGTACATAAAGTTTGTTTTTCCCTTAAAAAACCTTATGCCTTATTATTTGTAATCTTTTAATCAAAACTCAAACATGTTACTTTGTATTTTATTTCTGTATGTTGATTCATGTTATGTCATCGGCAAGATAAAATATAATAAAGGACTGTTACAAAATGCCACAATATGAAACTTGCTTATGTCAACAGGCAATGGTCATTGCCTTACACTATCACTTGACAACAGTTTAATGGGCCCTGTATCGATGGGCTTTTGGCGAGGTGTCAATAGCATCTTTAATATCATTTTGAGATCGTTCAGAAGTCATTCAGCTTTAGTTCAAATGTCACTTGTTCACTTGTACTTCAAAGCATTTACATATCTGATGTCAATAAATTAACCACCTGCATTATATATATATATATATATATATATATATATATATTATTGGGCTGTTTACAGAATGTGTAAAGTTATTATTATTAGGTTTTAGAATTAATTATAGACTAGTCCATAGACTAACTAAATGGAATCATATAAATAAATAAATTCATAAGTACAGTGTAGAAATAAAATATTATAATATAGTAATGCCTCATATAGCTGCTGTAGTTGTGATTTTAACTGAATTCATTACAATACTATAGAAAATTTATTTTTTTAGGAGTAAAACTTTGTTGCAAGGAGTCTTCCAAATACATGTGGTAAAAGAATTTGTCTTTCCTGAGATTCCAAAGAAAGTTTTTCTGTATTCTAACGTGTTTATGTGCTTTAACCTCCCTAGCGCACTGCTGAGGTCCAGATTTCTGTACCAAAAGTGCACTATAGACTTCAATGGTAAATTTTTCTTTATGTCGTAGGCATGTAACTTCCCAAAGTATGTCCGTACAAGGGTCTAATAGACATCCTGAATATAATAATGTTTGAAACAAACAATTATGTAAAATAAAAATTTTTTTAAAATAAATTTAATGAGAAAACACAAAAATCAGGGCACAAAGCTATGCTGCTATGTACTAAATCTCGCCAAAATAAAGTCTCTGATGCCCCAGATGTGCCCATTTGCAGTTAACCCTCTCTAACCTGGTGTGATGGATGTGATAAAATCACACCAGGGAAGTGAGGGTTAGTCTATGGACTAGTTAGTCTCTGGGGCACCAGAGACTTTTTATTCTGGCGATATTTAGTACATAGAAGCACATTGAAATCAGTTTTCTACATAGAAAACTGATTTCATGCACTGTACTTTAAAATTTGCGGCCACCTCCCCGATGTTACGTCATCACGTCACTAGGAGGGGGGGGAAAGAAACGGAGGCATGCTGGCAGCTTTGTCACATCGGGAACACCGGGACAGCGCAGAACTGTAAGTATGCGCTCCCGGAGCCCCGATGTGTACTGGACGGCACCATCTCGTCCAGTGCAATAGTGGGAGTAGCAGCGCTGGACGAGATGGTGCCGTCCCGACCGCAAGGGCGGTTAAAGTACACTGCCTAGCCAAACAAAAGTTGCCACCTGGATTTAACTAAGCAAATAGGTACAGGTAGAGGTCTAGGTTCAGCAACAGTATGTGCTTCAAGAATGAGGTCAGCTGACTACCTGAATATACTGAATTACCAGGTTATTCCATCAATGTATTTTCCCCCCTGAGGGCACGGGCATATTCCATGATGACAATACCAAGATTTATTGGGCTCAAATTGTGAAATAGTGGTTCAGGCAGCATGAGACATGATTTCCACATGGACTGGCCACCACAGAGTCCAGACTTTAACTCCATTGAGAATCTGTGGGATGTGCTGGAGAAGGGGTTGCACAGCGGTCAGACTCTACCATCATCAATGCAAGATCTTGGTGATAAATGAATGAAACACTGGATGGAAATAAATCTTGTGACATTGCAGAAGCTAATGAGTGCCGTAATCAAAGCTTATGGTGGTCCAACGAAATATTAGTGTGTGTGACCTTTGCATATGAAACAATCTTATTTAGGTCAGGTCTTGTTTCTGTTTTGTTTTGCTAACATATACTGTATGTAATATAGGGTGCTGTCAAAAAAGTTTGCTTTATTGTGGCAATAAAAACTCATACCTTGGTTCTTTGGTTGCCAGGTGACCAGATGTAAATACACCAGTGACTGGTAACATGTTTTAGATAAAAATATAGGTTTCCATTCTAATGTAAACATTTCAGTTTCTCACGGTCTATCTACTGTAGGTCAATAAGTATTAAAGAGAGGAGTGAGAAGGTAAAAGAAAGGCAAACAGCACCTGACCAGTAAAGCATTATCATTCTCACTTTACAGGTTTAACTGTAAATGAGATTATATTTTCTATCCTTTGTCCAGCTAAACCTTTCAATTAAAAGTCCATATGTTTTGTACTTTGCCAACCAGAAATTTCTGGCAGCCATACCAACACCAGTGTTAAAGACTTTGTGGAAAGAAAATAATTTAAAATAAAGAAGCAGGCCATTTTAAGAATCGTATAGGTCTTCTACCTACCGTAGAAGAAGTTGTACATCTCAAATTAAAAATGGTAATAAATTACCTTTCTTTTCTTTAGAAACAAATATGCATAATAAGGGTACTTGTTTCCAGTCACTGAGGCAAAAACAAATGTATCTATAGCTAGGAACCTGGAATTTAAAACTTATATTTAATCAGCCATCATCATTTATAGCATGCACATATGCTACAGGTACCTACCTAAACCCGCTGTCTTTGCATGTTCCTATATACTCTATTCTGTCTTGTGGACATAAAAACTCTACCAGCATATACCCATACCATTATTCAGAGCTTGTATCCATTTAAACTCTCATAGAACATATCTATACATCCCCTTCTAGAATGTATTCACACAACCATGTACAGCATCTCTATGCACACAAGACTATACTCATTCAGCACGTACCCATATACTCATTTCTAGTAGGTAACAATACACCCACTTTCAGTATGAATTCATACATCCCTTCCTAGCATGTAACCATATATGTTTTTCTAGCTTGTACGCATACATCCCTTCCTAGCATATAACCATATATGTTCTTCTAGCTTGTACGCATACATCCCTTCCTAGCATGTAACCATATATGTTCTTCTAGCTTGTACACATACATCCCTTCCTAGCATGTAACTATATATGTTCTTTTAGCTTGTATGCATACATCCCTTCCTAGCATGTAACTATATATGTTCTGGTATATTTTAATTTATCTACAGTATATTTCCTTATGTACAATCATGTAAAAAGTATGTACACTCATAAAAAGTAAACATTATATGTCTATTCAAACAATGTCTCCACATAAACATGATATACCAGAACATAAAGCCTTAAAATTCAATCAGGTATTTCAGATTAGATTTTGATAACAAACCTTATTATGATGAATGCTGGTGGAACCTGCCAGGGTCTTGTAGTTTTTCTGTTTGTTTTGTTTTTTGCTATTGATGTGTGTGATGTCATCATGCAAATATCAAATTAACTCTCTAAGGAAAGAAAGAAAGCTGGGAATTTAGCAAAGGGATTTCAAAATATTTCATAGAATAATATTATATCAAAGTCCATATATTTCCATGTTTCCCAAAAATACACTATGGCCAAGGCAAAATACACTACATGACCAAATGTTTGTGGACAACTAACCACTGTGCAAGGCTACAAGAATGTACCGTAATAAATCACTCCTACAAATTAATGAATTGAGGTGTTCCCAGTGAAAGGTAGTGTTAAAACTACAGCATTCAGAGAGAGAGTCTAGACAATTATGTACCTTCAGCCTTATGGCAAGCCTTCTGTTTTCATCATGGCTGTGCACTTGTGCACAAAGCTAGAGTCATAAATAGTGGCATGGTGTTAAAAGTCAGGTTTGGTTGGACTCAAGTGGCCTGCATGCCTTTACCTTTACTGAATGTCATAGTGATGAATAGAACAGCCAATTGTCAGTCATGTATTGTCATCCATCATCAGTACCTGACTTGTTGAATGAGCTCAAATATTCACAGACATTCATTAAAATCATGTGGAAAGCAGTCTGAGATACACAAAGGGTTTTAAACCCTCAAAATTAGTTGGATAAACCCATAATAGTATACAGAATTTTGGAATGCTTGATAACTTATGTAAGTACATTGTAATATCTTTCCATTCCATTCAAGAAGCGTAATTGATCATTTAGGATATGAAGAATTCAGAAACAAGTTCCATCTACTGACATATATAAATAACCTTAAATGTACTTTAAAGTAAAGTTGGCTCTGAACGCCTAAATGTGTCTGGTATTTACAAGGTAAATGAATGTGAAATATCCAGAGTTTTAAAATGTATTGCATTTTGCAGCAGATGGAATCTACAGTGTAATTACAGGTTATAAACACAGTCTGCACCCATTTATATCAGGGCAGATGGTTCCTAGCAACTGCCATAATTATAGACATGCTATGTATATTTTTTATTATATACAAGAACATTTAGAGCATCTGCATTGTAGATATTCTCCTTCTCAGGTGTTAAATATAGTTTAAAAATGTTATGCTCACATTTTGTTTTACTGACTAATACAGCTCTGTGTACATTGGCACATTGTTCTTTCTCCGGACTATCCTATTACTAAAAACACACTGTTAAACATTAGTGTTACTGTAAATAAAGCCACATACCAACCTTCTTAAATGGTCATAGATAAACATGATTCATACATTTTATTTTATTTTTCATTTTAAGAATACATCATTATCTATCCTTTATCAAAGTAAATGGCTGCAGAGAAAGGACGTGAGAGGAATTGTCTTTCCTGGTTATATACAGAAGCAAATGAGGTCATCCAGTTAATAAAATAGGGATTTCAGAATACTGAGCAGGCAAGTAACTACATATAGAGCAGTGGTTCCCAAACATTCCTTGCAGAGCCCCCCTTTTCTATTTTTCCCTACCCCAAAATGAGGGTCTGCACCCCCCTGGAATGCCTTTGCTCCCCCCAGTTTGGGAACCACTGATATAGAGTAACAATTACAGTGGCCTTGACACCATTATTCCCACCCCGAAAGGATATATCGTTAGAAAGTTAATTTCCCTCAGTGTGCCATTACCAGCTACAGCCACTGGCCCTACATCTGAGTTATACAAGCACAGCTACTAGAGAGCAATAACTTAAGGAAGTGAAAACCACTTGGGGAATTTGGGAATATAGGATAAATAAGGAACAACCACCTGAAAGGGTCAGCACTGAGGAGTACAGTGAATGCTGCTATGACCTTATAGCCTTCCCTAGATAGGAGATGGCTTATAGTGGTTTCTGTTGCTGGGTCCTGCCTCTATAGGCACATCCTTCTGTCTTTGGTCTAACAAACAAGAAAACTAGTAACCATACCCCTATATACCCTCACTAGAGATCCATACATAATTAGAGGTGTACAGCCTGACGAAGCCCAAAGGGGGAAACATGTAGCGTTCAAACAATGCACCTCTAGAACGTATTATTGGGTATACAATACATGAATTGTACTTATGACCATCTATACATTTTTGTTTTGTGTATTGCATGGTATTTGCTGTGATTTTAAAAAAAAAAGTAAAAGGTTGAGATATAAGATTTGCCTTTTGGACAAAATGTTAAGTGTGTTTAAGGGGCACATTTACAAAACAGAAATCACCTGTCCCATGAGAACATATAAAATTAACAGCACTTTCCAGATCTACTTATAAGTTATGGTTGTTATCAGCTGACAAGTTGAGCACATTACATCTCGCTGTTTACAGACATTTTTACTACTGCTGGCACATTTGCTGATCAAAACCTGATACCTTATCAGAACCCATTAATAGTAGCAATAATAGTAGCTATCCCCATGGGAGAGAACGGTTAATGAACGGTATTTGCTTCAAACACCATGATCACCATTTTTGTTACAAAGAAAGGACATTCAATTTAATAATAGGCATTTTTGTGCAACAAAGAAGCAAATGTATACAAAAATTTAAATATTAACAAAGTAACAACCAGTTGGTCAATTAATGACAATATCAATGTTAAAAGAATACCTGAAGAAGGGATCTGCAACATCCCGAAAGCTTGCTTCTCTAATGACTTCAGTTAGCCAATAAACTGTATCCCTTAAACTCCAAACTCTCTGTATTCATCAATGGCAAACATGGTACGCCACTCTACTAATGTTAAAAGAAGTAATATATGCAAAATGTCTATGATTTGTTATGCAATTTTTGACAAAATTACAACTACAAAGGAGCAGTGTGTGGTTGCAATGAAAGTAAATGGATCATGCACATTACTTCTAATGGCAATAATTTGCTGTTTTCAAATGAGATTAAAGGTTCCCCGAGTATTCCTTACTTTTAACCCTGGATTACACTTTTTGGATATGTTTTTCATGCATTGTCCAATGCTCTTGAAATGAATAGGTGGGAACATTACATAGAAAAGCAACTTTATATTTGCAGTAATAATTGGAAATATGTACCGAAATTATACTATAAATATTTTTTTAAAACTAGCCCAACGTCAATTTCCCCTCAAAATCCCTTGGCCAGCAGCTTCTGCATGAGGACACCAACAGTCTTATCTGTTTTTAATAGGACCTATGGCTTGCATGCCAGAGGTGGCACTTGGAGCCCCCTGTGTGGGCACCCGAGCTGCCAGCCAGCACAGAGGAAAGAACTGCAGCCTATTGGCTCTCAATGTTGTCAGGTCTCTTCCCCTCTCTTCTGATAGCACACAGCTCCCCAAACTCTCTCCTATTCTTTCTTATAAGAAAGTAGAGTGTGTGTTTTACATGTTTAGTGTGTATATGAGTTGTGTAATTCATGTTAAATTGCCATGCCGGCACTTTGAGATACATAATTGGGGTTTGGGCTTCAGTTTGGGCACTCGGTCTCTGAAAGGTTAGCCATCACTGACCTAGGGTTACAAATATACCATGTCTGCAGGGCTAGTACACACAAGCAGATCAGCAAGCAATATTGCATTTAAATGACCATATTTATATATGTTAGCCATCTAGGGCTCCACATGCAATTAAAATTGCCCATTGACGGCAAAGGTACTGTGAAAGGGCTGTCTTTACAGCCCGTCAGAGCTCCTGATCCAGTCCAAGTTGGTCCGAGCCTCCATCATGTTGATGTCAATGCAGCCATCTGCATCTACTTGAACTCAACGGTGGCTTGAGCGGACATCATCGGATGCCAGCGCATAGTGGAGCCCTAGCCCTACTGGTGGCATTCCCAAGTGTGGTTTGTGGTAGATTTCCATGACTGAGGGCAGTAATCTGGAACCACACTCAGGATTCCTTATCTGATCCAGACAAGCAGGCAGCATCCTTCATCCTGGATTAATGTACCTGGTGCCATTGATGATTGAGGAGGGGTGGGGGTGTGGCTGCCTTAGTGTTCCCCAGTAATGGTCGCCTGGCATAAGTGTCCCAATTCCTTGCATATCCAGCATCACTGATGATGCTGGAGAAGTGTTACTGGGGCGTGAGTGGTTGAGAAATTTAAACAGATTAATTTGTAATACCTGTACCTGTACCACTTGAAAAAAATCATACCACCAAGGAGGTTAATAGAAATGATCAAAATGTTAATCTGACATTATTTATCAATGTGACATAACTTGTGAACCTTCCTCAACATTGACCAACATCTGAGAAAAAACAGAAATTGGTTTATTGTGATTGAATGGCTGCAAACACATCTCATGCTTTGACACAAACCTCTGTCTAGATGAAGCATGTTTTTGTATGACTTATCTAAGGATATTCTATAGCATCTGTAGAGGGCTCATTACTGTATTATCTCTTCCCTTGAGAATGAACGTTGCTTCCTGCTGAATCAGAGGGAACCAAAGTCTTTTTCAGTTTTTCTCATGGGTACATGGATGCTATTATCAAAGTCAGGGGATGCAGATGCATTCTAATGCTTTATAGTTAGGAAAAGCAAACTGTCTTCATCTCTGAAGCTCCTAAACAGAAGTGATGGAAAATACAACTAAAGTGTAGAGAAGCAAAAAGATAAAGGAACATTTATATAGAAATGACAGCACCCACCGCAGCCAAGAAGTTGTCAACCAGATCTCAGAAAGTCATCCTTTACAAGAGGTAATGTTAATTTGATTTTTTTACTGGTATTAATAACTTTAGATACCTGCTTATGCTCAATAGTACTCAAAAGTTTGCTTAAAGGTGTAAAGCAGGGTACAGACGGCTCAATATTTGAGCTGTCCGATGTTCCCTGCAGCAGTGTGATGACGTCCTCACACTGCTGTCAGATATCGTCGGAGCAGGGGAGACAGCTTTGCTCTCTCCCCGACTCAGCCGATGCTTTGCCTGGAGACCCGCAGTCTCTAGGCAAAGCAACAGACATCAGCTGTATTTATCGGTCATGCCCGATATGGCTGTTTTCGAGAGGGATTGATTGGTCCCACTCTAAAATAGCCATGGCCGCATATGATATGGGTCAGATAGATGGCCATGTGCGCGCACGGTTCTCAAAACGGCCATCGATCTGGCCCATATCTTCACATCTGTACCCTGCTTAAGTGTGCTTACACCTTTATATCACTCCATACAATTGCCTTTAGATCTACCAACAACTATGTAGTGCCGGGTGCTCCCTGATAGAATACATAGTGATTGGAAGGTTTACAAAGGTCCTCATATTACATACATATTACAGAAATTGTATGATAAGATTGTAAGGTATATGGGAGCCTTTAGCGAGATGCCACATAATGCAACTTGCATGCAGACTGAAGACTAACCAATTGAACTTTACAGCTGATGCGCTTGGTTGACTCAGTCTTAATTTAATTTGTTGAAATTCAATATTTTATTCATCTCTAATACTTAGTAAAGAATAGTAATTGATATTGTATTTGATATACTGATATTGTGATTGACTCATTCATCTTCACTGCTCAACATGTAAGGAGTATTTTGTTTTCAGTAGGTCAAGTGATTCATAAAACTGCATGTGTACACTTGGTATAGTTTCATACTAAGAGAAATGAAGTTCTATTTTTAAACCAATTAACCTATTCCTAACCTAAAAATAATTCAATGGGGTTCATCAATTTTTTTCAATCTAAATAATTTAAAAAGGCTTTAAATGTATTTTACAGTAATCCATATCTAAACTGTTTTAATTTCGAATAGCATTTTGTATTGTGAAAGAAAAAAAACCTATCTAATAGAAAAAAGATTTGAATATCAAATTGTATCTGCTGTTCAATCTTCCTCTGGGATAAATTATGTTTTCTTTTTAGAAATATGAGTATTGATACATAAATACCTGCATTGTTTTTTGTGGCAGCCTATGAGAGCAAGATAAGAAATTGGGGGGCAGTTGTCTGTGGAACAGGACAATTTTCTAAACCTAATTTATTTGACTGAAAATCATTCTCTTGTAGTCTGTGTCCCCAGAAAGTGGTTTTGTAATAGCCTTTGTCCTAAAAGAAAAGATCTCTTCATTGGAGGTTCCAGAAACCAGTGAAACATGATAGGGGTTCTGCGTGTTCACCATTATCTTTTTTTGGTTGGTATTTTAATTTAATTAAAAAACCTATGGAGCATTAAAACAACCATACATTGACAAATAGTTTTCCTAAATGTAAAAGATATTACTAAGAACTGTACATTGTTTCTTAACATTGCTCTGAGCCTACAACCCTGACTTCAGCAGGCCCCAATGTATTGTACAGAGTTTCATCTTTTCTGTGAGAAATGTGGTTGACTTTTTGTCATGTAAAGTGTTCATTATCACTTGACTGTTAACCCTTACACTACCGTCTCCTAATGATACTTAGACTGGTAACAACAAAACAGGACTGGCCTAAGATCACATTTTGGATTGTGAGAGAAAAGATTTATCTGGTGTTCTTTGTTGTCTCTTGCCCTTTCTGCATTATGACTGTCCTTAGGCATGCTTTTCTTTATATATGTAGATTGTGAGCTCTCCTGCAGTTTCTTTCTTCTCTCCAAAAGTCAGTTTTTTTGCCAAGAAATTGTTTTCTTTTCTTCTGTCTGCTGTATGCCTGAATCAGCCAGATGCCCTTGGACTTGTATCTTTGACACTGAAGTGTTGTTGTCTGCAAGAGACAGTACATTACTGCTCTCCTTGACTCACCCCACTGCCAGATCCGCTCCCATAACTTCATTCTTGGAAAGTTTCTGAGTCTCTAGGGAGATAAAACATGGGCAACATTTGCTCTTGCCTGAGCAATCTCAGAAGGCATTCAGTCTTGCTTTGTTAATGCTGTTACTAAAGGTGGGCAAAGGGGCATGAGAATTTCTGCTCAAAGCCTATAAATGTAGCATTCTTAAAGTTCATTCTCTGAGTTTGCATGCATACACACTATTAATGCTATTCTCTTTATGGAATGTACACTCAAAATACACTGTATTTATATGTGAATTTCTGTATATCTATATGTGAATAGCTGTAATACGTTGCATTTTTAAAAATGCTTTTTTTACGACTTTTTGGAAATAATTTAGTAAGCATGTACACAATATATACACATATACAGTATACATTGAAAAATGATTTTCTTTTTTTCTTGTCATTTGTTTGCATTAACTTCTCTGATGTTCTTTGTAGGCCGAGTCCTCCCCTAGCATAGAGACACCAGGCCGAGCCCTGGTGGGGACTTTTGAGGCACCCAGAAAGCACACCATGGAAAATAACAATTGATAGGATAAAAAATTTTTTTATTGCAAAGCTAAGTAGCCAACAGGTGGTCACCAGGTGTTATCCCTTACAATCTAAACCTCAGATAGAATTACCATATACATAAAATGGATGACTTGCTTCATACGCGTTTTACCCCACTGGAGCTTCCTCAGGGAGAATCACATATATAAGATTAAAGGGTCAAAAGGACAGAGTTGCATGACTTCAAATTGAAGGCCAACTTACTAGACTAGAGACTAGTAAGAACTAGATAAGCTAGTATTCAGAACATTTATTTATTAGCAAGAACAAGACATGCTGAGAAAATCTAAAGAACAATATAGTTATAATATCAAATAAGAATATAGAGAGTAAACACATTTTCTTTTCAAATCTCTTCTTAAGCCCCCCATACACGTTCCGATTATTCTCCCGACCGATTTTTCATCCGATCCTGTCACCCGATTTTCACCTAAAATGTTATGGTCGGTCTGTCGGCTGGCACGAAAAATCGGAATTCGAATTATCACCGATCCATCAGCCCGACCCTATTTATTAACAGCAGATCGACAAAAAATTTACGGACAGGTCCGAAGCGGCCCGATTTTTCAGCCGATTTTGAGAAATCGGGATCGGTCGGGTACATAATTCCGATTCCGATTAATCTCCCGATCGATTAATCTCCCGACCACATTGGTCGGTCGGGCAAAATTCGTACGAAAAATCGGAACGTGTATGGGGGCCTTTACTAAGGCTTAGTGTGGTTTCTTGGTATTAAGTATGTTGTGCTAAAAGATAAGTTGGGTGCCCGCTAAACGGGACATAAAAAAGAAAAAAAAACGGGCTTTACCTAAAATAGCCATATACTGCAGTCTGCACTCATGACATTAATCTAGGCCAGCATTGGTTTGAGAGTACACGTCTGTTGTACGTGTCATTCAGCTAAGTTTATCTTCTCTGCTGAGTATTTGGCCACTGTGTATTCTTTTCATTACTTTGTTTAAAAATTAACATTCTTTTTAAGGTTCAGTTCTGTAATTGGGGAGATTGTTTTGGAGTGAATGGAGACAGAAAGAGAGAGGACACATATAATAGACTAAGTACACCATACCCCTACTTTTGAGTTATGGCTTAAGCTAGGCACACACGGGTAGATTTGTAAAAAGATTCGAGTACAATCAATCAACGTGCGCGGTCACGGTGATTGATTGTACTCGAATCTGCTTACAATCCTTCCTGTGTGTGCTGTCCTACGAGGGGGTTCAATAGAGCCCCCTCGAAGTACCTCGATTGAACGGGTTTCCAACATGTTGGAAAACCACATTCAATCACCAATACTGTAAATGAAAAAGAATTTTCATGTAGAGTATAGGGAAAGCCGACTCTTCACACAGAACTGACAGCTGGGCAGTCAGCAGCGGAGTCTGTGTAAAGGGGGCGGAGTCAGCATTCTTCACTCCAGCCGGGCTCTATGGGGAGAACAGGCTGGATTTCTGTTCAGCTTTCAGCATGTTCGGCTTCACATTCAATTGATCCCCGATCAATCACAGCGTGGTGACGTCACCATGCTGTGATTGATTGGGGGTCGATTGCACGGGAATTTTTCCCGTGTATGGCTAGCTTTAGGTAATGTTGTCAACAGAAGTGGTAGCATACATGTAACTGCCTAAAATGTTTACAAAGGAGACCCCTCAACAATAAATTCATTCATCATAAAGAAAACAGTAAAGGGTTCTCCCACAATAATAACCCAACTAGGAGGTGAACTGCAGTGCATTAATTGTTATTTCACTTATAAGATGCAGAAATAAATAAAATATAGTGTATTAAAACCACATAACTTTTTGGGATTTTTTAATTATTTTGAACACAAAGAGATAGGCTTTGACATATAGCCAAGGTGGTGCAAAGTAAGCTGCCACTTCACCTATTGTTTTGTTTGTATTATTGTTTACACCCAGAGATATGTTACATCCACAGTAGAATGGGATATGTAAGAAGGAAATCCGTTTTAGTTATTTCTAGATTTGCTAATGGAAACTGGGCTCTTGTGCTGTATCAAGGGAGGTTCTTAAGGACAATAGATATTTCCTATGAAAGTTTAATATATTGCATTACACTACAGGTATCCGATACCCCAAGAGGGCTATTTACTGGAAGTATCTGTTACTGTGTGTACGTGATGAAAAAAATACCAGTCACACCTAGTCCTATTGTATCTATATATGTAATCTACTTTTATGTTTTTACAATGGGGATAACGAGCCATCCACACTCCAATAAAATGCTATATTACATGAGCATTAATTAGAATATTTTATTTTCTGTATTAAATTAAAACTGTTTCACTGATCTGAATAAATTAACACTGAAAGCACCAACACAAGGCAAGGTCCATGAACACATTCAATATAAAACTACATGATCCCAATGCTGAAACGTAAAATTTACAACAATATTCAAAAACACAATGGCCTATTGTACAACTGCCAATATGGTTTGAAATGCAATAAGTTATTTTATTGTAGTTCTTTACATAACATGGTTTGGTCCTGAAATGTTCAATACTCCAAAATGTAGAAGATATTGTATCTCATGTGACCAGACTTGAATGCATATTTTCTAAAGATTACAGAGTTTTACAAACTCACAAAAAAGTAGTTTTTTGTCCAATTTTACCAACCAGGAAATATATCCTATTTAATTTATTGAAAAGACTATAACATTTTTAGATTTAACTATACTTTCACCTCTTGAAGCGGTGTGTTCAATCCGCACATCCACACAGTGCATCGCCCCTCTGACACATTTTACCTGTATGAAGCGTAATCATAGACTATGATTACGCTTCATACAGGTTAAACGCGTCAAAGGGGGTGATCCCTGGAGGGACCCTATCTGTAATATATTTGTGTAATGATGTATCAAAAAAGCCGAATTTTTTTTAAGGAATCCAGACTGTAGACTGTTGCTACTTTACACTTAAACCTCCCTAGCCCTCTTGTGAGGTTCAGATTTCTGTACCAAGAGCACACCATAGACTTGGAGTTTTTTTGTATGTTGTAGGCCTGTAACTACCAAAAATATGTCCATTCAAGGGTTTAGTAGACATCCTGAATATATTAATTTTTGAAACACACAATTATGAAAAAAACATATGTTTAATAAAAAATGAATAAAAGGTATTATTTGAATTATATATGAAAGACTTCAAAACAGTATGTATTTATATTTGTTTTTTGCTTATAATACCAATTTTTATTCAATTGGAAATGTGCTTTGTGTTCTTTTTATAATTTTTTTTTACTTTGAATTGTATTGGATACAGTTATCACTGTA
>CM070032.1:144617928-144649059 GCA_036250615.1 Ptychadena robeensis | reverse complement strand
ACATTTATCATGTTTCTCCAGTACTAGATAGATAGGGAGAGCTGCTGCTGATTGAGGGATAGCCTTGCTACTTTGCTATTATACTTCATCCAGTGATTTGTAGCTATAGCTAAGGAGTTCTGTTACATGTAGTACATCATTACTGAGCCACAAAATCCTTCTCTGGGGAGTGGTTATGCTGTATTATGCATTGCAGAGAGAGAGAGATCTGACTAAATGTGATGCGCTGCAGAAGGTACTGTCAGGTAAAATCTGTAATCTAGATGTGATTTCTGCCCATTAGACCTGAAGAAAACAGCATTTTAAAAATCCATATTTTGGGGGAGAAGTTTAGCCATTGATCCCCCTCAGGCATGTCACTGTCCAGGTGGTTACACCCTTTTGACACTGATTTTATTGGTATTTTGGCTACAAATATGACCTGAAGCTTTGAAAAGTTCGCCCTCTATTAAAGTCAATTGAGGTTCGCCGCGAACAGCGGGTATTTGCATAAGTTCAATTCGCCTGTTCGCGAACAGCCACTGCTGATGTTCGGCCATCACTAGTAATGGACATACATTTAATAAATAAATTACTTGTACATTACATATATATTATACTTATTGTTTCAAATTGACACAATGGATGGTTATTTATAGCACATCTATAGAAGACACAGCAAACTTCATGTAACTTGAGCAAGTCTGCTTGAAAATAACTACAATAGGATTGTACATGCAGTGTTATGTTTAAATACAAAGTCATTGGGTTACACATCATCTCAAATGATGCACGCAGACCTGTAAGAGGCTTCCAAGAGAGCAATCTGCATGGAGAGTCCATATTGATTTAAATAATATCTATGGACCCATTGGGGTTCCTTCAGAAATTTAGTAGGAGAGTGAATTTCCAACAGGGCATTTGTTTCAGTGAGAGATTCGCTGTGCAAATCGGCACTTATACACTATGCAATGCACGGTACTTCCAGGTACTGATTACGAAGATATAGCACTATATTGGCAATATATATGTTTCTCTAAATGCCAATATTCGCAATAAAAATTATCAATTAGTAGATTTGCTATCAACACTAGTCTTCTATACATCTTACTACCATGATGACAGCACAGATGAAAAAATGGCATGCCTGAAAATGCAGTTGGTTTGAAGTACCAAATGTAATGTAAAGTTAAGAAGGCATCGTTTAAAGGAAAAGAACTATCACAGATATCACTGAAGTTTTTTATGCAGAGCTTTTAGATCCAGTTACTCATCAGTTAAAGTAGAATTATAGTTTTCCTTTAAAAATATTAGTACCTAATCATAGGTGCAGTATTTGTGCAGTCTAATGCCAATGTAATGCAATGAAAAGAAGGCAAACACAGCCTTTGTATAATTGTATTCAATTTGGAGATCCTATGCCACAAAAACTAAACTGAGAATATTCCAGAGCAGAGTGAAGGCAGAATGAATATGTAACATGGAAGGTGAAAGAGATAACAAGACTCCGAATATTAACTAATGCCATCATAATATTAAACATTTGGTGGCCGAAAGTATCTTTCAACAAAGAGTTGAGGGAAAGACCTCAAGAACAAGTGAACACAAAGATCAAATGAAGAAAGTAGAGATGGGGCAATATTCAATTGAGGAAGAAGCCCTAAAGTAGAATACCCAAGGCAGCAAAAGAAGGAAGGACTGAACTAGGAGGTAGAAGTGGTTAAAAGTACATAAAGAAGCACAGACATCATGGGTAGAAATAGGAAAAAATGGCTCAGAACAGAATCGGTTGGCTTGCTTGAAGCCCTTTGGGACGGTATGGACTAACTAGGTGCAGCTGCCACTTACTGTTTTCTTTACCGCCCTAGTAGCGTTATGGAAGGGCAGCACCTCGTCCAGCGTTATACTGGTACTATCGCACTGACGAAGGTGCTGCCGTCCAGTACAAATCACTGCTTGTGGGAGAGCAACTCACGCTTTGTCCTGGCACGACATTGCTGCTCGGACTGCTCGGTCTCCCCCCCCCCCCCCCCCCGCCTCGAGTGACGTATTATGAGTCAATAGGGGAGCCAGTGGCGGGGTGGGAGATTTGTACTTGTAATAGAATGAATGAAAGAAGTTTTCTATGTAGGAAAACTGCTTCAAACTCCCCCTATGTACTAAAATCTCGCCAGGATAACGTCCTGATGCCCCAGATGTGCCATTTGAAGTACCCTTTGTCTTTCTGTGTGATTTTATCACACCAGGTAAGAGAGGTTAAGTGCAATCGGAACATCTGGGGCACAAGAGACTTTTTATTTTGGCGATATTTAGTTACATCAGAGCCTAGTTTGTGTCCTAATTTTTGTGTTTTTTTTTTCATATTTTTATTGAAAAAAAAAAAAAATTTATTTTTACATTAATTGTTGTTCACGCATTATTATCGTCAGTGATGTCTATTAGACCCTTGTACGACATATTGTGGGCAGTTACGGCCTTACAACATTAAGAAAATTACCATTGAAATGGTGCACTTTTGGTACAGAAATCTGGACCTCAGCAGTGCGCTAGGGAGGTTAAATCTCCCTGTAAAGCCCTAAAAATACATGTTGGGCCTGACAGTAAAATCCATGCAATGCAGCTGTTAATGGTACAGCCGCAATAGTGCCCCTCTCATGTTAGCTTGCTGTGCTTGAACTACAGTGCAGGGAACATAGGTATAATGAGTGGCACTGCTGATCAACAGACTTTAGAACTTGTTTAGGTCATTTAGTTGAATTTTTAATATACAACGTTTAGCATTCACATTTATGCTATGCCATGCCACAATTTTATAATATGCATGTCTCTGTTGAATAGAGAGATAATTTACCGGCATGTCGGATCACCTTGCAATCTGACATGCACCAGATTCCTATTTCACCAGGTGGGGCTGACCGACCGCCATGCCCACTCCCACCAATTTGCCGGCGGTCGTTCAGCCAATTGGTGGTAGTGCGCATGTAAATCAGCTGTAAATCGGGTCACAATCGGGCCGTGTATGGCTACCTTTAGATCTATTTGTGTCAGTTTACATAGTATTGCCAAGTTAAAGGTTTGCTTTAAAAAATCTTTGTATTTGCCTCCCCAGTGGGTATCCATGTTGAAACACACATTTGATTGCTTAACAATCAGAACATTTTTCTCCTTTGAAAGTGTGAGAATCTTTCCTTCCTTACAACTCAACACCCTATCATGGGTCCTGAAGATAATACAGTTGATTGAATATTAATATCCTCCTAATAATTTGATTGGGAATGTATTTTGGCACACTGGAATTCATTTGAAGATGCTTTTAGATATAATGAAAATAATAATCTTCCAAGCTCTATTATGCTAGTAAAGAGCTCATTAAGTGCTTTGCTGTCTCTTGCTATAAAGTGCAATTTAAGACTTTTTGTGCTTTTAAAGATCAATCATAGATGTTTGTGAGAACCCACATATTCCTGAAAAAGGATCCCAGCTTCTTCTATACTCCTACTGCTTTTATCTGCCATTTTTTATTGTGCTTTTAAATTCTAACTTCCATTGCAGAACTATTTCTGAAATGCTCAGTGACATTTAAAGAAGTTTTTGCCCTCTTTGATTTCTAATGAAATGATTCGATTCCACGGGCCGATTTCAAAGCATATATGATTTATTAGGAAACATTGTAAATAGCCTTTCATGCTCTGTCAAAAAGTAGCGTTGGCAGTCTAATAAAATGAGAAGCTTCTATGTGCTTTTATTGAAGAAGCAGGCTATGTTGGTTCTTTTACACCAGAAAAAAAGGCAGTAAATGTTCAAGGCTTCTAACAATAATGAGGTTCATATAGTTATATGTTCCAGAAAAAGTAATGTAATACATATAAAGTAATTTAATACTATAAAACTATGCTACGTATCTGTATGTGTGAGTAGAGGGTTTAGCTAGTCAGATAAATCCCAGCTCTTTTCCTTGCTGGTGGTCAATCATTATCACCTAGCCATTTCTGCACCAGGCCTTAGGGCCATTTCACACTATATGCGTTGCAGTGCGTTTTTTTACAGCGCACGTTTTTTTTCCACACTCGCTTTTTTACTGCACGCGTTTTTACATAGACAACCAATGTTACCATTCACACTGTATGCGTTGCGTTTTTAAAAACACAGCATTTCCGCATGAGTTTTTTTTAACTCACTGCTGTATGCATTTTTGACTTAATTTTTCTGCATTTTTCATTCATTTGTTCAAAAACGCAAATGCAAACCGCAAACGCATATGTAATGTCAAAAACGCATGCGTTTCTGCATATATGCGGAAACGCATGCCTATAAAAACGCATATAGTGTGAAATGGCCCTAAGGCTGCATTCATACTGTCTACTGTTAGCTGCCCTAAAACCACAGGGAGTTGGGCAGCTGTTGGCAATCATTGACAACCACATCATTTTTATTAAATAGGGCAACCATTTACAGCCAAACGAGCCAACTACCATAAAAAAGAATTAAGCGATAGCAGCCTACATATTCATTTCAAAACTAATTTTCTTTATGTATGACTTACAAGTGTATTAATGTACATAATATTATTATTATTATTATTATTATAATATTATTATTATTATAATTATTATTAATTAGTAAAGATTGCTAATTAATAATAATATTATAATATTAATAATAATAATAACATAGATAATAGTCACTGTACTTCTTAATAGTAAAAATAGGCAAATAAAATGTCTTGCATATCCTGCAAAAATTTAGATGTTCTTTCCGCTTTTAAAATCTACTTTTATTCTTTACTACAGAAGTTACACAGTTTGTATTCTTTCAGTCCAACTTCTATCCAGTCCATTAATACACCAAGCTTTTAAACCCCTTTATAGTAACTACACCACCTCAAGTCTACAAGAACAGAAATAACAAACCACATAATTTTCTTACTTTTGAGTATTTTAGCAAGAGAAAAAAAATATATATATCATTTTTAATTGTAAATGAGGGGTCAAAGGAGAGTAAGTGATTTCAAACCGGAATTAAATTTGGTGAGAAAATATGCCTCTTATAACAAGTTATTCTGCCTCATTAATTTTTTATCCACGCTGCCCTAACCTCAAACCCCTAGAGGAAACATAAATTGTAGAAACTATTTCCACTGTTTGCTTTGATGAAGAAACATCCCTGAAGGATTACTAGTACACTAAATTAAATTTATTGGCTGCTGGAATAAGACTTAGCCTCCTTTGTAAGCTTTTGTATCTGCTTGCATACTAGCTTCGGTGCTTCAATAGCTGGCATTTTCCTGATGTTTGACACTACATTTTATGGTTTTGCAATTACTTTTAGTTTTTTTTTTTCATATCGGTTATGTAGAACTTGGTAGTCAACTTTACTTCTGATGATATGCTACTGAAAAATATGCATCTTCTGATGTTTTTTTTTAGCAATTACCAAAAATATAAGATATCCTTTCTGTTAAACACAATGACTTTGCTCCAATGATATCTCATTATCTGCTATCCTCCTGGTCTTCTGGACTACAGAACTTCACCATCTTTCTAGGTCCAGCCCTTCATAAATATATTGATGTATTTTTCAGCAACACAATGCTTTTGCCTTGACTTCCAAAAGCCTGACCATGAATCATGAATGAATAAATCATTTGACATCAGCTACTAAAAACTTAGCATATTTCCCAAAATTGTTGATCCCCCTTCCAAAATTTAGTGTGCCGAAATCCCCAAAATTTGGACAAAAACAGAGGGGGAGGCATCATGCCAACCCTAGACTGCCCTCTCTGGGTTGTAGACTGAACTGCGGAACTTTAAATGCATGTTGATAAACCATTGATTTTATAAAAGCATATGAAGTTTTTATTGTGGCGAAATGTGGAGAAAATACGTTTTTATTGTGGCAAAGTTTCGTTGTGGCGAAATGCATTGAGAAAATGTCCATCAGTGATATTAAGCCTGTTTTTGTGTTAATTAGATCGCAAAATGTTACCCCAATGTGACAGGAATTTCTATCACAGCTGTAATCATGTATTGATTGTATCAAGATTCTCCAAAAAATATGTACAGATCATTTTAAAAATAAAAACTTTATATGGTTTTATAAAATCAATGGTTAATCGAGTTCAGACTCCAACCCAGATAGGGCAGTCAAGGGTTGGCATTATGCCTCCCCTCCCCCTCTGTTTTTGTCTTTTGTGGAATACTTAATACTCAGCAGCAACTGATTATGTGGAGTGGAAAGTGGATAGGAAAAAAGTAAAGTCAGTGTCTGAGGGCTCTTTTATGCTACATTCCCTGTGTTGTGCTTTCAGCAACACATATGTTATGCACTATGCAATGGCAAAGTTGCCAGTTCATATGTATGAGGGCCTCAAATCCAGCACATCCAAACTGCTAAAAAGTAATATGTTTTATTGTATGGGAAAAAAAAGGCTTTAAGCAACCAGTTTGTCTCTGAATATATGGGAGAAATGCATAAAAAAAAGGTAGGGAGCCACTAGAGTGTCAATGTGAAGATGTAATGTGTGTTGAACTTTCAAATGACATGGATGCTAAAAAGTTATTATGCACAGCATGCCACATTGCAGTCTGTATACTAACTCAAGTTTCCTATGGTAAAGCTGGGTACCATGTACAGCGCATGATGCACATGTTCCTATTTCCCAATATAATGCATATGGGGTGTTCTTTTACTTACCACCCCGTATTTTGTACTCTACATAATCAGTTACTGCTGAGAGTTTAGTTGATAGGTCCAGTCAATTTTCACTATAATGATTTTTTTAGAGGTTGATATGTATTGTATTTCTACAGACAATTCAGTTTCATAGCTGTGATGTTTTAGTTCTACACACACTGTAATGTGAGTACATACTGTCCTTAGTCAGGTCCCTAGTTGGGTCACACTATACCAGAGAAATTAGGACCACACACTTCTATTTGCCTCTGACTGTGGCCTTCCATAAACATTGTAAAAGCTGTGTTGCAAATTTGTTTTTGTTTTTTACTAACCATCTATTTTTAGCCATCTGGTGCTAAATAAAGGGGATTTATTGATCTAGTGCCAATCCTTTTATTTAGCACATATTTTACCATAGAATTTAAGATAGTATTGCCTCAAAATAAAGTCTTGACCATAGCAGTAAATGTACGTATACCAATTGGACACGGCAGAACTGCCAACTGTCGTAAAAATAAATTTACACATGCTGGCAGCTCCAGAGACAGGCGAATCAATGATGTAATTTACTGGTAGTATGTTCCCTTTGGCCATCTTTGCAGAAAGGGCATGAAGGCTCAGGAGCTTACATCACCCTTTCTGCTCTTGTCTATGGTTTTTGTTCAAGCTTGCTAAAGTATCTCTTTGAATAACATAAACAAACCATTGGGTTGTTTGCCAATACCCATTCCTACAGCTTCTTTAACTGTGACAAATCCAAATGGTCAAAGCAAAGCTCTGTAAAGAAAACATGAACAGATACTGCAATTTTTATGTGAATGTAAGTAAGCTGCTTGGAGTCTTTGCATCTAGAGAGGACTTTTGAGGTAACTCAGAATTGTCCTGTTCTGGTCAACCGATTTATGACTTCCTTGGCTTTGACTGTACTGTTGAGGCTCCATGGCATGTACAGTTTTATTGCTGCAATTGTTTTTTAGGTTGTTTTTTTTAAGACACTCCAAATATAATAAAAACAGATACATAAAAAACCCCAAAAAAACAAAACAGAAAGCATATATGTACATATACATATATGTGTGCAATCCATTAGGCAAAAAGAGTTTGCCCATGAGTGGTCATTCTTGCTAAAATGATTTCTTGTGCACTAATAGGTTCTAAGTAAGAACACATTAATACATAAAGTTCAAAGTCTACAGATTTCCAGTCTTCTTATGTATGCACTGAACGATGCTAAAGCATGATAACAAGTTCATAGCTCTGCAACTGAGAAT
Source organism: Ptychadena robeensis (assembly GCA_036250615.1). Lineage (NCBI taxonomy): Eukaryota > Metazoa > Chordata > Amphibia > Anura > Ptychadenidae > Ptychadena > Ptychadena robeensis. The sequence continues at coordinate 144,641,134 of CM070032.1, read as the reverse complement.
CTATCTATCAGTTGTGTTTTAGGATATATATTTTATATTATGTACTGTAATACCACAGCAATAATAATTATCTTCTGTTTTGTTGGCCTAATATTTCATAGCCTGTGTATAATTATTTACTTTAAGCAGACTTAAAACCAAAAACCAAATAAAATGTTATGTACCTCTGTACTGTCTCAATAGTGGAGAAGTGCTTTCAAAATCCTGAAAGTTGGCATGTTTGATCCTGGGTTTAATATATTGCAGTAATATATTTGGCCACTGGAGGCCGCCCGATATATTGTATACAATGGGGAAACCTTAGCTCCATAGACTTGTAAAGTAAATGTCAGCCTCTCTCACAGATAGGTGGGGGATTATCTTATTACAGGGAAGGTTCTTTTTTCCTCAATATGTTTTTATTAAGAGAAAAGAAAGATAAATGCAAACATTTTATAAATTATTTATGCAGTAAACTTTACATTAGTAGTATAAAACAATATATATGGGTCTATAGGACAATGTATAGGACTAGGGTAGGGACATTAGATTGCGAGCTCCTCCGAGAGATAGTTAGTGATATGACTATATATGCTTTGTAAATGCTATAAAAATATGGGATAATATGCGGAAGGTTAATGAAATTATGCTCATGGAGGACCTCACATCCACTATGTGTGACTCTTGTAGTGACGTGTATACTTTCAATCTACACCTGAGTACACCCAATTGTTATCTCAGGGGTAGTATGCCAGCAACTCTCCATTGTCCTCTTGCCAGGCTGGTTACCGTCTGTGGTGATCTCCGATACTCCCTCTCACCCCCCCCCCCCCCCCCCCCCCCCCCTCCTCCTCACCCTTACCTCCTTTGCTGTCAGTCTGACCCCCTTTTTCCTCTTTTTTTTCTCTTTCTTTCTCTTTTCTCTATTTTGGATTTTGGTCTGGTTGGACCTGTGTTCAGACACGCAGGCATGCAGATCTGGCCATGTGTTTCAGGGTTTTGCACACCCCCAGCAGCTGTGTACTCTCAGGAATAGGAGGACTTTTGTGGCGTCAAACTCTAAGGGGGGTGCAGGTATATTTTTGTATCTTTGTTTTACACAAAAATTGGATTGAACAGAAAATTGATTGAGCGGTGATTGGACAAGTTTGAATATTTCAGTTAATTGTACATGTACAAGGGCTTTTAAGGTATTTAGAATGATTTGTAATCTTAAGCTAGGCATGGACGGTTCAATTTTTGTATCGATTCAAGCACAATCGATCACCATGTGAGTCTGCAGGCGACTGATTGTGCTTGAATCGATACAAAAAATCAAGCGGGCATGTTGGTAAGTCAATTGAAGGAAAAATCAAACTATGTATGCTCAACCTAGAGCTAAATGCCTTGGGAAAGTAGCAACTATTTCTACTTTACTGCTCTTTCAACCTCTTTCCGAACCCCTGGAAATGCTGCAGATTAAGACAATAGCTGCAGCTTTCCCTGGGAGTATCGGGTGCACCCGATGCCTGCTGACCTAGTGTTTGGGACCAACCCAAACACTGAGCGAACTGGGTTTGTCTCAACTACTAGGGAGGTTAAAAAGCATGACAAAAATATTCAGCAAAACATTTTGCTTTGAAGCACAATTTGTCTTTGGAAACTATTTAGGATAATGGTAGTGGCCCTGACATGTAAACATTGCTGATCAGTTATTTACATCTGGGACTGAATTGCAGTTCCACTTTACTGTTATTTAAACATATTAACAAACCATTGCATTAGGTTCATCTTAAAGTAGCCCGCTTATTGAAGGCCAATTCAACACAACCAAACATAAGGATATATTTGTCTGGTCAGATTTTATCATGATAAAGAAAATATATTTACCTTTTTACATTTTGGGTATCAAACATTATAGCAGGGAACACACGGCTCGATATTGGAGCCGTCCGATGTTCCCTGCAGCAGCGTGATTACGTCATCACGCTGCTGTCAGATAGTGGAGGAGCTGGGGAGACCCACGGTTTACATGCAAAACATTCGGCATCGGCCGATATTTACGGTCATGTCCAATATCACTGGGATGGCCGCATATGATATGTGAGTGTCACTGTGCTCAAAGTGGCTCGAAGTGGCCATCGATCTGGCCAATATCTACATGTGTGTACCCTGCTTATGTCTTGTTTTGCAGATTGTCTCTTTGTGAATGGGAACCATGCTGTCACTTTGTTTTTATTGTTCCTGTGTAATGGGGGTTGTAAAAACAAAATTCCCTACCATTGTTTTGCTAGAGCACGCTACATCTCTAAATGATGAATGGGAGTTTTAGGTTAAATATTTCCCATGTTGAGCACAGCTTTGTAATGGACTGCATCATAGGACATTCGTCCTGCGTATTTAAACGCTACGTCACTTTTTGTTTCTAGCTCACTTGTCCCCACTGCTACTGACTTGGCTGAGACTTCACTGACCTTTATGCCTGACAGTTCCCTAGTCAGTTTTCCTAACAATCGTGTCTTCAGAGTATAGGTTTATTTTGGTCTCAGTCCAAAGAAAGGCTCGTGCAAGGCACCCAATAGAGTCAGATCCAGTTTATTGGTAGATTTAAAAAAATATATAAGCATCAATGGGTTTTGTGGCTAATACGGCCACTTCTTCAGGATAATTAATTCTCTCTGTCTCAGGGCTTAAATTTGCAGGGAGAAGTTTTGTTCCTAACAACTTCATATCAGAAAATGTTTCTGCTGTCCTTGTGTTCATTAGGAAAGGAAAATTATGGTAAGTATTAAGCCTAGTTTTCTGTTATAGTACCATGTGAAGGAAAAAGACAAGCTAACTAGGAGTTCGGTATCAGTTAGGTGCAAAATATAAACTCAGAATTGCTGACTTATAGTTTAGGCTTAAATAAGGTATAGTAGGTTTTGCTTGTAATTGGGAAATTCAATCTATATTTATTACTTTAAAAGAGTAATGAAGAGATGGCCGATATAAAGGGGCAACCTTCCATGACTCTTGTCTCAGAAGCCACCCAATAGCCATCTAATAGGTTTAGGATGGGACCCTTTTATAATCTTTTAAATTTGATCCTTTTGGATCGTAGGTGGTTTGATTGAGTTTCATTCTTAAAAATTCAAAGGGACAACAAACCATGATCTAATAGCAAAAGGGTAAACATTGCAATATCATTCAAAAGTTCCTGTATTTCAGTAATTTAACTTAAAAGCTGAATCTAATTTATGAAACATACAAAGCAAGATACTTCAAGCCTTTATTTGTTATAACTATCATGATTATGGCATACAGCTTATGGAAACCCCCAAATCAAAATCTCAGAAAATTTGAATTTTACATTTAATCAATCATGGCAAATCTGGCCAATCAAGCACAGTAATTCCCATGGGAATTGAACCAGGTTTTGGTAGTTTTGGCAGTGTGGGGAGGTGCCAGGTCCTGCTGGAAAATAAAGTCAGCATCTCCGTAAAGCTCGTCTGCAGAAGGAAGCATGAAGTGCTCCGAAATCTCCTGGTAGATGGGTGTGTTGACTTTGGACTTAATGAAGAACAATCAACCAAAGCCAGCAGATGACATGGCTCCCTAAATTAACACTGACTATGAAAACCTCACACTGGACTTTAAGCATCTTGGATTGTGTGCCTCTCTATTCTTCCTCCAGACTCTGGGTCCTTGGCACTTCTGACGTTGTTTGTTGTTCAGGAGCGTCTTAACAAGAGGAATATGACAATTGAAGCCCATGTGCAGGATCTGTCTGTGTGTAGTGGCTCTTGATGTACTCAGTCCACAACACTTTTAAATTGGACTTTCCTTATGGAGTGTGTCAAAAATGGTTTTCTGCACAGCTGTCAGATCAGCAGTCTTTCCCATGATTGGGAATGCTTGTGAAATATCAAATTTTGCATGTAATCAGCCTATTTCATATATTAGCTTTATCTTTTAAGTTGAATCACTGAAATACAGGAACTTTTGGTCCATATTCTAATGTTTCTAATTTACCTATATATTTAACTGAAAATACAAACAATGGAGCATAACAAATGGATCATGAAGCAATAGAAGAAGGTTACCTGTTCTAAATAATTATGAGATCATGTAAATGGTCAGGTGTGTGGGATTTGTCTATGAGTTTAAGCATTAGCTGCTAACTTGTTAGTGCCAGGCCACCTTCCTTGGTCAAGTGGAGTCCATGCATGTGCAGTTCACAGCTGTTTTGATGACTCATTTGGGACCCAAACAACCTGAAGCAGTTGGTCTTGATCTTATCTATGATTGGTCTTATATCTAATCAATCCGCATATTATTATCTGTATATCATGTGAATTTAAGGTATATCTAGACACCAGGCCAACATGATATTTATTGCAGCTTTTAAATTCACTTCAGTAACATTTTAGCCAGTACATAAAATCTCTGCTGATCCTATAAAAAAAAAATCAGTGTCCTATATTGCTGTGTGTTTAACGGAAAGTGCTGTTTTATCTTCGGTAAACTACATCCATAATGATCATGCAGGGTTTTGTCTTGGATGGGGATGGGCCTAAATGTACACCACACACTTGGTGCTGATACATGCTCCAACCTGTAAAATAAAATAATGGGCTATAAAACAGCATCTATACACAATGTAAAGTTTACAGCAAAAGTTAAGCCTACTTCAATAGTACTTACTGATGGCACCCAGGAGTTTTCCTACAGTTGCTATGCCTAATGCTTCATTTTAATTCCTGGTACAGAATCTACTGCTTGAAAATGTGTCCATGTTTACAATTCTATCTTGTGACAGAATTGTCCAAATTTATAACAGTTTGTCCAAATTTACAACAAGGAATCTGTTCAAAGTGTCTGAGCTGTTGAATGGATTAGACCTCTGCAAGCCATCAAGCTGACTGACACATGACAAATAATGAACAAAAGGCTGAAGGTAAGTATGCTCCAATCTTATCAGACATGGAAATGAAGTCAAAGGTCACCTTATGTTATACTCTCTATTCAGTCTTGTACAGTTCTGCTGAGAGTGCAAAGTTTAAAGAATAACAGAGGAAGATATAGAGAGAACATTCAATGGAACACAGAATTACACTGTAATGTATACATGTAAAGTCCAAACTTTTCACAATACAAATGGAAATGTACTTTTTGCCATATATGTCATATTGTGGATATTTCCCTTCTCTGCTTGTCCTAAGACGTAAGAGGTGCTCTTAGATATTTGTCAGCAGAACATTTCCCACAAAACAGCCCCCCCTACACAGAAACTTATTTTTTTTGTTCCTAAGGTAATAGACAGGAGCTCTAACCCCTTAGTAGTCTATTCAGAATCTGTTGGCTTTATATACACTAAAGGTAGGAATACATTGCTCATTTTTTGCATAGATTTTTGCATAATAAATTGCCGTGCCCATTCTATTGTGCAAAAATCTATACAAAAATCGAGCCGAGGTTTACCAACATGTTGGTAAACCTTGATCAATGACTATACTTTGAATGGGGACCAAGGGACCAAGGACCATCTGGCCAAGCACAGGTTCACCTTAACACATTTCTTTGTAAATTTCTATTATATAATTTTTTACAAACTTTGTTAATGTTTCAAAGCACTTTTTCAAAGTACCAATACATACTGGGAAACAGCAGGTACAGGATCAGCATAGATAACCCAGATTATCATATAATTTGCTTTATGTAGGATTCTACTAGTATTTTTGATACTCCATTGCCAGTCACGAGAACTTTTTACCAATGAAACTTCCAAGCATTGTAGTCAGCAGTGTTTCTCCCCCTTGGCTAATAAACCATGTTTACATTTTGTGGAAATGTTGTTTGTTGTTGCAGACCTAATGTCTTTGCGTATGTACCGTATCACCAAAGGAACACATCATTGTTGTTTTAGATTAGCTAATGAAAGCCTGTGTTTTTCTCGGGCTCCCACTGGGTTGCTTATAATGGAAGAATTTTTTCTATTGGCCCTGGGAATCTGCTGTAACCATGAGAATCATTCTCTGAATAGCCTGGCTAAAAAAATTCAAAAATCAGGGCACAAAGCTATGCTGCTATGTACTAAATCTCGCCCAAATAAAGTCTCTGGTGCCCCAGATGTGCCCATTTGCAGTTAACCTTCTCTAACCTGGTGTGATGGACGTGGTAAAATCAGCCGGAGGATCCAGCAGCTATGTCGCATCGGGGACCGCGGAACAGCGCAAAGGTATGCGCTGTCGGTGCCCCGATGTGTACTGGACGGCACCATCTTGTTAGTGCTATAGTGGGAGTAGCAGCGCTGGACCAGATGGTGCCGTCCCGAACGCTAGGGCGGTTAATTAATACACAAGTATAAAGCCAGCCATAGACATATTGATTTCCTATTTGAATTCCAAACGATCGGCTATTTGACAATGAAAGCCTGCCCACCTTGAGCTATGGATCCTTTGTTCGCTGATTGGACATGTCTGTTTTTCTCAGTTGATCATTCATCAAACAAATTATGTTGGTGGACACGCCGTATGTACAATCGACCCTTTTTGCCTAATCGACCTTCCTATCTGCCAGCTACTTGGAATACAGAGGAGTCAATCCTCTGCCCAAAGGGAGGGAGGGGGAATTTGTTTACCATTAGTGGTGTGCTCTTCGATCTTTGAACGATTGATCGGCGATCACGTCAAGGTGAGGTGCCTACCTTGACAGATCCACCTGAAAAGCCCCGCTAGATATCAACCACCAAATAACCTGTAGCAACATTTAGGGGAATGTTGTGGTTCAATGGAACCCTGTTTGAGAACGGCTGTTGTAGAACTGTTGCGTCGCCCAACACTTAAGCTGGGCATACACAGATCGTTTTTTTTTCATTCAATCCACTTTAAAAAAACGGTTTTATTAAGTCGATCGTTTGAAAATCTATGACTTTTTTTGGGATCATAAATCAAATTGGATCCAAAAATCGAAGTTGAATATAAAATGGACCAAAAAGTTATCGGACATCATTAATTTACATCTTAAATTTCATTTGATTGTACAAATATCTGATGGATTTTTTAGGTATTTCAAAAGATTTGTATACAATTATACTGTGGAGCATGCGCACAGGAAAAGACCCCCATACAATCAGCAATCTCTGCGTGATTCTCGAGCACCGATTGCAGCCTGATGATGTCTTCATGATGCAGCCGGTTGCTCAGAGAATCGTAGTGCACCATTTGTGTGCTGGCTGTTACTTTGGATGCGGACCCTGTCCCCATCCAAAGTAATGCAATCCGCTAGGGAATAAAAATGTATTCTGTGGTCGATTCTCAAACGATCAATCAGCGTTCGCAGAATCAAATGTGCCCACCTTGAACAATCGACCCAAAAATGTGTTGAATCGACCCAACCGTTGTTGAATTTATACGTCCCCCACCCCCTCCAAGTTACTTGGCTATAATGTGCTTGGAATCCTTTGGTTAGTGGAGCACACAGGATTTTAGGCAGTTCTGTAGCCGACTCCTTACAGCGTGGTGATGTCACCACGCTGTGCTGAGTCCGCTACAAGCCGGCCATGGATCAAGGTGTCTATGGCCGGCTTAAGGTTTTCTTGACAGGGATCCCTAAAAGGGTGACATCATCAGATCAAAGTTTGTGGCTTTGCCCTGTTAAAGGCTGAAGTTTAGACTTATTTTATCATAGGGCTTGGACAGTCGATAGACAGACGTATAATTGGCACCAGGCTGTAGGCCAACACAAGTAATCATAGAAGTAAGCAGACTTTCTAGTACAAAAACATCACCTTCAGGAATGAATTTTTTATTGCTGCCTAATACATTTCTCCCCTTGACAGATTCCATTGTAACCAAGTGATCAATGGTGGTCACCTTTCAGTGGCTTTAATGCTTTGGCTAATCTGTATCTAAATGAATGGAGGACATCAAAATTTATTATATAAGTTTTGCTGATAGCCTGATTGATAGCCTGCTAAAATATTATTTTATATTGATAGCCTGCTAAAAATGTGAGATGCCTGGCTGGTATTCTCATCCAAAGCTTATTTGACACGCATTTGTAGATAAGGTCTATGCTAGGTTTCTAGGTATGTTGTATGTTTTGGGTGTTTTGTGGCTCATAGCCCTAAACCCAATGACAGGCAGTCAGTATTGTTAAAGGGTCAACAGTGGAAGCCTCTTGATATCTCTGACATCCTAAAACAGGGAAAGCAAACAAACAGAACTCATGTAAACATTTCTGGTGTTCTGCATTCAGTCACCTTTCACACAACAAAAAGTTTTGAAGTTAGTAGAATAAAGCAGGGAACAGACGGCTCGATATTGGAGCCGCCGGATGTTCCCTGCAGCAGCGTGATGATGTCATCACGCTGCTGTCATATATCAGAGGAACTGGAAAGACAGCTTTGCTTTCTTTTCAGCTCAGCCGATGCTTTGCCCACAGTCTTCATGCTAAGCAATAGACATCGGGCGTATTAACAGTCATGTCCTATATCCTTTGATAAACTTGAATGGCTGCATATGATATGGGCCAGACAGATAGATGTCCGTGAGTGCGCAAAGCGGCCATCGATCTGGCCCATATCTATATGTGTGTACCCTGCTTAAGGGTGGGTTTACACGTGTAGATTTTTTAGTTCGATCAACAAAGAGCAAACAATTTTTTTGTTGATTGAACAAAAATATAGAATGAGCAATTTGTTCGATGGATAAATTTTGTTCGACCTAAAAAAAAAATCATTCAAAAGGTCATCGAACATGTTGGTAAATTTCTATCTGTCATTGTAATTTCGAATGTATTTTCATTTGATATCGGGATCGACAAACAAAAAATCTAATGTTACATTAAATAAATAAACGAACGATGTTAGACAATGACATAGAACAAAAAATTGAATTGGCAGTTGATTGAAGAAAAAATCTAGGGGTATACGCCTTTACACCTTTAGATTTCTCTGTCAGATTTCCTTTAGATCTTCTTTTGTTTTCCGAAACCATGTAATATGAGGGACTTTCTAAACCATCAAGTCTACCTGTGTCCAATTGCAGAGGACCCGGCACTACATAGTTTTTGGTAGATCTACAGGATATCTGACAGAGAGGTCTAAAGGTGTATGGCCAGCGTTTGTTCATTAGGTAACCAATGTCGAAACTATGTTGGAAATATGTTATTTTTATGTAGGAGAAACCAAGCATGAATCTGAACAGAATATAGTCAGCATATACAGCATCCTCTCATAAAATCTCTTGTATCTCTACTGTAAATCATAATTTTAAAAATAAATATAATGTATTACAAGTTTTTTAAAGTATTAATATATTGGACCAAATGACAACAGATGTTTTTAACGTTTTCAGATGTTTTTTTAAATTGATAAATAAGATTAGATAAATAAAAAAGACCTTTAAAGAATATTTTGTGATTTAAAGCTAATCTGCATCTATTTATTTTTAATTCTAGATTAATTATTTATTGTCTAATAGACATAAATTTTTTATCAAATGTGCTTGCAAGCCTGTAGAGTAGATAATTATAATTCCCCTTATTGTCCTTAGACTCTCAGTAGATCCCAGCAATTGCAGTGGATGAAAGTTATGCATGCCATAAGAAACAGAAGGGGGAGGGAAACTCCTGACTTTTGAGTGCCAGAATCCATTTTCAAACTTTTCAAGGGCCTTCATCTCCAATTGTGATGCAAATGAAATCCACTGAGCCTGGCAGCCAATCCGAATCGGCGTCCTTGTGGGATTACCTGGTTTTGGTAGAGTGATGAGGAGGGGGAGGAGAAAATCATTCACTTGTGACAAAGTTCTGTTTTACTGCTTTGCAGTCTCAGATGTAGCAAGGAAGGAAAGCCCTGGCCACAACTTTTCTTGAAATGCCTGCTCAGCAGTGCTGTACACTCCTGACTTGTTGGAGGAGGCTTTGGACAGAAGGCTTGTTCTCTTGGCTTCCCATAGGCTGTGTGCACAGAAAGCTTTCTTTGGACTCTCAGTTAATAATCCTTATTCATTGCTTTGCTGGAGGTTGCTTGTCTTGCCCTGCAGTCGCTGCAATCTAAGGGACATTTGAATGGAATTAAGGCCACCTTGGATTTTTGATTTCCTTACTTGTATACAGAATCCATGTGAAAATGGTAAGGCTTGTTTTTTTTTTACATTTTGTTTAATTTGTTTTGCAGTAGCCTCATGTGTCATTTTTAAAGCATCAACATGATTTGATCTAAGCCATCTGTCTCATGAAAACAGACTGACAGACGGAAAACAACATATACCCCCCTGCTCCATGGGTCGGGGATGGACTGTACCACTGTTATGTATGGGATTTTTTATTTCAGTGTAATGTTATATTCGGTCAGACTATTCTATCTTGCATCCCTTCATGTTCCTAATATCCTTTACATGTTTTACTTAGAAATAAAGTCTAAATCTGAATTCATGCACAAATGGTCTTATTTATTAAAGCAATATTGATGTGCATATATTATAATGTGCCAGCACTAAGAACAATGAGAAGCGGTTGGGGGCCGTGAGTTAAAGTACTGTTTACAATTATGATTTGTAGTGAAGGCTTTCCAAATGTTATATAAAATGCTTTTATGAAACAATATTAAAAGTTTTTTTATCTCTTTGATGAATCTGGCATTCACCACACATTCACTGCGGTAGAATGTTTTTGAAATAGAAATGACCAGTGAAAGTCTCTACAAATATGCCCCTTAGAAATTACATGGGAGTGATGAATACTTGTGCAAAAATAATTGTTTCCTATTATTAAGGTTAGGCTTCATATTGTGCCTACATATCTGGATGTAACAATTGTTTTACAGTCTCCTGTTGTGTTTTTGTAGATTGGTAAATACAGTTGGTTGTGTAGCAGTGTGCACAGGTGTATGTAGTGACGTTTCATATGGGTCCTTCCAGACATTAGGCAGTTGTAAACTTGCTATTCAAGCGGAACATTTATGTGTTTAGTCTTGGAAATTGCCTTGGACAATTGTATTTAAAAACTTGTTCATCTAGTGTTGTGAAGTGGTATCATAAGATACATGGAGTGTGCGGGCACTTTATTTATATAGTATTATTCAGGTTCTGAACATGTAGCTACACTGGACCGATTACATTCCATGGAAGATAGAGAAATGAAGATGGTATTTAGTAACAGAAATGAAATTGACGTTTTACTGTCACATAGCTTAAGGCCTATGTTCTATCGGAGGAATGCAAACAGTAATATAAAGAGACTGGAAGGAGCCTATAGACATTAAATGACAGGCTACAGATCTGGATTCTCTTTTTTGACTGAGAGGGATTGTACATCCACACTTGATGTATTGTTAATGTGTATGGCCAATTCAAGCCTACTGATCCTCTACTTTAATGCTGGCACTTTGCACTTTTTCGGATTTATGACCGATATAATGTTTGAGCCTTGCAAACAAATACATTTAATTAAATTGATCCGTTTTATGATCAGAAGTCCAATGCTCATTCACATTAAAGTTCATAAACTGTAGATTCAGGTGCACATGTACTATTTCAATATGCAGAGCAGGTATGCTTAGTAAGTACATTGGATTGAGTCTTGAAAATTTTGTAAAGTGAGACCCTACTTCAGCCAGGCCATTGTACTCCATAGTTGTTTGTAGATCAAAAGTAGTATGGCATGATTGTAATGTGTATGGGTAGATTTAAGGTAGCCATAGACTCCTCGATTTGATCGGTTCTCGGTGATCGAGGAATCAATCGTTTTGCCACCGATGGCACACCACCTTGGGACTCCGATTTGGGGTTGATTTTGACAGGAGCCGATCACCATAAATTTCTCAAAATCCTTCGTTTAGAAAGGACGTGGTCAATTTTCTCCACCAACGTACTTCGATTGACAACTGATCAACCAAAAAAAACCTGACATGTTGGATCAAAGTTTGATCAGATTTTTGGTCGATTTCATTTTTTGTTTGGTCCATCGTTCAGGGTGGGCAGCACTCGATTGATCACCCATCGATCGCTGTAAACACGCTCGGTGATCGATAGGGTGAAAAATCGACCCGCATATGCCTACCTTTAGGGATTGAATGGCTAACAAGTTGCTGCATTTTACAATCCAAACCAGGGGTCAGCAAACTTTTTTGGGGGAGCCACAATGGGTTTGACAGAGCTTGCAGAGGGCAACATTTCAGTTGTCGACCACCAACCACCTGCACGCACACTATGTCCAACCAGACCACACAGCTGTAGGGTTTCTCTGTATCAGCCATCCTAAAACAGATTGTGTGAGTTAAGCCCTACTAAATGAAGACAATGAAGTGTATCAAAAAGATAAGTGGTTAAAAAAATGAAAAAAATAATAATAAATATTATCGAATCGGGAATCGATCGATGACAAATTGAGGTGTCTATGGCTACCTTAGGGCTGGGTCGATGCCTGTGCAATCAATAAACCCTCGAGCGCAGCGTGATGACACCATCAAGCTAGGCTCTAGATTCCTTGATTGAAGGAGACTAGATGTGCAGCACTTCTGCACAAACGATCCCATTTGATACTTTGGATGAGGACCCTTGGTCCCCATCAAAAGTAATGCAAATCAAACAGGGTTTACTAAAATGTTGGTTCCCTGTTTGATCAAGGGTCGATTGATCCTGCTCGAAGAAACGGTGTTTGCAGTCAATTCCAGCTCAAATCCATTAAAAAAATCGGCCTGTGTATGGCCACCTTAAAAGTGCTGCCAATTTGATTTGGGGCACACATGGGGGACACCCTGATTCAGGAAGTGGTATAGTTATTTGAGAATTAGTGCTGTGCCAATAGGCAATACAGGAGACAGAAAAAGCTAATCGTCTAAATGACTATGGAGGGCCTATCTCAGCCCATATACTTTCTACTTTTACTTTATACTCTTTGCACTGATGGAAACATGATGTGTGTATACGTTTCAATATACTTTCATGCTAACAAGCTGTTACATTGGGTGAGGCATTTGTATGTACTATGGGTGTTAGTAATACAATGTATTGGCCCAGTTCACATTTTGCATCAGTGTATCCACACCTCTGCCTGGAATGACTTAGCAAATAGTTGTCAAGCCCAACAGAAAATTGTACAGAATGATCTATCTAAAAATAAACCTGTCATAATTGTCATTATCAAATAAAAAAATTAATAACCATCAGTAAAAGGCACATACCTGGTTAGTAAATAGAGAGAAGCTAATATATGATCCCACCTTTTTCTATAAGATTTTAACTTGACACGACTTTAAGCTATCCTCTGACCTTCTATCCTTTATTATTATCAAAGAGAACCAATAGGGAGCCTCAAATGGCAATAAGAAATGGAATTAAGCACTTGATTAGGGTTTCATGTATACCCCTTTTTAAAATACATTAATACAGATAGCCTGTAGAAGTGGGCCTCAATACATTAGAAATACCCCCATTGTGTTTGTTTTATTACAAAAGAGTTTTCTTCTTGTCAATTTTAATAGGTTGCCCTAATGCAGCATTCAGAAGAATATGTAGTGTATTTGCAGTGTTGTCGCAAGTACAATGTACATACACAATATATGTCAGAGCAATGTGGTAAGATATAAAGGCTTTTTAAAGCTAACATTTTTATTAATTTCGAGTAAACAATGTTATGGTCATATCTTTTGTAATGGTGGATAATGGCAACCATCCCCTGGAAGGGTGGAAATGTAAGGAACACAGAGACAATAAATCAATTGGTTGGGGTTCCTAGAAAACCAAACCTAATTTATTTTTGGACTAGATTGTACATCGGCCTACACAAAGCTAAAGAAATAACATATGACCTTAAAATCTTTTTTTTTAAGTATCATAAAATAATAGATTTCACTGTCATAGGAAGTGCTTGGTAATGGTTATATAACTAGACAATCTAAAATTTGTTTTCAAAAATATACCGTTACTAATCACAACTATTGTGATTTCACGTTTAAATAATGTTCCACAAATTATTTTTCAGCATTAAGTAAATTACACATCACAAATGATTAAGTAATTATATCCCTCATTCTGGTCTGTTTTATTTCCAATAATCCCATATATCATGTAATCAGGTAACTCTGTGAGTGCCTGTTGGACATAGAGCTTCTCCGCCCCTTTCCAGAGAATTGAACATGAGGTAATGACATGCCAAAAGATAATGATTAGTGTTGGCTGCCAGATGTTGCTCCAGGAGATTGCTATTTGCAGCATCCTGTGACCACAGATGTAACAGTTGTACAGTTGAACTCCAAGCAAACATATACATAGGCAGATAACCATTCAGTTCTGTGATTTGCTCTGCCATAGCTTTGCCACAGGAGAGGCAGATGGCTGATGACCTCATATCTCTGGTAATATGCTCTCTCCTCAATCAACTGGCTCCATGTGCTACTTCTCTCTCCCACATTTTAAACTTAGGTTAATGGAATTCTACCTGGTATGGCATAACAATAATTGCAAATTATTATTTAGAAAAAAGGACCCTGGTTTGGTGGGTGATAAATCACACCCTGGTCCTTGTAAAACGGGACCAACTAGAGCTGGCAGTTACAGGCATCACTAAATATGTATTCGTTAAAATAGGTCTTTATTTGAGTAATATTTATGGACCATCTATTGTTGACCATCTAATAATTGACTATTATTGGCACCACGCACGGTCCAAGTCAATCGTCGGTATTAGCAAAAACATATACAGAAGAAAGACAATGATATAACCAATAAATCCACAACTCAGTTTTACCTTGATCATTCAGTAGTCCATTAATCCTCCGACGCGTTTCGCCTAGAGGGGCTTCTTCAGGGAGGTGGATAGGACTATTGAACCTAACAGACAATACATCTAAGTAAGTACATATTTATACTATCACGTAATTACATAAGTGCATATTCCATATTATCACATTTTTAATCAGTACACAAATCCACAATCATTAGTGTCACACACCTAGGTCCCAAACTTCAATATGAGATAGGTATAAGTCAGTCATGGTGAGTTGTACAGTGCAGAAATCTTTTGACGGTCTATATATTGGGACCAATTGCGTATGATAACATATGTAAAGAAGTATTTGAAGAATTGCAAATTATTAATCGATGTACTATATGTAGGGTATTGTTACATATATACAATAGTAATCTCTTAAGATGTTGCATCTCATGACTATTGTTCCTCCTATGGAATCAACATTTTATCATTCTGTTCCAATTATCTGCTGTGTGTTTATCTTTTACTTTGCAACTTTGATCTAGAGCTTGGGAGTCAAAACATTTGAACTAGGGAGGGGCAAAAACAGCATCATTATTGATTGAGACTATAACATTTTAAAGTGGGGGGGGGGGGGGCAAAGGATTTGCTATAAAAGTATATTGTGAAATATTTTAATTCATATAGCCGTGTATGACATATGCAGACATATGTAGCCCAAAAAGGTTTATTTACTGTACTGCACTGCACATAAAGAGTGTGTACTTACTTTCCTCTTTCTCCTCTATAACTCCCAATGTGAACATTTAAAGACAGTGACAGACACACAGATTCATAGGTATGTAATGTATTCACTGAATATTGGGCATGGCTTAAAAGGCCATGGTTAAAGAAAACCTACTTTTGCTCACAATATACCTTATTTTACAGACCATAAGACAAAACTGACCATAAGAAGCACCCAGCTTTTAGAGCAGGAAAACTAGAAACATTTTTATATATAAGTTTTCCCATGAATTGGGTTAATGCAATATCAATTTAAGCCAGTAGATGTTACTAGGAGCAGTACTAGCACAGAACATCACGTCACCTCCTCACTGATAGGGGGAGGGGGGCAGATGGCTGCAGAGTCTCTTCTCTCCCGATCTTGCTGTGACTGTGTCCATGGAAGCTGCAGAGTGATTTCAGTTTCCACGGAAACGAAGGGAGGGATAGATGGCAGGTCATCTATCTATCTATCTCTTTATTGGTTATACCAGAAGGGTTCTGAGCTCTGCTGGCATAAGCAATTATACAGTTCAGATGGGAGATCAAGCCATGGGAGAATCTCTTATCTGACAGCTCCTCCAGCCGGAGAGCTAATCTCCTTGCTGGGAGAGCAAGTCACAACCACCCGTGGTAGAGTGGCCGCGGGGGTTGCACATTCGGACCATAAGACGCAGGCACTTTTTCTCCCTAATTTTGGGGGTGAAAAAGTGCATTTTATGGTCTGAAAAATACGGTACATTGCCTCAGTCCTTGTACCCACAAAATAGAGAGAGAGCGAGAGAGAGAGAGAGAGAGAGAGAGAGAGTAATACACATAAGTTAGGGCCATTTTGATCAATGAATTGTATCTTGACAGCTGACCTCTAAGTCTATAAGAGAGCCCAAATGTCAACTTACTTGTCAATGACATGCAAATATGATATTATATTGTATGCAGACTGAAACTGAATCTATCCAACACATTAGCTGTTTTACATCATTGGCTCAGTTTCAGTCTGCAGACAATTTGCATGCTATTGTTGAAATTTCACAATCTCAATTACCATCGCTATTTGTGACCCAGGTAGAAAGTAATGTTTTTCGTTGATAGCTTTTTCCCAAAGCGCAAGCTGAGGAAATGTGCACCTTAGTATTAGCATTAAAATGTAAAGTATTAGTTCATCATGTTGATACTCTTACTGATACACATGCACAGTGTTAAGAATTGTTACTATCTCTTCATTTTAATAGCTCTCTACACCACAGATCAGAAGGAGTATTTACAACAAAGTCACAAAGCTTACTTTTGTTTTATCAATAGTACATTGTGCATTTTTACAACTTCCTCCCCCTGATTCTTGCTCTGAATTGCAGCTACGCCCTGGCAACATTTTCTCTCTTCTCTACTTTTGGCACCCAAAGAGTACATACACCGTATCACAATGTTCCTTCTATACACAGTGATCAACTCTACCAACAAGACTAATGGTTATGGTTCACAGTCTTTTCAGTTCGGATATAATCACTGATCTACCTGCTCCTAGTAAAATATAATCTTAGGTATGAAGTGTGAACATTCCTTCGCATATTCTGCTAGAATGCATGGGGCACTTTCACAGTATATGTGTAGCATTTTAACGCGTTTACTGCACACGTTTTTACATAGACATCCAATGTTACCATTCACACTGCGTTTTTAATATGCCCTGCTGTATGCATTTTTTATGCATTTTTTATTTATTTGTTCAAAAAATGCAAAATGCGTTTTTGTATATAACGCATGCCTTTAAAAAACGCATATAGTATGAAATGGCCCACATACCACAATGTGTGTTCCTTAGTGTTTTCCACATGGAAAAATTTTAAAAATCCAGCTGTCAATCCAGTAATACCAGAATCTTTTGTCCCTAGGGCGGTCATATTATGAGTTTATTTTTTAAAGTCTTTAAAGTAGAGATTTTAAGCCTTTCAATGCTTAAAATCCCCTGCAATGCTGCTGGGATCACACTGTACATGCTCTAAAGAGGAATTTCATTTTCCCCCCACAAAGCAAAGAAACCAAAGACAAGCAGAAAGTGTCGCAGGTGCTATCTTTTTGTTCAAAACGTTTGAACAGCTCCCAAGAATTTGATTTCTAAAGATGCTAAAAGATACCCAGCGAGATGTGTATGGAGAGCTAGTGAATAACTTACATAGTGTAGATGTAAAAATGTGCAAAATGCTAAAAAAAAAAAAATATTCATATCTAAGCATGATGAGAATATAGATAAAAAATAAGAGACCAATATTAATATGAGAGGGATCTTGCATGAAATATTACTAAAAACATTCATGGAAACAATTTTCACAATCTTTTCCTTTTTAGTTCGACATATGATTACACAAATAATCAAGTGGAGCATACATTTTAATGTAATGCCAACTAAATTAATCAATACGCTAATATTTGACAAATTTCCACATAGGTACATGTGGTATTGTTGGCCACTGTCCGCATATATTCAAAATTTTATATATAATTTTTATAGATTAGAGCACAATCGAGCAACATTTGTGTTTACCGTGCTTGATTGTGCGCTAATATATTAACCAATCTAGTCGCGGATGCCTGTCTTCTGTCTGGTCTGTCAAGCAGGTAACAGACATGTCCGTAAATCCTGCTTGAAAGTGATTCCGGGAATCAAGCACCTTAATTGGTGCTTCTTGATTCCCGTCGAATTGACAGGCGCCGGAGCACAGCGTGATGACATAATCATGATGTCACCATGGGGCACTCGAATGGGTCATCTATCGAGCACCTGTCGGTAAGTGGGTGGACACCTTTATTCTAAAGAAGGTGGTACCCAAACCCCTACAGAAGTGTGACATCCCATCAACAACTCCTCTGTTGCTATATTGAAACATTTAAAGCGTTATCTATAACCTACTTACATATTTTCCTCCTAATGTTCATTGTCTTTAAAGGATATTATGGCTGATTTATAACTTAAACATTTCAGGGTTTGTTGGATACTTGGATGCCTAAAGTATCATTAACATAATGGATTCTCCCTTCCAAAATCTCTCTGTGCCTGGACACAACGAGGAGTGGAACCATTCAGTACTCCTGGGCAAGGGGACATCTTAGCCCTCTCTATAGCAGGATCTCAGTAAATGTTTCGTACTTGCCTTTCTGAACATCTGTAGTTTTCTGTGAACCCAAAGCCGACATTGAGTGGAATCAGATATTTGTTACAGTCATCACTGTGCAGATCTTAGTGTTTCTTGTATTTATGCAATTATAAATTATTTGATGTGGAAAACAACTATTAAATTGGTACTATCTTCCTTGTTCTTCAAAAATTTTGGTGAACCACAACTTATGTGATAATTATTTACTCTGGACAGGAAGAAGCGAGATATTCTTCAGTTCATGCAGCAAAAAGAATCTGACTGAGGTCCATTATATTCAAAATATAAAAAATATATAAAAATATGATGAAAGTTACATAAAGCAATTGACACTTAAAAATTGGCATTAAAAAGTTCCAATAACAGTGTATATAAAATTATTTTATTTGGCTTGTTTTAGGCTGTAAGCTGTCATTAAAAGTGTTTTCAGATGTCTGTAAGTAAAGCAAATACCTGATGATATTGAAAAAAGAATTTGCATTTGTTTTGTTCAGTAGCCATACAGTATACTGGTTATGCGGTATTAAGTGTAGCCCTCTAGATAAAAAAGAAAAAGTGGGGATTATAACTAACCTTACCAGATGAGTAAACCCAGATGGGTAACCCTGTCTTGTTACATTAATGGTATTGAGGCATCATGGAGGGCTTTTCTCCCAATTATTAAGGTAAATACAATAGGAAAAGCCATCTGACACATTCCATACTTCTGTTCTGTGGAGTTATATCGCATATTAGTATGCAGCATACGCTTCTCAATAAATTATTGTTTAACGGTTTCACACACTGTTCAGAAGTCGCTTACTAAATTCTTGAGATGCTTCAGGGACAGGAAGAGAAAGAAAGTCTTAATAATTTACGGTTCTGCGCTTTCTATGACATGACATCCGACAGTGTCCTGTAAATCTATCTATTGTGACCCAAAATGCTCGGGTTAGTTCCTCACGAGAATGGCGTCATATGAACAATAGGCCTTGCATTCCTCCACCCACCCTCAGAGAAGCATGTATAAGGAAGGAAGCCACTTTGTCGGGAGCATTGAAAAGTCGAACGTTGCATATATATATGGAAGTTGGAAGTGTTCTCTTTTTCTTCAGAACAAAAGGCCACCTTTTTTAGCCATTACTTCTTTATAATACTTTACAAATCACCTCTTGTTTGCAGAGGGACCTTGTCTGGAAGTGACTTTGGGCATATCAAAGTACAGTGAAGCTCAATGCATTGTTTAGATCAGAAAGATATTATTACCACATTAGTTCATGGTGTATGGTGTGAATAATGTCAGCAGCTTGGAAGTCCGCCTGCGCAACTAAGTAAACACAACAGTTTTGATGTAGACACAAAACAGAATTTTCCAGTTACTGGGAGATTTTTTATGGCATCCCGGATTCATTGTAATGGCAAACCTCAAAGTAAATTTTTACAAATGTAATATTGGAATTTGACAGGTTTATTTGTAAAGTGGGTTGTTCATAGACAAATCTTTTGTTATTTACAAAGAACGTTCCATTAACTGCCAAAACACTATGTTTGTATCTGTTGCTCTGTATTATTTTATTGATAGTTTTATTTGTATTTATATTGTATAATACAGTGCACCTGGTAAGTATTCACAGTGCATCACTCTTCCACATTAAATTACAGCATTATTCTAAAATTGATTCAATTCAGTTTTTACCTCAGAATTCTACACATAACACCCCAATATGACAATGCGAAAAGTTTATTGGAGGTTTTGTCAAATTTATTAAAAATAAAAAAAATACACACATACATAAGTATTAACAGCCTTTACTCCAAACTTTGTCGATGCACCTTTGGGAGCAGTTACAGCCTCAATATGATGCCACAAGCTTGGCACACCTATCATTGGCCAGTTTTGTCCATTCCTCTTTGCAACACCTCCCAAGCTCCATCAGGTTGGATGGTAAGCATCGGTGCACAGCCATTTTAAGATCTCTTCAGAGATTCAAGACTAGGCTCTGGCTGGGCCACTCTAGGATATTACCAGAGTTGTTCTGTAGCTACTCCTTTGATATCTTGGCTGTGTGCTTAGGGTTGTTGTCTTGCTGAAAGAACCTTGGCCCAAGTCTGTATTTCAATAGTGCTTTGAAGCAGGTTTCTCCAGTTACTGCCATTGAAAAACATTTCTATAGCATAATACTGCCACCACCATGCTTCACTGTAGGGATGGTATTAGCCTGGTGATGAGCGGAGGCTGGTTTCCTCCAAACTTGATGCCTAGAAATTAACGCCAAAGAATTAAATATTTGTCCCATCAGACCAGAGAATTTGGTTTCGCATGTGGCCATCCTTCAGGTGGCTTTTGGCAAACTCAATGCTGGCTGCCACGTGCCTTTTACTAAGAAGTGGCTTCGTTCTTGCCACTCTAACATACTGGCCTGATTGGTGGATTGGTGCAATGATGGTTGTCCTTCTGAAGCAATATAAATATTTTTAAACTGGATCAGCAATGTCAGTATGTATATTCTGTCAGTGATAAGTATACTTTGACCATTGGTTCATAATCAAAAAAATGTTTCTTTGGGTAGGAATGTTTATCAGCATGTCTTCTTGGGTTTCCATATGACATGACTGACCTTATGATATAAAACATTGAGAATATTGTTAACTTAATTATGCCTCCTAAACATATTCAAACATCATATGAATATTAATAAGAGTGTTTTATGAATTATATGAATCACTAATAGTCCTTGACCTATGACATGAACATTTTATTTCTAGACACCATTGAAATGTGCAACAACAGCTAAGCATCCGTTCTTTAATTGTTCGCTGTCCAGCCATATTATAAATCTTTGTTATTCTCAGCGGTTTTTGTAACAAGCCTGTACACTTCCCTGCTGTATTCAGAGTAGGCGTCTCTTGAGTGTGAATGTGTGTGGTCCGCATGGTATTTGTGTGTTTTAAGTCAATGCAACATTGTCAAAAGGCCGTCACATCATGTACTGTAATGGCCTTTCAATGGCTTTCCGCTCAGTTATTATTCCGTTGTATGTTAATAATCTGGAACGGTCACACCGCAGTCTGTGAAATGACAAGGCTAAGCATGTGGGCGGCACAGTAGTTGGGATTATAACAGAGTGCTTTTATGTACTGTAATGTTTGGTTGGTTTGTTAATACACATTGGAAATATATTGCTTCCTTTTGTCCCAACTTAATTTTTTTTACTAAGCTGAACAAAACAAAGCACTCTTTTCATTTTTGTGGATAAAATAACTTTGTGCAATGCTTTCAGGTCAGAACACTATTCTATTGTACACCTTTCGATTTCTTTGTCAGATTTCCTCTAGATATCTTTTTTTTTACCAAAACCATGTAATATGAGGGACTTTCTAAACCATCAAGTCTACCTGTGTACCATATTAAGGGTTCAACTAGACATGTGCAGTTATTTACTATGAATCTGTTAGTGTAGTCTTTACCTTCCTTTTTTTTGTTTTGCCAGGTTTTGTCTTGCTTTGGCTTCTCACAATATATTTAATTTAATGGCTAATGGGCAAACATAATCATCTAGTTTTTTTTGCTCCTAAGCATTATTATTATTATTATTATCATTTATTTATATAGCACCAACATATTACGCAGCGCTGTACAATACATTAGAGTGGAGATACAACACACAATAACACACAGGTACAGGTAATGACACAGGAGGAGTAGAGGACCCTGCCCGGTTGGGCTTACAGTCTAATAGGTTGGGGAACAATACAATAGGTGGGGGCATTGAAGTCTCTACTGTATCTTAACACTAAAATACACTGGCCAAAAAAAGGTCGCCACCAAAAAAAAGATCACAGACTCTAATATTTAATTGGACGCCTTTCGCTTTGATTATGGCACGCATTTTCTGTGGCACTGTTTTGATAAGCTTCTGCAATGTCACAAGATTTATTTCCATCCAGTGTTGCATTCATTTCTCACCAAGATCTTGCATTGATGATGGTAGAGTCTGCCCGTTGCAAAAGCCTTCTCCAGCACATCCCAAAAGATTCTCAATGGGGTTAAGGTCTGAACTCTGTGGCCAATCCATGTGTGAGAATGATGTCTTATGCACCCTGAACCACTCTTTCACAATCTGAGCCTGATGAATCCTGGCATTGTTATCTTGGAATATGCCCATGCTATCAGGAAAGAATAAATCCAACGATGGAATAGCCTGGTCATTCAATATATTCAGGTAGTCACTGAGCTCATTCTTGCAGCACATACTGTTACTGAATCTAGATCTGACCAACTGCAGCAACCACAGGTCATACTGTAGCACTGCCCACAGGCTTGTACAGTAGGCACTAGGCATGATGGGTGCCTCACTTTATCTGCCTTTCTTCTTACCCTGATGCGCCCATCACCCTGGAACAGGACTTTTTTGGCCAGGCAGTGTACATGTTATTACTTAAGGCTTCATTCACATGGTCAGTTTAAGGGTGGCTGATTCTTCCTATGAGCAACTACCAAAATGACTTTTTATAGCTTAGCTGTGTCCTGAATCCTGCTGGTCCCTTCCACCAGCTATGTACAGACACACAATAATAATGTGACTAGTCCTTTAACCTCCCTAGCGCACTGCTGAGGTCCAGACTTCTGTACCAAAAGCGCACCATAGACT
>CM070032.1:144559764-144617531 GCA_036250615.1 Ptychadena robeensis | reverse complement strand
CCACTAGGGTGGTTTATAGGTTATATAATACAAAATAAGAATTGTTTTATTAAAAAATTTAATTAGAATTTTTATGTGAGGTAGTATATTGTTAGCAGCTATACTAGCTTTAAATCTACCAATTGAAAGAATACAATATTTGCACATTTTATTTGACATACTCATGCTGTGTGCCCTGAGTGCACTAAATACATTTTTAATGGATAGTATGACTGATGCAAAGAATCAAAGATTCCAAGGCTTATTCCATCGTTTTGTTTTTAAATTGAGGCTTTTTTTTCAGGTCCTTTCTGTTTATCTTGTAAAGGCATCTTGTGGAGAAAACTTCAGATACGGTTTTAAACTCTTTTCAAAGTTTTAGCCAAGAGAGCTGCTTACATGTGAATGTTGGCATTTGTCAAAGGAGGAACACAGTTTGAAGCTGTCCTAAGTTCTAATGAGCTTGAGGATTTTAAATTTTCCTTGGCTTCCCCTGTTAATTGAGGCAAGGTTATATTTTTATGTTTTCACATATTCCGTTTCTGTAAGCAGTGAAAGCAATTAGTACATTGACTTCTCCCGCCTGTATCCTCTAAGCTGCTTGCTGATGAATTTGCCATGACCTCTTTAATGTTAGGCCTGCTGCTCTTCAATCTCACTATGTCCTATCTGACAGCTTTTATTTCAGAACCTGTGAGGAGTTAAATCCAGACAGGACAGCTGCCAAAACACATTTGGTGAGAGGAAACGCCTGTGTTACTTGAGGTGTGCATGAAATGAAACAAGTGGAGATAAGTTAACAAGGAAGTGCTGAAAATGATATCAGAAATGATACAGCAAGCTAAAAGATTGTTGCACTTTGACATAAGCAAAGCTTTTGTGGCTGCCAAAAAGTATAACCAGCCTGGCGCAAATTGTGTAAAGGTCCCCATACACTGGCCGATTTTTAGTTCGACTCCCGAACAATTGATAACGTACGCAGTGATCAATTGTTGGCAAATTGAACAAGCATGTTGGTAAATCCCTGTTCAATTGCCCTTACTTTGGATGGGGACCAGGGCCGCTTTTGCCGTCCAATGGATGATCGCCCGAGCACAGCGTAGTGAAGTCATCAAGCTGCGCTCGAGCATTTATTGATCGAGCGTGTATCGACATGTGTATGGGAAGTTAGGGACCCTATGTATATTTCTTGGGCAGTGTAAAGACCTAAGAAGACTTTCCTTGCTTGGCCTAAAAATAGTGGATTTTTTATGCTCTCCATTTATTCCAGAACATTAGAGGTGTAAATCCTCCTAAACCAGGGGTGGGCAACTTAAATTTAACAGATACCAAGAGCCTGTAAGGATGATCGTGGCCATAGACATGAATGGGCGTCTCATTTTAACAGCGCCCATTCACTCTCTATGGGCATGATCAGGTGGGGTGGGCCAAGATGTCCTGTACCCCCCCCCCCCCCCCCCCCCCCCCCCCCCCCCCCCCTACACCTCCTGCCCACTAGCACTGGGTGCTAGCGATCTCCTACGCCACAATTGGAATTGCGGCTTCTTGCTATAGTGGGGATATGGCCTAAAATCTAGCTGTTGCCTATGGTCTTTGTGCCACAATTGGAATCACGGCTTCTCGCTATAGTGGGAACATGGCCTAAGGGCCGCCTGGTAGGCATCCCAAGTCCTTGCATTCCCTTTGCCATATGTGGCAGCGGCTGAATTAGGTGTGAAGTTTAAAGCAAGGCCAGGGAGGTAAATATATATAAATATATACTTTTTAAAATGGTTTTAATATACAAATTGTGACTCATTACACTTACATAAGCTTACCTGCTGTATTACAGTCAAAATGAGTAGACATTGGAGACAAGGCACTGCAGCTTCCACAAGGATATGCCCACAGCATCACTCAATCCTACTGATGAGTCCTTTGTAGACATTGGGATGCCTCTAGGCATTGTTTCTGATGGTGGTATCACCAGCCAAAGTGTAAATATTGGAAGAAGCAATAACATATCATAAATGTAGTGAACTGACTTTTTACAAGAATAATAAGTCCAGATAAAATCAGTGATAAAGTCTCATGAATTTTGCCTTAGTGAATTGGTCCTTCAAACCAAACAAAGCAGATAGATGTCTTGTAAAATGTTCATAGTGAAGTAAATGTGAAATCTGACGGGTGCTAAGAGCAACAGCTAGATTTTTGTTGTATCTGTTTACTTTGCTCCACTTTTTGTCATCCCTTAGTATGCATTCTGGCAGAATTAATCCTCTTTCCAAAACTTCAACAGTAGAGCCAATAATACTTGTTTCCAACTACTACAGATTATGTGTAATTCATTATAATGGTCCTACAAAACCAACATCAACCAGTGGAAGACCATAGAAATGTACTAAGACCAAGGACTCTTTGGTTGATTTAGACTATTAAGGAATTAGCTAGTCTCTGTTTACGCAGCACTTCAGTGGGCTTGGTATGTAACGCCTCATAAATACTTGAATGTAGTTTTAGCCAGTCCGCTTCTACAGCATGTAGATAGTAATGAATTACACTGCTTAAGTAGAGTGTCAATAGCTTGAGATGAATGTAAATGTGAGCATCCTTTCCTTAGCCTCTAGCACTTCAGTCTAAATTGTGCACTTCTCTCTAAAGAAGAGTTTAGAGGAGTATGGTTGTTGTTGGTCACAAAAATAAAGGAAAGAATTCTACTTGTTGCCATAGTATAAAAGTCAATCTGGCAATTACCAGACTTATATACAAGGGATTTAATGTATGTAATAAAGTGGTACCCAAAACTGTGAGCTTGCAGCTACCCTATACAGTTCTAGCTAGGAAAAGATGGGGTACAGTAGACTTTGAGATCGTTTCTTTCAAATGATATAGACATCTGTGAGCTTCCAGCACCCTATAGTTTCAATATTTTGTTATTTTTTATATTTTATATTACTTTTTTAACAAAAAACAAGCATAACTATAAGCATTATACACTATGGTGGCAAAAGTATTGGGATACTCCTAAAATTGCAAAATTCACCAACTTTCTGCAGAGACAAGAGCTACAGAGATCTGAACTTTGTTGTTGGTCTTCAGATTGGCTCAAGAACAGTGTGTAGAGGTAGGTTTCCATGACCAAGCATTACATCACCACACATCATTGCACAACTGCAATGCAAAACATTGTATACAGTAGTGTTAAGCTCACTAAAGGAGTCATGTAGTAGAGAAGTGTTCTTTGAAGTGATGACTTAAACAGGAGAACAGTACTATTTTGACTGTATTGTGCTATGGGTAACGTAACATTTGTTGAAGAAGGGATTATGGCGTGGGGTTGTTTTTCAGCAGTTTAACTTGGCCCTTGGTGTTCCTTCATGTTTAAATGTCTGTGTTACTCAAATATTTTGGTAGAAGATGTCGTGTTTTTTGTAGTTTTTGCTGTAATGTAATGTAGTCTGTATCTAAAAAGAATGTATATGCGCTGTGCAAAAAAGATGGCGCTAACTAGAAAAATCCAATACAATATAAATGGATACCTCATTTGAAGAAACAAGGTCTTGCCAGCGCTGTTTTATCTTCCACTTAATACTTTTTGGGTGTCTGTAATGTTAGAGATATTAAAGGCAAAACATGTAAAGTATTTAGGTATCCTGCATTCATCAAATGTGTCTTACAAAAAGTAAGTATTCCACCATTTGCTCTATACCTGGTCTCCAGCATTTAGCATACTTAAAGGAATTTAATTAACATATTTAATAATATAAAAACACTTAAAAAAGTACAGAAAATTTTATGATATATATAAATAAAAAGAACAGAAAATAACAGGAGAGACTACAAACACCAAGGATTCTGAATACTGATGTTCATTAGCATGCATGCCTCTGGAAAGTCTTGTACACATTAAGCATTCTGATCAGCTGTTTGGTAACCTGTTATACTGGTTGGTAATTCCCAATAACCTGCAATCTATAGCAGACATGTAGATGTGCCAAAAGATAAGGTCATAGTAGACTAGAAGTGAGAGTGCTCTGATTATAGAGTAGACAGTGTCCTTGACGTATGAACTTTGGTTGACAGTTTACATACTTTACTACTATTTGTGTATTATTATAATTCCTAATTGCTAATTCCTTCAAAAAGCAAGGACTTTGTTTACTTAAACTCCCAGAGGAGCAAATATAAGGGCCAAATATATATGGCTAATGAGAAAAAAATCCAAATTCAAAGAATGAAAGCACCTGGATTTCACTTTTGCATGTTTTTAATGTAAGGGTTACATGAAAAATCTGAAGTTGTATATAGCCCAGAGGTGGGAAAGCATTATGACTTGTGGGCCATAATGGTTTCACAAATTTGACAATTTAACTTTTTAAAGCATAAAACGTGGGTGTTTTAAAGCTTTAAAAATGTTTGACACTAGTCGAGATTCAACCATAGGTCTTTTTCACAGTATAAGCACTGCTGCAACAAAATGTCTATGCATTACTGCCTGGTAGACAGGTTTCCATGGAGAACTTCTTTTACCATTCACACTTAAGCATGCTGGGTCATTCCCATGGTGGCGTGCGGACACCACTTTCAATCCAGCCTATGATGTGCTCCCCTCCACTGTTTGGGAGCTCAATACAGGCTGGATTAAAAACATAAACAACCCTTTTGAAAAAAATATAAACAGCTGTACTTTGCCCATAACTGAACTTGGGGAACAATATAAAAGGGTTGCATATGTGTCCACCTTAAATCCAGAATCTCTCATGCATTACATTATTGAAGTAGTTCCCAATCTTTTTTCCTGAAGGCCCCCCTTGCCAGTGTCCAAGACCAGCCAGGCACCCCAACTCTTACCCCCTTACGCACATTAAAAGAAATGTTCTCGGAAGTGATGTCACAACACTAGCGCCCTGGGGTACCTTTCCCTCTCTCATAACTTGCACACAAAATTGCTGTTGTAATGTGAAAAACAATGTTACTTGCCATCACCTATCTCTGTTTAAAATGTTTTTAAAAATATGTAATACTTTTATAATAATGTGTAGATTATGTACAGTAATAAATTCATGTCCATGTCATATCCGACACTTATGGAATTTTATAAAATACTTTAGCTATCATTACAGCAGAGAATCTGCATTTCGCCAGGAAT
Organism: Ptychadena robeensis; assembly: GCA_036250615.1. NCBI lineage: Eukaryota > Metazoa > Chordata > Amphibia > Anura > Ptychadenidae > Ptychadena > Ptychadena robeensis. The sequence continues at coordinate 144,612,424 of CM070032.1, read as the reverse complement.
TTTTTTTTAAATATAGTAAAGGTCTTGTACAATAACATAGATTAATGATTTTGTACATGTAAGTGCTGTATACACACTGCTAAATTGCTTCATAATGGCTATATTTTTCTTAACCTCTTACATTAAACGTTATAGTTAACATTCCAGTCTATGTAGAATCCAATACCCAAAACATAAGACATTATCTACGAAATAAAAATACACGCTATGGGTTTCCAAGTGTTCTCTCCTCCATAATGCATCATAGTTTGGATTGTATTAGCAAGGGAAAATGTAGGTAAATGGAACTGTAGTGCTATGAAAAAGACATTGTTGTTGATGAACCTAAGATTAAGAATATTAAGAACCTTAGAAAGTGCCAACCAGTGATGACAATGAGAGTTGAGGAAAATTTTATTATACATATGCATAGTGCTGAGTGAGAAATGTCTATGGATCTCAATGTAGATTAGTAGTCCATGCAGAACTCATAGCGTGCTAACGTTATGCAGCACATATAGCGAAATGAGCCTTTAATACACATGCTTCCAGGCTCCCTAAAGCCCAACTCCAGTCAATATATTTACTGATTTAAAGGGTTTTTATAGAGAGTAAAGGTACCCATAGACGTTAAGTTTTTCTCAGCAGATCGACCGTGCATGATGACATCATCAATCGTCTGCACATGCTTGTCTTCATCCAAACTAATGAGATGGACCTAAAAATTATGGACATGTCTGTAATTTTGCAGATAAATTTTTGGACCGATTCATGGCCAGTTTTTATGGCGGGCGTGTTAGATTTGCAGCCGATAAAGCTGCAAATCTTACCATCTATGGCCAGCGATTTTTGCGATTCAATCATCTATTCGATTTTCTTGTGCCGTTTGATTGTCAGTTGAAAATCGACCAATTGGTGGTGAGTGGTGATTCACAACCAATCGATTATTTTCTTAAATTTTATGTGCCATAGTATAATTGAATACAAATCAAACAAAATACCAAAAAAACTGTCAGATACCAACATGTCTGATCGATTTTATGTTCAATATCAAGCACTTTTCGTCAATCATACCAGTTGGGCAGGAATTGATGCCCGTACGATCAACTAAGAAGTTGGTAGTTTTAAACGATCGAACAGCCTAAGTGGTAGTCACACTTGTAGTTGAAGAAAATTAAAAGACTGGAGGTGTGATGAACACATCAGCACCCCAGGCATACGTGTCCTCTGTATTCACAGAGGCATGGGGACTTTCACGGCTTTAATTTAGTTTGGGATGTTGGCTGCTTTACCTTGAGAAAGAGACATTATTGTTATTTTGTACACACTTGTAGTTGGTCTTTGAAAAGCAAGTAAGGCTCTGGTATTGGCTAATTCATTAGTAAAATAAATTTCTATATCATTTCATCCTATTCTAATAACATATGCATATGTTTTACATTGTAGATGAAAAACTCTAGTTAGTATGCACAAAGACACATATACTAGAGTAGAGAGTAGAAAAACCCCATCTTTAGACAACAAGATATTAGGTATGTTGTTGTTTTAAAAAATCTAATAATACTAATTGAATGTACTACTTATAATGGAAATAACCTACATTGGCATATCATAGATCATTCCTAAAATCAAAGACCAAAGTCTACAGAGACTGAGGAGTTCCATGGAGCTACAAAACATAAAGCACTCACCAAGAAGGGGCCGATCATGTCATTTTGACAGGCCGTATGACCAGCCTATTCTTCCCAATTTCTTTCCTTTGGGAGATAGGTAATTCATATATGCCAATAGTCATCTGTCATGTAATTCTATTACAATATAAATACAGCAAGTTTGGAGTTCAAGTGATACGTTTATTGGCTAAACTGAAGTCATTAGAGAAGCAAGCTTTCGGGATATCGCAGATCCCATTCCCTTTCAGGCTCAATAAGAAGGGATCTGCGGAATTCCGAAGCTTTGCTTCTATAATGACTTCAGTTAGCCACTAACGGGTATCACTTGAACTCCAAACTTGCTGTATTTATCGATTTGTTTGGTTTTTTTAACAATAAGTTTTTATTAATCTTTCACCATCTCACACAGAGTACAAGGATACATAACAAGTGATGCAACTCTCGAGCGTCTACCGGGCAGCATTATAATTACTTAGAAAAAACAGTTCCTGGTGACAGGAAATTGATTAGTTATCTAATGGTTCCACAACGAAGTATACGACCTCAAAGGTAGAATAGCAAGATGGTTAAGGTACACAGAGAATAGTTTTATTAAAAAAAGAAAAAGAACAGATGAAGGGATGGAAAGGAGGGGAGGGGGGGGCGGGGGGAGGAGCGTGGCAATCTTGGAGGAGACCTCTTATAGGCTAAAGCTAGCCAAGAAAATGTATCCAAAAGAAAACAAGTGTTACCGGGTCAGTATATTATTCTGATATTTGGTGCTGTAAGGTTCTCTAAAGGATTGAGTTGTCTTTGAAATGAAAGCCAGGGCGTCCAGATCTTATTGAATTTGTTATGGGTATCAATAGCCGCCGTCAGGGATCATAAGCTCGAATCGTGACAATGCGCGAGCATTCGCCGACAAGATGGAATGTCAGGTCGATTTCAGTGCCTGGAATGAACGCCTGGCCGCGGGCAAAATAAGTTAGTAGTGCTTGGAGGAACGATATGGGTTAATAGTGTAAGTAACGCTATCTCCGGGGTAGGGAAGAAAGGAGATCTGGGTGTCGGAAAAAATTTAATATAGGCTCCAGAAAGTGATAGATGTGGGCAAGCCCACCCTAGGTGAGATGGAGCCTACCTTGGGACAGGGCATCTCCAGCATAGGGGGGAGATCGCTTACATTGTATCTGTTACACAGATACCATTTATGCAGCACCTGTGGGCACCTGTACCAGCGAGTTATGTTTATAGCTCTGTTCTGTGCTGTGGAGGCGGACAGTAAACGATGGGTATTGAGGAGAAAGTTAGGACTTCGGCATCGGTAAAGAGCCGATGTAGTCTCGTTCCCATTGCACTAAATAGTGGCCGGGAAGGTGTTGTGCCTCAGTAGTATGAGTAATGACAGAGTATGTGAAGTTGAAGGAGGAGGAGAGAACAGCGATTCGAATTCAGTTGGTCGGTCGCCAGTAGTCAGGATGTTGGTGGTGGAGATGAAGAAGTCGTAGCTGGCAATAAAGCTAGCCAGCCCCAGTTAGGGCAGTGCATTACATTGGAGTTGGCTAGTGGATTTTTAAGTTCACCAGTCGAAAGAGCTGAATTGAAATTAGAGGGCGAGGGGCGTGGCGCTGTCCAGCACAGGAACACTTCAGCTCGGCATGACCGGTCCGAAGTCTGGATTGACATTATTAGTGTCATTGTCCATGGTATGAGGAGAGAGCAAACCATTAAGGCGGCGATCCCATACATATAACAGCGGCCCAGTAGCATAATAAAATGGTTAATTCCGAGGTGGGGGGGCGTGATGAGGTCGCACCACAGGAGGACGAGGGTAACACCGATAGAGCTTTGTGCTTCGAGTTGTTACCTGTTTGTGAGAAGGGAGTGGATACGATCAAGTGCTAGATTTAAGAGGGCGGCGTGGTAATAGTGCTCAACCCAAAATCTGGTAGCCCAGTCCTCATTGAGGCTTAGGTCGGTGTAGAAGTGGAGTGGCGAAGTCGTGGGGGTTTGTGAGCCCAGGTACCGTATGAATAGGGACTTCATGTTTTTAAAAGAGCTACTAGGGAGCAAGATTGGTGCAGTTTGAAGTAAATTACAAAAAACTCTGGCAGTTAGTCTGTTCATTTTACAATGGCTACTCCGTCCAAACCAGAGTTGCAAAGAAGGTTTCAGGGCTCCCAAGAGAGTCTCGTAGCTGTCATAAGGGGGCTCAGTCAGGATTAACGGACAAGTCCCTTGGGTCCACACCCCGGTACTGACCGCTGTATGTGCCACGGCAAGGGAACCCTGCGCACTCAAGATTGGAGAGCCGTTCGTAGGTGTGTTACATGCTCCACCTTGCCATAATTGACCTTGAAATGCTATATTACCAAAGGTCTCTACTTCTCGCAACAATGGCGGGAAAGCGACAGTGGATTGTAACATATAGGAGGAGCGTCGGCATATAATCCAATCTTGTGAGACTGGGCCCACACAAGGCCCTGTATGGAGGCGTGGCCCTATGCGTTAGCCCAGCTGTTCCATAGCCAATATACAAGTAAGGGGACACGGACATCCCTGTCTTGTGCCGTTCGAGATGGTAACCGGTGTGGATAAGTGCCATTAACCCTGATACAAGCCGAGGGAGTCATTCAAGACTCCGCCATTTTCTCGATAAAGGAGTCCGGCAGGCCCAATTGGCGTAGTTGCCAAAGAAATGACAACTAAGGCGTCAAACGCTTTTCGGCGTCTAAGATAAATATAAAACAAAGGGGTAATTTTTTACGTCTATGGAAATAAGGTTCAAAGTTTTGACCGTATTGTCCCTCGCCTCGCCTCTCTATTTATCGATGGCTAACACGGTACAACACTCTACTATTATTACAATATAAGAAATGGTAAACTGTTTTGAATATATTTTCCCAACTGTCCGCCCTGCCATCACTATTTGTTAATATAAAATCTTTTACTCTGTGCAAATATCAGCAATACTACTGTGTTCTGGGCATGTCATCTCTGGCTAGAGACAAATATGTGAGTTATGTTTCACAGTACACAAAGGCCTGACCAAAATACATAGCCTGTTAACAAATGAATTGCATTCTTCTAATTTTAAATTGAAAAATGTTGTTCTGCTGCACATTTGAGTCCAAATGTCTCTTAAACACCTGCATGAGATTTAAATGACTGTCATGTATGGAATGTAAATCTTTTCAAATATGTAAGCTGAGCTCACAACAGGATTGTTAACTATAGAACAAATATTTCAATCAAGGTCTTAAGTAGGTGTAGCTATAACATTAATGCAGGAATCCAGGCTGAATAATAAATATACATAAAAAACATTATTGTGTTCACTGTAAATCATTAAAGACTTTAATCTGAGTATATTTTGCTTCTCTGATTTCAAACCCTTCTTGCATCAATAGCAATAGTGATAACATTTGTAAAACCTGTAGCTGATGGGGGGTACCAGAAGAGTTTTTGCATTAAGCTCCCAAGAAACATGCCAGCAATTATCTTGCAGCTAGCCATACCTATATCAAACTTTGATAACGTTTAGTCGATTAATTCAGGTAAAAATTTATCGTTGGGAGAAGATCCTCAGACAATTTCACTGTTCAGACATTTACAAAAATGTCTAGGTTCCCAGCTATTTTTTTTAATATAAAATAAAGGCTACAAGCACCAATTGAAGTGCTTATATCAACTGTTAAAGTAATTATCTCAACAATGGTATTTTATTATATTGGTTGTTCTGAACTGATCATATTGTTGGTATTGATTGTTTCCATGATGTTTATTTTACTATTTTATTAGTTATTGTATGCCACAAACAATCTACAAAAGTGAGTTAATGGTACATATTTTTTTTATTTCTGTAGAAACATATTTATTGGAAGGGCTGACTGTTATGACCAGAAGTTCAGCTGCTTTGAATACAAGGAAACCATCAACTCAACAGTATGTCCAGAAGGACCTAAACTAAGACTTAAGAACAGGTAAGGAGAGTAGCATGAATTCAAGTATCTCACAAAAGTTAGTAAACCCCTCTTACATGGCTGAGACGGCTGATTACAGGCATATACTACTCTGGGTAGCCTAGGAACATATCCTGGTACTAGACCAAGGACTTTCTTGGGGCTTTTTGGACAGCACTTGCACAGCACCTTGCAGTACTAATGTCTCAAGGAGTTTGAAGACATTAGATAGATATACAAGAGTTTTACCTTGATGTGCTCCCCCAAAAGCACTTGATGTGCTTCTCCAAAAAGTGGGTGCCAACCTGGGACTACCCGGCATCCTTTCACAGTAAAACAGCAGCTACTGACAGCTAAATGTGCTTACTTCTCCTGAAGAAGTGAGTAGGACTCGTAAAATGCGTCAAGACAAGCACCCGCTCATAAGCTATATGTATTTTAGAGACAAGCATACGCTCAAACACTTTATGTATTTAAACAAAATTAATTTGTATTGACTATCTTTTTGTATGATTACTGCTGTATTATTTTACTTCTGAATAAGAAGGACTAGAATATATTTTCTGTCCATAAATAAATATACTTTGTGTTTCCAACTACTTTGCCCTAAAAGTCCCGTTACTAGATGACCTTGAAGTGTTCCACTGATCACCAGGGTGCAATCTTTTTTATTTTCCGCTTAAATAAAATGTACAGATCTACTCTTAAGCAGGGTACAGATATACAGATATGGGCCAGATCGATGGCAGATTTGTGCGCCGTGCGTGCTCACGGCCATCTATCTGGCCCATATAATATGTGTCCATCGCTGTTTTCGAGCGGGATTAATCCTGCTCAAAAACAGCCATATCGGACATGACCGTTAATACGGCCGATGTCCGTTGCTTTGCCTAGAGACCGCGGGTCTCCAGGCAAAGCATTGACTGAGCTGGGGAGAGAGCAGAGCTGTCTCCCTGGCTCTGCCGATATCTGACAGCACCGTGATGACGTCATCATGCTGCTGCAGGGACCATCAGACAGCTCAAACATCGAGCCGTCTGTACCCTGCTTTACCTGCTTCCAGTAGTGTCTTTTTTGTTACTGCCCCCCTGATAAAGTGCTGCCTTGGCAGTTTGGCTACCTTAAGACAACTGAAGTATATGTACCTAAGAATCCATAAAATTGTTGGTGAGGCCTAAAAGTTAACTTTTTACATGTGATGGTATATGGCCCATACAAAGCCATGTTACTTCAGAGAGTTGACAGGAGTAAAAATTACAGCAGCTTCTGATTTAAATTGACATGCCATTTTTTATCATAAATTTTGTTTTTTTTAATGTGCTTTTTTATTTTGAATGAATATTCTGTATTCACATTTTAACTAAAGTGGAGTTTTCCTTTAAAGAATGTAATTTATCACATGACACTAGCACATTTCTTATTATATACAGTAGGAAGAAATCCAGACGCTTAACATATATTGTATATAATATATTAAACATGTTGTCCCACGGGAACATTTTTTATAGTAGAGGATGCCCAGATATGCACTTTTCTCGGTATGCAGTTGTCTCAGTTGTTAAAAGAACAAAGAATTCAAAGCTCTTGCAAATTTTTTGTGTTTACAATATTTGCAATGCATATCCAAGTGTAACTATATTTATTTTTTGGGATAACAAGAACAGATTTAGGATTTTCAAGAACAATTTGTAGAACAATTTCCCTACCAAATGTCATGTGGAAAGGATTATTATTCATCCAGTGAGGAAGACTCCTAAAACGTTGGTCTACAATAACTTCAGCTCCCTAACATTTATACAATTATGGGTATTTCTGAATGTTTTTGGATGTAAATTGTTTGCCAGGTGTAATTATTTTGATACATTTCATAATTCACACAATCTATGTGATTTTGCGTTAGCTTCAAACACAAACATTTGACTATTTTTACTGGGAACAGTGCCATGGATTAATGGCTGCACCATCTGGTAACTGCAGAAATATCTGCATAACGTAGCAGCACATTTTCAATTCTTTTGCTCAAGCAACTGGTGTTTTATATGCATAAACTTAGATACAAACTTTTTTTTCAAATAAGATGACAGTGCTTCTGAAAGACCCCTTGTAACAACAGGGAATGACTGTGCATACAAAATGTAAAGACTTCTAGGGAAGTTACTGTAAAGACCCCCATACACACTGCAATCAGCGACAGATCTCAATCCTATAGCACCTTTGGGATGTGGTGAAATTGGAGATTCGCATCATGGATGTGCAGCCGACATATCTGCAGCAACTGCGTAATGCTATCATGTCAATATGGACCAATGTCTCTGAGAAATGTTTCCAGTACCTTGTTGAATCTATGCCACGAAGGATGAAGGTAGTTCTGAAGGCAAAAGGGGGTCCAACCCGGTATTAGCAAGGTGTGCCTAATAAAGTGGGCGGAGTATAAATGTGGGTTCTGCTATGAACTTTATGTTAAAGTTTAAAGCCCCCCCATACACGTTTAGATTTTTTAGATGTCATCACGCATGGTCAATCGACTGAAAAATTAGGTACAAATTGGCCAGGCACCCTTTGTGTGCTAGCACTAAGGGTATGTTTCCACTGTAGAACAAGATCAGCCGCTGCTGCAGACAGGTAATGTGGATCGGCTCCGCCTAGAACACATTGGAGGCATACCCTTAAGCCCCCCATACACCTTTAGATCACTCCATACAATTTCCTAGATCTACCAACAACTGTGTAGTATAGTGGCCTCCCTCATAGAATACATAGTGATTGGAAGGTTTAGAAAAGTCCTTATATTACATGGCTTTGGTATAAGAAAAGTTGACTGTACAGAAATTGTATGGTAAGATTGTAAGGTGTATGGGGGGGCTTTACTTTGGATAGGGACCCAACTTAAGTAATTTAATCGATCTACGAACGCGCACGGCGGTCGATCGGCCGAAAAATCTGGTGAAAATCTAAACGTATCTGTCTTCTTTTTTTGAGTGCAGCGACAGTCCACTATACTATAGAGAAGTACTCTTGCTGTCTTTGTGGAAGCATTTCTATGCAGCGGTCTGACACAAACCTGCTGAGACAGAGCTAGACCGAGCTTGAGCATTGCTGCTTTCCATAAAAAAGGAACTGCAATTTGCAGAACTTGATATTCCTGAAACATATTGATAGGATTTAAACTGAAAGTTCAATTAGCCCTAGGGTGCAGACTTTACGTCCATTCCTTTGATCTTGGCTTTATTCAGTAAATTGGTGCAAACACAAAAACAAATAGGTTTGCAAAGTCTAAAAGTGTTTTGTGCTCAATGGTAATCAATTACTCATACTTGTACAAAACAAGGCTATTGTAAGCTAAAGCTAGCCACACATGGTTCAATTGACTGTACAATCAATGTAATTCGACCAATTTTTTTAGTCAATTGATTGAAAATTTAAGCATGTCCACATGGTACGATCGTTGAAATTCGATTTTAATTGTCATTTTTCTCGATCGAAATTTTATCGGACCAGTTGGAAAATTTTGATTGATTGTCCCCACATTGTGTCTTATTTTTTGTACTGTTGTTTGACCTGTCCAATTGAGATTCGATTCCATCAATTAGCATACTGTAACTTCTGGGAGGAGGGAAATGCAATACAGTCATTTAAACCATGCAAGTATGCATTGTAATGGCGACTTGATGATCGATTTGATGTCAATTGAACCATGTATGGCTAGCTTAAGAGAGCTACCAGAGAGGTGGAATGAATTAAGTAAAGGCAGGAATATCCTTGCATTTCAGACCTAAGGTACCGATTTCTCTACATTTAAGAGAACAGTGACCAGCATTTCAGAACACCTTTATCAACTTTATATATCAGCTTTAATGAGTCACAGGGAGCAGATGCCTATGCTGTTAAAAGTTGAATAAAAGAATTAAATAAGAAAAATGTTTAAATGGTCTAAAAATAGTACAGTAGCAGACAGTTCCATCCAGATAAACATGTTATGTAGCAATATAGACAGCTAGGTGTGTAAGGTGTATATTAGATATATAATATAAAATAGTATAAGTGATCTTTAGAATTCAAATAACTGACCAAAGCTTGGAATCTCTGTGGTATTGTGTTAAGCTTTGATGATGGATGCGTTTGCATTATTGCATTTTATAATTGTCTTTGTTATGAACTGTCTATTGTTGAAAATTAACAAAGCATGTTTATCCTGCCAGACTGATTATTATACATTTCATTTTAGTGTCTCTATTTACTTTATAACGTATCATTTAATTCGAGCAAGTTAAAACCAGTGCAATCAAAACAATGTTCATGACCATACACCATGTATTTCTAACCTCTGTTAATTCTTAATGTTTCCCTAGGCAGAGTGAGTCCCGTCCCCATTCTTGGCATTCAACCAAATTGCTAGAGAGCCCGCCCAACCCCAGCATGATGCAAATATCTCAGGGAACGTTAGGATCTCCATGGCACCAGGCTTATCACTCGAGGTAAGAAAATATGATGATCACTAGTGTCGTGAAATAAAAAAATCAGCACTTGCTGACAAGTAATAGTATTACTTCTAAAGCCCCCACATACCTTTAGATCTCTCCATACAATTTTCTTTAGATCTACCAACAACTATGTAGTGCCAGGTCCTCATATTACATGTTTGTTGTACAGAAAATGTAACCAATTTTGATCACCTGTGTACCCTGACATGCCTATTGGTTCCTCTAGCTCCAGCATGTCCAAAGGCAGGCCCGGGGGGGGGGGGGGGGGGGGGGGGGGGGTCAAATTCAATTATATGAAGAGGCGATTTGCACTGGGGTGACTTCATTTAACTACTAGATTATCACTTCCATTAGGATGCAGCATTAAAGTGAACAGTGCTGGGGATTCTCCATATGCCATAAATAGGGGAATAGTCAGGACTTCGGGGTTAGTTGAAATGTGGCTGGACAGCTGGCCGAACTGCGATTCCCCATATACACATAGGAGCAGTCTATCAGTGATATGGCAGTGAATTTCTAATGCTTTACAAAAATAATGCTAAGTATGTGTGAAGGAAGAGATCTGCCCTATGGTATTGTTCATTTGCATTTAATGTTAATGGTTCCAAAAATGTTAGGCTGAATGGTTGGCCCTTCACATAACCTGGCCCTCTTATCAAAAACCTTGGACGCCCCTGCTCTAGCCCACAACATCAGTGTGCCCTGTCTTTACAGACTCACGTCAGCAGTTCTTGGTCATAAGACTGATGTTTGGCTGTGTGGGTTGCAGGAAAACCTACTTTGACAGGGGCACCGTAAGGCAGAACTGTCTTATTAGAAGAACATGAAGGGTTTGTACTCTTCTGATCCCTTAAGCCATTCTGGCCCTCAGTATGTGTAGCCCAGCAGCTGTTGACTTATCCACTTATTTGGAACTATACCTACTATTTGCAAATGGTAAATATGAAATCTGTATATGCAATATTTTATATTTATCTGCACAAAAAGAAAATAATTTCAGCTTGGACATAAAACCATAAATTCATATTAAACCTTTTAAACCAATTTCAAATGTGTTATCTAAAGAAACAAACAATTTAGCTCCGTACATAAAATAAGTCCATTAGCATAAACATTGATTTTCCAAGCCTGTGTGATCACAAAGTGATCAGAGTGACAGAACTGTATGTCCAATACAATTTGTCTACATATAAACATCTTATTTGCATGCTCTTTGTATATAGGGTTCATTGTTTTCACAGCGTGAGTACTCTCTAGGAATATTGTTGAAAATGCAAGCGTCGTAACATAAGAGTAGAACAATAGATATGCAGAAATGTCAGTGTACGAATGAGTGAGCAAGTGCTACTCAGAAGACAGCGCAATGAATGAGCCATGCCAGACATGTTACATCATTTTCAATTCTCCAAGGGTGAGGAGTTCAGCCTGGGATTTCCAATTGCTGTTACTGCTCACAAATTCACAGCACATGCTATACTGGAGGCAGAGAAAAACCTTCCTTAGATTTCCTTGTAGCCATCACCAGCACTTGAACTGTGGGGCCAAGATGTCCTTGGTTTTACATGCATTGAAGACCTCAAGTTACACAATGAAATGAAGGCCTTCATAATGCCGGCCATAAACATGCCGATAAACGGCCGGATTTTAATCTGGCCGACGGGCGTGCGCGCTCTCGCCGTCGGTCAGGTTAAAATCCGGCCGTTTATCGGCATGTCCCCACATGGGGCGACAGATCCCTGTCGCCCCACTTCTCGGCCGGCCAGAGATCCGACATGTTGGAAAATCTCTGGCCGGCCGAAGCCGATGGAAGCCGATGGCCATAAGCAGCGATGAAGACGAGCGTCTCCATCGCTGCTTATGGCCGGCACACAAAGGGTGCCTGGCCGATTGTGGGGCCCCAGAATGCAATGCGAGGCTAACGTGATGACGTCATCACGTTAGCCTCCCGGAGCGATATCGGAGGACGATATCGCTCCGGCTCTGGCTGTGTATGGCCGGCATAAGCCACACAAGATAACATTTGCACAGATACAAGTTTTTACTTTTTGCTTCCATGGCTAGAAGTACATTGCAGAAATGAATCCCTTAGCCATTATGTTTTTCCTTGCCTGGAAAAGGATAGAAGATGTTTGACTTGCAGGAACCGAGAGTAAGTGAATTAAGCAAATTACCAATTTGTTCTAAAAGTTTACAGTATACCGTATACAGTATGATGAGAAAGGTAATGACTGACACACACATTTGCAAATAAAGGGCGGTTTTAGTGTATGCCAACTGTCAAAATGTGCTAGCTGTAAAAGGTTTCTATAGTTATCCCTTTTTAATGTACCGTATATGCCGGCGTATAAGACGACTGGGCGTATAAGACGACCCTCACACCCCAACTTTTCCAGTCAAAATATAGAGTTTGTTATATACTCGCCGTATAAGACTACCCCTGTATGGGTGACTTGACTTTAAACCCACAGATCTCCAACACCCTTAGAAAGGCTGATCTTTTTTTTGGCTTAGTTAAGGATAGGATAAGTGGGGGGGGAAAGCATGTAGACGCAGAGTAGTGCTTTATATGCTAATAGGGAAGCAAATATTTTATAGGGGGCTATTAGTAGGAAGGATTTATGCTCAGGAACTGAAAATTGCATGGATATGAGTCATAGGGTTAGCTAGTAAACCACAAAAATTCAAGGTTCTACCCATGCAGGGATGTTAAAACTTAATGTGTTCAAGGGTATGGCAAGTTAAATGTGGCATATAGGAGTCTTCCAATGCCATGAAAAAGCATATCTGGGGCCTGGACTTTTTAGCTGAAATGTAACTTATAGTATTATAGCTAGAGTGGTGAAAACTCGGGTGTAAGTCGTAGTAGGTGAGCATTATGACCCTGAAAGTTTTCAATCATTATTACTATACATGGTTTTCCTGCTAGGAAGTTCAAAGTTACACACGGGGGGGGTTTTTTTTTTTTTATGTGTGTTCTTGTGAGAAGGACATCCTGTAGCATGGTAACACTGCTTCTCTCGTGGTTTGTTACAAAAAAAAAAACAAACCAAAAAAAAAAAAAAAAAAAAAAAAATGTACTAGCTTAAAATGTATCTCAGCTCGAGCGCTCGCCGCCACAGGCAGCACAGATATACGGTAGTTACCGGGATCCCCTAGAGGGTCAACTGCACCAATGCCTGCGGCACCCGGCGTAATAAGACGACCCCCGGCTGGGAGGGATTTTAGGTACTAAAAGTCGTCTTATACGCCGGCATATACGTATATATTTCTTCTTACTGTCTGTTATTTTGTGCATGGGTTAACAAAAATCGTAATTTAGAAATCTGTAAACTGACAACCAAATACACATTGTGGGCGCCTGCAGGCACCGCCGTTGGTTTGCAAAGATGTAGGTTCCAGTTGTTCTCTCACACTTTACTTCTTTGACCCGTCGAGAGGTGAGGCCAGTTGTGGTGGGTTTGGATGCTGGAATCTCTTAAGCTAGCGGCCACACACGGTTCGATTTTGGTATCGATGCTCGATTAGATGAATTTTTTCATCGATTGAACGAAAATCGAGAAAAGCCCACATGGTACGTCGATTGTGCCAAAACCGCTTTATAATCGTCGATGTTTGTGAGGTTTCTCCTGGATCGATTAATCAATCTGAACTTCAATCATTTCCATACCAAAATCGACGATTTTAGTTATCTTTTTTAATCGAAATCGCACCACAATCGCAAACTCAATGTGGGGTGTATGTTGATGCGATTAGATAAGATCGATTTTCGATTAGACGATTGAATTCCTCGATCTAATCGAGCATCGATTGAACCAAAATTAAACCGTGTGTGGCTAGCTTTACTCCCCTGTGTGATCTGTAGATCCGTTTGAATCACCCAATTAGGATCTGTTGGGGATTGATGTCGTTTGACTTTGCATGTGATCAGTTTTTCAGTATTTCTAGGTGTCTTAACTCGCAGACGCAGACTTTGGTGTACATTTTTTTCCTAATTCTGCATTTACTGAAAATGTGACAAAACATCAAAAAAAATTTTTGAATTACTGAGAGTAAACTAAAGTTTTTTTCTGACAAGAATCATGGTTGAGCCTGGTGCGATGCACTGCATTGCATTGTTTAGAGGGCCTTTCTTAATTGTGCAAATAAAGGTTTCCAGCTATAAAAAGTTTCTTGTTTTTTTGTTAATAAAGTTTTTTATCAGTAAAGTGACCACTAGTAACCAAACGAATATTCAAATTCTAATCATTTAAACTGCCATTTCAAGGCAATTGTATAGTCAAAAAGTCAGAGGACTAAATAGAGTGCTACCTTTATTATACTAATCACCTTCATATGCAATTTCCAACCAGACAGCCATTTAAACAGGTTTGGTGATGTATTCCTGAAAATTATTTGAAGCATTCCAGACATAGTCATGAAGCTAAAAAAAAAAACAGGATTTTTTTGTGAAATCATTAAGCTTTGGATAAATTACTGATGTTTCACTTAGCTTGAAAAACAAGCATTTCAAAAACACCATTATTAATTATGAGAAATATTTTAATAGTTAAACACTTTTCACATCCAGATTTCATCCTGGTTTATCATGGCTGCATTACAGTGATACATCCTTTTAACAAATCAGTTAACAATTTAACAATTCCCCAGAGGTCCATCAGGGTTTTGGGCAGTTGCCAGCCTTGCATTGTGTAGCATTAGTAACTGGTTTACTGTACACTCTTCATAGAAGATTGAAGAGCAGCATACTTTTTTTTTAAACCGTCTAGAGCAGTTCGGCTTCCAATGTGAACATGGAAATACTTAAAGCCCCCTATACACCTTCAGATTCCTCCATACAACTTTCATGAGACCTACCAACAACTATGTAGTATAGTGACCTCCCCGATAGAATACATAGTGATTGGAAGGTGTAGAAAGGTCCTCCTATTACATGGTTTTGGTAGAAGAAAAGTTGGTTGTACAGAAGTTGCATGGTAATTGTATGTGGTGTATGGGGGGCTTAAGTGTCTAATTTAAAGTGAAGTCTTTTCTTGTAGACCAAAAAGATAGTACTACACTATTCCACAGTCATATTCATATATATATATATATATATATATATATAAAATAAAGGGAATACAAAAATAAGACATCCTAGATCTGAATGAATGAAATCTTCTTATTAAATACTTTGTTCTTTACATAGTTGAATGTGCTGACAACAAAATCACACAAAAATTACCAATGGAAATCAAAATTATCAACCCAGGGATGTCTGGATTTGGAGTCACACTCAAAATTAAAGTGATCTAACTTTGATGTAACTTTTTGACTTGTTAAAACAAGTCAAAATGAAGCTCAGTTTTGTGTGTGGCCTCCACATGCCTGTATAACCTCCCTACACCACCTGGGCATGCTCCTGATGAGATGGTCTCCTGAGGTATCTCCTCGCACACCTGGACTAAAGCAAAGAAGGTTGTCTGTGTCTGTCAGAGTAGTGTTCAGAGCATGGAGGCGCTACCAGGAGACAGGCCAGTACATCAGAAGTGGAGTCAACTGTAGGAGGGCAAGAACTCAGCATCAGGACCGCTACCTCCGCCTTTGTGCAAGTACGAATAGTGTATATATTTATTATTAACTAATTGTCAAACAGAAAGTTATGTTTGAGCTGAACTACATAACTGTGTATCTGAAAAGTGATTTGGATAAAAAAAATCAAGTAAACATAGTTTTTCAGCACCAGGATTTGCTTTACAATTCCGCATTAAAGGCCCCCACACACGTACCGACCCATCGGTCAGCGTCCAAATCGGCCGCCACTTTATGCGTGTATGGCAGCCTTAAGTCTCTTAGATTGTGACCTTGATTGGGCAACGTCCTCTTCTCCTCCATTGTCATAGTTTGTACCGATATGTTAGCTTGTGTTGCCTTTCGTATTTAACATACAGCATTGCATAATAGGTTGGCATTTTTTGTAAATAAAAGTTAATAATTATAACTTTGTAACATAACATTTCAAAACCTTTTTTTTTTAAAAAGTAGATGCTGTAAGGCTTCCATCTTCCTTACAATTGTGTCCCATGATCCAAATGTATCCTTAATCAGTGGTATGGCAGTGAATGCCTACTGCTTAACATTGATAATGGCAAATGTGTAAAGGAATAGATGTGCCTCATAGTAAACTGAGCTTGCAGTTGTCACCTTTTGATATAGGTACATGTGGCTTCAGCTTGGAAACGTAGTGGAGACAAGGCCTTAATTGATCTGTCAAGAAGAGAAATAGTGTGCAAACAACTTTAAATCATCAGTAAAATTTTAGCTTCTTCTTGTGTTTTTAACTATGTTTTGTAAAGCATAATATTTTATTATTAATATTTAAGCAATGTTTCCCAGTAATAAACTAGTAAAATGCGATATGTGTTACACCAAGTTGTTTGGAGAATGTCATAACACATTTAACCACACGTGGCATTTTAACATTCATCTTAAAAATTGTCAAAGTATTTTTTTTCTCTCTGTCTTGTCTGTTTAGATTTCTTGTAGCAAACAAAATGTCTTTAATGCTGCTAGTTTCCAGGAAGATTGCCAGGGAAAACTTTCAGCTCCATAAAAAGAAAAGGAATAAAACACAGTCATACACTGTTAGTGTTTAAGGTTTTTGGTGTTCTTGTTATTCTATACTAGTTTTTATATATGTGTGTATGTCTGTGATAATTTTGAATAGTGTCGATAAACCGGTTGTTGATGGAATCTGGAAAGGTTCCGAAAATCTCTTCTGTTATCTATGTAATTTCTACACTGCTGTGGGATTAATAGAATGAACACAGCAGTCGCAAGTAATTACTTATAAAATGCAGGAATGACAGTTGGCAGAGAACAGAGTTAGACCCCAAATATGGTTTCTCATCCGTTCCTCCCATAACCTAAACATTTCTTCTGCAAGTTTATTTATAAGCTCTACTGAACATTTCTTGCAAGCAGTAAGATCTTTCTCTGTTCCTTTTTTCTTTTAGTTCTACTGCAAGTGATCTCTCCAGTTACGAGCATGGATACTTCAGAAGGAGCCCTGATCAGTACAGTTCACGGGGAAGCATGGAAAGCCTGGACCACACTTCATCCGCATACCATCCATGTCATCTTTCATCTGCAAAATCTACAAACTGCATAGATCAGCTTGCTCATTTGCACAGCAAAAGAGACTCTGCTTACAGCTCTTTCTCCACGAACTCCAGCATACCGGAATACCACCCTACCACATTCTGCAAGGAGAGATCCTACTCTATGGAAAGCATGTTGCCTCGGGGTAATGTGCAAGAGGGTATTAAGCATGCGGATATTAGATACATCAAGACAGTATATGATGCACAGCGTGGTATCTCAGAGGAGTATGAAGTGAACTCATCAATGGTCAAGAATCGAGGCAGGCTTTCCAGTGGTCACCTTAAACACAGTGGAACTGTAGGGAGATTTGAACAGAACATTAATCTCTCTGAGAATGATATACATGTGAAAAGTCCTCCCATGCCACCTACGCGAAGTGACAGCTATGCAGTGACAAGACATCATGATCGGCCAAGTTCTTGGTCTAGTTTGGATCAGAACAGACACTTCCAGACACATTCCAAAGGACCAGGGACGAATTCTGCCAGTGTTTCTTGCAATTCCAATCAACAGTTAAAAGCAGTGTTTGGCGAAGGACAGCTGCATACTGTGTTAGAGAGAAGTCCAGAGTGTAGCCCATTAATGAAACCTAAGCAGGTTTATTCACACCTTCCACAGCCTGGACAACCTATGCTTCCTACAGGGATCTACCCAGTGCCAACTCCAGAGCCACATTTTGCTCATGCTCCGAAACCTCTTAACAATAATAATGGAAGGCTTTATCCAGCTTTAGCCAAAGAAGGAGCTCATAGTACTTCATCTGTTGATCCTGGGACCAAAGCAGTCTCCTGCTCACTGCCTGAAACTAGCATGAAATGTAGCCAGAATATTCAAAGCATTACTACTGTGTCAAGCCCAGGGATCGAATCAACTAAAGCTGAAGAAACAAGTGAAGGTGGGCCTACACAATACACCCATTATAAGCTGCATTTCTCTGGTTGCCCTGATATTTCTATTAGTTCAACACTAAACAGTGGGGATGATAGAACTGGTAGAGAAATAAACCAATCAATTTTTAAAAATGATCAGCTACCTAAATCAGATCCTAAATCTGATTCGATTTTACATCTGAATAGTGGACAACAAGAAAACAGGGATATACATGTGTTAACCACCAATGAAAAAATTAACACTGGGCTTTCATTGCAGAACCAAGGAAACTCTTACATAAGCAGCTCTGATGTATCCACTATAGCAAGTGGCATGTCACAGCACAGAAATAACACCATTCCAGATACAACTAAATATGAGAATTGGGGTCTCCAGTACAATGTTGATACAAACTACAATGATAAACATGATGAAACATATTCCGTCCAGGTCTCTAACCACAAAAACAAACTAGAAAGCCCAAGATTTACTAAAAGAACTGAAGATGCTGACATCTCAGTGACATTTGTTGGCAATCAACAAACACCTAATGACCCTTCATCAACACACAAAAATATTAATGATTTTACTAGAAGACAACGAAGTTCAGAAAGCAACCAAAGTAGCAACAGTCTTATCTCTGCTAAGCAAGATGGCAAACATAGGTCATCTGTTTTCCAAAAGATCAGCCAGATTGAGCAAAGAGAACATGAAAATCAAAAACCCCATGCATCAAGTGGAAGCATCTATGGTCAACCTACTGGACAATGTCCAAAAGCAGCAAACAGGGCATCTGTAAATAGCATTGAAGAATTAAGGAATAAATTTAATTCCCAGGAACATGCACAGAATGTTGAATATCAAAGACTTTCAGGTTCCCATTGTACTGACAAAGGTTTTAGTATGACCCAGTCTAAAAGAGATGGAAGTGGCTTCAGTTCCAGATTAGGAGACATTCAACAAGCAGCAGTAGAGACTCAAATAGACAAGACCCAGGAGATTAATAACAAGCCATGTGTTTTGCAAACCTTGCCAGGTAGTGATAAAGCAGCTAATTCTCAAACAATGCCAAATAAAGAAGACCATTGGCAGAGTACTGCACAAGACACTTTAGGTTTTAGTAGGGCTTACAGAAACAGTATCAAAGATGCACAGTCCAAAGTCTTAGAAGCAACATCATTCAGAAGAAAAGATTTGGAAATCAGTCCACCGCAATTCAAAAAACCAGAAAAGAAAGCAAAAAGGCCTTCTTCAGCTATTCTTTATAGTAAGGCTGCCCCTGTGTCTCCTCATGCACCAAAAGAACGACACAGTGTAACGCCCAATGAAACGATTGCAAAGAATCAGGATTTTCTTTGTCAAGAGGGTACAACTTTATCAAACCAGGTAACTCGAATTGGAGCCAGACGTCGTTTGACAGCTGAGCAAAAAAAGCGATCATATTCGGAGCCAGAAAAGATGAATGAGGTGGGAGCATCTGACACTGAGTCATCATCAAGTAGTAGCCAAAAAAATAGGCAGAACCTCAGCTTTTTAGAACAAACCGTAGCGGACAGGCGCAGAATGTTTGAAAAAGATGGCAAAGCTTGTTCAACTGTCAACCTTTCTAAACCAGAACTGAAGCAGCTGCAACAGATCGCCCTTGCAGACTACATAGAAAGAAAGACAGGCCGAAGGCCTTCATCCCAGGAACCGGGCCTCTTGAAAGAGCGATCCCAGAGTACCTACTTTTCAGGAAGTATAATGGACAGCCAGAGTGTTTCCTCTACATCTAGCATGAACTCTTTACAAGAGAATAATATACCATTCCGCAGTTGGGATTCAAAGGATACATTGTCTAAAACTGGACGTGTTTCCTCCACTCTACCACCTGGACTTACAGGCTTTTTTGATTTAGCCAACTTAGAGAAGAAAAGTGAGCAACAGCAAAACAGAGTTCGCACAAGTTCATTTGTCCAACAACGTCTAGGTTTGGATTTTAAGTCTAGGACAGAAGGTAAAAACTCTTCTTCACTTAAACAAAGAGAAGTCCCTGCATCAAGAGTTTCTGAATTATTAATAGTCCCTTCAGAGCAAAAGCCTGATAGAACAGCATCTGATCGGGATTTATATGCCAAATCTCAACAACCTACTGCCCTC
This sequence comes from Ptychadena robeensis, assembly GCA_036250615.1. Lineage (NCBI taxonomy): Eukaryota > Metazoa > Chordata > Amphibia > Anura > Ptychadenidae > Ptychadena > Ptychadena robeensis. Next base: position 144,592,201 of record CM070032.1, on the reverse strand, counting down.
CATGTGAGATCACGGTCATCTCCAGCCAATGAAAAGACAAGCCAGGTAAGTGGATATAATTAGAAGTTACCTTTATGGCACCAATATAAACAATGTTAGACTCATTTTTGTTTTTAAAATTCTTGACACACTTTATGAAAACATAGTTTTCTACAAATGCCAGATCGTATATATTGGCTTTATATGGAAATAATTCAAATTTTCATTATGGCAAAAGAGAAATTGCTCTCTAGAAAGGACAGAGAGAAAGTTTTTTTTAAAAATATATTATCATGCTGTAGTGCCACAGCATCTCCCTTTGTGGAAAAAAAGCTTTCTCTGACTCTTTGACCCAAGCTGTAAGCCTTGCTCCCTGGCTAATGGTACTGTTGTCTCTCTGGAGATTCAATAGCTGAATGGATGGCATTCTGGAGGGAAGGGAGGGATTCATCACTTAAAAGATTCTTTTACTAATGATATCCTTTCTCAGTATATAGGCTACACACTTTTATATTCCATTGATTAAAATTCACATAGTCATGCATTCTTCTAAATGTTTATACTATGAAGGTAGATCAGATGATGCAATACTTAAGCTTCCTTAATAGACCCGTAGATCTTTATTTAAATTTTATATACATTTTAAAAATATTCTGTATTGTTTTAGTTCTGATATTAATGAAGCCTGGGCTTGGGTTTCACCTCTGAAGAGTTATTTCACAATGCAAATAGGAAACAAATTATGGTCAATAACATATTTAGGCTACTTGTGCTATACTCATCCCAATATTCGTGCTGCTAGCACAAAATCGCGATGTTTCTATGCAGCTTTGCGAAAGGTTTGCTTACAAAAAACACACTTATCCAGATCAATCTGCTGGGTCATGCTGCCTGACCTCACCCGCCTGTGTATGTGTAGCTTTAAATCCACAGCTCTTCAGCTTTCCCCTTAGTAAGAATGTGACTAAAAGCTCCAGTAATACATAAAAAATGATATTTACATAACTTGTTAACATAGCTAGCCGCAGAAATATATCCATTTAACTATGTGCACATTATATTTAATATTCTTCCCCAACCTGCTGAACCTGCCTTTACATTCATTTGCATGCCACAGGCACTAAACCTGACATTTCAAAAGAAATACTGATGAAAGGAAAGTAATAAAATCTGAGTTAAAATAAGCTATTGGAGAACAAACAACATGCATAAGACTGATACTGTAATTGATAGCTTAAGATCTTGGTTAATAACTAAATACCAGGTTACAGTAAACAAAAGTGTAGATACTGGAATTAGATTTAATTGCTGGCAATGTTTGTATACAGTATTTTCAACAAGAAAAGTAAAATATTCACCTTAGTGTCTACTTCCAATGAACCTTGCACACTCTCTTTTTTTTTTTGAGAAAAAACAATAAACTCATCAAATCCATTTTTTATGATAGTTGATTGGATTCCTTGTTTCATATTACCATAAAATAAAAGATTAAGCCTGATTTGCCATGCCCAAATAGCTTTTCCCTTTAAAGGAGACATGTGCTAAGAGAAATAGTCAGCATGCCTTTCCTGAGATTTCATATTGTAAATGCTAGTCAGCTTTTACGAAGCATTAGATGTGGAGATCAAGGGACAGGGCTTGGGAGTCAGTGGTTAGCAAAGTCAACAAGGAGATCTGAAATAGCAGTACTTTATGGGTCCCCATGCACCTTTAGATTTCTTTTAGATCTCCTTTTGTTTTGCAAAAACCATGTAATATGAGGGACTTTCTAAAGCTGGGCATACACGTACCAATTCCTGCACGATCCGATCCCCGATCGGAGGCCGTGCGCGCTCCCGCATCCCTTAAGGATCGAGTCATGCAGGAATTGGATGCTGCAACTGACGAGGATTGGGCTGAAATCAGCCGATCCGACAGGACGGTAAATTTTAGCCCAATCCCATTAGTTCGGCTGGGGAAGGTTGCCCCCAGCCGAACTAATAAGCTGCAGATGCAGAGTGCTGGCCGATTCTTGACACTAGCAGGCGGGCGTGATGACGTCATCACACTGCCTGCTTCTGCATAGAATCGCATAAGGAATATACGGTACCATCAAATCTACCTGTGTTCAATCGCAGAGGACCCTATACTACATTTTTGTTGGTAGATCTAAAGGATATCTGACAAAGAGATCTATAGGTGTATGGTCAGCTTATCTCTTATATATGTTGCTTTAAAAGCCTAATTGAAGTTTCATTATTTTAAGAAAGTAATAAGGTAAAGTGAGCTGCCACGCAGTGTTTTAGACTCTCTCAGTGGGTTTTACATGTACACCCTTCCCTCTTCTAAGTCAAATCAATGAATTTACAGTCAGCATGTATATAGTGGTCCTCACTGCACTATACTGAGAACCTTATGCTCCTGTTAATGATGGTGTACGAAACATGTTTTTAGGAACTACCGCATATACTCAAGTATAAACCGACCTGAATATAAGCCGAGGTACCTAACTTAGAAACCAATCTGAATTCTAATGATTGAAAAAAAAAAAAAAAGAAACAAATCTGGAAAAACCAAATGGCTCAAGTATAAGTCGTAGAAGTATGTAGATTTTGCACACTGTAAGTTCAAATGACTTGTTCGACTTGACTTTTAACCTCAAAACTTTAATTTGACTTTGAACCCAATTTATGCACAAACGTCATGTGCTAGAGCAATTTACTCATAAAGACCATAGTATATACGGTACTATAGTATAAATCCCTATGGAGTTTAATCATGTTAGTCATGGTAGTTATTATTTACTATTTTCATTGCAAAAAAGTTAATCACCAAATAATAGATACAAGCATTAGTTGTATATGATAAAATATTAGGAAGCAGAGTGGGTCTATTTTTACCATTGTTATATCTAAACAGCAGACTTTGTGTTGTTAAGTTCAGCACTGACATCTCAAACACTGGTGATTACGCATTCAATTTGAGCCTGAGCTAAGGAAGTATGTGGGAATGCAACTGAACATGTGGGATTAGAATCTCTGCACTCGCTTAATTGCGTATACTCATGGGTAATAGACAAAAATGTCTTTTAACTAGGTCAGAGTAAATGCTCAATTCTGTTCCCAAGCATACTGTATTGATATGAAAACTATGCAACAGTCAACTGCCCTTTAATGGTCTATTTACTTTTACTTTGCTACATGTTAAGACCTCATTTCCCAAAAAAGTAAGCATCATTTTATATTGCATAAAATCATTATATTTACAACACACATCACTAGAATGTTTAAATATGAAAAACACATTTATTCCAGCAAACATAGCAAAGGAGAAGTTGTATTAAAAAACAAATGAGCACACAGTAATACTCAATACACAATGCTATGTAGGAATAAAAAAAATCAAATGCAATTTTACCACAGTACACTCTGTTTAATATATAGTCCAAGCAAATCCATTTTAGTGTCCTTTGAGAGCGCTTCCGGGATCATCTGGAATTCCAGCAATTCAGATTTATGACTTTTGTATTGATAACATTGTCCAAAGTCATGGACATTAAAAAAATTTTAAATACATATTAGCCCTACCCTAATTATCAGTAGGCTTTGTATTTTCAACTGGAAGTAAATATATACCATTAGTGATGGCTCGAACCCGGAATTGCGCGTTCGAGAACGGCGAACGCGAACTAGCGCAAAAGTTCGCGAACCCGGCGAACTGGCGAACCCGCCATTGACTTCAATGGATGGCGAATTTTAAAAAACAAAGGGACCCTTTCTGGCCACAATAGTGTTGGGAAAGTTGTTTCAAGGGGTCTAACACCTGGTCTATGACATGACAGAGGGGAATCCATGGCAAAACTCCCAAGAAAATTGTTTTTCACAATAAATCCACACCAAGGAATTCTACAATGATAGTCAATGGGATTTGAGCTGGCACGAGCACTAAACAACCGGTTGGGACAATGGGGGAGATGTGAGTCGTTGGAGGAACGGGTGGGTGATGCAGTACTGGAGGACACTGGTGGTGATGGTCAGTGTGGAGGACATGGTGGTGATGGTCAGTGTGGAGACACTGGTTGTGATTGGTCAGTGTGGCAGAACTGGGGGAGAGAGATGGTCAGTATGGGAGGACATGGTGGGTGATGGTCAGTTTGGAGACCACTGGGGTAGATGGGTCCAGTCATGGCGGACACTGGTGGAGATGGACAGTGTGGAGGGGACACTGGGGAGAGGGTCAGGATGGAGGGACATGTGGGAGAGGACAGTGTGGAGGACATGGTGGTGAGGTCGTTGGAGGACACTGGTGGTGATGGTCAGTATGGGGACACTTGGTGGAGTTGGAGATTGGACAGTGTGGAGGACACTGGGGGAGTGGAGAATGGTCAGTATGGAGGACACTGGGGCAAGATGGACAGTGGGAGGACACTGGGGTGATGGTCAGTTTGGAGGACACTGGTGGTGATGGTCAGTATGGAGGACACTGGTGGGGATGCGTCGTATGGAGGACACTGGGGTGATGGTCCAGTATGGAGGACAATGTTGGAGGATGGACAGCTGTGGAGGACACTGGGGGAGATGGTACAGTATGGAGGACACTGGGGGAAGATGGACAGTGTGGAGGACATGGTGGTGATGGGCAGTGTGAGAGGACAACTGTGTGGAGATGGAACAGTGGGGAGGGACACTGGGGGAGATGGTCAGTGTGGAGGACATGGTGTTGATGGTCCAGTATGGAGGACCACTGGTGGAGATGGGAGATGGACAGTGTGGAGGACACTGGTGGAGGATGGTCCGTATGGAGGACACTGGGGAGATAGTCAGTATGAGGACACTGGTGGTGATGGTAAGTATCAGTATGGGAGGACATGGTGGTGATGGGCAGTATGGAGGGACACTGGGTGGTGATGGTCAATGTAGTTATATGGAGGACACTGTGGTAGATGGTCATGTAGGAGGACACTGGTGTGTGATGGTCTAGTAGGGAGGACATTCTTTGGTGGTGATTGGTAACATTGAATGTTTGATGAGGATACACATTATTGGATGGTGATGGTCAGCAAATTGCTTTGGGATGGGGACTTTCACACATTGCCACATTGTTGGATGAGGACTCGTCACACATTACTTTGGATGGGATGTAAATTCTTTGATACTTACACATTGAATTTTTAGGATGAGGATGTTTAAATTATTTATGATCATCACATTGCACATTGCTTTGGATGAGGACTGTCACACATTACTTTGGATAGGAGGGATCCTGTCACACATTGCTTTGGATGGGACTGTCACACACATTGTCACATTGCTTTGGATGAGGACTGTAACACATTAATTTGGATGGGACCTGCTCACCACATTCACAATTGCTTTGGATGAGGAATGTCACACATTACATTGGAATGGTGGGATTGTCACACATTGCTTGGATGGGGACTGTAACACCACATTGCTTTGGATGAGGACTGTCACACATTACTTTGGATGGGGACTGTCACACAATGCTTTGGATGGGGACTGTCACACATTACTTTGGACTGGTGGTGATAGTCAGTGTGAAGGACACTGGTGGTGATGGTCAGTATGGCAGACACTGGTGGTGATGGTCAGTATGGAGGACACTGGGGGAGATGGACAGTGTGGAGGACACTGGTGGTGATGGTCAGTGTGGAGGACACTGGGGGAGATGGATATTCCCCATGGATGGATGGATGGGATATTCAGTGAAGACTGTAGATCACAAAGAACACTGCCCTAGCTAATGGTTCCCTATAGCAGCAGCAGCAGCTCTCTGATCTAACTCTCTCCTTCTCAGCAACATGTGAAATGGCGTCTCTCCTGTGCTATGCTATAGGGGGTGGGATGGTCCGTGAGGTGGGGGGTGCTGATTGGCTGCATTATGTCTGCTGACTGTGATTCACAGGGTCAAAGTTTAACTAATGTAAAAACATAAAGGGCGAACCGAACTCGCCATATGTTCGCGAAAATGCACCGAGATAGTTCGCCGGCGAACAGTTCGGGCCATCACTATATACCATCTGAATTTTTTTGAACTGAACATTTTACTCAACCTGACTTACATCTGAAGCCCTTAAAGTTCCCTTGCCTCTGGTAACACAGGGGAAATTGTTTCTGGGTAGATAGATAAGGGTTAATCAGACTGGAGAAGGGAGGCAAAAGTGTCTTCTAACAGAAATTGAATTTCCCCCTGAGAGAAGTATCTCAGGGGCGTGGGGACTTTAACGGCCTAGGTGGGGATAGTATATAGGAACAAGGTAAATTCGTTAACACAATTTATTGATCAAATTAAATAATTTATAAGATAAAAACCGCATAGTTTGATCTTGCAAAGCTGATCATTCTCATATTGGTATTGTACATAGATGTGTCACAAAGGTACATAAAGGTATTAACATTTGACAATAGTTCAGAAACGTTAGGATAGAGTCCTGCCAGCCGCAGGAGCTTGCCCCAACACGCGTTTCGTGATTTCACTTCCTCAGGGGGTGAGTTTATCCATGTATTGAGGTAAGTAACGTTCTAAAATAACAACAATACATATAACAATACAAACAAAGAGAATCAACCGACATGGACCAACATAGAACACCAAAGGACACTGATTAATGCCTCAAAATGGATGTGTCAAAATTACTCTTATGTGCGTATAGATGGTACAAATTGTTTCTGGGTTGGTAGGTTTTTCCAACCTTTTGGGTGTTTTTTTTCTGAACATTTTACTAATAATATCAATTAACAAAGCACTTTAGATGGAGTTCAGGATAGGTTTGGAACGCCCTGAACTAACTGGGAAACACAAGCTTGGGTTATGGACAGCTAACTAACATCCACAATATTGACAAAAGTAGAGTGGTATGGTGTGTTTACTCTAAACCCATGTTTGAACTAAGCCTTAACAAGGAGGTCCTAGATGGTACTCCAGTGCTCCAGATTGTCTGGATTGATAAAGTTTTTAAGCTGAGATCATTAGCATGCCACTGAACAATGCTCCATAAAGAGTATTGAAGAGTATTAGCTTTGGGAGGGGAGAGCCACTGCACACTTGTCATATGCTTATGACATGTGATGCTGCTCTAGAATTATATGTCCCAAGACGCACTGCAGTTTCCAAAGTAATAAAGGATGCAAAGTAGGGTGTTACAAGGGCCAATTTTATATAACATTGCTTAACTTTAACAGGGTCATAATATAATAGGCTGGATATTGGGATTACTGTACAGCTAACAAAGATCACCCCCTGTTTTGTCTACAGCCTGACTGGAGAGGAAGAGGCTGAGCAATATATTTTTAGGGATGGAATTAATGAAAAATTTTAAGCTTCACATGCATTGGAGATGCATGCATAGAGTATGCATTGAACCTGATATTTAAGTCCCAATATGCATAAATGCTAAATTGAAGACACTAGTTTGTGCTTTGATTATTTGAGCAGCCTCTGTACTGGTTCCCTTCTGCAATGCATAGAAGCCATGTTTAGTATACAGGGTTGCTCCCTGGCATGAGATCGGACAGAATCCAGAGTTTTGTAAAGGTCTGTTTTAATTTAACTGTACACTACATTAAAATTGGAAAACAGTTTCTTATCCAATAAAATATAATATGTTTCAGTGGCAAGGGGAGATCCGTATATAAGGATGGAGTATAATTTCTGCTATACACATATAACTGCTTGTGCCCCCGATAAAAGGAGTGAAATTGTTTTTTTTAACCAGACAGCAATGTCCAATATGTCCAATTCATCTGCCTATAATCTCATTGGGCATGTTGAAGTGAACATTGCAGGGCTAGGATGAAGATTCCCCCATTAATGCCGGCCATACACATGCCGATAAACGGCCGGATTTTAATCTGGCCGACGGGCGTGCGCGCTCTCGGCCGGCCAGAGATCCGACATGTTGGAAAATCTCTGGCTGGCCGAAGCCGATGGAAGCCGATGGCCATAAGCAGCAATGAAGACGAGCGTCTCCATCGCTGCTTATGGCCGGCACACAAAGGGTGCCTGGCCGATTGTGGGGCCCCAGAATGCAATGCAAGGCTAACGTGATGACGTCATCACGTTAGCCTCCCGGAGCGATATCGGAGGACGATATCGCTCCGGCTCTGGCTGTGTATGGCTAGCATAACCATACTATAATATAGAAAATAACATCATTTTGGAATGTTTCTTTAAAGTCAAGGCTATAATTAGTGCACACTGTGCATATCTTAACTGATAAAGCCAATCCTGTACATATAAGCAAACATTAACGCCAGGAACTTATCTTTGTACAAATCAAGTTGTTACCAGTTATCATGGAAGAGATTAAGATACTTTGCCTGAGCCAACAAACATGAAAAGGCCAACAGGAAGTTTGACTCCACTAAATAGCTCTAATTAAAAGCTCATTCAAAAGTACTTCCCACATAGTACAGAAAGATGGGATGTGTCTCTGAAAGGCATAGACTTTAAAGTATAGTGTTTTGGAGACTGTAACATGACAAACAGCAGTGAATATATATCTGTGTATTCTAATGCCAAGTCCAGTTGAATATGACTAGTACTGCCTATACCATGAGCTAGAACATATGTGTCAAACTCTGGCCTGTGGGCTGAACTACCACTCAGAGAGTGGAGAACTGTGGATCCTGGTATGCTGCAGCTGGGCGGCCGTCTGAAATCCTGGGCCCTCAAACTTAGAAGCTTTTCAGCCCCCCCGGGAAAAAAGTTATATTCATTTGGGCAGCCCGGAATGCGCACGCTGGAGCCCTGAGATAATGCTCACTGGGTCCCCCTAGCTGCTCGGGCTCATGACAGAATTACCCCCTTTCCCCCCCTGACAATGGCCCTGGGCTCCAGTGAAATTACAATGAGCATGCGCCACCCAGAGCTTGTCAGGATTCATAGTTCTCTACTCTACGGTATTACAGAAGCACAGTGAGTGTAGCAGGTGTGGGGGGAGGGGGGCTGTGAAAAAGGCAGATCTATTCACAGTGGACGTCACAGTGAGGGAGGAAGAAGGAGCATTGAAGGGGGCTGCGGGGAAGGCACATGGATGGGGCACAAATAAACTACACACACAGAATGCACTTTACAATGTGTAAAGTCCACGTGTTCCCCCATGCTTTTGCTGTGTTTTTTTTTACACGGTGTTACACAGGTGAAGAAGGACCATAGAATTCTATGGAACAAAAGTGTAAAAAATGTGTCAGAAAAGCAACTGTTTTTTGACATGTGGACATGTTAACATGCTTCTGTTCACTGCATTGATGTTGGCACAACTCACCCAAAGCTGTGTGTACATGTCCATTGCATAGCATAGTCATGCCCTTCGACTGTGTCCTAGAAAATGAATGAGACCCTTTGAAGACATTACAAGTGTATACCTCCTATGCATGGACAGGGGACGATGGCTTGGGATAAAGGCAGCTAGTACAATCTGAAATTGTCTTCTTCACTTTACTTCAGTAAACAGAGATGATGGCATGTTCAAATTCAGAACACCTGAAATCATCCTTTGCTTTTTTTTAATTAAAATGTCTTCTTTGAAGTCTTTATTCTAGACTCCATTAACAAATTAACTGATTCAAATCACAAAAATGTTACATGTGTAAAGTCATTGCATAGTCTGGCTAAGATCATAAATACTTTCCTGTCTCCCTCTCTGTGTGGTCTGCTAAAAAACGAATAGGTTTTAGCAATCCAAAAGCAAACCTACTATTTATGTTGCTTTTAATCCTGAAGATAATAAAAAAAAGTCTTCTAACATTTTTAAGCAATGTGCTGTCAAGCGTAGATATTTAAAGATACTCTATAGCAAGCTCTCTAAAGATTTAGGGGTTTTTAGTTACAGGAATAGCTTAATCTAGTGTTCATGATTTAAGTGGTATCTAAACAAAAAATAAAAACTTTTTTGGGGTATATACTTTAACACTCAAGTCCACACACATTTTAAAGTTAAATTACTAAATCAGCCTTGGAATCATCACATGACCTGCTTTACTATACATCGATATTAACGTAGATATTAACTCATAGTCATAAGTAGTAACTCATATTAAAGGTATTTGATATATAAGGTTATATCCAGCATTCACTGTAATAAAGAGAACATGTTTTGTGCTGTAAAATTCCCTTGGATTAATTCTCTGCTTAGAGTAAGTAATATACTTCTAATTGGTGATGTTATGACATTGCTGGGGATCTTGAGAGAAGCTTGGGAATATGGGAATGCACCCTAATATGGTGCATACTTTCTGCATGACACTGCTTCATAAGAGGGAGGCATTGCCAGTGCTGATACATACACAAGAGCTACAACTCCCTAGATAAAATGTTATGTCTGGAAAAAGTCAAATTAGCTCACTGGTTCACAAATGATGCTTTCATGTAACCTATGGCAGTTCTAACCATACAGCATCATACATATATGATACTGTAGGGTACATATGATTATAATTTATAGAGGGTGGTTTAATGTCTGTTTATGTATTTGTATATTGACCCCAAGTTAAAGTAGACTAGCAGTCTAGTACACTAGTATATGGATACTTGCCTTAGATACACGTGAACTTTAAAGACATTCAATTTAAATTTGGTTCTGTTACTTTTCTAGAAGAACAGTTCAAACGCTGATGTTGTACTGGATTGCAGTCTTACTCTTATTCATCACAAAGGTGTTTTAAGGGGTTGAGGTCAGGCCAATTAAGTTCCTCCACACCATTTGCACTCAATCATGTATTTATGGACCTTGTTTTTCTGGACTGGTGCACAGTCCAAACTTTTTCTGCAAAGTTGGGAGCATAAAAGTGTCCAAAATAAATTCTCCTGGAGCATTCAAAGTTCCTTTCACTGGAACAATGGGTGTAGTCCAACCCCTGAATAACAAGGCCGTCCAACACCCCCCCCCCCCTAACAAACTTTATAGTTGACATAATGTAGTCATAAATGCCAAGGCCAGACTCATCCCTCAGATTAAAACATGTATCCACTACTTTAAAGTTCAGTGGTAGCATGCTTTGCACCTCTCCAAAATACTAAAATAAGTTTGGGGTACCTATTGGGGACTTCAGATATTGTCTGGTACTGTGCCACATCCTGTCTTTAAAGATGCAAAACAATAAAAAGTCCAAGAGTATCTAACCCTGGGTGTTTTCTGTCACTAGGCTGAATCCTAGTGGGTACTTTAAACGCATGTATGATAGATCATACACAAGAGTGAGCAGTTTATTCATCACAAGCAGTACAAGTTACAATAAAAGGGATCAAAACCGGTTCACAGGCTACTAAGAGGTGCCACAGCCGTACCACCCGGCATCTGCACCCCCTTCCAATCTAGAACAATCATAAGAGGCACCATGATCCTATGTGCTGCGGGAAGATTGTGGATGTGATCCGTGCTCTGCTCCGACTCCGACATTTGGTCATTGTTTTGCATCTTTGTTTTACACCCCTGAATATGATGCTTTCCTATTGTAATTGGGTTATGTAAGGCTTGGATGTAGCTCAGATATGAAAACCTATTTCATTAAGCTCCCTTTAAGAAAAAATTCTGAAAAATATCACGGTACCAAGCTGGAATTCACTAACTTCCCAAGAGTGACCTCTTATTTTCCAAAAAGGCGCCATCCCAGTGGTTGAGTTTATATATGTGTGGCTATGGAAGTTGTTGGGATACATAGATTTAATGATTTGGAGTGATGTCACAGCACTTTTGGCAATATAGAGTATATACATTAATTTCTTTGTATAACTTTAGATCTAATACAAATGTGTTATTACATTTCAAATTAGTATGATAATATGAGCTGATTTCAGAATTTTTAACATAGCAGAACTTCACTAGGGAGATGATATCGTACATTGTCATTATCAGCTTGTGTGTGGTCAAGGTTGGTTGCCAGAAACCTGGTTATCCAGTTATCACGACCTCTGCACATGCTAAAATGAATTAAAATAGACCTCAGCCAAGGAATTCCCAGCATATGTGGAGAACATCCGGGCAGCACCTGCACATTTTCCATTTCAGTATAGCTAAATTTTCGGCCATCTATCTGGAACTTTAAGGCAAGTATAGAAATAGAATGATGATAATGATGATTGCCTGAAACGATTTCTCTTCAATGTATAAAGTGTATATAAATATATTGAAAATTACTTTTTACATTACAATAAAATGTTAACACATTCATAGGATTTTAGCCATTGAGGTTTATATATCACTAACCCATTGTTATGCCTTTGTTTATTCCAGGATGTAATGGTGAGAAGGGAATCTCTTATTAAAAATGTCTCTTTTAGTTCAACAAGTAAAGAATTTCGGTAAGTTTGTAAATAATATTATCTTTGTAATTATCCTAATAAAATATAGCAGTGGTGGGCAATATGGAGGGCCTCGGCATCACTAAAGAGCCACGCATAGCATTTTCAATGTATGCTGACTTGTATAAGCATGTTTAATGAATAAATGACAGCAGGCATAGCGAGAAGACATTGTTTTGAATTTTAAAATAACAAAACTCGTTTTAAAAGATACTAGGGAATACTTTAGTATGGTAATGCACATTTTCTGCTTATTTGTTGTTATATCTAGCTTCTCTAGAAGCAAAACTGAAGATCACACAGAAACAGAACCTCCTGAAACACCATTTCAATCACATCCTAGCCACCATTCTACCACTAAAGTCAAGAGTATTGTTGATCCGAGCAATGTGATGATTCAGAGACACACAAGAGCCCAAAGTCTTACACATGGGTCTACACAGCACAATAACTCTCACAGCATAAGATTGACCACTTTGTCTTCATCCAGTAACCCTGGTCCATCTAAAACTATACAAGATTTACCCAGCTCAAGGACACAAGATACTGCTAAAGAATATCAGTATGGGGAACACAGGACTCCTACAATTGCATCAGTCCAGGCTAAAAGTACAAATGATATGGATTTAAGTTTGGATTGTAATCATTCCATGAATTTCAACCATAACAAACAACCTACAAAGTCTACTCCACCACAGAGACCTCCACCACCAAGAGTCAAGAGCTTAAATTTAACAAAAGAATCAAACATGTCACAAAACAGCACTATTCCTGGCCAGAAAACTCCAAGTGGTTGGAAAAACAATACGATGTGGAGCAGCAGTTCATCAGAGTCTGAAACTCCTAGCCAACATGGGAAGATATCTCTTCGTATATCTGAGTCTGGTCTACTGTTATCTCCTGTGGTTGGGAATGATGATGTGGATGATGAGGTTTTTGTTAAGGACCAAGATTTGGAAACATCCCCTAAAATTCCATTTGTTCCCCCATCACCACCTCCATTTCCTCCTCCAACTCTTGAAGAAGCACTTTTGAAGGAAAAGCAAGAGAATATGCAAAATATTCTGGCCACTCCTTCCTGCAAGCATAAAGGAAATGCAAGGGATGATTGCAAAGAAATGTAAGTGCTTTGTGCAGGATTATTGCAGTGTTTGTTTATTTTAGAGTTGTGACTTCTGTATATAACTCTAGTGGTTGGAAAAAGACCACTTATAATCAACAGCTTGTATGGTTTGTTTGTGGCTTTAAAAAATCATAAGAATATTAAACATATCGGTAAAAAATTTTAATTTGTATAAAAAAAATGGTAATACCATATATATTTGAGTATAAATCTGGTTTTTCAGCCCCAAAAAATTGTTGATAAAGCCCCAATTTGGTTATACTTGAGTCAGGGTCAGACTCAGGGTCCCACTTACCTGTCCAAGTGTTCAGTGTTCGCTGGTTCGCAGGCATCAGCAGCCTCTGTGACTTCTATGTGTTTCCAACATCAGCTGGTGAAATGTAAACAAACTTGGACGTCATCGCCATCTAGTTAACTTTTTGTTAATTTTTTCATTCCATGTATTGGTCCCAATAATAATAATAAAGACTTTTTAAATGGAAACTTATTTGAATCATAAGAAGTGCCGCGGAAACCCATCCTGTAATAACAATGAACCTGTGTTCTCTATTGAGGGTGTGGCACTAAGATTAGCCTGTTTGACTCATTCTTAGGGGCAATGGTGCTTTCTCTATCTTTTTCTCATTTAGAAAACACCACTCATTGCTTGCAAAAATTGTAAAAGGCAGCTGAAGAGAGGCCAGTTGCTCTTTATGCAGGTTTGCCAGTAAACAGCATGTTTTGGCTGAAATACTGTATTTTTTGGTCTATAATCTGCACTTTTCATCCCCCAAATCAGGGGGAAAAAAGTGCCTGCAGCTTATGGTCCCAATGTGTGGCTTCACCTTGGCTCCCCGCCAGCATCCTCACTCTCCGGGTAAATGGGAGATCTGCTCAGAGCCGGATCTCCCATCTAAACTGCTGAACTCAAATCCCTGCTGATATAAGCAACGCAGAGCTGTGCATGGGAAAGCTGCACTTACGCTGGCAGATTCCTTACACATACAGCCTAGAGGGGAGACATGCAAGCAGCTTCCCCATGTGTGAGGAAGATGAGATTTGCCATTAAGTGTGCTCTCTAGTGACACCATTTTCAGTTGTGGCTGACGTTGGTGCTGCAGGGGATTTTTTCCCTGATTGATCTGAACACTTCAAATATATCTTTTGAATTTGCTGCTCTAAAAACTGGGTCTTATGGTCAGGTGCATCTTATAGTCCAGAAAACTTGCTAACTCTTTGTATCTGGAGTGAGACAGAGATGAACAGGCAAGGCAGAGTTCCATAGTCTACCAGGTAGTGCTGTTGATACCGATTGGGATTTTTTAAAATGTTAGCATGACATCCATTCAGGGAAGGACTTAGTTCTTATTGTAAAAAATGTATTATTGATTTTTATAGCATCTTAGTTTTTTTTTCATTTTCTTCTAATGGCAGAAATTCCAACACTTTGGATGGCACACCTAAAATAGAAACAACCACTGGCAAGGGTGGTTTGAACATCCCAACTGCTATTGCACTTGTGAGAGAGAATGAACTTCCTCAGATTACTGCATCTTCTTCATCAGAGATACCTCAGTCCATGGCAGTATCAGGGAGAACAGGTCAGATCTCTCAAAACCTCCTTTCAACTCAGGATGAAGGACCCTCCAATGCAGCACTTAAACATTTGGAATACACCATCCCAGAATACCATATCAGCCCAAGTATGATGTCACCTGAGGATGTCAAATCTCAGGAGCTGGCCAAGGAGATTGTAGACAAGGACACATCTCTGGCTGACATTTTGGATCCAGAGTTGAAGATGAAGACCACTATAGATCTAATGGGCGGGCTGTTTATGACTAGCCGGAGTGCTTTAAGAGAGAATTACAAAGATTGGATTAAAGACAAGGCCATGTCAGATGATGTGTTATCAGCACACAATGGAAAGTAAGTTCCAGCTCTCTACCAGTTTTTAAAATGTATTTGAACCTTTCATGGCAGATAAAGCACTTTATATACACTGCATGTTTGCTATATATTTACTATTAGTTGTGAGTTTCACTTTTATCTATTATCAGCAATCTAATCTTAATTGCAAAAGTATTTGATACATGCACAGTTTCAAGTTCATGTGATATATGTGTATACGTGTTATGTTAATTGAATACCTAATTTACCTCTCTGACATATGGTTATTTTACATTCAGTAAAGATGTGTTGAACCCAGTGGGTAGTAGTAGATCCCTTGAGTTGATGTGTGATCTTTGGAATACATATTTTTTATAGAAATAAATTGAAAAATATAATGTGCTGGTTAAGTATGTGTAACCAACACAAAGTAACAACCCCACAACAAACAAGGGAATACAGAAAATTACAGTTTTAGTGTCACATAAAGTATTTTTTCTTGATATAACTTTATAAACTCTTATACATACATCATTTAGAACTGCTGCACTGCCCTTATGTAGTAGTGTTGGTTGTACTTGACCATAAAGTACACCCTTTTAGAACTAAACCATTTAAGAAAATAATTTCAAACTGCTTTTCTTACCATCAGCTCGCCAATTTCCTGGTAGATCCATGCTGATTTCCTTATTTGTACATGTAATAAAATAAATTTAGCGCACCAATGGTTATTCTGAACACTTAGGTGTATATTTGTCAATGCTTTTTAGAATTAGGGAAGTGGGATTCAACTATTAATATTAATTCTCTCTTTTTATGACTGTAAAAAGCTTTCAGTTATTATTTTAGCCTTGTAAATTCCCAAAACATTTCAAAAAGGAAAAGCTAGAAGGAAAAGATGTGAATGTATTTGGAAGGAAAGATAATGGCGCCATCATGTGGATGAGGAGTTGTTCTTTTCAATATGTCTATCAATTAGCCTTATTCTTTCCTTCTAACATTTCTGTTGTAGAAACTTTTAGCTTTGTTTAGTCCATGCTTAACATCTTTTAATGTTATATCTTTATGCTTTTAATGTATGGTGATGGATATATATGACCATGGAATTTCCAACTGTTTAAGTGGACCAGCCCACAGCAATTAGACTTTACAATATTTTTTTGACTTGTTGTGTTACCTTAGGCATATCTATCTATCTATCTATCTATCTATCTATCTATCTATCTATCTATCTATCTATCTATCTATCTATCTATCTATCTATCTATCTATCTATCTATCTATCTATCTATCTATCTATCTATCTATCTATCTATCTATCTATCTATCTATCTATCTATCTATCTATCTATCTATCTATCTATCTATCTATCCATTTGTGATTTTTTGTCTCAAAGACAGAACAATATATACAATAAAATGTACTTGTTTTACAACTATACAGGAATGAGAAAAAGAAAGACTCTGCAGAGAATGTATTGAGCTCCTCCATCTTTTACACTATGTCTTCTTCCAAAGCCGAGCTCCTAAGGAAAATCACAGATGGGCACACAACGACAGAGGGGAGAGCTGATGTAAACGGAAAGAAGGTAAACAATGTTTTAGCTGGTAACTTCCTACTTGGCTGTAAAAATAGTTATAAGGATTGTAAACAGAGTTTATTGTGTGCTGACACAATCGGTAGGTATTGTCCAACTTTCCATTAGTGATGAGGGGCATAGGCAATATTGGAATTTGCGATATTTTGTGCATAATTCTACTAATATTCGATATTCGCGAATATTTGCAATTGCGAGCGCATTGTGAATACATAATTGCAATGTATGGCCATAAGCTTCCCAATGTAGAATATCGTGAATGTTCTAAATTGCGAATAACTGCCGTCATATTCGCGAAATAGCCGATATTCAACTGATATATTCGCAATTTGAATATTCAAGCTCAACACTACTTTCCATGCTTTCAATGTGGATTGGTGGGGACTAGGTAGATAATGGAGTGGAGGACTGGAGAGAAACTAGAAGGTTATAGAGGGTATGGATATTAAAGGTACACTTTTTTTAAAGGTGGGGGACGTTATGGTGAAACTTGATCTGGAGGGATGGAGATGACGGCTATAACAATTTATGCTTTAGATCATAGGAACCCTCATAATAGCCATAGCGGCCACTTTGGAGCCTGTAGTCACAAAGGGAACTGTCGCTCTCAGCTGCCTGAACTTCCATTTATTTCTCTCTGTTCCTGACAGTTAACATCCTGGGAAATACTGCTGGTGATATGTAAGCACGTGGCAGTGCCATTTTGTGAGCGCTCTGCTAAATTTTACTAGAGAATATTACAAAAAAGAAAGTGTTGCTTTAGCATTTTTTCAAATGTAACTCTCACAGTACAACACATTTGAACCCCCAGATCTCATACCTCAGTAGTACAACCCTGAAATTTTCTGGCTTAGTAACTAACAGCTGAGACTACCTACAGTCCAAAAGTCAACCTTTCATAGTCATATTCCTGACTTTCATCCCATCAAGTCCAATCTTTTTTTTTTGGATTAGTAACATTAGTTACATTCCCAATTTTCACCCCTAAGGGCTTGTTCCCACAGCAGCGGGCAGCGGCGAAAGTGAGGACAGCCCATTAAAAATAATGGAAGCAGCCTCCGCCTGCGCTCAGAACCACGGCACGGGACAGCCAAATTCCACTGCAACCTTTTTATAGTTATTCAAATTTCCTTGCAGTTATCCAAGTGACATGAATTGTATACATTCAGCTGAGTCCGCCCAGACATGGAGTGCCTCCAAGTTGTTAGTACGCATATGAGCTTTGTAACAATAATGCAGGTACGCATAGCTAGTTTTTGGCCCCTTTTGAGTACCAGAGTACCACTTATGTGCACCCCTGGGAATAAGGCAACTATGTATGCTATCTATACTTAGCTTTGTATCATTATGAAAAATATTAATTAGTCTACCATTTTAATAGTATGCAGTATATTTAACTTAGATTTAATAAACTGGAGCTTGACAGCAATATGTCTTCTGCTCAAGCTTCATCATTTGACTAAAGGTCCCCACAGACATGAAGATTTCATAGTAAGATTGACTTAAAAAGATCAATAATAATCGTAATCGCAGATATATTGCATGTTAAAAAATTTGTCAGATCGATGAAATTTAATGATTATTGGACGTTATGTCAATTTAATAGTTATCGGACCTGTCCGTAAATTGTTATCGATTTAACAATAATCGAGAGTAGAATTTTTAAAAAAGATTTTTTTCTTCGATCGAGTAATGTTAAAATACACGCCTACCACATTACTTCCTATCGAATTAATAAAATCTTTCGATGTTCTTGAAAATCAATTGAATTATAATCGAATCGGGAAAAAAAGAATTGATTATTTTCCACAAATCAATATTCGATTATAAAATCGAACTTTATTATCACATCTAACATCGATTTGTTTGAAGTCTTCACGTCTGTGGGGACCTTTAGAAAGCAGAGGAGCCACATGTCCCTGGGAAAAGGAGAAAGTGATCTAAGTGATTAGTGCCATGCTGATAATTACACTGGCATTGTTCCTTGTGCAGGACATGAAGGAACATTAGCGCAGTCATTACAAGGGACAGATAGTGCAGGGCTTACTTGGGCAATCAATGGCCACTTTTGTGTCTGCACAATAGCGTAATGTTTTTGGTGTTTTGGAATTACAGCAATACTGATTAATGAAGACAAAACAAGTGCTTGTAGGTCAGATTTGCTGCCCAACTTCACTGGAAAGATAGGACAGACAAAATAACCATATACACCCTCTAAGTGCCAAGGGGCAGAGATTGATTTCCATTTTTTTTTCCTGTGGTGAGGATTCTGGACTCACAGTTAATGATGCAAAGCCTTTCATCATGTAAATAGGACATAATGTAGCAGCTCAGAGTACACTAACAGTGAGGCAGCAGACAACCATTTGACAGCATCACCCATTTAATGTGCTTAGGAGTTTGGAGAATCCAGTATGTGCATATTATTCAGACACCACTGAACCCACTGGAGTGCTGCTTTTATACATTAGCATAAATGTCCCTCACAAAATATTTCTATTTACACACAGGTTCTTTTTTTTATCTATTAACCTAAATAACCAATGGTTTAAGATCATATTTAAATTGATATCTTTATAATGGAATCTATCGAGCAAAAGTTGACTTGTGTAGGGCTACCGTATCAGTGTTTCTTACAAAATAAATTTGATTTGAAGACTGTTGAAGCTTTTGATGCTCCCAGTGTCTCCCTCATATGCCAATAAAACAGCGCTCATGCAACCTCAATGAGCTGATATACAATGGAGTATTAATGTTAGGGTATGCAGTTTAAAGTGTCACTAAACCAAAAAAGATTTTTTTATAACAGGCTTCCAAATAACAATGTGTAGTTTTTAATGATAAGCCCTCACTTGTACAGGCAAATTGATGATGATCTGACAGTCACTTGATTCCCACTGCTATGGGGGCCTCCGTGTGCCAGTATGCTACCAATATGATACAGCCCTAGCTTTAGCACATATCCTTACAAAATAAGGCTTCAACTGCTTTAAAACAGCAGTGACATCACAACTTAAGCTTAGATACATCACAGACTAGGTTCTTAAACTTAAATGAAAAGGTATATATACACCTCTCAACCAAAGTCTAGAACAAGCGGAGTGGCCAAGCCCAGGGGACTTGCAGTGGCCCAGAGCTATAGATGGAGCCCAAACAATGGATAGTAAAAAGCGAAGAAACAACTTTATTGTAAATTAAACATACATTAAAGAATACATAAATAAAAGGTACTTGATCAATCATTAAAAACTTGAGACATAACAATGTTCATTGTCCTTAGATACCATGTGTCCCCAAAGCAACTTGGGTGCACGGTGCGGTCAGGTCAGAGGTATACATGTAGGAGTAGGATCCTTAATGTTGGGGGATCAGGTGGAGGAAACAAGTAGGAAGGCACCACACTGTCCCATATGTGTCTGTCACTCCATGATGGCCACGCTATCCCATATGTGTCCGTCACGATATGATCGCCTTGCTGTCCCATATGTGTCCGTCGCTTGATGATAAAAAGGTGTATGTGTCACACAACCAAAATAATATAGCATAAAGATTCCATTATCCAAATGGCTTCACGTTTTGTTTAGGACAAGCAGGTGTGTTGTGCCATCTCTTTAAACACATCATAAATTTTATAAAAAAAGATAAAAAATCTTTAACTAAAATTCATAAAATTAACCAGCTGTCATAGTATTTTCCTCTAAATGGGTCATGTAGTCAGATAGTTTATTTCTCTTAGATTAGTACTGTGAATCAGTACGGGAGGCCTAAAAAGCAAACTACATTCTACATCCTCTGATACATTTCATCATTCATTTCTATAATTACCTTTACAATATATATGTGTCATGACACATATATGTCATTCAGGACCCATTCCTGGTATCCTGTACAATATATAGATATCAGCCCTGAACTACACAGGAGGAGCTGGTCAATGACATGGAGACAACTGGGAACACAGTTTCAAAGGTCACTGTTGGTAGAACACTACACCATCATGGTTTCAAACCATGTATTGCACAGAAGGTTACCCTGCTCAAGTCATCACATGTCCAGGCCCTTCTGAATTTTGCCAATGACCATCTGGATGATTCAGAGGAGGCATAGGAGAAAGTGATGTGGTCAGATGCGACCAGAGTAGAACTTTTTGGTCTAAACGTCACTTGCTTTGTTTGGAGGGAAAATAATGATGGGTTGCTTCCCAAGAACACCACTCCTACTGTGAAGCAGTAGGGGACTGGACGACCTCACTGTATAAAGGAGAGGATGAATGAGGCAATGTATTTTGAGATTTTGAGCAACAAATTGAGCCAGTCTCCAGACCTAAATCCAATAGAAAACCTTAGAGGGAGATGAAACTCCTTGTTGCTCAGCGACAGCCCAGAAACCTGACAGGTTTTGTTTTTACTTCCATGTCCATTATATGAATAATATTTAATACAGTAAAAAGATATTATGTAAAAGAAATGTCGGGAATGTAAGTGGATATGCTGCTTAAGAAAAAGTTACATAAAACTTAGCAAACATATGTCTTCACTGTATCTGCAGGTGGAGTTAATTGCCAACATTACCCATAAACTTGACAACCTAAAGGATGCTAAGGAGAGTCTTATATCTAATATAAAGCTCAACAACAAACTTGGTGAGCAGGTGGAGACGTTAATCGAACAACTCTGCAAACCTAATGAGTTTGACAAGTACAAGATGTTTATTGGAGACCTGGACAAGGTGGTGAACCTTCTGCTGTCACTGTCGGGACGCTTGGCCAAAGTGGAAAACGTACTACGGACATTGGGTGAAGATACCAATGCTAATGAACGGGTACCTACCTTAATTTTATTTATTACACCATGCACTTTTGAAAAGACAACAATAATCTGTTCTCAGGCTTATAGGCTTGTTTTAGTTTTAGGTAAAATTTCTGTACACTCTTTAACACTGATTCAAGTGTTTTTGTTAAGATCCTTCCCCTCATTGATCATCCTGTTTGAAGTTTATCTCTAACATTCAAGGACCTATACTCTGCTTGACTCAACAAAGCACATCTTTTGTGATTTTTTAGCTAGTAGTACACTAACAAAGACAATTATTAACCTCTCTAGCGCACTGACCGTATCGCGCCGTTTACAACGGCGCAGTATGGGCAATCGAGGCAGTATACACAGTACACTGCCTGTCGTTTCCTGCCTCGTGCTGCTGCTCTTCACACAGCTGGTGTCATTATTGACACCAGCTGCGTGAGAGGGAAAGCCGGCGCTCCTCCATTAACATGGAGGTCTATGGCCTGCAAGACCATCGCTGCAGCTTTTCAGGGAGGCATCGGGTCTCCCCGATGCCGAATTCCCCTGCGGTTGAGATGACCCAGAACGGCGAATGAACATAACCGGAGGTTAAGCCTGCCATAGACGTGCCGGTTCTTTTTATGACCGATCCTGTTGAAGCAGTTATTGTGGAGGGGGAATCTCCTCCCCCTCCAAGTTAATTGGCTACAATGTGCCGGGAATCCCCTGTGTTAGTGGAGCACACAGGATTCCAGTCAGGTCTGTAGCCGACTCCTTACACGTGGTGACATCACCAAACTGTAATGAGTCTGCTACAAGCCAGCCATGGATCGAGGTGTCTGTGGCCGGCTTTATAGCTAATGCTATACAAATGTATATTTTTTAAAAAGTCATGCTCTTTCGCAACTAAGTATACTAAATTTAGAACTGACTACTTACTTAAAAGATATCTCCAAATTGGCTTCTTTTACAAAAAAAAAGGAAATTTTCATACTTGGGAAAAAACTAGTGGATGTTTTCCCCAAATATAACACAATAAGTATTCAGTTTAGGAGGACTTCTGTCTATACAGTACATACAGTATTCATTTTCAGAAGGTCTTCTGTTGAAGAAGGGTATGTAAGGTCTGTTGACTGATTTTGTGGATGTTACCTTATTGCAGAACAATTGGATTGAAAAGAAAAAGCAACTCTGCGGCCAACATGAAGATGCACGAGAACTCAAGGAGAACCTTGACCGGAGAGAAAAATTGGTGACGGATATTTTAGGAAACTACCTCACCAGAGACCAGTTTGAAGATTACCAGCATTTTGTGAAAATGAAGTCGGCTCTTCTTATTGAACAGAGAGAGCTGGATGATAAAATCAAACTTGGTCAGGAGCAACTGGATTGCCTATTAGAAAGTTTACCTAGAGATTTTATGGACAACAGAAAAGTGCCTTTGAAAGAAGAAAGCGTGTCTTCTGCAGGGAATGTAAAGATGCTTCCACCATTGACCACTTCACTTTAATGTTCTTCAGACAACTCAGGCAGTTGTGTACTCAAATCGAATTGTGTCACAAACCCGGTAATGATGTCTATAAATCAAAGAAGTATCAAGAAAGGAAAATCCTGGATGATATAGTTATGACTGAATGTGTTATTCCAATGCCTGGCTCAAACAGTTCTAAGTATAGCTGGGCATGGTGAAAATCATGCAAACCGCACATTGTTGGAGCAGGAAGACATTACATTACACTTGTGTCCACACTGTGAGACTGCATGCCTGTAGCTATGTGAGACTTATGCCTTATTGACTCTGCCTTTCTATTTATAAAACTCCTTTTTTTGTAATTCAATGATGTAAGTTTTGTATATAGGCTAACATTTATTCTGCTGTAGAGATTGCCTTTTCATGTTGTAATGAAAATTAATGAATTCAGTGGTGCCCGGTAAGTTAAATACTTACTTTATCGCATTTCTATGTTTACATAAACTCACCCCTTTTGGATTGACTTACCATGTGAAAAACAGCGTAGTAAATTATCTGGCTGACATATTCCATTGCTTAGTTAAAATGTATGTGCCAACAAAAAAAGTAACAATCTTTACAACCCTCGAAATGCAATATGAGTATATGATGAGACAATAGAGAAGCTGTGCAGAATGGATGTCATTAGATTTTAATAAAAAGTCAGTCATATTGAAACTCAGACTTTCCCTTTAAAAGTCAAGCACGCCCCCACTCCATTCTACCTCCTGACACTATCCAAGTAAGACCACATATATTAAAGAACCAATGAGAAATGTAAGATGCAGGATAAGGTGGGGCCAACTATTTTAGGAAAAGTTAAGCCAGGCATACACAGCTCAATGAATAAACAGATTATAGCAACATCAGGCACAGTGCTCTCTCATGTCACCCAATATTGCTTTAATCTGTTACAAGATTTGAGCCATCCACAATTCTTTCTAGCTGGATCCATTAATCCTACATGTTTGAAAAACCTTGTTTAAAATACATTACTTTCAATGGGGACTGTGGGTCTCCATTTAAAATAATGGCAGGGCTGCCAGCTGAATGGCACACCGGCTGTGATCACTAGCTGCTGTGGGAGTATAAGAGGGCATGGCCAGCATGTCTCTGTGCCAGGGAGGTGGGGGCATGCAATCTGGCTGACTATGCTTCTCTGGCTGGGGAGAAGCAGAGACCCGGGGGACCACGGGGAAACCGGGTCCCCATCGAACAGGAATTGATGTGCCCATGTGGTGCGCATTGATTACCATTCGATTGACCCGTGATCAATCACAGCGTGGTGATGTCACCACGCTGTAATTGATCGCTGGTCGATTGCACGGGAATCTACCCGTGTATGCCCAGCTTTAATGTCTCCGTACAGTTTTAGCTGAAAAGAATCTCAGCTGATCTTCTTGACATTCAGTTTTCATTGAGATCATAATGTTCAGGGTTGTTTTATTTAAATACATGCCAGCCTTTAACCATCCAAACCATGCCTACTACCATATATACTGAGTACATTTTTGAAAAGCTGTATTACAGGTATGAATTAGACAGATGGCATTGTCTATGATTTTGCATTGCATTTACATTGACAATGAAGAAAATCAATTGACTGGTTCCTACAGAATTTTTTTTTTTTACGATTGCTTGTAGGACAGTTTTCTTAAATGTCTTACAATGGTCACTGGCACAATAATGGGGTTTGCTTTG
Source organism: Ptychadena robeensis (assembly GCA_036250615.1). NCBI lineage: Eukaryota > Metazoa > Chordata > Amphibia > Anura > Ptychadenidae > Ptychadena > Ptychadena robeensis. The sequence continues at coordinate 144,567,340 of CM070032.1, read as the reverse complement.
CTTATATGAGACTTCCTTTTAAAGGAGACACTTTGCTCAGCAAAGATTAACTGTGTGTCACTATATTGTCCACCTTGTTTTATGTATTCTGGTTTTCCCTGTGCAGACACAAACGCAGCACTGTATATGAACTCTGATTTCAGGCAATAACAAAACACAACTATTGACAATAAAGAGATTTCATTGTATTGTAGTTGTGTGACGTTTTTTGAAATAAAAAGCTCTGAGGAATTCATTATCAATTATTTGTATACTTGGAAGATGAAATGACTCAAAAAAATATTTCCAGACACAATGAAATTCTGGTGGCTCTTCTGAAATGACTGATTGCTTGTTTCCCATGTTTAACCAACTGATAAATACTTAGACTCTAATGATTTCTAACTTTCAAAACTTCCATTTAACAATATAACTTTTTTTGTGGGGGTTCAATGGAGAAGGTTAATACCATAGTCAGGTTTCTCTTGTCCTACAACAAGGAGATTCATTATATTTTTATTTCCTGGTGAATATTGTCATAACATCTAACATATTGGTCATTTTAAACTTTTAACGTGCACCTAAAGTAACCCAGAAATACCACAGTGCAGAAAGTATATTTACCTGCTATGCTCTTGTCTGTTGTGTCCATATTTAATCATCTGTAGTTGGCCCTTTTCTAGGAGTTAATGAACATCAGTAACATGTAAGGCCACTATATGCTCCCAGAGAATTGTTTTCAATGGTGAAAACATAGCCACATTGGAAAACATAGCCTTCCAACCTCCTGAGTGATCACACAGAGTCCAGCTGGGGCTGAAAAAACTTGCCAGAAGCCCAGGCCATAGGAATACTCACCTCTGTCCAGCACCGGCTGCCAGTCTCCAGCTTCTTCCTGTTCTTCCCAAAGCATGGAGACATCAAGGTGTGTGGCAATCCAAGGATAGGGGTGGGAAATTAAAAAAGACAGTTCCTATGTACTATGTAACAACAGGGTGGTTAAGGGGGGCGTGGTGACATGACTGATTTGTATTTCTGGACTGTCTCTGTAAATAAGAGGCTGTTACAACTGCTGCATTTTATAAACAGAGGGTAGGGTCAATGAGGGACAGGATAATCTCATTACAGGTAAGTATATTTCGCAGATCATCCCATATTAAGTTTGCCAGCGAAGGACATAAAGTACATTAGGTGAGTTTAAAAGTGCTTTATGTTTTTCAGCCCTCCATGGATACATTTAAAATTTTATGGTGACAACAAACTGTAATTTACACGGTCAGTCTGGAACCACCTATATGCTCCTATGGACCGACAGCAAACTGCGACTTCTGCTGTGTTTCCCCGAAAATAAGACAGTGTCTTATTAATATTAATTTCTGCTCCCAAATATGCCTCACATCTTATTTTTCCATGAAGAAGAATACAGCACTGGGGTATTAGGGTGGGGGGGTTGAATCACTTAAAATGACACAGGGGGGGGGGGGGAACAGAGGTGGGAATCAAAATGGCACAGGACACACAGAGGGGGATTACCATTTTAGCAACCCCTTCTGATCCTCCTCTGTCATTTTGATTGCCCCCTCTGATCCCCCAGAGTTACAGTACCGTATCTTTGGGGGTGCCTTATATTTCAGCATGAGGCAAAAATTTAAGGGTGCCTTATTTTTGGAGGATGCTTTTTTTGGGGGGGATACCTTATTTTCAGGGAAACAGGGTAGGATAGTATTGTAGGATAGTAGGATAGTATTGTATGTGGATTAGGTGAAACCATTGAACTGCCATTGGCCTGAATCTGAATTTAGACTTAATACAAATCAGTGTTTTTTGTAGTAATAAGATATTGTTTTTACAGATTTCTTGTAATTTCAGTTGTGTCTCTGGGCCAGGACATGACAAATATAAAAAAAAATGTTGCTTCTTGGGTTCAATGACCACCAGGAAAAGCCAGCAACTAACATTTGCTGAATGACACCACATTGTTTTTACAGTGCCAAAAAGCATCTTCAGATAGGGATCAGCCTGCTGCTGCTCCTCAACATAGGAACAGGCTATAGGTGTATTTGTATCTGTGTTTCTAACCTAGTCGGAGATAGCACGAAATATAAATCCATTGGCAGGTTGTAACACATCTCCAACTATATATTTAGCTGTTCAGCTTTAAAGATCTTTAGGAAGCACATTGCTTTGTGTATAAGGAATTTATCACCACAAAGAATAACACTTTATTCATTTTAATGAGGAGCTTCACTTGCCAGAGCCCAATGAATGTCCCGTTTGCATAACAGTTGACGTACATAGCCGATCTCTTTCCAGGAATTTGTTCACTAATCTCTGACAAGCATCCCCAGAGCAGCATGCTCGTTACAACTGATTTGACTAATAACAGGCTTTGAGGTGACAGACTGTTGTTGGTGGAAAGCATGATGTGCATTCTATAGCATCCTGTAAACATAATGACATTCTTTTCAGACAGAGTTACCTAATAACTATACACCCACCAGCGTGCACCAATGATGTCAGAGAATTTTGTTCTAGTGGCTTAGTACTTTGTATCCTAACAGTTTTGGCAAAAAGAGCAGCTACTCTAACTAGGAAAAGGTCAGAGGTGAGCAGCTGAAACTTTATTCATGTGGTCTAACCAGAACTTCACCAGTCACGCAATGAGTGGCTGAAAGGGGCATTATATTTCTCAAAGTATTGCTCAGCTTGCTACATCATCTCTGAGACAGATTTTACTGCCGTTTGGGGCTTTTATTTTTCCTGGCCCCAAAAAAAAACTAAATTGGAAAGAAAAGGAAATGGGAAAAGGCCCTGTTCTGTAACAAATGAACCCCCACCCCACAACATTGAATTAAGGTATTAGGCTTGTTACAGTACATTATTGTACTGATTATTTGAAATATAAGGGGGTATCCCCCATGATCATTTTTTCCATTTATTATCCTGACAAAACTGCATGTGGGGGTTGATTGGTACCCTTCACTTAATTGTGTGTTTTTTAATTAAACTTTCTGCATAGCCAAAATTATTCTACGGTGCCAATGTAAAGTTCATCTCTTCACTAGATGACAGTCTTTTGGTTTGGAGACAGTTTCAATTGGACAAAGCCTCAAATACTTTTTCCAACAAAATTACAAATCTTTGACCTAGTGCCTTTGAGATGGTGTTGCCTGTGTTCATCTATAACTTATAAAACTTGAACACACAACATACAGAAGACATCTTGTTGCAATGGGTAAACACTTCTTCACTGTATTTTAATTCTAGAAACATTGTATTTTGTCTAGAACTACAGTAAAGTAAGGAATAACTTTTTTTTCCTTTTTGAATTTTATGCATGCAATTGGAGAACACATGCCTTCTACCATGTTTCCCCGAAAATAAGACTGTCTGATATTAATTTTTGCTCCCAAAGATACCCTACGTTTTATTTTTGGGGAATGTCTTATTTTTCCATGAAGAATAATACGGCACTTGGGTATCAGGGTGGGGGGGATCACTTAAAATGACACAGGGAGGATTAGAGGGGGGAATCAAAATGGCACAGGAGACTCAGAGGGGGGATTACCATTTTAGTAACCTATTCTGATCCTCCTTAGTCATTTTGGTTGCACCCTCTCAAACTGGATAAAGCTAGCCATACACTCTGAGATTAAAATTACGCTCCATTAAAACAGACCAATGTATCCCGACGGCGGTATCGGTTTGGATCGTTACAACCAAAAAAGTACCACGTTGAAATTCCCATTTATTACGAATCAGCTATTTTTTTTTTGTTTTACGAGGACTCTCATCGAAATTACTGCCGTTTACCATCGCCCCATTAGCTATTTTTTTTTTTTAAGGGAGCCTCGGCATATTGGTCGGTACACACTTGAAACATATAGTTTCCCGACTGTTCCCGACCAATTAACAATTTTCACAGTCCAATAAATTACGATCGTAAACGCCATTACGATCGTATATATCCGCTTGTACCATTGGACATGTCGATTTCAGCGACCCCATTGCTTTCATTGGTCGGTTTTAATGGATCGTATTTTTAATCTCAGAGTGTATGGCCAGCATTAGCTTATTACCACTATGGTATATGAGGCTTAAAGAGAATATAGCTCTCTAGGCTATTGTGCTGCTATGTGCATCAGTTGCACAGACAGGTAGTCAGATGGTGTGTGGTTGTCAACAAATAACACACCCATGTTATGGCTATGTAAAACTGCCCAGTTAACATGACATGTTATGTCTATTGGGCTTTAGTGGCTTGTAAAGATGGTAGAATTTTTTTATCAACAATTTCAAGTTAATTGCAAAGCCCCTGAACATAGTATCATCAACAAACTTGCTGGAGATGTAGAGAAGGGTTGGGGGAATACTACAAAAAAGTATGGCTCTAACACAAATAGTTTTTGCATAGACAAAGTTCAAAGTCAGAACAAAAAGGATACTATTCTTAAGGCATAGGAGCGGACATCCCAAAATACTAAATATAAGTTGTCACTGGGAGGGTAAGCCTAAATCCACTAACCCAGATCCGCAAATTTCCCCCTGAAACAATCAGGGGCCAGGGGACTTTAAAGGCTCCAAGAAATTCAGGTTATTCATGTGAACAGATAGGTATGTAAAATTCCATTTGTTTATTACAGTAAAACATCAATAATGGGCCACAGGCCCTAAAAACAAAAATAGACTCGACATATGGTTACAAATATATAGGACATTGGTACAGAGATCTGGTGGTGGTCCAACACATAGATGAATAGTATGACTCCCAACCTGACGCATGTTTCGTTTTTAAGAAAACTTCATCAGGAGTATGCAAGAGAGTGATTCAGGCTTGGATGTTAACTGGCCCTGTGGAAAGCCTAGGCAGTGCAGTGGTCATCTCCTTAAAGGCACCACCTTACCTTCTACGTTCTGACGGAATTATCTTACCTTCCTGACACCCCAATATTACCCGATTTATGTTGGATGTGGGGCACTCTCTTGGTTCCGCTGCCGCTCCCTGGCAGGGATTTGGTTTGGGCCCCGGTTGGTCATATCCTTGTTGGCTGACTAAGCCATTTCTTGACTACAATTCTGGGTTCTATGGAATGAATCACTCTCTTGCATACCCCTGATGAAGTTTTCTTAAAAATGAAACGTGCGTCGGGTTGGGAGTCATGCTATTCATCTATGTGTAGGACCACCACCAGATCTCTGTACCAATGTCGTATATATTTGTAACCATATGTCGAGTCTATCTTTGTTTTTAGGGCCTGAGGCCAATTATTGATGTTTTACTGTAATAAACAAATGGAATTTTACATACCTATCTGTTCACCTGAATACCCTGAATTGCTTGGATCCTTTTAAGTCCCCTGGCCCCTGATTGTTTCAGGGGGAATTTTGCGGATCTGGGTTAGTGGACTTAGGCTCACTCTTCCAGTGACAACTTTTACAAAGTTCAAAGTCAAGTCAAAATTTTGAAAGTCGAAATTTTTACTTTGAACTTAATTTATGCACTACATGAGCAAAACTAAATTTTTTCCAATGCTTCCACACACATGTTCAGAGGCTTTGCAATAAGCTCACAAAGTCAGCTAGTCGAAAAAGTCGAAAAAGCCACCATCTCTAGTGGCTCACGTTCGTCATGAGCGCCTTTCCTGAATGACTGCGTGAATATAGCCCACCACACACTTGAATATGGACCTATTCAAATAAAGGCTGACCCCCCTTTTTGTAAACATTATACACCATTTAACCCTGAAATACTCTCCCCAACAATATAATCATAAAAGGCACATCATGTCTTTTAGTTTCTTTCTTAGCATTGTTTTCCAGGTTAAAGAAAATTGTAAATCACATCACAGTATAAATAAGAAATATGAGACTCTTCTGGCTCATAGCCACTTCTATGATGTTCCAGCCAATAAACCCTGAACAGTGGGTGCAGCAAAACCTAATGAAATTGCACATATTGTTTCAACGTAAACTTCCTCTTCTCCTCTGATTTCACCATTTGATATGGCGAAGTTGCTGAGCCATCACATTCTGGGATTCTGCTGCAGTTTTATATACGATTTGTGCTTAACCTAACAAGAACAAACTATTTCCATTGACAATTTTACTGTTGTGTGTGTTTAAGAACTGAATTGGATTATTTTAGTTACTACATGTATGTGGGCCATAAATACCACCCCCATCCCCACCAAAACAAAGACTAATTAAACATTATAATACAATCACATGTACAGGGACATTTCACAATTAAATTGTGTATTTATTAGATATTCACTGCAGGTAAATTAGGTGGTGTAATATAAAAAATATTTAATGGGTAGATTCACCTGCAATGAACAACTTTTCTTTTATAAATACAATACAAAGGGCTTGGTCCAACTTTGGTGATCGTCCGCCATCAACCCTGATCACCCGCTATTTTTATTGCGGCATGGCGATCTCGCCCATGCATTTTAATGCGCACTTCCCACAGCCGTGATCGGGCATGGCCACGGTCACGGATCTCCCCAATAGACATTTATGGACGCGTTTAAAAATCTTTGAACACTTCCCCATTCATTCTCTATGGGCGCAATCAGGGGCCAAAAATCGCTAGCAAGCACCGCCCCAGGATTACAATCGCGGGACATAGTCTATAGGCACCCGGCTATCTGCCACGATCTCCCACGATTCAAACTACGGCACGGACCTTTCAGGCAGGAACTGGGGGGATGTGGCCTGACCCCCCCCCCCCCCACACACACACTTCCTACCTGATTATCCATGAATGGACGCGGTTAAGAATCCATGGATGGAGACGCAATGTTTTAATGGTGTCCATTCATCTCTATGGCTGCGTTCAGGGGTAAACGGCCGCACCCATCCGATCTGCTGCAATCACCGAGCCATGGTTAAAACCGTGGGTGATTGCGGCTGATTGCTTAAGTGGAAACAAGCCCTAAGTGGAGTGGTCTAGTAGACATCCAGAATATAATCATGTTTGAAACACACAATTATGTAATAAACAATTGCATTTAAAAAATAATAATAAGAGGTATCATTTGAATGATAAAATCTCTAAAATACTTCTGTGTATGATACATATGATGTATATAACAGTATGTATTCATATGTATATATTGTTTATAATAAACTTTTATTTCAATTGGAAATGTTTTTTTTTTACTTTGAATTTTATTGGATCGGTTGGAAACTTGTTGTACCATGTGGTAACCTTACTGTGCCACGGTAAAGGCAACACAACACAAATATTATGAAAGGCCCTTCATCATAATAGCATTCTACTATTACTCCACAAGGTGGCAGCATCGTACAATTTTATCCTACAACGAACAGAGAACTACACATTCCCAACATTCTTTTACAGAAATGATTATCTAGATGGATGCTTTATCCATGCTAAAGAATTTCAGATAATTTTATATTTGTTTAACCTATTGTTCAACATATAGGGATAACTACATGTGGATTAGTATCATTATATAGGTGATGGATATAAATAAACAAGTGTGTGAGTAGAATAGAGAGGCTTTTCTCCTATACAGTGCTGTTTGAAAGTATGTGAACCCCTCAAGTGGTGTAGATGTTTCTGTTGTTT
>CM070032.1:144545961-144556078 GCA_036250615.1 Ptychadena robeensis | reverse complement strand
AAATCGATTGTTTTTAATCGATCGGACGGAAAATCGGGGAGTGTATGGGGGCCTTAAGTCTACTAACGTCGATTGACTTAGGGCATCCAGGACAAAGGGAGGTATTGTCAAAAGTCACAATTTTATCCTTACTTTGATTTGAATGGGACATATTTTGAACACCTTTGTGTGGATATATTAACTAATATGTAGAGTTACTAAATAAAAGTTACCAAACTAAATTAGTTTCCTAAGAATTACCATTAGCACTACTGGAAGATAGAGAGAAACAATTTAAACCTATATGGCCAAATTGAGCAGAGCATATTACTGCACCTCCTCCATAAGCCACTGTCAGGATTAGGTACTGAGGAGGCAACCAGGCAGGCAACACACACTGAGATCCAGACAGAGGTGGTGGTGACAAAAACAGATTTAATGCAGACTTACAGGCAGGAACAAACACAGGTGCAAAAGTCCAGGGTACAGGGGTGTCCAGGGTCCAGGGTTCAGGTTCAGGGACAAGAAGCATGAAGTCCAGACAAGCAAACAAGCAACAATGAACAGCAAGCGTGGTCTGGATGAAGCACCTAAATAGCCCTAAGCTAACGAGGAAGGTGTGAGCTCCACCCAGCCCACTCTTGCAGGGAGCCACCTGCTGGTGACTGTGGGACTAACCCATGGATGGGCAATCACAGTACCACCAGCAGGCGGTGACCGGAACAGCCGGGGTCCTAAAAGCTACACATTACATAGTGTCAGTGACAAAAATTCTTGAAGATGGCATCATTTGTCACACATCTGTGTTTTTACTTCAGTGTGTAAATCATTATTTCTAGGATCTTGTATGAAGGGGAATTCCACAGATGAGCAGTTATTGAAACTTCTCAAAACATTGCTTAGCTATGTTTTTTATTCTATAGACTTGGTAGTGTGTTTGCACTATTTTTATAAACTCTTTTTTTAATTTCTAGGAAAAGGTTAGGTGTACTATGTACCCATAAACTAATTCCATGGCGTGGGTGTCTTACAGGGACCTAGGAGGGTAATGCAGGTAGGGTCATGGAACTAGTTGGGGACCTCAAAAGTATATTTATGTTAAATAACACTTATATACAGGATATATGACCTGCCAATTTATGTCACATTCTGTATTAACTTGGTTATCACCATCCAGGGGTTGCCTGAGGATTCCTTAAATACAAAGCCAGGTGGTCTGATTGGACAGGGCTCCAGGTGCCTGATAAGGAGTGCTTATCAGATATCGCCCAGAAGACGGAGCAGGAGTTACATCAAGTGCCAAAATATCTTCCACCAGCAGCGGGAGCTGATCTAAGAAAGGTCCTGGTCCTCTGCAGTTTGGGAAGAGACACAGTAGAACTGGTAGAGGGCACATTTGCAGTTACAGGGTGACACTGCAATCTGTGACAGGAAGGAGGGTGCATGCTTGTAGGCTTTATGCTTGGAGGATGGTTGATCAAGGATAAAAAAGGGGCCATGCTCATCCTAAAGCCCCCTCCCCCTTTTCCACCCTACTAGGCTCAATGGCTTGTAAGGGTCTAGTATGGATAAAATGGGTGCACATGTTTCCTATAACCCCTTACAATTGACTGTGGGCAGAATTTTACCAATTGACTTATTGCTAAACTAGGATCTTATGACACCACCAATTGAATTACTTATGCAGAGCAACCAATTTATCCACCCATTTTTTAAAATGGAGACTGCATGGCTAGGTGCTTGTTTGTATACACTCAGCTATGGTATATAGCTGTGATGGCGAACATATGGAATGCGTGCCCAAGACGGCACACAGAGCCTTCTCGGTTGTTACAGGTAGACAGACTATATCAGCATGTCTGCAGTCTGTTTTTGATTGGTGGGGACAGGAGGTAAGGGGAGGTAATTTGTTCAGCTCCGGTAACATAGTTTTCCAGACCCCAGCTAGTGAAATGTAAACAAACAGACAGCAGAACCATCTTGTGACCATAGTGATAATTTACCAGTAAATTTGAATTATTCAACTACTTTATCGTCTTGTTGACTGTTAATGTTACAGAGAACACGACTACGACAGCATTATAAAAATTACAGCCACTGACTCGAAACTGGTCATTAATGGAGTTACAGCAATGACACTGCCATGGCGGTGAGGACAGCGCAAGTTCCTTTCAAGTGCTGTGGGGTTTACAGGCTCCTTGCTTTGATTCCTGGTTCAGGGGAAACATTCAAATTTGAAAAATTTTAGCACCATTTCACACTGCTGTGCTGCTGTGTTAGAATTTTTGGCCAGTAATGCTGGCCATACACATACCGATAAACGGCCGGATTTTAATCTGACCGACGGGCGTGCGCGCTCTCGCCGTCGGTCAGGTTAAAATCCGGCCGTTTATCGGCATGTCCCCACATGGGGCGACAGATCCCTGTCGCCCCACTTCTCGGCCGGCCAGAGATCCGACATGTCGGAAAATCTGAGCCGATGGGAGCCGATTGCCATAAGCAGCAATGAAGACGGCATCTCCATCGCTGCTTATGGCCGGCACACAAAGGGTGCCTGGCCGATTGTGGGGCCCCAGAATGCAATGGGAGGCTAACGTGATGACGTCATCACGTTAGCCTCCCGGAGCGACATCGGGGGTAGTCTGCTACACACATCGGCGTGTGTATGGCAGGCATAACAGACGTGCTAAAATATCTGCTTCTCCCATTGTATAAACTAAAATCACAGTATTCAGTTTAAATTGCTGCATTAGCACTTTAAGATAAAAAGTGGGTTATGTGTTTCCGTTTGGGCACTCGGCCTCAAAAAGGTTTGCCAGTACTGGTATATAGGGTGCGTACCAACACTTCGGTCCATAGATTGTATCTATTAATATCTGGTAATCTAATTACCTTATCCATTTAAAAAAGACCTTGATCCATTAAAAAATCATATACATTAATAGAAGCCAAATCAGCATTAAAAGACATCTAGATTTTGGAGAAAAAACTTTCCATGAATAAAAGACAAAGCTCCATCAATGACAACCTGGACAGATGTGTTGTATGGTCTATGGCTAAAAAAAATTTGTTTCATCAAACCAGAAACTAGAAAATTCTGCATTTGCCTTGAGAATGCATGGCTGGTCCCAAGTACTGTATACAATGTATATAATTTGAAACAATGTTTTGATGTTGAGTACCGTTGTAACGTGTTAGCCATCGATGAATATGGAATGTTTGGAGTTCAAGTGATACCCATTATTGCAGATGTGTCAAACTCAAATACACAGTGGGGGTAAGTCGAGGGCAATGCTATGCACTAGACACATACACACAAGGCATCGATATTGGTTTGCTGCCAGTCAGCTGTGCATATTGAACCTATTGAATAAACAATGAATGCCTCAAAAAAAGGTCTGTTGCTTTTCAGACATTTTCAGTTTTTGCCACAGTTGACTCCATGGTCCTTCTAAAACGGCGTTAACGCCATGTTAAAAAAAGCAGCGTTTAACACAGCAAAAACGTGTCGGCACACATGGACTATGAATTCCAGCATGCTTTGGGGGGCAGGTGCTTACTGTGGTATTACTAGATGGCACATGGAGGTCTATAGCACTGCCTCTTCTGAGTTAACACAGAAGGGGTGGTTCTGGAATTTATTGGCGGATCTGCCGTGATTTTAAATTGCTGTGGGCTCACCAAGCATAGGTAAGTATTCCTGATCGCAGCTCGGGCAGAGTTTGTTTTGTATTAACGCAAGGGAGGTTTATTTTTGTTTTGTCAGATCTTTGTGTTTACCTTGGTTCCCCGAAAATAAGTCTAATATTCATTTTTGCTCCCAAAGATGCCTTACACTTATTTTCGGGGATGTCTTATTTTTCCATAAAGAAGAATACAACCTTGGGGTATCAGGGTGGGAGGATCACTTAAAATGACACAGGGGGATCTGAGGGGGGAAACAAAATGACACAGGAGACTCAGAGGGGTGGGGATTACCATTTTAGTAACCCCTTCTGATCCTCCTGTATCATTTTGATTGCCCCCTCTGACCCCCCCTGTCTAGAGTTACAGTACCGTATCTTCAGGGGTGCCCTATTTTTGGGGGGATGCCTTATATTTCAGTACGAGGCAAAAATATAAGGGTGCCTTATTTTCAGGGGAAGCCTTAATTTCTGGGAAACAGTGAATTAAATTTAATTAGCAATACATTTTTATATAATTCTGTGTTTTAAAATGTCATATAGCCAAAAAATACATGCCATATTTAAACCATTGCCCTATATTTGTTTATAAACACCAATCCTCATTTTCAGTGGGACTACATACCCCCCCCCCCCAGCGGTGTATAGGAGAGCTGGGTAGCGCACACCCAATGGCTGCCTATGTCGGGGTGGGCACTTGGTGCCTTCTGTCCGCATAATGGGAATCTAGGTATGTTTTCCAACTTATTAGTACCTATGGGTGACCAGCTGAACATGCAATGTTTTTTTTTGCTATATGACAGTGTGATATTAAATCCCTGATGAAGCCTGCACCAGGCGAAACGCGTTGGAACCCTTGGGACACGCCAACTGATCATTGAGAAATATATAACTGTAATGTAATGTTGGGCTTATATGTGAGCTACTGTTTGTTGCTTTTATTGAGACTAGAAATCCATCTTGCAATATAAACGTATTATTCAGCAAAATAACACAGGATTTGGATGTTTTATTTTCTCAATAATAATAATTGATCATTATGTTGTCCGTGGATCCTGGCAATGGCTACTCTACCACAAGGTCAAATAAATGAGATTCCATTTATGCGTTTACCCTCATCATATATGCGTTTACCCTCATGATAATGAAGCACATTTGTAAGCTACGGGTAAGAATACTTCATCTTGATGGAAAATGAATGTCAGTTGAAGTTCTAAATGCAGATGAATTGTACATTATCATATTTGATGGATAGACTCTGCAGCCATTTATGTATTTCTGTCATGTTTTCTGCAACGATGAAGGAAAGACAAGTAATGAACATAGTAAGTTTGACAGGTTATTGGCAGACATTGTTCTTATGTGAACTACTTTCTAAATGTCTTTTTAAATCCATGTTGACAGTCACAGAAGACAAATATTTCTATGTGTGACACGGGTGTCCAGGAAGGAGATTTGCATTTTCTTCTACAATATTTTATGACTCAGTGGTTGCTATGGACGTCAATTTATATTTAAAACAAACACGTACAGTGAATTAAGAGGGTGTGCTATTTTGATTAGATTGATATAACTAGGACACCGAGGTTATGAATTGTAATTGCTTGTGTGGCTGAGACTAATAACCAGCTTTGTATACTCTACAGGAATGTCGTCCATTTCAGCTTTAAACTGTACCAAACAGACTGTGCAACAGATGTTTTCCTGGATAATTATTAAGAAATCATTCATTTTAGGATTATGCTGTGACACCATAGGAAATATTCACTAGTATAAACCATTACGCATGATTAAATGAACACTTATCTCAGAGATACAAAGCATGCAATGTGACAGATTACAGCATTTTTAGGATACCGCAGATTGAGAGAAGGGAACAACACGCATTTTATTAACATTAGAATGGCTTATTATTGGACAAAGTCCTCTTTCAGTATATTGCAATGTGTTTCTGAGACCAACTGATCATTAATGATGAGGAAACTAAAAATAAAAACAACCCAACAACATTTGCCCTGTGTGTTTTTTTTTTAACTCTTCTTTTTTTTTCACCCCTCATGATGGGTGTTTGCCTTAAGGTCTCCCTGCATAATGGAGAACAGTAAGAAGATGAGGACCCTGGAGATGTGCAGCCAGCGCTGGACAGAGTTGAGTAATCCTCTGTGGCTGCCCCGATTCCAGATCAGACTCCCTGCTTCTGGCAAGTTTTTTCAGCCAGAGCTGAACTTGGGGTGACCACCTAAGACAGTGATGTCAAACCTATGGCACAGGTGCCAAAGGTGGCCCTCGGAGCAGTCTCTGTAGGCACCCTACCTGGTAGCCCACATAGAGGCTGATGGAGGAAAGAACTACAGCCCATTGGCTCTCAATGCTGTCAGTTTTCTTCCCCTCTCTTCCGGTTGCACACAGCACCCCATACCCTCCTCAGAAGCCTGGGGAGGGACAAGCAGTAAGCAGAGCAAAAGGTTTATGTGTGTATGTAATGTGAAAGAGAGAGTGTGTGTAATGTGTGTGAGTAGAAGACAGAATGATAAGAGAAGGCAGAAGAATTCTCACAGGTTAGAAGTTGTAGTTCTACAACAGCTAGAAAAGGAAGCAGGGCATGCTGGGTAGTGTAGTTCTTGTGGCAGAATGTAATGCTTGCAGTTGTTACTTTGCACAGCATGTTTGGTCTTTGCTCTTTGTGCTCTGTCATGAGCAGCCTAGGGTACAGGAAGCTTGTAACTACACTAATCCCCTATGAACGACAACTGAACCCGAAGTATAACCCCAAGGTTTTGTGTGTGTGTAATTCAGATTAAATTGGCAAATCTGCACTTTGAGAATTAGCGTGGTTTGAGTTACAGTTTGGGCACTTGTCTCTAAAAGGTTGGCCATCACTGGCCTAGGAGGTGAAATAGCTAAATTGATATGAATATTAACAAAGGTACCACTAGAAAGGCAATCAGAAGTGAAAGATTCTATTTCATTTTTACAATGTGCTACCGAAAGGTTAGGCTCTATTAAAATCTAATAGATCTTGAATTTATACATAAAGGTGCCTATGCATACATGGATATGCGCTAGATTAATGGCCGTTTCAAGCGCTTCAATATTTAATGCAGCCAATCCTGTCTTCAATCAATCAATCCCGCTTGAAGACAGCGTTATCGGACATGACTGTAAATCAATTTGCCGGTCCCCATGCAAATCATCAGCTGAGCTGGATGACACAGCAGTGCTGCACCTCCAGCTCCTTTGTTATTGGGCTCAGCGCGATGACATCATTGTGCTGAGCTCGAAGGCATGTCTACCTCATGGGCATCGACCTGCGTGTGGCAACCTTAATGCTTCTGGGATCCAACTATTTGGCAAGGTGAATGTGTCCCCTTAAATAAGGCAGGACAATGTCTACCTGTTCTCTACTCTCACAGACCTAGAAATCAGTGGCACCATTATCCAAGTGCAGGGTGTGGTTAGTACTAGGGAACATCATTTCACTACTAGAGGAATGGTGACACAAAACCACCAAACTTTCCAACCAGAACCATATTTTTTGTATACAAGGGTTACAGGAATCCCTTACCAGGCTTCTGCCCATTCCTGCAGCACCTCATATCCATGCTTTTTTGGCATCCCATTAGACATGGCATTACTTTTGCATAGAATTACTGTTTGCAGTGTGGGCAGTGCTGAGCAAAGTTAATATACAACACAATTACCACCCATTTTATTGAGGTGGCACTATATGGCATGAAGTGACACCAAACCTAGTGATGCCACTGATAGACATGTACTCTAATATGATTTGGGCATACATTTTGCAAGATTATATCTACTGCCAGCTTCCCAAAGTTGACATGTTGACACCTGAACTACAAAGCAGACTTTGGTTTGGTCATTGAATACTAAACACCTTTGAAGTTGTTTTACTGAAGAATTCTGTCAGATAGAGCCCATGCCTTGAAAACACTATATACATTAGTAAAGATCAAAGCTCCAGGCATATTTTGGATTTGGTAGCATTTCTGAAATCCTGTTCATAAACATATTTGTTTTAATTACAATTCATTAGATACCTTCCCCTACAAAGCAATACATGCATTCATTTGTTCAGCCCCTGCCTTTTCTGGATGCTCATCAATCAATGTTCTTCCATGAATCAATATGACCGCATGTTTAATTATGCAAATCCAGTCCACTGCTGACATCTGCCAGCTCACATGCCTAACAGCAAAACAGTAATGACTACCATTTCATTTCCTTCAACCACTCTACTATTTCCTTCAACCGAAACAACCTGAAAAAGTCTTGTGATCTCATGACAACCATGTGTCAAAATAAAATTACATGATCACACAGTTAAAAGGAGCAAAACAGATACCCCATACCAGTTGTCCAAAGATCTTTCATCAAGTATGACAGCAGATCAGTTGTTTTGGTATTTTTCACAAACTTTTAGGCTCAGGTGATGTTACACTAGAACACCCACAAACATAGTGAGTGACAGTTCCCAAAGGTACCAACACTAGCTGGAAAAGCTATGTATCATTGCTCGTTTGCTTTAATACATTGGAGTAACACTTGCAGTAATAATCACATGCTGTTTGATGCATCTGTTTTGTAGCATCACCTTCAAAATCATTAACAATCATTTTGTAAGTCAATATAGGCAATTAGGCCTAGGCACACATACCTATCCCTCAACAAGCATGGATTCCATATCTCACAACTCTAGGCTGTTGTCCAATCCCACTGGTACTATTGTCTCCCACATGCTCACCAGCATCTGGGCAGTTTTCATCCAAGTGACAGTAACATTGGCCATTTTTTTGACTATCCACTGCAGTTATTTTCGCTTCCAACTGATTGGCCACGGCAGGTTTTTAATCTTCCCACTATCCACTGCAGGTATTCTTACTTCCTGCGGACTTTCCACTGCAGGTATTTTTACTTCCCACTGACTGTCTGTGCAGGTGTTTCCATTGAGTATCCATTGCAGGTATTTTCTTTTTCCACTTACTTTTCACTGCAGGTATTTTCTCTTCCCATTGACTATCGGCTGCAGGTATTTCCTCTCTGACGTCCTGTGGAGGCAGCCCTGTCAAAGCCCCATTGCTGTCAATGGACGGCTTGTGCACTCCATTAAATTCCCTACAATCAACACAGGCATTTAACTGATAGTGAAGCCCCTGCCTTAAGCCGGCCATAGACGTGCCGATTCCTGGCCATAGTTGTGGGCGATCACCCGGCGTGCACGCCCATGCCGAATGCATGGTGGTCGGTTGCCCGCAACTACAGGGGTGCCCACCTTGAGGTTTCAATCCAAAAAGCCGACAGGTTTAATCGCACAGCGATCCATCCTGCCAGGACATTTTGTAGTCAGTTACTTTGGATGGGGAGTCTCCTCCCCCTCCAATTTAATTGGCCACAATCTGACGGGAATCGCTGTGTTAGTAGAGGACACAGGATTCCCATCTGCTCTGTAGTCGACTTCTCACAGCGCGGTGACGTCACACCGCTATAATGAGTCTGCTACAAGGTGTCTATGGCCGGCTTTAGACTGGCAGAGTTGTCTGCACCACAGTGGATGCTATAATACCTAATAATGAAATTATTTACTGTCAATGAAGTCTGTCCAATTTGTAAATCCACAAAGTTACACTGTACCATATAATATGCAAATCTAAGTACTACTACAATTGTACATTGTGCTATCTAGTTGTTCTTGCTAGTTTTGCATAGCAATTGTTTAATGTTCCTTTACAATAGTCAGCAGCCCCGGAAACAGCCTGTGTGAATGCTCTCTAGGTCTGAAGTTTATATTAGTTTTTTTTGTTTGTTTATTATTTGAAATGTATGAAAAAGTTATTGCGTAAATAATAATAACATTGAATTATAACTGCATGGTTAGACACAGCTAATACTTTGTAAATATTTAAAACATTTTGTAATTATTTTCATATGTCTTGTAGTAATAGTAATGGTCTGTAAATATTTTACAATTTGAGCCCTGTGCCATCTCTGTGTAGGCTGGGTCTACACTAGGCAGCCCCAGTTTGCCCCCATAGACTGGCATGTCATTGCCTGTAAGGGAATACAGGGGGACATCTGCGGTTGTGTAGATAAAGATTGGTTGTTAGGGAATAGTGTTGATTGCGAATATTCGAATTGCAAATTTTTATTGTGAATATCGGCACTTTGAGCATGCACGAACATCTCGAATATAGTACTATATCTATGTAATCTTGAATATTCAAGATTTTTTACAGTACCCGGAATACGTGCATTTGCAAGTGCCGATTTGCACAAGGAAATAATAACGTATTAGTTTTCATGTGATTTGTTGCGAAATATGCCAATATCAGCACTTTCTATTCTGACTATCTTTTGCGCAATGAAGGTAATAATGACTGGAGATCACAAATTCTTGAATTTATGATTTTTATTAGAATATTAGGTAAAAAATTTGTGAT
>CM070032.1:144530985-144543768 GCA_036250615.1 Ptychadena robeensis | reverse complement strand
TCAAAACGCTTGCCCACCTCTGCAATAGACGCATCTGCAAGTTCAGGTGCATATTTTATATCAATTTAATAGGGTGCTTTAAAGCCAATGCTAAACCTGCCTAAACCACAGCCAAACAGTGGGTTGGGAGTCATGGACATTTGTCCAACAAAATCGAAGTAGAGAAAAAAAATTATATTACTTCTGAGCTGTCACAATTGTTCAAAGCCGCTCAAAAATCCTTTAAAAAAATATGCACTTATGCTGAGCATACACGGGGTAGATCCCCGTCCGACTGATGCCCAGCCATCAAACTAGGTTTGCTACCATGTTGTAAACCTGTTTGGCTGACCTTCTTCGGTTGATCCTGCTCGAAGGAAGACTGGATGGTTAACATTTTGCAATAGATTTGAGCAAAATCGATTGTGCTCGAATCTTTTACAAATCGAGCCATGTTCGACTAGCTTTAGCTACTCAGGTCATTTCTTTGTAGATTACAGTCTTCTCAGGGTTAACATCTGCAGTTACATGTCGGGTCACAAGAGACTGCTGGATTTTAGATTTAAATGGAAAAACCACAGCTCCATAGACTGAAAGTGTATGTTTTCTTAAAATGTTTTTTTCCATTTACGCAAATGGAATGACAATTATGCTTCTACTTCAAGCAGAAATGGAAAGCAGTATCTTGAAAAACCTGTTTAATAGGAAAAAGGTTTATATTTAGGTTTCCTTAGAGTTTCAGTATATACAAAAATATATTAAAGACATGAAAACCCTTTAATAACTATTTGAGAAATAATGGTAGTTGAAATAGGTGAAATTAGTGGAGTACAGTGGATGACATAAGTACACCTTTGGACTGCTTCCTCTTAATTCAAATAAATTTATCTATTATCATTATATATATATATATATTTTATTTTTTTTTAAGAAATATGTATTCTCTAAATTTACCTTTATTTATGTTTTAGCATATTGACATCAGAAAACATGTTTGGCCCTTTCTAAACTATATTTTCTACATGCTAGGAATGGCTCTCTGGGGACCCTGACTAGTGTATTGCACTGGGCCGGACCCTGGTGGGGACTTTAAAGGCACTGTAGGTAAAGTTAAAACAATAACATAGGTGTTCCAGTATAAAAACGGTTACAATCTTTATATGATTGTCAGTAGACACATGTAACACAGCATAATATACATTAATATGTGTGTTCCTTGGGATAATGCACCATGGTGAAGTACATCATACATCCACCATACCTTACCTCTTCCAGTCTTGAAACTTATTGTAGACAGATAATGGTACACAGATAAATGGAGGAATGAATAGCTACTATGGTATGCATTTCACCCTGATAGGGATTCCTCATGGAGTGTCCAAGTCTGTGTGTAGTTCTAAAGCCCCCCATACACGTTCCGATTATTCTCCCGACCGATTTTTCGTCCGATCGTGTCACCCTATTTTCACCTAAAATGTTATGGTTGGTCGGCTGGCACGAAAAATTGGAATTCGAATTATCACCGATCCATCAGCCTGACCCTATTTATTAACAGCAGATTGACCAAAAATTTACGGACAGGTCCGAAGCGGTCCCGACCGATTTTTCGGCCGATTTTGAGAAATCGGGATAGGTCAGGTACATAATTCCGCATCCGATTAATCTACCGATCGATTAATCTCCCGACCACACTGGTCGGTCGGGCAAAATTCGTATGAAAAATCGGAACGTGAATGGGGGGCTTTAAGTACGTTTGGCTCATGCCGAATGCATTGAAAAAAGCACAGTGTAAATGTGGGCCATTTGTTGCTATGGACTATGATAAGTCCCGGCAATTCAAGAGTGAGGTGTCGGCGATACCACAACTGGAAATGACCTTTGAAAAAAAGAAATGATTACTTGGTCAATGTATAATTTTTGCCTTACCCGAGAAACATTGTAGACATCAATATTCAGCCCTTGATGAGCAATAAAGCACACTTAATATATTCAAAGCTTGTGTTTCAATTCAACTATTTCAAAGTTTTTCCCATGTGCATTTGTCTATGAGTATGTAGCTGCAATAATGGGACTCAAATGTCTTACAGTAACATGCAATAAAGATCTGCGCAGATAGTAATAAGCAAGTTATCCTTCCCACAGGATTATTTACTGCCTTGTCAAAGTCCACAGCACAGTTTTATATTTGCTTGCTGACTAGCTAAGGCAGCAAATAGTATAATACATAATGCAGTGTACTCATGTTTAGTTTGCTTTAGTCATTTTATTTAGTGCAAGGCATCAGCTAAACAGAAAACGACATAGTTGAAATACATACAGTGGGAACAAAAAGTGTCCTCATTCCTGTTAAATAGATTTTTGTGAACAATTACACCATATTATAGCGGACATACCACTAGAAAATGATCATAAGGCTGGGTCTACACTTTGCCTTTGTGTGTCCATAGTGTCCATCCGTGGTGTACTTGCTGTTTTCAGGGGGTACAGGGGGCGGTATTTGCCATGTCAGCAATACTGTGTCCTATATTTACTATTGGCGAACCACGCCCTGAAAACCAATGGGCGCAGTACATTCGGCCAGTACAATGGGCGCCCCCAGCGGGGCTTTCTGAATCCGCTCCCGCACCGCCCCCAACTGCAGGCATGACACGCCACTGCACAGTTTTCCCGAATTCTCCACAAGGGAAAACCATGCACAATTCTGCAGTGTAGACGCAGTCTTACATGAATGGCACTAGAAGTAATTAATAATTTAAGAAGAATCCCCTCACTTCCTGGCCCGGCCATGGCCGCCGAGATCTCTTAGCCATCAAATGCCCCCAGTGGCCCCCCGAGATATTGCACTCTGCGTTAACCCTCAGAAGCCTAGTGAAAAAATATGGAATCACTCATACGATTCCACTGAAAATCATGTAAGTATATTATTTTAGGATCGTGGAGCCCTAAGCCATCATCATACTCAGAGGTAAATCAAACTTTATTTTACATGTGTAATTTTTACATATTGAGTATATATCCACTTTGATACATTTTCTCATCTTTAATGGTAACTGTACTATGATATTTACAGTTGCCTGCTAGAGCATCAGTCAAGAGGAGGGTAAACTATTTATACCCAGCATTGGATATACTATGGACCAAATAAAAAAGCAACAAAAACAGAGACATAATAACTGGACACATCTTTAAAAATGATGAAAATACAATGACGAGACTGCCTACAACCTAGAGACCTACAACACTGATTAAGCTGCAGGAATTTTCATGTTGCAAGATGGAAGCCCATTTGCCAAGTCAAATTTGCAACACCCAAAAAACACCCCATGGAAGCATTGTAGTCGCAGTGACATATTTTGGTGTTGCTTTTCTTTAGCTGGAACTGGGGCTCAAGGTGGTGGGAATTAAGAACGGATCCAAACACCAGTCACTTTTGACCCAAAGCCTCCAGTTGTCTGCAAGGAAGCAGAAGAGAAAGGATTTTTACATTGCAATCCCCCTTAGAATACCTGTGGATTGCCCATGATTTTCGATGTTTTAGGGCATATTAAGAACCACGGTATTAGTACCATGGTATTAGTACGTAGCATTAACGCACCCTAATAAATTCACTGGCCAAAGCAAGCCCAATATACATCATTTTTAGTGTGAATTACGCTGACACACCCATTGATTTCCAATGGGCGCTTAGTGCGGGGACGCGCACTGGTGCGATGTGCAACGTGTCGGGGTATCATTCACATGTGTATACAGGTAAACAATGCCTATAAGGGAGAATTGTGTCTTTATGTCAGTGTCTGCCTTTTCGAATGTGGAAAAGAATTGTAGTTTAGCCTTAAATCATAACTTTGAAGGGTCATTAAACCTTCATATAAATAATTCAACCTACAAGGAATTTTTTTAAGAGAAAGGGTATTTACAATAAAAACATCTTTTTACATATGTATAACTTTTATTCTTCATTAAAGCATTGCTGTAAACTGATACTGGACGGTTTTTCTTCCATTCTTCCCACTGACACCCCCCCCCCTCCTTTGTCTACCTTTTTCTTATTCTTTTTCCTTAAGTTAATTTAATTCGTTTCCTTATATTTTTATCTTTGTTTATTGAAATGCAGATTTTAGATAACTATCACAAATTAACATATTTAGGCCAAAAGGAGTACAAAACTGTAGGTTATTGCATATTCATTTGGACCGGCCTAATTTCCATATGTAAAGATCGGACAGAAGATGTAAATTGTTGCATTATTTGTATTGTGTGAAAGCTTTAATAAAAATCTTTTGGAAAAATTAACACTTAAGCAGGGTACAGACGACTCGATATTCGAGCCGTCCAATGTTCCCTGCATGACGTCATCACGCTGCTGTCAGAAATCGGTGGGGCTGGAAGACAGCTCTGCTCCCTCTTTAGCTCAGCCGATGCTTTACATGGAGACCCATGGCCTGGCTCAAAAAGAGCGATGGCCGCATATTATATGGGCAGATAGATGGCCGTGAGCGGGCACGGCGCTCAAAGCGGCCATCGATCTGGCCCATATCAACATGTCTGTACCCTGCTTTATTCTGTTCTTTCCTCTGTGTTCATGTTTCAGTGCTGCTCCAAATTTTCCCAATCCCAATAGCTAAGAAAGATGCTACAATACATGACGAGCCTTGTGAACATAATAAGCCTGATTGTGAATCAAAATCAAATACAGTAAGTGCAAAGAAACACACGAAACAATACACGTGTAAAAGTAGCCAAAACTGGGGTTGACTTTCACCCTATTTTTCGGCCAATCGACTGCAGTGCACGTTCTCGCCAATCGCCCAGCGGTCCGTTGGCCAAAAAATGGGTGCGCCCACCTGGCGAGATTGACCAGGAATCTCCTGCATGTAGGATTGCACGGTGATTCGACATGTTGAAAGATTCCCGGCCGTCATGGCAGTACCCATCCAAAGCAATGTCCAGCACACAAAGGGTGCCGGCGATCCTCTGAGGGGCCGGATGCAGCTTGTTGATGTCATCACGCTGCAGAGGGTTTAGATAATCCCTCAACAAATGAGGGTCAGCCTCATTTATCGAGGGATTATCTAAACGTGTATGGCTACCTCCCTAGCACTCTTGCAAGGTCCAGATTTCTGTACCAAAAGTGCATCATAGACTTTAATGGGATTTATTTTGTTATGTTGTAGGCCTGTAACTAAAATATGTCCGTACAAGGGTCTAGTAGACATCCTGAATATAATAATGTTTCAAACACACAATTATGTAAAAAAAAAAATAATAAAAAAATAAAAGGTATAATTTGATAATGATAAAACCTCTAAAATACTTATTTTGTATAAAAGATTTTAAAACAGTATGTATTCATATTTATGTTTTGTTTATAATAAAACATTTTATTACAATTGGAAATGTGTTTTTTTATTACTTTGAATTGTATTGGATACAGTTATTGGCTTCAGTGCAGAAGGCTGTACAGATGATCGGATCTACCGGGACAGCACAGAACGGTGAGTATGTGCTGCCGGGGCTCCGATTTTTGCTGGACGGCACTATCTCGTCCAGAGCAGTACTGACAGGACAGCGCTGGACCAGATGGTGCAATCAGAAACGCCAGGGTGGTTAAGCGAATGTGCATAATTTTATATTTTCACATAGTGGTTTAATAAACCATTTAATATTTACAGTATTAACACTTTCCTTGCTAACCTGTAGGTGTCCTTAATCTTTGAACAGTTTTGTGTAGCTGATTAATTTGAACTTACTCCTAAATGGCATATTTTCTGAGCCACGCTAGGTATTCTTAGGTTTGGGAATGTTCATAATAAGATAATAGAAAGGATGGAGTTTCCATGCACAGGACTGGTTTTAGTAGAGAAATTCTACAGCATGAATATTAAAACCTCACTATAAAAAGCAATACGAATAATGCACACAATGAACATAATCCCATACAATTTAGTAAAGCTATTCTCAAAACGGCTGATTGAAGCAAATCAGATTGGAAGGATTTAGTGTTGACTTTGAACCCACTTTCTTACATTAAGATGCCATAAGCGCAGAGTAGAAATAAAAAGCACTTAGATCATAGATTACAATAGGGAATAAACAGTAACCAAATTGCATATTGACCTAAATGGCCTATACCTCCCAAATTGCCATTTAATGGTGAATCTGTTACTAAGAAATGATTACAGAGATTTTTAATAACCATCATGTGAATTCAGGAAGAACCTATACCAGTGATGGCGAACCTTTTAGATTCCTATTGCCCAAACTGTAGCCCAAAACCCAATTATTTATTTCAAAGTGCTGACTTGGCAATTTAACCTGAATTACACACACACAAATCCTTGGGGTTATAACTTGGGGTTCATAGGGGATCAGTGCAGTTACAGGCTGCTGATGGGCTACAGACCCCAGCATTCATATAGTGGTCTGTTAGTGTGCCATGGCATTCTGATCACATAGCATAAAAGGCAAAGACCCAACTTGCTGTGTGAAGAAACTACAACTGCAAGCATAACATTTTGCCAGTTGCTAAAGAACTACACTGCCCAGAATGCCATGCTGCCTTTGCTAGTTGTTGTAGAACTACAACTTCTTACCTGTGAGAATTCTTCTACCTTTTCTTATCATTCTGTCTTCTACTCACTCTCACACATTACACACACTCTCTCTTACACATTACATACACACAACTTTTTCTTGGTTTACTGCTTGTCCCTGCCTGGGCTTCTGATTGGCTGGCAGCACTAGTGGATGGTATGGGCTGCTGTGTGCAATCAGAAAAGAGGGAAAGAAAACTGACAGCGTTGAGAACCATTGGGCTGCAGTTCTTTCCTCCATCAGCCTAAGTGATACTTATTGTGTGCTTACTATGGATAGTGAGCACTGCATTTAATCAGATGTGTCTTCCCTGATTTGCAAATGAAGATCATTTGATAATGTCACATTTCTTCTTCCTGTGGAAACTAAAGCAGGGAACACACAGCTCGATATAGGATTCGTTTGAGGTCCCCTGCAGCATCGCAATGACTTCATAGTGCTGCTGCCCGATATTGGAGGGGCTGGGGGCACAGCAGGACTGTGTCTCTAGCTCTGACGATGCTTTGCATGATGTATTTAGCATTTGTACAGAATTGGTTTTAAGCTGAGGATTACAAAGATGCCACTAAGGATAAAAGCATTTATTGTGCTAATACCATGATGTATGATTTAAAAAAAAAAAATCCAACCTCACACAGAAAGCCAAGTATATCATATATATATATGCAAACATAAAATAATTTCCAGAGATACTTAGGTTCTGTCATGCTTACCATTCGATCTTATAGGATCTTTAACATTGAACATATTTTTGTCTTTTAAATCCCTCTGTCAAAGCATACAATTAATGTAAGAATGAAATGTTCCATTTCAGAAGCAAATTATTTATTATAAATTATATATTTTTGTGTATATAAATGAAAATTTTCAAAAGGTAGAGGTATCCTTTTAAGGGGCTTGTGTCCACTGGATGTCATGGACGCGTAGTTGTTTTAGGGCATGTTACCCCCACATTGGTATTATCACACCCCATTGGTTAAATTTTTTTAAAACATGTACTATGCTTTTCGGGCATTAAAATGGAAGTATGCAGATCCCCATTTAAAAGTAAGCGGTGTGCCAGGACTTTTGATTTAGCCAAAAAAAACATTGTTCCTCAAGTCAATAACTTGGAAATACAAATTGTGGCTTGGGGTAGATTTATTTTACCAAAATCAGTAACCTTGAGCCACACTCAGGATTGCTTACCTGTTACAAATGAGCTAACGGCATTTTGAGAGCGATGTCGAACCAGTGTGTATTCATGGATCCATGTAAGTGGTGGCTGACCATGCCATTCACCTGTATTGTGTCCCAATAGAGGTGAATGCAATCTAAAACAGATTCCATTGTGTGATGGTAAAAACAATCAAAATGCAATACCATGGTCTTAATATCATTGTATTTTAACTGGATTGAAGGAAAAAGTGAACCGTGAATGGCTACCCTAAAGCCGACCTACCCCCTTCCTTTTATCAGAACCAGAAGTGGCAATAATAGGGCAGAATGCAGCTTAAAAAATTACAAAAAAACTTTCCTGTGAAGACAAAACAGTGAAAGTACCTCACAGCCCTGCCTCTCTTCCTCTCTGTACCGTTTTCTCCAGTGAAACCCATTTAACGCTACCAGAGGCCACTCACGATATTCATATAGGATAGGAAAGTAAAATTTTATATACATATATTTTTTTGTGAGTATACATCCGCTTTAAGTCTTACTACTATTAAAGCTAAAAACTTTTATTTGTCACCACAATACACCTTAGAACCACAGCACAGTGTTTTTTGTCAAAAAAAGGCAAAATGTGATGTGCCAAAACATATTATTCTGGTGCACTACATTAAATAATTGGTGAGTTAGTTCAGTATACTGTAAAATACAATTTATATGTAACTGAGAATGCATATTGTAGCAGTTGATTAGAAAAAAAGAGCCCTGTTTGTAGTCTTTTTTTGTCTAATTAGCAGGAAATGTCTTTGCATCCTAGTCCTGAGAGGTTAAGGATTTAGGGACACATATGCCATAAATCTATCTTAATGAGAAGGAAATATGCTCATATTCAGTTGTGCATGAAGAGCATATTGAGAGCACTTACATAAATTGGTAAAAGGTACAGGGAGAAAAATAAAGATTGCTTTGTGGTTTTATTAAAATGTTCTTCTTTCTTTTTCACAGGATGACCGCTTTTCTAACTTACTGTAGTGATAAGTTAAAATGCCCAATTACCTTCAAAATGAATGGTCATTGGTAATGATTTCTTCCAGCGTAGGTGTCTTACACTGAGGCCATACTGCTACGACTAACTGAAAAGACAGATTGGTGGACGGGTTCAACACTTGATTCCAAACTATCTCTGAATTGGCTGGGTAAACACAGCAATATTTTCCCTTTACTTATGATTTAAGCTAGGCATACACGTACACCGATCGTAAGCGAATCCAAAATAGATCCACATG
Source organism: Ptychadena robeensis (assembly GCA_036250615.1). Taxonomy (NCBI): domain Eukaryota; kingdom Metazoa; phylum Chordata; class Amphibia; order Anura; family Ptychadenidae; genus Ptychadena; species Ptychadena robeensis. Next base: position 144,534,760 of record CM070032.1, on the reverse strand, counting down.
GAAGGTTCAATCGCAATATGATCAGAACTTCGCAGATTTTAGTTTAGATCAAAAAACACTGGAAAGAGTCATATATAAAAATATTCATCGAATACAATCGCCCGACCAACGCACACAATGCTATGATTTTAGTTTGATGGTTGTACAATCGATAAAAATATTCCAAAATGTCAGATCATTTTCTGATCGTTGTTTCGATCGGTTTAGAACAATTTTTGCCGATCGAACCATGTGTGCAGTATATAATTTAAATCTGATCAATCTAAACTTTAATCGTTTTAGGTCGTTTGAACGCTAAAATCAAACTGCGTATGCCTAGCTTAAGGATCTGGAGGGAATTCAGCAAAATACAGATGGTAAGAGTAATAGGACATCTAATGGCATTTTGTGGCCGATCCTATTGTAGTCAGTTAATGCGGAGTCTCCTCCCCCTCCAAGTTAATTGGCTACAATCTGTCAGGAATCCCTGTATTAGTGGAGCACACAGGATTCCCCTCAGTTCTGTAGCCGACTCATCACACCACACTATAATGAGTCTGCTACAAGCCGGCCATGTATCGAGACGTCTATGGTCGGATTTAGCAGTGCCAAACATTTGTTGATATATGGTTCCCTTGGGGCCTTTTTCTGTGCTGGAATTTTAACACTTTTTTTCCTTAAACACCTACCGTAGTTGAAACTGCATGAAGTTTGTATTACATATAAAGACTCTAATGCTAACCACTATTTTCAACAAAAGTGAAAATAGGTTCAAAAAGTTTCTAAAAAAAAAAAAAGTCGCATGTCAAGTGGAAAGGCAAATGCTACTATACAACTAGATACAACATGTTTCCTTGAGATGAGGCCCCATTGCAAAAAAAATAGCAAATGGTAAATCATGGAAAAAAGAGACCACCAATAGCTCTAATGAACAAACAAACAGTGTATATGTTTTTCATGTCACCTGTTTGTATATGAATTTGTTTATCAGTGTGCTTACGTATTAAGGTGACCATACATTTTTAGATTTGCGGTCCATTGCAAAATCGGCCACAAAATCTAATGCTTAAAATCTTAATTCGGACGTATATCGGCCAGGAAATTGATCAAAGAAATTAAGGAAATATCCGTAATTTCTTAGAGCAATCACATTACTTTGGATGGGGAGCGGTGTCCAAAATCCAAAGTAATGGCCGGCACACAAAGGGTGTCTGGCCGATTCTCGTCAGGTGCGGTCGCTCGTGATGACGTCATCACGGGTGGTCAATCTGCCGGGAGATCGGCAGAAATTCTAAGCGTGTGTGGCCGGCTTTACACATACAGTTCCTATCTTTTCCACACAGACACTAGCATCTGTACAGAGCCCCCAGGTTGTACGCTAGTGATCTGGGATTCCTGCCAAGAATGATATCTGCAGTTTCATATAAAGTTTCACTCAGCCTCCCCCTGCAAGAGAGCAGAGCGACCTGTCTACAGAAATCCTGTCTCCTGAAACGATTGGTAACAACTGTTTCAGGAGACAAAGATTGGAGCTATAGTCTTTAGAGATTTTAATTAGGCTAAAGCAGGGTACACACATGAAGATATGGGCCAGATCGTTGGGCGCTTCGAGCTCCATGCATGCTCATGGCCATCTATCTGGTCCATATCATATGCAGCCATCCCAAACAGGGATATCGGACATGACCATTAATCACGGCCAATGTCCGTTGCTTTGCATGGAGACCGTTATCACGCTGCTGCAGAGAACATCGAACGGCTCCAATATTGAGCCGTCTGTTTCCTGGTTTACACTTTTATAAAGAGGACATATGTTTACATATAAAACTTTATCTAAACCCAAGAACAAACATTTTAACTATAACCAGTTATATGTTGGTGCCTGCATTTTTTTATTTGGGGAAAGATTAAGATACATGTAGGTTAATGAATCAAAGAGAACCTTTAGCAATATACCATGAATATGTTTTATTCCCTATTTTATTTAACGCCACCATGAAATCTCATTTGGAATATCTAGGAATTGATCATACAAAGTGGTGCGCATCGATTCAATAAAAGATCGTTAGCTAATCGGTTATGTCATCATGTTCACAATAGCACAGGTATCATCCAGTGTATGGCCAGCTTTACTCTCCTGCCTAACTTTGGCTCAGTAGCATTTATGTTGACGCAGACCTCTGCTTTGATAATAATACAAGTGAGCACAATCCATCACATTAATGCAGGTGGGTACAGGGTAATTGCATATAACTGAATGCATCAACATCCCTCTGTTTGATGTACTTAAAACGAAGGAGTTTTGACGCTGTGGAAACCTTAGTTAACCAGGATTTTTCTCCATTCATTCCTCCTATATACAACTTGAAAGACAATGTATGATTTTGAATAGAGACATATGACTATCCAGATAAGAGACTCAGGATCCTTTCAGCAATTACTATTGTTACCAGAGATAATGTCCGGTTGGATACAAAGAACGTTTCAACAGAAATGATAGCTCTTCCACAATAGTACAGGTTGAGAACCTTGTAACCAATTATTACTCCTATCATACTGGTGCCATTTATCCTTGAAAGATAAACAAGCCATTGTCCTTCCACAAAACTAAAAAGGGACTGGCCATTTATAAAAAAAATGGGTTATACAAGAGGACAACCTGGTTTAGTATTGTTGCACAAATAATAAACTATGCAAAACAATAAAATGATTGGACTGTGGAATGCAGTTGGATCATTATCTTTAGTTTACACATACAATTAAGACTAAACCTCTTTTCCTTAAAGACCAAATCGTAAATAGTAATGCTTTCTCTGCAAACAAATCTAAAGCTTTAATGTTAAATACAAAATTTTTTTGCCTGGTGCACAATCTGACTATTAATTGGAGCCAGAGTTGAATAGCTCACTAGAATAACAGTGCAGTGTCCTTGGAACGTATCGTTCACAAACATACTGTTATCATCTCCAGAACAATGATGATCCCAATATTTTTCTTAGGAGCACAGTGCTTCTGTAAATGCCATTCTCTCCATTTTGGCTCAGCAGTATAATGTCTCTAGAGAAATTACTCTACTCATCCTGGCTAAATTGTCCTTGGGCCACTCATGATCTAACCCTTTACACAAGGGTGTTGGAGTGGACAAAAAAATAAGCAGAGCAGTGCCAAACCATAGAAGAGAAAGGACGTCAGATTATGAACACAAAAGGTATTTATCTGTGACCCACCACTAGTCCAGAGAAACATGCTCCATCTACTGCAAAAGGTGCAATCAGGAGTTTTTGTTTTAACATAATAATTTATATAATATAATAATATTCTTTCTACATTCCTCTAAGTGAGGACTGTGTTCAACCTATGGACAGTATTCTTAATATATGACTTAAGCTAGCCATACACTGTCTGTTTCTCCCTCGAAAGACAAGGGACAGACTGCAGCATGATGACGTCATCACGCTGCAGCCGGCCCCTCAGAGGATCAGCCGACACTCTTTGTGTGCGGGACATTACTGCCGCCCCCATCCAAAGTAATGGGATCAGTCAGGAACCTACCAACATGCCGGATCACCGTGTAATCCAACATGCAGGAGATTCCTGGTTGATCTCACCAGGTGGGTGCACCTGATTTTCAGCCGAGTGACCGCAGGCCGATTGGCGGGAAAAATCAGGGAGGAATCTGCCTGTGTATGAATATCTTTACAATCAATAAAAATATATATATTTTTTTAATTATAAGTTTTATTGAGTTTTTTCATATACAGGAAATAAACACAGCAGAAACAAAGATATGTATTAC
>CM070032.1:144518547-144530885 GCA_036250615.1 Ptychadena robeensis | reverse complement strand
GGGGGGGGTAGCCTCAGGGATGCCACGGAGACGGAGATTGTTACGCCTGTCTCTATCCTCCCCATCTTCCTGGTGCAACTGCAGAGCGTCCGTCTTCTGGTCCAGCTCCTCCAGTTTGGCCTCGATCCTCTCCAGTCGGGATGTCGTAACAGCTTGTGCGGCATCCAGTCCATCCAGCCGAGTCCCCATGTCAGTGAGAGCAGCCTGGAGAGGCTGTAGATCTTGCTGCCAGGTCGCAGTTAACCGGCCGGCTAGAACGTCAAAGTCAGCTCTGGAGGGGAGACTCTTTATAAGCAGCTGGAAGGCGGGAGGGAGATCCTCCACTGTGTTGCACTGCATGTCCTCTTGTTCAGATACTTCTCCCGACGCCGGATCAGAGGACCAAGAGGCGGTATCAGTAGCCGGGTAGGAAGGCTTGTTCGCCCGGCGTTTGGACCTGCTTGAGCCCGGAGTTTTTGCGAGGCGGGAGTCCGCCATCTTGGAAGGGGTGCGCTGCTGCTTGTCTGAGCGTTGCGAGCCGAAATACATGTTAATCCCGGCGTCTTTCGGGTCTTTCTTCCTGCCCTTGGAGCTGCTAGGCTTGGACATCTCTGGAGACGGGCGTAAGGAGGTCGGTAGAGGTCTGTAACGGCTTATGGTATGGGTGGTCGGCGGGAGCTCGTGGAGAAAGCGTCTCTACACGGCCATTGCCAAGCCACGCCCTCTTGTATCCAATAAAAATATTTATACAAAAGGCATCACTGACTATAGTTTAATGCATTTCAAAAAAAGAAAACTTGGTTCTCTACCTTCAACAGTGACTTGTATGCCTTTTTAAAATCCCACTGAAACCTAAAACAGATAAACAAGGATATAAACAGAATCCAGAGATGAGATCCTCAGACCCCTCGTGAGACCATATGCTGGTGTGTTTGGCCCTGGGTTCCTCATAATGCAAGACAATGTAGACCTCATGTGGCTGGAGTGTGTCAGCAGTTCCTGCAAGACGAAGGCATTGATGCTATGGACTGGCCCGCCTATTCCCCAGACCTGAATCCAAGTAAGCACATGTGGGAGATCATGTCTCGCTCCATCCACCAATGCCAAAATGCACCACAGACTGTCCAGGAGTTGGCGGATGCTTTAGTCTAGGTGTGGGAGGAGATCCCTCAGGAGACCATTAGCCCAGACATTGTAGGGAGATCATACAGGCACATGGAGGCCACACACACTACTGAGGCTCATTTACCTTGTTTTAAGGACATTACACCAAAGGATCGGCCTGTAGTATTATTTCCACTTTCATTTTGAGTGCATCATCAAATCCAGATCTCCATGGGTTGATAAATGTGATTTCCATTGATAATTTTTGTGTGATTTTGTTGTCAGCACATTCATCTATGTAAAGAACAAAGTATTTAGGTATATATATTTATATATTTATATTTAAGTATAAGAATATTTCATTCAATTAGATCTAGGATGTCTTATTTTTCTGTTCCCTTTATTGATTTTTAGCAGTGTATAATTTAAAGAACCAAGGCTAATTTTTGTTTATTTTTTGAGGTGTGGGTTTTGCCTTATTTAATACCAAGGTGATAAAATGTATATAATTAAAATGAATAAAATTTGCATCTTTACATTTTTTGTTGTAAAAGATCTATATTACCAAGCAAGCTTAGCCTTGTCATTTTAAATCGTTCAAGCTTCTCTTTCACTAAAATTATCCATACAATAACATTAATATGATAATGATGAATTACATTGTCATGACATTGTGGGCACTTCAATAGCAGCAGAATCCTCTAACACATTTAGCAGATTCATCTACCATTTTACATAAGCTTATTGATCCAAATGACAAAAAGCATGCTAATCACTATCAATAATGTGATCAAGGTTCTGCTTTGCCAGGCTTAGCAGCAAATCAAAGGTCCTACCAGTCCGTATACAAGTGAACTATTTTGTACATCACAGGTTAACATTAACAACAGCAAAAGAACCATTCATACAATGTATAAATAACCACAGATACTTGCTATTCAGTGTGAAGACTGCACGTGTCTGATGCAGCTTATTTTGGTTCTTTTGTGTCCCTGATGATAAGATGTATATGAAAGCTCGACTGTGTTTTTTATGCATCCTTACATTTAAAAGAAATGTTGTTTGAATTGTTATGTTTATCTCAGTGTTGTGTATATAAATACTGAACACCTAGAAAAGTACACAAGGAACATCACTCTTGTCAGATAACAACACAGTAGGTAAAGCATGTCACAAAAGTGAGTATACCCCTGACATTGTGGTAAATAGTCTATAATATCTTTTCATGGGACGACATTGAAGATATGATACAATGTAAGGCTGGGTCTACACTACGTTTTTTCCCCATGGTTACCAAACTGCGTAATGCACAAACCCTTCTGTATTCCCCTAGGAGAAGTTATGTGCCAGTCTATACAGTGGCTTCTCGGCTGAAGAGAGGGATCCAGAACGCCCAGCTGGGCGATGTGGATCTGTCAGTGCCCTGCAGACATACTAGAAACATGCAACACACTCATTGGTAAACAATGGACGTGTAATGTGACATTATGCGCGTTTTCGGGTGTGGTCTGGTAATGGAAGGTATAGGATGCAGTATTGCCAATATGGCGAATACCGTGCTCTAAACTCTCAAAAACAGTGGGCAAACCACTGTTGGACACTTTGGACTGACGTGTCCATAACACCTCCTGCGGTTTCTGGGGATTCCCAGTTCAGAGCCAACCTGAACAGAAATAATGACAGAAATAGAAATAATGTCTCAACCCTAGCAACAAAAGTGAGTACACCCCCAAGTGAAAAATCTCCAAAATGTTCCCAAAGTGTTGATAGTTAAAGTGGTTGCAATTACTTTTCAGCACTGCCTTAACTCTCTTAGGAATGGGGAACTAGAGCTTCACAGGTTGCCTGTGGAATCCTTTTTCCATTCCTCCATGATGAGTTATTTTGAGGGGTCAGGAAATTTATATAAGCTGTACATTGACTACTTTACATTGTGTCAGTGTCATATCTTCAGTGTTGTGGGCAACCCTTTACCCTTTAATCTAATGCTATCCACACACTTAGTTTTAGTTGTTTAAAGTTACTGTTTTTGAATGTTCCCAACAACCAAAGAATGAATGAGTGCTGTAAACACAGTGGTCATACTGTTCTATGGAGAGGGAAGGGAGTTCAAGCAAGCAGCACCCCATTGCATCGCCCCCCCATATGGCTCTTGGACAGGATGGTCATTGAAAGAGCTGTCCTGATGGATCAACGAACAACCTGGCCTGACAACGCCCTCACCTTCAGAAGAGATGACTAGGATGTTGTCCTGGCTATTTTCGTATGTGTTTACAGGGCATAAATGTTTAAAAGCACACATCAAAGACATGTGTTCTCTGGGTGTTTCCAAAATGAATAGCCTTCCTTAACATAATGTTCCTGCCACATTCAATTTGTGAACTACCCCGGACAAAGGTGTCGGTAGGCTAGACGCTTTAAATCATGGTGGCTCCAGGCATGACTGGCAGCATGGACGTTTCCTTTTGAAGGAGAATCCACAGACGGAAGCAGTTGGAAGAGGAGGAGAGGGTTGAGTATAACATATGCATGTTAATATAAACTGGTGTTGATAGCGGTGTCCCCTCATTTATTAATCTTACAAAGAACAGGTATGGTTTTCAAATGGACAGTTGAGATGTTGGTCGTATGAACAAATTACAAGATATTTGGTCATGAGATTTATACGGAGAAGGAAAAGCAGCCACTGTGAACTGTATTTCACCCCTAGACAGTGATTGCTTGACTAAATGTCTAGCACTTTGTTTTAGTGACCCATGCTGAAGGATGACTGGAGTTGCATATTCTTCAGAAAGGTAAACGTTTCAGTCTAGTTGTTTTGTCTTAGCCCTTTTTCCAGAAAAAGGTAGCTACGGGAAAAACTATTCTTGCTGTGTCAGTGAATTTTTCAGATTAGATGGCCTAAATTTTATTTTTAATTTCAAATCCACTCTGCCCTTTAAATATTTACTCTGCTGTGTCACCCAGACTTTCGCCCATCCCTAGCATGACTTTACCAAGGCACAGAGGGGCACAGGTAATGATGGAAATACAATTCATTGCCAGATTCATTGTAAAGCGTCAGGAAGCAAGAGAGATCACAAGTGAATAAGAAGGTGCACTATAGGACCATTCACACGCAAAAGCATCAAAAATCTCTGCAGCTTGGAAGACACGTTAGGCTTTACCGAGTGCCACTTTGGTGGTGTAAATGCTGCCATCATGCAACAGACAAGCATTTAGATAAGATGCATGTGTTTTGCTGTGAGGTGTTCTCACATATATTCCCAGTGTCATGCTTATAGAGGTCTATGTTCGTTTATACACTTTAAATCAGACCAAGAATTACCTTAAAGTCTGCTTCTGCAGCCCTTTTTGACAATAGTATACTCCAGTCCTACTAAGACATCTCTGTTAGGTGCTCATTTCCACGTATACAGTGCCTGGTCATTTACCAGGCTGCTGCCAATGTAATAGGCAGGGTCGGCGCCAGAGTGCCAAGAGGGGGCACACCGACCTGCCTGGCCCCACATAGTGCCGTCACTGTAAATATAGCCTAAATAGTATTCAGATAAGTAAAAAAAATAAATAAATAAATAACTGGTCCAACTACTTTTCTTTTCCTAGTCCGCTGACGTCAAGTCTGCTTCTACACCTATCACCTACATAGCTAAAAGAGAAACACTAACTAGATGTAAACATTTTTTCATTGAGTCACGATGACATTACTCTGCTGTTTGTGTGTAGCTTAATTATAGGTGTAGAAAATATAAGCTCAAAAATACAGCCAGTAAAAGTTAACTGCTGGTATATTTTGCAATAGGCAATTCGCAAACAACACCACACTTAAGCCATGTTAATAATAAAGATGAATGGAGACGTACAGACAACCTTGTCCCTAAACATATGTCCAACGTTCAGTCTTGTGTTACAAAAAAATTTTGGGAAGAGGAATTTCTTTACAGGTTGTTTTCCACTTCTTGAAAAATATCAAGATCATCCAACATCCAAGATGTATAGTAGCCATATTCACTATTTAACTTGCATCTGCTATATTTAGCATTTGCAACATGCTGCAATTTTTACATATTATGTATAGATTTTATTCAACCATTTCACACAAAGCAAACTTTACAATACCTATGGTTTCTTTTTTTTTTTTTTTTTACAAAATAACCTTGTACGCTCAGTCTAGATCATTTTGTTGTGTGTTTGTTAGACATTCTTTGGAGGTTGATATCTTGAATGAGTCAGCAGCTGCCAAACCTGTTACCGGCCTGTCTGGCCTGCTCCACTGATACACTAGCATATTAAATCATGCAAACACAAACTGTGTCAAATGGTAAAATACAAAAAGCTTTATTAACATTATATACACATACATTTCAAGTTTCGCTGATTGTGCTCAGTATCAGTTCATGTAAACTTGCTGGCCATGGGAATTCACAGATTTGAAGTGAGAGTCTCTGGAACATATCTTGGAGGAGAAATACCTGTTTGTCACCATTTTAACATCCAAAAAAGGAAACAGGCTTGCACAGTAATGATTCTTTTTCATGCTGGGTAAACCAAATTCCTTCGGTATGGCCTTAATTGGCAGCAAGATTAGTGCAAATGTAGCAGCAGATCAAGACCTTGTGCATTTCCACTATTGAATGTATTTGTAATAGCTGCAAACAGTACCCTGTTCAACAGATAAGAGAATATTATTTCATCTACCCACCAATCAGGTTTATTGTAATGGACTTTAAGGAATGTAGGGTATATGAGCAAAATCACAGCACTCATTTGATTTGTGCTAAGAAACTATGTAGACTATTCTTATGAATTGTTACCTTATTGCAAGTAATCAAGCTAATATTTCAACCGACCACATAAGGAAAGTACGGATAATAAATATTACTATATGAAGTTATAACGGTTACATGGTTATTACAATTTTCTTCCCTGGAAGATCTGTAACATATTAAAATATGCAAACCAAAATTAAATAGCGCAACTAGGAGCTTTCCTTTTTTTATTGCCATGAATGCATGAGCGTTTTTGGTCATCAACTTCCCTAACGGTTGAGACAAACCTAGTTCTTTGGGTTCGCCCCAAGCGCTAGGTCAGCGGGTGAACCCGATAAACATGCAGAAAGCTGCAGCAATTGCCATAGACCTCCATGTCAGGGGTGTCAGCTTTCTAGCCCACACAGCCGGCGTGTGGATAGGGGTAGGAATCGCAGTTCATGTGTGCAGGTCAGTTCAAAGTACACTGCCGCGATTGCCCATACCGCGCCATTTAAAACGGTGGTGCGCTAGGGAGGTAAATAACACGTCTAGAGAATTCATTTGCAGTAACCATTTACCACTCAATTGTTGTAATTAAAAAGATTTGATGAACTACTGGTTGCGTTTCATTACGTAGAAAGGCTTCCCTCCAACCCCATCTAAAAGGGCCATAAAATTTAGCAACACTTTAACAAATGGTAATCTGCTATCTATTGGGGTCTAAATTGGCCATAGAGTAGAAAATACTTCAAATAGATAGTACATTACATTTGTTAAAAATAAATTACAAAAATCATTAGGGTAGTCTTAATCAATATACCAATTGGACATTGATATGGAGTACCCCTTGTACAAATATTCACTAGCAAGCTGTTTGCCAATTTTCAGGCGGTTGCTATAGAGCAATATTGAATGTTTATTAATTGTGCTGATAATCCAAGAAGGAGATCAATATCAAGGGGGATAATGATCATTTATGTGGCTGTGCACCCATCAACCAGTGTATAGACACATTTAAGAAGTGCAAACATTCAAAATGAAAAAGTCCTTTGCCACATTGTGTACATAAATAAACTTAGTTATCAGCTCTTTATCACAGCAACTTGATTTGGGTGACATTTCTAGAACTCATGTCCTGGTTATATTATAATCATAAAAGTCAGGTCTGTTAACTAAAACTTTCTTTTGGATACTGGGAAGTGTTTGGCAATATTTCATAGCTCTGTGCACTGATTTGGATAGATTTCTCCTTATTTCTGGTCAATTATGATGGACTCAAGCAGATGTTTTTGTAATAAAGTTAGGAAGATTTAGAAACTTTAATTACATTTAATTGCTCAGGCAATATATGTTTTTTTTGTAAATGCTAATTTTTACCTGAATCTAAGGGGATTCAAATAAAGTTTCTATGTGGAATGCAATAGATTGCAGAAACCTATTTGTTTACAGAATATAGCATGAATTTACAGTACCTAGAGGGAAGTGGTCTTAGAACAGTAGGTTAGAACACTAAACTGCCAGGAATTCCTCTTCCATCTTTACCTGCTCTTCATTTGATTGGCCAGCCAAGGATGACATAACCCCAACGCATACACATGGCAGTTATTTCTTCCTAGCACCAAGGCATGCTGAGAATTTAGACCAAGCTGCCTATGCGTAGTTTAGTATAAATTTAGCAAAAGGAAGGGTTTATTGCAGAAGAGAAAAACACAAGGCTCAAAATACAAAGCTAACTTACCAATAAGTACACGTATCTTCAAAAAGCGTCATTTTAGTGGGGTCAAATACAATTTGAAAATTACAGGCACATGGCTATATTATATTGCCTCATACGGTTATGAAAGCTTCATAAATTGAGCTTACATTCTCTTCTGCTATAAGACCGATCAGCATGTTCTCTAATCTCTTGGAAGCAAACTGAAAAGGAATGCCTAGTGTGATAGCTTTCTAAATGAAGCCTACATCATCCAGTATATTACTCTCCAACATATCACTGCCAGTAACAAAATCCAACATTACATTTGCCAACAAAGCACATATTCACTTTGGTTTAAAATCACAGTATGATACAAGAGTCAACCGGCGCTAACATCAAGTAATGAAAGTTTAACAGTCATCCTGCAAACTATACCTGACTGTTGTAAATAGAACAGACATAGATTAATTATAAGGAGCTTCAGTGTATTACCCTCACAACAGGGGAAATGGGAGACATCTGCTGCGATGTACATTTTTTGCACCATTAAAAGGCTTTGTTTGTGCTAAAGTAAACTTTCCTGACCCACGGATTGAGATAAAACATTTGTTATGCTGTAAGACACGTATGGATACAGTATATTTCCACTGAAAAACAGGCTGATTGTTGTGCAACTGAACATAGTTTCATCAAAATTTTTAAGTGCATGCAAAGTTGAATATTAATCAATCGGTATATAAATTAAAAAAGTGGAAGCCCATGAAGACATTCATTCGACACAGTACAGAACCCAAGATGGCTTTTTTCAAAGCATTAGGGGCAATTTCTGGCAGCCCAAAATAGGGTGACCAGCATCTCTAGGTTAACAGCCCACCGTATAAATGAATGAATACCTGTCCATTTAGTCACTAAAAGATGGAAACCATGGACATTAACTGTCCTCGACTTCATTTGCGCCAATGAACCCAGTAGGACCATATGGCAGCATCATGCAGATTGGAAGTCATAAACCATTGTTAAGGTAATAAAATGGTCTACCATTTTCCATCCCCCATTGGTTCTAGTGCATTTCTGACCATAGGGTACACTTCAGACTCTACCTCAATCACTATAGATTTCTCGCTCTATTAATTGAGGATGGTTGTTTGCTTTCCACTTTTGATGCTGTGGTTTGAGAAAGGCTGCCAAAGATGCTTTTCTATTTATTTGACTAGACTTGTTCTGCGTTTTCACATAGAAAGTGTTATTTAAGGTGCGAGAAGCAAATATAGTTTTACCCTTGGGTGCTCCTAAAAGCTGCCATACCTCCCCAGATGTGTTGCAGTTCAGATATTGCCAGGCTCTCTTTCCACTGTTGTCTCTCAACTTCACATTAACTTTGAGTGTTTCTACTAACATGGCCGCCACTTTGTGATGGCCATGGATAGCAGCAATGTGCAAAGGTGTGTATCCACCATTGGACTTTATGTTAAAGTCAAGTTCAATTCCTGCCTTTTTGGCACCAGCGATAAACTTATTAAACATTTCAATAGCACCATGCTTAGAAAACCAGTGCAGAGCTGTGTAACCAGAGATGAAATCCTTTCGAAAAGCCAGTTGGGGGTCTTGAGTAAACAATCCATAGACCTGCAGCCAGGAGCCGCAAGCCGACTTAACAATCCAATCATGCTCTGCTGGGTCTAAGGGTACTGCAGATGGTTTTTCATTATAAGACTTTTTAAACAAAATATCCACATTTGCTTTTGGTATATACTGTGCTTCATAATCGTTTGGCTCTGGAATATTATTTACAATGAATTTGTTAGAAGTCACAGGGTTTATTGTTAGAAGCAAGTCTACATCTGGTCGTGGAGGTACCACAACGAGGTCAGGTCTCTTGGTGCGTGAAGGGCGCCTCCTCTTTTTGAAATCCCTATCAATTAGTTCATCATCAGAGGAAGACATTATGTCTTGAAAGCGAGAACTTGCTCTGTGCTTTGGAGGATGCATAGCCAGCTCAAACAAGATGGGTGCTTGATCGGTAAGGAAGGATTTAGCAATATAAGGGGAGTTTTTGGGTTCAGCAGGTACACTAGTCTCTGTCCCAAACTCCACTAGAGTATCTTTGGGCCCCAACAGGTCCCCACTTTCCAGCTTATTATACTGTTCAGTAAGACTAAGGAACTTTCTGTTAGGTGGGCATCTCCTGGGGTTTTCACATTTCTGCTCAATGAACTGGGAATATTTGTCAGCATTTGAATCACTGGAAAAATCATCATCTTTGTGTTCTGTGTCACAGTCACCCCCTTCACCACTGTCACTTCCCTCACTTCCACAACTATCCTGATCAACAAAGTCCTCCATGTCCTGCAAAGACAGTTGGCACCTGATGCTTTTAAAGACCGGCATTTGGCACATCCACAAGTCATGCACATCATAAAGAGGTAGAGGTGGAGATGGGCAAGGACTGGCTGGCTGACCATATTCCAGCGGCACATCCAGAGGAGTGATACTTGGTTCACAATCAGGCAGCAGGGAGGAGGAAGGGTGTGCACAGTTCATGTACCTGGAAGGAGGAGGGGAAGCCTCCAGCTCCTCATAAAAGCCAAGCCTTTGTTGTTCTTTTATATAGTTCGAATGGTCCTCTTGTTCTGAATGTACCTCCTGGGGACCATTTGAGTCAATATTTGGAGCCAGTATCTCAGTGGAAGCAGTGAATCCAAGTTTTTGTTCTAGCTGACCCCTGCAGCTCACATTTAAAAAAGCAGGATTAGTCGTTTCTGTTTGGCCTTCTCTACCAGTTGGGGGTGTGCAATGCTCCATGACACCTGGAAAGGGTGACTGGGGCAATGAATGTGCTTCAGCGGAAGAACAAAACGAGGAGTCCTTAGAAAAAGGTGCCGAGAGATTGTCTGCAGGGTAAAAGTCCTTGTTGTAAGGGGATGAACTGTTACTGGGTGGTTCAGAGGTCTTTGTCGAAATATTACTCAGTGAAGAGGAGCTCTTGGTCAAGGGTATGGAAGCATTATTGGGTGAATAGGAAGTCCTGGTGAAGGGTATAGAAGTATTATTGGGTGAGGAGGATGATAACTCATTCGAGGGTATGGAAGCATTGCTGGGCGACGAAGATGTCCTGGTGAAGGGTATGGAAGCATTGCTGGGTGATGAAGATGTCCTGGTATAGGGTATGGAAACGTTGCTGGGTGATGAAGATGTCCTGGTGAAGGGTATGGAAACATTGCTGGGTGACGAAGATGTCCTGGTGAAGGGTATGGAAACATTGCTGGGTGACGAAGATGTCCTGGTGAAGGGTATGGAAGCATTGCTGGGTGATGAAGATGTCCTGGTGAAGGGTATGGAAGCGTTGTTTGGTGAAGATGAGATCTTGTTGATGGGTATAGAATTATTACTGGGCGAGGAGTGGATATTGGAGGAGGGTATTGAAGTCTCATACAGTGATGAGGAGGTCTTCATAGTAGACAAGCAGATATCATTGGGCTGTTGAGATAAAGTCTTGCAGGAATGTAATGCCTCATTGCTGTCATGCGGAAAGATATTCCTGTTGGGTAAATAAGTATTGTTCACAGGTGACATGGTCTTATTGGGAGCTGATGTAGATTCCTGATCTGTGTAAGCTGACAAGGAGGGGGACTGAGATGAGGGCTGCTTCAGTCTCATTTCTAGGTCATAGGAATAAGGTTCAGTATAAGAATGTCTGTGATGGAGGTTCCCATTAAGGTTGCCGGTCCAGTCCGGGTCATGTAAAGTTATAGTCGGTCCCTGCAGTTGATAGTGATCAGCCAGTGCAGGTCCCCCCTTGTGATAAGCACAGCCATTGCCTGGAGTGTGCGAGCTCCATCCCCCTCCTACCTGAGATGCATGCAGCACATTGGTGCCCATGTTATCTCTATTGTTGCTGATCTCTGCCGGCTCATCCTGGCGCTCCGATTCTCCGGGCTTCGCCGGTGTCAGCTCCTCTCCCAGCAGATCGCGGTAGCGGCTCCTCAGCACCACGTACTTGACACTTCCCTCCTGCTTCACCACAGCCACAGAGTTGACATAACGTTTGAATTTCTCCCGGTGCTTCAGCAGCTGATCGTTGGCCGCCCGCGGGTCCCTCAAGTAGTGCTTGAAGTGAGCCAGCAGCGAGGCATTGGGCACCTTGCCGCCACCCTGGCATAGGAAGTCCAGCACCTCTTCCTGGCTCAGCTCCTTGGCCATGCTCGCTCACCTGTCCATAGCGGAGATCAGGCAGAGGTCAGGATTGCGATGTGAACGAGGTAACTCCACACCTAACTTCCAGCAAGTCCCGCTTCCACCTGCTCTGCCGGTCGGCTCCTCCTCTCTAGCACATGAAGGGCAGGAGATGGCCTTTGCCTTCCGAACACCCATCTCCACCCTCCCTCTTCCCTCCAGCCCCCGCAATGCATGGCGATCCCTCCCATCTCAGCCTAGCACGGAGACAATCGCCGCTGAGATGGGGGCGGGGCCGACGGGGCGGGACCGGGGGCGGGAACAGCACCAGGAATGCCTCAGTGCAAGGTACAGCAAGGTGCGCTGACTTCATCGTCTGTGTGCGATCAGCATCCGCCCGGTGACGCCTGACATCTGCCAGTACGGCGCCGGTACACCGCCTGCCATTGGATGGAGTACTCAGCAGCACAGGGCATGTATAGGGCTGAGCGGGATCAGGTGCCACCATCAGCTCCTCCTATAGGGTATTATAGGCTGCTCACACAGGTGTGCGGTATTATTCCCATCACACTGGCATAACCTGATTGTAATGATCACTAGAATATATCCTGATTATAAGGATCACAAGAATATAA
>CM070032.1:144500020-144511136 GCA_036250615.1 Ptychadena robeensis | reverse complement strand
GCTGCACAGTGAATCGCTGTGATAGTGACGTCACAGAGCAGGGGCAGAGCAGTGCATTATGGGTCCCACACACAGCTGATGTTTTTCCGGCAGCCCTTTCAGCTTTAACAAGTGACCTCGGTGCCTAGGCGCAACATCACAGCGTGGGAGGTGCTACCTCTGAAAAACTCGTCTTTCCTGCTTTAAGATTAATTTATTTTTCTTTTTGGACAGTGATTGCCTTATCTATTGGCAGCCTGATGCCGATAGTGCAGAGTGACCTATAACGTGGTAGGTCCGCTTTAATCTCATCACATAAAGGTATCAACTGAACTGCAAACTCTGATATTTATTAAATTCATAAACACATGCATTATTCTTGGGAATCTATTTCCATAGGCAAAATAATGTGTGGGTGGCTGTTGCCATCTGTGGGAGCCTTGCTATATCAGGCTACAAGATGCAGGTATCCAAAGTTGTGGGTTACAGGCTTGGTCTTATTCATGCCATACACATGTACATATGAAACTGATTTGGGGATAAGTATAGTCATCACAGTGTCCAACCATTAAGAGAAATTGGTTAATATATAGATGGAGTGTATATAAAAGATGTTTTAAAGTGCAGTGATCATTGTAACAGGCTATATTTCTAGTAGTAATTAAGTTCAGAGTGTTCCATTGTAATCACATGAAGAGAATCAATAGTTTGAACAGTATTACATGTAAATGCATTTTATTTTAGTTCATTGTCATTCATACATCCCATTTGGTTTGCCCTGGAAACATGGCCTGTTGGCAAACGGTTTGGAAAAAGCGGAGATACCTCATTGATCTCTGCATGCAATTTGCATTTGTCAGACATTCTATACTAACATATTAAATATGACACAGCTAATAAAATGATCCTTCTTACAGTTTGCAAGTTGTAGTGGCAGTAAAGAGAAATGAAAAACATGTAAAAAGAAGTCTACAGCTCCATCCTCTGACAATATCTGAAGAATGCATCTATTTATAAAAGTTCTGATCATAGTAAATGTTTCTTCCATCTGATGTTGATAAGTACGATGCAAAATACATTAAATATAGATACCCTGTCTGGCCCAAAAAAAAGTTGCCACCTGGATTTAACTAAGAATATAGCAATAGAAGAAGGTCATGAGGAATGATGAGCCCAGATTTACCTTGTTGCAGAGTGATGGGTGCATCGAGCTATGTTTCCACAGCGTTACAGGCTCTGTTGACCCCCCTGCGTTACTCACATTCACAGGGAGGTCAGCAGAGCCTACATATATTATCTGCCTGCCGCACTGACTGTTTACATGGAGTGAAGCCAATCGGCCGGCCAGAGGCTGATGTAGTTCCCTGCGTTAACCTCTCTACCGGCTTATCGGCTCAACACCCTATAAACAGTCAGTGCGGCAGAAAGGTAATATATATGGGCTCCGTTGACCTCCCTGTGAAGGAATGTGGTTAACGTGGGGGGGGGGGGACAGAGCCCATAACGCTATAGAAACATACCCTTAGGGTAACAAGAGAGGCAGGTGAAGTGATGCACCCATCATGCCTAGTGCCTACTGTACAAGCCTGTGGGGGTAGTGCTACAGTATGACCTGGGGTTGCAGCAGTTGGTCAGGTCTCGGTTCAGCCACAGTATGTGCTCCAAGAATGCGGTCAGCTGACTACCTGAATATACTGAATGACCAGGGTATTCCATCAATGGAGTTTTTCTTGAATGCATTGGCATATTCCAAGATGACAATGCCAGGATTCATCGGGCTCAAATTGTGAAAGAGTGGTGAACTTATTGAAACATTTGATGGAAATAAATCATTTGACATTGCAGACACTTATCGAAACAATGCCACAGGGAATGTGTGCTGTAACCAAAACTAAAGCTGGAAATATACACAGGTCCAAGAGCTATGAGAGTGTGTGACCTTTTTTTGGGCCAGACAATATATACTCTGACTATATTAATAGATTAGCACCTAAACGATTATATATATGTAAAAAATGGGAGCATTCATATATAAAACACGAAGAGTGTGCCGGTTTATTTGCAGCTAACCGCAGGTCTACAGCTCGCTCTGAAGAGGTTAACAGGAAAGTCGCCTTTGTGTTTCATTATTCTGGCCTCTTTATTTGTGTGGTGCTCTTCTATAAATGGATTGCCCTTCAAGTGTATAGTGACAGTCAGGGTGGAATTTAGAATGGAAAGGGATACACAAGGATATGCTGAACAAGTTAAAAGATGGAATATTGATTCAGGAAGCAGTGTCCTTTCTCTTGCTGGAGGAAGAATGTCTTGTCTGTTTGACAATTAATATGCAAATGCAGCAATTTAGTTTTGTTGGTCTTCTAAGGATCAATAAAAATGCCTTTACTACATAACTATGTTAGGCATTTTAAACAACTGAAAGCAGCCTAATTTACCAGTCTCACACCTTATTTCAATGTAAATTACCTTGCTGTTAGGAATAAACAAGTGATTATGCGGCCCTTGTATTTGTTTTCCAATTAAGACTTTGAAAATGCTCTCACAGTTATTTTTGTTACTGAGATTATATGGGCTTGGTTAAATACTATAAGGCTTATCTCATTGTGAAACATCATTTGTATAACGCTTTACTGAAATACAGCTAATACCCAAAGCCTTTGTTTGGGTTTTTCCACATGGAGCAAACCTACCAAAACACTGGAAGAATACACAAACTCCATGCAGATACTGTCCAAACATAGCTACTGGCACCACCACATGTGTACACTCCTGACTACATGCACATTAGGGAATATCCAATGATAGGCTCTAATATATACATATCTACATGTGTAGATATGGGCCAGATCGATGGCCGCTTCAAGCACCATGCACGCTTACGGCCATCTATCTGGCCCATATCATATGCGGCCATCCCTGTTTTCGAGTGGGACCAATCAATCCTGCTGGAAAACAGGAATATCGCATATGACTGTAAACCACAGTCACCACCGCGGGGTCTCCATGCAGAGCTGAAGACACAGCAGTGCATATCGTGCAGCAGCGTGATGACGTCATCACGCTGCTGCAGGGAACCTCGAACAGCTCCAATATCGAGCTGTCTGTACCCTGCTTAAGTTCTAAAGCCAAAGTGAATGTTCAAACAAATAACACAAAAAATCCACATGTATATTGTATGTTTGGTTAGGGTTAAAACTATTCTCTATGTTGCAGTGGCATCATTATCGGGCGCAGGGGTTGCGGCAAACTTTCCAAACTTTTTTTTTTATAAAAGTCCTAAAGGACCTCAACTACAGCTGCGATGTCAGTGTCACTGCCCATTACTGCAGCACCTCATATACAGTGCATCCGCAAATTATTCACAACACATAACTTTTTTTATGTTACAGAATTGCACACACAACACCACATAATTACAACATGATGAAAATTTTATAGATTTTTTGGCAAATTTATTCAAAATAAAAAAAATTGAGAAAGCACAATTCACAACCCCTGTTTCTCCTAATTATCATTGAGATGTTTCTGCAGCTTAATTGGAGTCCACCTGTGGTAATTCAGTTATTGGACATGGTTTGGAAAGGCACACATCTGTCTATATAAGGTCCCACAGTTCATGTCTGAGCTCAAGCAAAGCATAAAGTCAAATGAATTATATGTAGACCTCAGAGACAGGATTGACTCAAGGCACAAATATGTGAAAGGTTACAGAAAAATCTGTAAATGAAAGAAGTTCAAAACCACCAGGACTCTTCCTAGAGCTGGTCGCCCATCAAAACTGAGTGATCGACAGAGGGCCTTTGGGAGATGACCAAGAACCTTCCAAAGGGACAACCAAATCTGCAGCAATGCAATCGGGCCTGCATGGTAGAGTGGCCAGAAGATGACTGCAGAGACAATGGATGAAACCTGGTAACCGCTCTTGAACTCTGTCTGGAGTGGTGGTTCATCTTTCAGCAGTACAATTACCCTAAGCACACAGCCATAATGTCAAAGGAGCGGCTTCAGGACAACTCTGTGAATGTCCTTCAGTGGTCCGGTCAGAGCCCAGACTTGAATCCGATTGAATATATCTAGAGAGAATCCAAATAAATATGTGTACACCAACGCTTCCCATCCAACATGATGGAGCTTAAGAGGAGCTTCAAAAATGGGCAAAACTACCCAAGGATGAGTGTGCCAATCATATTCAAAAAGACTTGAGGCTGTTTTTGCTGGAAAGGTGCATCCACAAAGTATTAAGCAAAGACTGACGACTTATGTATATGTGACTTTTTTTTAAATCAATTTATATGAAAAGGTTTAACATAACAAACTGTGGAAAAAGTGATGCGCTGTGAATACTTTGGGGATGCAGTGTATACTGTGGGGGTTCAACCTTATATGGCAGAGGTACATCCACAAAACAAGCATCTCTTTAGGGCTTCCTGCCCTTATTTATTGTCCTTGGAAGGGTTACCCTAGCAGGGGTTATTAGAAGATGAAAGTAATGCAAAAGAAAATGCAAAGAAAAATGCAAACCCTCTTGGCTGGCAAAAGCTTTATATACATGACATCCCTTAACTTCAGGAAAACCATGACACTGGTCTCCCAGCATCAAGAGGTCTTAGCCAGACACTCCTTGTGAGCTACCCTGTATTCATTGCTCAAGAAGCCCACTGTCTCCGACCTGGTCCAGAGCCATCAGAAATTTCAGGATGCTTACCTGCTCTGTAGCCATTGCTACTAAGACAAGTCTGATGTCAGGAGGCAGCACACAGGATGGGGAACCCAGTTGCCATGCTGACGCCACTACAACAGCGCTGGCATGGCACCGACCGGGCAGCGCACTGCCGAGCCCCGCCAGATGATCAGCCACGGGCTGAACAGATGTTAACCCTTGAGTGTACCTGGGCTGAATCAGAAAACCCACCCATTCCTTCTTTCCCATCGCAGAGTCTGGGACCCTGTAACAAAGATCAGGACAAAATAATGCTCAGGAACCAACAGTTGCTGTGCAATAATATCCTGGCCTCTTTCCAGAATGTATCACTTAAGGGGATTAGAGTCTGAATGTAGGGCAAATATGGCAATCTGGCAGGACCCATCCCTGCTGCCCTGTGCAATATATATAACATAAACATCACACAATTTGGCCATCATTACCCGCAGCACAACATATACACCATTATAAGGTGATGCCATGGGTTTCAGGCACCAGCTGACATCAAACCTACTGACACCACTACTATTTTGTATACAGTTGCTGTTGAGACAGCTAATGGTACATTAATCCATGGATATAGTAGGTCATACTTAAACCAGATTTGCCACCCTACTTGACCTACAATTGCAGTCATTATAATAACAATATCGTGTGAACTATTGCAAAATAGCAGTGATAAAGTGTTTAATGGTTAATATATTTGATCATATAAACCTATTATCATCATGTATCATTGTGAAACTTGTAAGAGGAGAGGCATGCAGATAAATGCATGGAATTCAAGATCTAACCCAGATTGATCTGATTCATAACTGATGGATATCCTAAAATATTTATTCAGAACCAGAAACTGGAGCTCCTCCTTTTAAATGATTAAGTTCATTTAAATGAAGTTAATTTATGCTGAGACAACCCTCCTGTCATCGACAAACCCTTAGGCGATGTGTAATCATGCCACCATGGTTTCACAATACTAATAGACTGCACAGTGCCTAAATTTCATGTAAGAGTTAAGGTACCCACATGAATCGAACACAGCCAACCCTTCCCACTCATGTAAAAGTTGATCGAACAGGGAACCAAAAATCCCTGTTCGATCGACTACTTGGGAAACCAGGGTCCCCATCCAAAATATTGAACAGGAATCAATTGTGCAAAGTGGTACTGCTCGACCGATCGATTGAGCAGGTATCAACCTGTGTATGGGGACCCTAAGGACTACGCAGTGATATCACTGAAATGGCTAGTAGACCTTGGGGGGGGGGGGAGATATCACAATTCTACATCTGCCCTCTTCATGGAACTTCAGGAGGAAAGGGTAAGTGGATGGACGCGGTCGATTTAGGTCCCCTTCACACGGTCATTTATAATTGTGCTGTTATGTTATGTTAATAATGCTGTTGTTTATCAAGCAGTACACTTTCTGGTCCTTCAGCCGTTATATGACCTTATTGACTTCAATGGTAAATGGTAAATGGACTTCAATGGTTTGCAAAGTTTGCAAAGTGTGTTTTAGTTGTTTTTTGAGTTTCAAAACATATCACCTTTATCACCCTTCCTGACCACTCCCTAAATGCTGCTCTACCCCTTCACTGGTGTTTATCAAGCTTCTAGTGATGGCCGAACATCAGCTGTGGCTGATCGTGAACAAGCGAATTGGACTTCTGCAAATACCCGCTACGAACATGCGAACGGCGAACCTCAATTGACTTTAAAGGAGGGCGAACTTCTCAATCCTTCAGGTCATATTTGTAGCCACAATACCAATAAAAAAAGTCAAAAGGGTGCGACCACCGGGACAGTGTCATGCCAGAGGGGGGTCAATGACTAAACTTCTCCCCAAATATGCAATGCATAATACAGCATACCCCACCCCCAGAGAAGTACTTGTGTGGCGCAGTAATGATGAACTACATGTAACAGAACACCTTAGCTATAGTTACAGATCACTGGATGGAGTGTAATAGTAAAGTAGCTCAGCCATCCCTCAATCAGCAGCAGCTCTCTCTATCTATCTAGTACTGGAGACACATGATAACTGTAAAAATGGCTGCTGAGCTGCTTCTTTTATAGAGGGGGGGGTATCCTCCAGGAGCGAAAGGAAGTGTTATTGGCTGTACTGTACCACCTGACTATAGGGTGAGGGGTCGCACTTTGTCTCCATGTTAAGGTATAAGGGGCGGGTAGAACACCCATAATGTTCGCCAGCATTGCGAACTGCAAACATGCTATGTTCGCCGCGAACTGTCCGCCGGGCGGACTTTTCAGCCATCACTGCAAGCTTCTACACTTAAAAAAAAGCTTGGCCTATCAAAGCGCAAGAAACACTTCATTAACACTTCCAGCCACTGGAGAGCACTTCAGGAGTATTAACCAAAACTGTTAATAGATGTAGCTGTTCTTATCTAAATTAAAAAAAAGCTGATGGAGCTTGAGAGCTGCTGCAAAGAGGCCAATGATAGGTGTGCCAAGCTTGTGGCATCATATTCAAAAAGACTTGAGGCTGTAATTGCTGCCGAAGATGCATTGACAAAGTATTGAACACTGGCTGTGAATAATTATATGCATGTGATTTATCAGTTTTTTTTATTTTTAATACATTTGCCACAATCTCAAGTAAACTTTTTTTCACATTGTCATTATGGGGTGTTGTGTGTAGAATTCTGAGGGAAAATAAATTTTTTTATCCATTTTGGAATAAGGCTGTAACAAAATGTGTAAAAAGATGATTCACTATGAAAACCTTTCTGGATGCACTGTACATGGCACCCATGTGGAAAAATAGGCCTTGTATTTATGATGCATTCTGTGGGTTAATTCCTCTACTTCCATGGTTTTGTTCAGATTTGTATGAATATTATGTTTTCACTTGTGTTTATTTGATGGGGTAAGATAAACATGGTGTACTTAAAGCAGATGAGCAAAATCGAAAAAATATATATGTAAAATAAAATTTTGACTTACCTCTGAGCTGGTATGATGGGGGCATAGGCTTCACAATCCCAAAAAGAAATATACTTACCTGCTGTTCTCTAGAATCATAACAGAGATTCCATTTTCCATATCTGCCAGGCTTCTGTGCGTTATTTCAGGGTTCAACACTGTGAGGGACCAATGGGGGTGTTTATAAGGGTTTTCTATGTGAAAATTCTTCTGTGTACATTTCAACGGAGAGCCGAGATTAGGAGCTTTCCAGGCTATCACTGCTCTCTGACATGTGGCACTCTTCTGGAGCACTGTCCCACACATCATCAGAGCCAGACAAGTAGTGGGGGTACAAGAGACCTTCCTAAATTACTCATTACATGTATGTTTTTTTAATGCATTCCTCCCTATTATCGGCACTTCTTGTGCCATTCATGTAACCATGAACCTCTAGTGGTAGGTCCGCTTTATATGGAGGGAGTCAAGAGCAGGGAAAAAACATCTCCAAACGGTTCCTAGAAATCCCAACAGATGTATTTAAGATACCATGGACCTCTGTCAAAAAGAAGCAACTCCATCGTATTTTGGTGAATTTTTTCCCGAAACCTCTTCAGTAACATTGAGTTGAGTCTTTTGATGCTTGTCTTGATGGCAGCTGATACCAGCATGATAAATACTAAATTGGATTCCTTGATGCTAATGAAGCATATATGGGCCATGGCAGTTACCTATGTGGTTAGCTATCCATTTGGGCTGGTATTCCTTTTTGGTGCTTCTCCAATTCTCTAATATACCTAGATGTTCATAAGCAGGTTTAGATCCTTAAGATCTGATGTCCTCAACCCCTGAACTGCTGTTCTGCAAGTTCCTGACCTGCAGATGAAGAAGGTTTCTGTGTGTGATGTGAAAACATGGAAGACTAAGGACATCTTGGGGCAAAAAGTGGTAATGCACAGGGATTTCTTTTCTAAATGAGATAAGCCAAACACTTCATGTAGCTTTATATATACAATGTGAATTGATCATGTATACACTACCAATTAAACATTTTAGAATACAACAATTGTTTCAGTTTTATTGTTAATATATTCAGTTAATGTCCAGTGAAAACCCTTAGTGGAGAATTATTTAATATCTGAAATATATAAATATAAGGGTAAGAAAACGAAGGGTAATTTACTAACCACTCAAAGATCAGTCAGGTTTTTTTTACAGGTAAATTGGTTGTTCATTGGGTCTGTAGACAGCCTGCTACTTGCTAGATATAAGAAGGGACCTTTTCTAGGACCACCCTTCCCAATAAAAAACATACATACATTTGGGAGCTGCAGGTACTGCCGAAAGTGAAGATGCGGGCCAAGAACATTGTCCTGTAGTTACTGCTAGTGTTGAGCCCGAATATTCGAATTGCGAATATATTCCGCGAATATCGGCTATTAGAGTCGAATCGAATATTAGTAGAATTATTTGCAAAATATCGCAAATTCAAATATTGCCTATTGGCCCCCATACATGCACAGATATTAGCGTCCGACAGATTAAAAACGATCAATTTTTAGATCGGTCGACTGAAAATTGGTGTATGCCCACATGGTCCGATCAATTAAATTTGATTGTAATTGTGAAAAAAATCGATCAAAACATGATCGGACATGTCGGAAAATTTTGATCGGTTGAGTACAAATTGAGTACAAATTACGATTCCCAAAAAATCGATAAAAAAAAAAAATAATCGATAAAAAATTGGTTATTCCATGTGGAGTATATTCTATTTTCCATCAATCAATCTCCAATTGTACGATTGAAAAAAATTGATCGTTTTTAGTCTGTTGGATGCTAAAATCTGTGTATGTATGGGGGGCATAAGCCACTCATCACTAGTTACTGCAGATATTGTGCAGACATCACATAAATATATAACATGACCTTCATCTAGAGTAAGTGATACCTGGAGGCATATTAGGAAATCCTTTTAAATTTTGGCTGAATATGCTTGATGTCATATATTATTTAGTGTTTTTGTGCTGATACTATTTCATGAAGCTCATCTGTGGTTTATGGTTTTGTTTTTGTATGATTGTTTATGGTGACTAATTATTGAAATAGCGTGGCTTGCACTGCCTGGTTTCTACTCATGATTACAAAATAAAGTATGTTTTGCTTTTCTAAATGTCTTTTATTTCTGTTACATTTCAAGCATCTTTTGTTACATAGAAGTATCCTTTATTGAATATATAGGCAAAAAGAGGAAAAGTACCACTTTCCAAAGATATCTCCCTAGACAGGGACATGGGGACTTTAAAGGCACAGATGTAAAGTATTCTTTCTATCTGGCCCATATCTTATGCAGCCATCTCTGTTTTTGAGCGGGACCAATCAATCCCGCACCAAAACAGGGATATCAGACCCTAAACCACGGTCAATGTCCATTGCTTTGCACGGAGACCGCGGGTCCTGCCTATAACCAATATGATCTTTCCCTCCCCATGTATTGGCAAACGTCATGACCATTTGCTGTTTGTAACTAAAACATCAACTACCTCTTCTACTCATGTGCAGGATTGCTGGTGGCTTCTAGGAAAAAGTATGAGATGAAGATTTTCAGAAGAGGATTCTTTGCCAATAGGTGGATTGCAGTGGCCAGCAGGAAAGTATCCCTTGGCTATGTCTTTTGTTTAAAGCCTATGTACTGTAGCCTATGTACTGTAAATATACACTGCCTGGCTGAAAAAAAAAGTTGCCACCTTGATTTAACCAAGCAAATAAGTAGGAGCCTCCTATTGGATAAATCTGGGGTTGCTGCAGTTGGTCAGGTCTAGGCTCAGCAACAGTATTATAATTGCGGCGCGGAGTTTGCGGGAGATTATTGCTATGTATTTGATGGGTGTTAACCACACAGCGGCTCACCGCATTTTTGATTGTGGACCACGGGCAGTGGCAGACGATCACTCCTGATCGCGGCCATAGACATGAATGGATGTGGTTCAAAAACGAGTCTGAATTCATTGAATTCATTGATTTGTGGGGGCGCAAACAGGGGCGATCAGGTGCTGTTCCTCTCTGCCCCAATCGTGTCAAAAAACGCTCCTGATCGCGGCCAAGAAAAATTGCTAGCGATCGTGGGAGATCGCTTAAGTGGGGACATAGCCTTTGTGCTCCAAGAATAAGGTTAGCTGACTACCTAAATATTCTGAATGAATGAAATTTTTTTTCCCTGATGGCAACAGCATATTCTAAGATGACAATGCCAGGATTCATCTTTGGGATGTGCTGGAGAAGGCATTGTGCAAAGGTCAGATTCTACCATCATCTATGCAAGATCCTGGTGAAAAATTGGCTAGGCTAGGAACATGTTGCTATACAAGAGTGAATATTGTTGGTGTTACACATATTTTACATCTTTTTTTAGTATGCAAAGATTAATAAAGTGGTAATTTGGGAGGTCTGGAATGGATTATTGCCATTTCCATTATTTACTATGGGAAAAAATGGTTTTAAGTTATGACC
>CM070032.1:144475303-144486066 GCA_036250615.1 Ptychadena robeensis | reverse complement strand
TTGAGCTGAACCAAAAATGAGGTTGTTTACTGGAACCATAACAAAAGATTCAACCTAATTTGGGTCTTGACCCATAATTTAGGAATTCCTAACCTAATTTATAAATGTAGTTGTATCTGGATTATATTCTCACCCAGAAGATAAACTAGATTGAATTTGGACTTGAGCAGGGTTTAGCAGTACAGACCCATACTCAGTTTTTAAGCTAAAGGTTATAGCATGCATTATGATGAGAACTGGGATGACTTAGCACTCCACAATCCTAAAATAACTATATTTACCTGATATTCTTTGGAATCATATTAGACATTTCATATTTACATACCAGGTGCCTGAGGGATAACTTAGTGCTATATGATGAGTGGTCACTGGGGGTGTACTGGTTTTCAAAGAAGGTGTGTGTATTTTTATATACAGAGCGTAATTAAGTATTTTCCTAGCTGCTGCTGCTCTGAGAGATGTCAAATATCCTCCTTGTAGTCACTCTGTGTCATAAGAGATAATCTGGATTTACTTTTTACAGGTTTTTTCGGGGGCGGGGGGGGGGGGGAATCAATCAACATACAGTACATATTGCTATACTGCTATTTCTGAAGGGAGCATGGACCAATGTGGAATAGTCTATTTGTGACCCAGTAAATTGAATGGTGGATTTTTCAGATATTTTTCACACTGTATAGTTCGACCAATGGAATTCAATCCTTCAATCATGGCAAAAAAATGCAAATAGTCTTTAGCAAACTTGAGGCAGATGACAACCTTGGAGAAGTTTTTTTCTTCTTCTATGAACTCACCTTTGTTTAGTGATTTCATATGGCTGAATAAATATATTATAAAGAATAAAGATGTTCTCATGTGTAAGATATGTTTGCACAGCCCCTTGGCTGTCAAGTCTCTTCTGAACTTGCTTGAGCATTGTACAATGTGCAGTTGTACTGTTGCCTCTCCCAAGGAGAGTAGCAATAGTGCTAAGTTTCTTACATTTGTGAAATACCGTCTTGGCCTTAGACTAAAAACATTCCAAATATTCAGATATACATGTGTTGCCCTCTCAGTCACGGAGCCTAAACAACCCCTATTCTGAGGTCACCAGAAAATAACCGAAATAGCGTGATCTTTACAGGGTCAGAATTAACCCACACCGGATGTGTGATTGAACTATTAATCTCACTGGAGTTTTTTTTGCAAATGGAATGTTCACAAGTAAATAATCATTTTATATAGGAATTTTCATGCAATAAATACAGTAAAAAATTATTTTGCAAACAAAATCTAATAATGTGGAAAGAAAAATGTACGAACAAGAAATCAATAGTAATCATGAATGTGTTATAAAGTTAAATACATTTGATTTAGAAATGTCCTGCTTGTTGGGCAGATTTTGGGAGGTTGATAAGGGCTTGTATCCACTACATGTTTTTCCCTGCAGCGGACGAAAGGCCCCCATACACGGGTCGGATTCCGGCCGGATTCCGGCACGATCGATTCCGGGCGCGTGCACACGAAACGATCGTGCCGGAATCGTGTGCAGCCCACCTTGTCCGATCGATCACGTCCGATTGATCAGGGGCCCAGAATCGGATCCGACAGAGAACCAACATGTTGGTCTTTTTGATCCGATTCTGCACAGATCAGGGGGAGTTGCCATTTGTGAGGTGGACAATCGGACACGGAATCGTCCCGGAATCCGTTGGACAAGGTGGTATGCAGCGATCGGATACTCTTAATTGGCCGATCGATCACACCTGCGATTCTGCCGGAATCGATCGGATAGGTGATCGAGCGGCCATGGAATCCGAACGTGTATGGCTAGCTGAAGAGAGGACACCTCATATTCTGATGAATGGGACAGTGTACACTCTCTGTTAGTGGTGTCTTCATTGCTGTGCCGCTCGGTGCTGCCAGAGACACTTCCATTGAAGTTCAATGGATGTATCTTCAAGACGTGAATTTACCTCACCTGCAAGCAGATTGTCCACGAGTTAGGCCACGTTTCCGTTCCCGTCTCACCGGTGGGAGCACGCCCTATTAATTGAGCATAACAATGACACAGAAAAGCAGCTCCTGAACAGCATCAAAAGTTGCTTTTTTGCATCTTTGTTATAATAGGGCAAGCTCCCACCGATGTGCCAGAATCGCACCCTTGGGCCATGTTCCCACTTTTGCGTTTTGCAGCGATTCCAATCGCGGTGGGGAGACTTCGGGAGACAGCTAGCAACCAGCAATCTCCAGTGGTCTCCCGCCATGAGAATCGTGGCACAGCACCTGCAGGCAGGAGGTGGCCTACCCTGCCTGATCATCGCGCCCAAAGAGAGTGAATGAGCAAAGTTAAAATAAGATGCAGTTTTTAACTGCACCCATTCATGTCTATTGTCACAATTAGGGGGGGGGGGGCAATCGTCAGTGACCCACATCAGCAAATTGACCACAACTTGTCTTTTTCCACTGCGCTGGATGTGTGTGGACACATGGCTTTATAGGGTTAACTTTAGGGCGGTTGCATCATTGACAACCCCCCTCTGACCATCTGAAACTGCTCAACAGAGTTGTTCTTTTCTTTAAGGGCTAATTCACAAGGCTTAGTAAATCAACCTCACTGTTGTAAAACATGTTTTTTTATGATACAGTATATCTTCAAACTAATTTTTTATTTTTTTTTAGCATGTACATTTTTATTAGTTTCAACAAAATATGTTACAAACTCACATAGAAGCATATAGAGCTAGGGTGGTACAACACCCAGCTAGTGCAAAATATGAATTAACATAACATCAACGACACAGAGACACCGAACAAAATAAAAGGCGAAGTCCGATATCGGTCAAGCTGATATGAAAAAGTAAAAGAAAGCCTGTGGCCACGGTCAACCGACCACCACCACTGCCGTGCCTTCAACTTGCTCCGGTGCTCCCCACCCGTCCTCATCCCTCAAACACATAAACTGAAAACAATCCCGAACAGTATCCCCACCCCCTTGGCTGCTACCCCCCATCCTGAGGACACTATTCATTTTTTTTATATATATAAATGATAAAAAAAACGATATAAAAAACGATTTGATCAACTTGTGAAATGTATTCATCCACTGTCATTCCAATATCAATTCATCTTTCTACCATACAGTGTAATCGATACAAGGCCAATTCCTTAAATTCAATGCCTTTTGGGTGATGAAAAAGTTTGAACCTAAGAGCTACAGTAAAGGAGACACACACAAATGTGTCTCCTTTACTGTAGCTCTTAGGTTCCAACTGTTTTGATCCAATAATAACATTTCATTGTCTGCCATTACAATAGTGTTCCTTCTCTGTTTTGTCTGCAGAGCATACTAGATTTCATCCTGCTCTATATTCTGGTACCCTGGAGCTAAACTCTTGTTTCCTTCTGACTGTTGTCTCTGGTGTCAGCTGCTCCCAGAGTTAACCTGAGGGCTGCAACTTGTGAGTGTTATATAGCTCAGAAAAGCCTAAACTTCCTTTTTAGGGTCAATTGACAGAACATACTGACATATTCTGGGAAGCAAGTATTTTAGCTTTTCTTATGAAATTACAGCATTACTGTACTGTACTGTAGTACTGTATTTTCCGGACTATAAGACACACCGGACGATAAGACGCACCCAAAAAAAACAGAAACACAGCCATTCAGTGAATATACAGAATGTTCCAGCAAAGTTGGCAGGACTGGACCATGCAGTATTCACTCTGTATTCCTCCAGCCAAAATGCCAGTGCCAGGAGGAAGGTGTTTGCAGCAGCAGAGTATGCACGGCTCAAACTTTAGCATGTGTTTATACACTGGCAGTACCCATTCTCTGAACACACTGACTCATGAAGAGACACATTTTACAATCTGGTACTGAACAACTTACCTATGAGCAGCTATTTACATATGGGAGGAGGTATGAGACTGTAAGAAAATTTATTTATTGCAAAGCAGAATGTTAATGTAAATATACAACTCATGCTATCTCATTGTAAAATGTCTCTTTCCATTATCTTCCTAATGCAGATAACATCTCTTTTTGGCAGTGTTTTTTTTCCTCGAACAATCACCATGAACATGCATGGCAATTTATTGTTCGGGGAATTGAATGGGAATCGACCCATGTATGGGGGGCTTAAGGGTGTCTTAGGCCTTTTAGCATTCAAGCCACATCCGTGCCATTAATTGTTTAACAAAACATCTTCTATACTACATTAATGACTAAAAAAATTAAAAAGCATCAGTCCAATAACTTATAAAACGTTAGGATAAATACTAACACTCCCATTGGTTTACGCTTTAAGGGAGTCAGTTAACCTGCAACCTCTGCCATTAGATACTCTGTAAATGAACACTGGAACCAATGATCGTCCTGATTTTTCAAAAGACTGAAGAAAAATGATTGTTTAAATGCCATGTCCAGCTTTCCTGTAACATAAGTATTTCTTCCTGTTATTCATATAACTAAAATGGGGTTTTGTCTTCTTTCTTAATGTTTTTTAAACCATTTCCTCCTATTTCTGTGCATTATGGTATGAACTCTTTGCGTGTTATGTGTGCTATGATTTGTTTGGCTGTCCTATTTATATTTATACACTTTAAACAGTTACTCTTTCTGTCTATTTGTATCTCCTGTTTTACAGTTTGGTGACTTTTTTCACTATGTGCCTTAGGCTGGCCATACATTGCTCGAACAAAGTTCGGCAGAACAGGAAACCAACATGTTGGTAAACCCTGTTCAATTGCCATTACTTTGAATAGGGACCAGGTACCCCATTTAAAGTTTCGAACAGATTTGTTTGCACAGAACTGCTGCACATCAATTCTCTGTGCAATTGAGAAAAGCTAGAGCACAGCATGGTGACATCATCACGCTGCACTCTAGGGTTCATCAATTGAACGGGTATCAACCTGCATTTTTAGGGCTTAGTGACCCTAGTCTGAGACTAATTGCAGTCTACCGCTTTATGGCTGAGTTTTGGATGATCCCATTCTTCCAATTTGCAATATAGATATATTCTGTTGGGGCTTGATTTAAAGTCCATAGGTTTGAGGAATTCAATTTTTGAGTAGCATATAGATTGAAGAATGAGAGCCACAGGAATGGGACATATAGGTTCCATTGCAGATTGTTATAAATAGTGTATCTTTTTTTTACTGTTCCATCAACCCTTCTCTACATCTGTGGATAACATGTTAAACAGGGTTTGCACTATCTCATAAAGCCAGTTCATAAACAAATTCGGAGATATCTAGTGCTTACATGAAGTCGTCAGGAAAACAGAAAATCTATATGAATTTTTCCACATAATAATTTGAATAGCATTTTTTTATTTTGCTATTTTCTATATTTGGACCTTAATATCATAGATTCATGATAAGGGTTGTAAAATGAATATATATATATATATATATTCTATATCTGTGTGATATTACAGGGCTGACTTCCAAATTGCAAGGTTCTGATGCCTATTTTTATCTACCACTGCCGGCTAGGCTCACTGCAATCTCTATAAAGCTGTGATGTGGATATCCATCCTCTCCGTGAGACGGTGATTGGTATCCTGCTGACTGTGCCCCAGGAAAATCCCTTCCTGTGTTTCAAAGTCAGCTCCTCTTTCATAGATGTGTCCTCATAAAAAGGGAAACGTTGTAGGTGTGAACGGGGTGCATGTATTTAGTTTTGCACAGTTTTTGTGTATCAATGTTTTTTATGAACATGTTTCTAGTAAAACACATATATAGGGAATGTATGCTTGTTAGTACCGTAAATAGAATATTTGAAAGAATATTTACAGTTAGGCTATATCCCCACTTTGACAATCGTCCGCAATCAACCGCAATTTAAGGGCTTGTTCCCACTAGAGCGATTTGTCGCTGCATCATGGGTGGTTGCTTCAATTCATTTACATGGGCTTGTCCTGCAAATGCCCACGGCTGCCGATTGCCCCAGACCTCGCCCTATAGACATGAATGGACATGATTTCGTCCATTGTGCATTATGCAAGATTACGCCCATAAAGAATGAATGGGCATGAACATGGGCGATTAGGGACGATCTTACATAATGCACAAATGCACAAATGCACAAAGGACACTATTATTGATCAGGTCCATTTATGTCTAAAGGACACGATCCTCGCCTATCATAAACACGTGGTCGCATGTAAATCGTGGGTCGCATGTTAATCGCAGGCCCCATGTAAATCACGTCCCCTGGTCAATCGTGTGCTATCACGGCCACTCACGTTCAAAAAACGCGTCCATGCATTTAAATGGGCTCTTTCCCCATATCGCCCATAGACATGAAAAGATGCATTTAAAAATTGAGTCTCAATTTTTAAACGGTTTCCATTCATTCTCTATGGACAAAAAAAAAACGTAATCGCCCGGTCGGGTCAGATTGCTTGCCATAAAAATCGCTAGCAATCACCGCCCCGCGATTAGAATCGGGGGAGATCGCTAAAGTGGGCATATACATTTAAGAAAGCAGGGCATCCTTTGGTGGGTCTGTAGTGTAAGTGCATAGGAGCCAACCACGGAGCAGGGCACCAAACAGAGCATCTCCTTAAGTGTTGAGTGATAATCGACTGCCTAGGTTCTCAACCCAGGAAGTGTCATTTCTATTTGGAACGTACACTGGCACTACGGATGTGACTACTAGCAATACAAGGGAGAAAGCTATAAGCAGGACTTTCTTCTACATATACAGTTTTGTTACATGTACGGCTATAAAAGTACAAAATACTTGGCAACAAGGTATATTAACAGTCTCTCTCTCTCTGGGCCCAGAGACCAGAGTACTTAGGTAACAGCTACAAACATGGGTTGATATCTCAGACAGAAGTGATGCTGGCCAGAAATGGTCGAATTTTTATTGAATATTCAACCAGTTTGACTTTGTGAGTTAATTGCTAAGCCACTGAGCATGGTATCATCACCATGGTATCAAAAAAATTCGACCAACTCTAAAGCTGACTCGAGAGCAGAGCTAAGAGCTAGATTCCATATAGCAGTATGGACAAGTCATCCATGCCGCCCAACCAGTGGATTGCCCGTGAATTAGAGAAGTTTAAGAGTACTGATGTGGGGGCCATTTGCAATTGGGTAACTAGAGTTGGAAAGTTGGATAACATTCTCTATACTTTATGTCCATTACCATTGTTGTGCTATATAAATGTAATATACACATCTGTCTGTATCCTGTAAAAACCCTGGCTGTTTCTCATTATTTCCTCAAAATCACATCACATCACATCACATCTGGGGGAGTTGCTCACTCTTTAAGCACTTTAAATGTAAAAAAAAAAAACAACAAAAAAATGAAAAAACACCAGAAATGTACATAAAATAAACATCCAATTATCCTCTAGCTGTGGGAAATCATGCTCTTGTATGAGATATTGAGCTATGTATGAGATTTTGATGGTTCCTTAACCTAAATGGATCATATACTGTAAATGCCATTTCCAAAGTTTGATATTGCTGCCAGCATTTTGTAGTTGCAGATATGCATGCAGTCTAAAGGCCCCCACGCACATAACGAGTGGGGGCTGACAGATGAGCAGTGGAGTGCAGCGTGATGACCACATCACGCTGCTCTCCATCGGTCAGAATAACGGCGCGCACCCTTTGCTTCGCCCCTTTGTGGACACCCGTGTTCCGCAGCGGATGGTCGCACGCACATCAGTCGGCAGAAAAATCACCCATG
The DNA here is from genome assembly GCA_036250615.1 of Ptychadena robeensis. Classification (NCBI taxonomy): domain Eukaryota; kingdom Metazoa; phylum Chordata; class Amphibia; order Anura; family Ptychadenidae; genus Ptychadena; species Ptychadena robeensis. Next base: position 144,478,371 of record CM070032.1, on the reverse strand, counting down.
GCTCGTTACCTGTGTGGGGGCCTTAACCAGAATGTAAGCATAGCACAAATTGAGCACACTAGATTTAAATAAGGATGCTACTGTCAGATAAGATATAGGACACATTGTTTAACAAATGTACTTGCAATAGTTTGACATTACAAACAAACTTATATATTATTTTTAAAATGATATAACTATGTTCAAAACTCTTTTCAACTGGACTGGGCAAAATGTAATAAATGTTCTCTGAACTCTTATTCTGTGCATTATATAACATCTTGGCATGTTTATAAACCTTTGATGTGGAGCCTTTCCTTTGATGTTTTACTTACTGCTTTTCTCAATATTTTGTGTTCTGTACTCAATAGGTTACTTTTAACCTTGTACTATAACTGCTTTATAAAAACTTTATAGGAGAACCCCCCCCCCCCCCTCCCAAAACACTGCATCTAATAGAAAGGCGAGACGTTCATGATAAGTATTGAATCTCATAGGTGCTCATAGAGAGGAATGGAGCACTGTATTCTTTTAGTGTATGTGTATATGTTCAAGGAAAAAACTGAGCCATGAGGCAATCTACTGTACATACTAACCAGTTGAGAGGCATATGCATGTGCACAAATAATGGGAAATATGCAGGGGTGCACATAACTTTTTTAGTGAGCTCCTCAGATAAGTACCAGGAGATGATGTTTGGTACTCCATATGTAGGATGGTCTCCCTTACTGTCCTCTGCATCAGCTTCCTGAATGGTAGATTCTGCTGCAGATGGACCTCCCTGATTTTGATTGATCCTCTGATTAGCTGTCATCACCAGCTGGTTTTGGGTCAAATGTAACCCTCACAGTACAACATGTTTGAACCCCCAGATCTCATACCTCAGTAGTGCATCCCTGAGATTTTCTGGGTTAGTAACTAACCCCCCAGACTACCAGCAGTCCAAATGTCAACATTTCATAGTCATATTCCAGCTGTCACACAGTGCTTTTCTCTGGTGCTTTTACCCTTAAACATGCCTACTCTCACTTTCATACCCCTGATCTCCAACACCCTTAGAAGTCCAACTTTTTTTGGGGATTATTAATTTATATCCCCAATTTCAAACTCCTAACTTTTATAGTTGTTAATGTTCCCCTGAGGTTATCCAAGTGACATGAATTGTATAAATTTAACAATAAAAACTGAAAGAATTTTGCCAATCCAAACATTAACTTTTACAGTAGTGTATACATGATAAAGTGAAGTTGTTTGTGCATATATTTAATGTGGGAGGGATGCCAATGGTGATGCAGTCTCTACCCTCTATGGCTGACACCTCGGTTGCACCTGATATCTATGGCTGCCCAGACACGGAGTGACTCCAAGTTGTTAGTACGCATATGAGCTTTGTAACAATAATGCAGGTACGCATAGCTAGTTTTTGGCCCTTTTTGAGTTCCGGAGTACCCCTGGATATGCCAAAAAGATATTAAAAAAAACTTTATTTCTCCAAAAAAATTAAGAATATGTAAGTAATATGTAGTTTGACTATATACAGAATGAAATCTTACAAGGACCTTTTAAAGAACCAAATGCAACTAAAATGGCATCAATTGTTTTAGTAATACAGTATAAAATATTTTTTTTGTGATTTCTTCATTGACACAATTATTCAACCCCTTAAAGACTACCACGCTTAAGAACAGAGGTTCATTCAAGTGTTTTCAATCCGGTATTGAAAATACCTGTGGATGTCAACGAGCAGCAATCAAGCATAAAAAGCCCCAATTAGGCAGATTTAAAATGACTGTGATACTCAGCTCCTTCTAGATATGTACTGGTGTGTTTACAAACATGGTGAAGTTAAGAGAATGGTCCAGGAAGACAAGAGAAGAGGTGATTTCTCTTCACAGGAAGGGCAATGGCTATAAGAAGATTGCAAAGATGTTAAACATACCAAGAGACACCATAGGAAGCATCATCCGCAAATTCAAGGCAAAGGGCACTGTTGAAACACTACCTGGTCGTGGCAGAAAGAAGATGCTGACTTCGACTGCTGTGCGCTACCTGAAGCGCAAAGTGTAGAAAAGTCCTGTGTGACTGCTGAGGAACTGAAAAAAATTTGTCAGATGTGGGTACTGAAGTTTCAGCTCAGACAATAAGGAGCACACTGCGTAATGAAGGCCTCCATGCCAGAACTCCCAGGCGCACCCCCTTGCTGTCTCCAAAGAATAAGAAGAGTGGACTGCAGTATGCCAAAAGTCATGTGGACAAACCACAAAAGTTTTGACGTTGGACCTTTTAACGGGACAATGATCCCAAGCATACCTCCAAGTCCACTAGAGCATGGTTACAGATTAAAGGCTGGAACATTTTGGAGTGGCCATCGCAGTTACCAGACTTCAATCCGATTGAGAACATCTGGTGGGACTTGAAGAAAGCAGTTGCAGTGCTCAAGCCTAAGAATGTGACTGAACTGGTGGCTTTTGCCCATGAAGAATGGGCTAAGATACCCGTAGATCACTGCAAGACACTTGAGTCAAGCTTTGCTTCATGTTTAAAAGCTGTTATAACTGGAAAAGGATGTTGTACTAAGTACTAAGAATGAATGTCACTTGGGGGTTGAATAAATCTGATAATGATGTGAGCACAGCAAATACATGTGTGGTTATTTCATTATTAATGTTATGTTATATTTGTCTGACTTACAAGTGCCTCTTTTATTTCATTGTAAACAAGATGACTGAAATGTCAAAATGGCCAAAACACTTAATTTCAGTGGGGGTTGAATAATTTTGAACACAACTGTAGATAAAAAAAAAAGAATAGAAAACGTATTTGTATTTTGTACATATATTGGAACTATAGATAAAGCCGTTTTTGTATATCACATACAAAATATAGATAATAAAAAGAGCAGTGTGAAACACACAATCTTGAAGCATAGGCTAAAAACAATTATTGTACATGCATGTGACAATCATGGGACATATGCAATATTTAGAACTCAAATCTTAAGAGTATGATGAAAAGTAAATACTACATGTAATATATAGGTGAAGAAGAGTTTTATAGAATGAACTGTACAGGGAGTGCAGAATTATTAG
>CM070032.1:144457649-144475203 GCA_036250615.1 Ptychadena robeensis | reverse complement strand
CCTCCTCTCTCTTTGTGGGTGGTGGTCTTTTTGAGTCACACCATTTTCCATTAGACAGATGTCTGTTTAATAAACCACACATTGCTCATCTGTGTTTATAGACCTTTATTGCAACATGTGACAGGAGGGAAAAAAATCAGGAGAACCTTGATGCACTACAATGGGTCAATGAGTCTAAAGGTTCTCACTATGTGTGTTCTGTTCTTCGGTTTCTCAAACAAGGAGGAATGGTATGGGTTTGTGCTATTCTGATATTTGGATATTTACATTAGTAGTGTTGAACAACATGTGTACTGCAGTGATCCATTTTGAAGGATCCAAGATGGTTACTCATAGGCATTGATATGGTAATGTAGGCTGCTTTTGAGTGTTTTGCTGGAGACAGCTCATATTTGTTATTGTGTCCCTACTTCTTCATTCTGTCTGTGCTGTTTTTTTCATACCAAGGTTTGCTTCCCCTTATTGGTACCCAGAGTGCTTCTTATTTGTAGGTAGAGACACAGTCTGTCTTTCTGCATTCAACCTTTGTAATTTGGAAAAAGGGTTTTTATATACTACACATACCAGAACTAAAGGAGGAGCAACTTGAATATAGAGAAGAGGCCAATGTCCCATGTACCAGGGTCTAGTCACGCGTGGGCACACTTTTTGACTGGTGGGCCACATTGGCTTCTTAAATTTGATAAATGGGCTGGACCAAGAGTCTGTCTTGGCCAAAAATAAGACAATTCCATGCATTGCCAGCATCACTAATGATGGCAGTGATGTGTAATTCGTGACATGTGACAGGGACGTTATCTTTTTACATTTCCTGCAAATTTCCTTAAAATTGCTCATTCATTGCAATGAACAGATCATTCCTAGAGACTTTCTGTTGTCACCATGAGGATGTGCCCACAGATTAATTTGTGACGTTCGATCAACTTGTGCAATTGAAATACCAACTGTCAGTCTAACATCAATTGATAGAACAACCCCAAGAGTGTAATCAACACAAAAATGTTCGATTTCTTAAGCTCTATGATTAAGCTCCATAAATTTGAGATACTATTTCCACTATGACCGATCACAGCTCTTTTTATTTCAATACTTTTTGGTAGATGTATTTAGGTAAAAAGGATTTATTTTCAATGAACAAGGGCAAAACTCCACTATGTGTGTGTGTCCAATTACAGCGAGATTTTTAGAATACGGCGTGTCATTCCGAAGACGCGCCCACTATGATGTTGGCACATTTCTGCAAAACATAGTGGAGATCTAGCCTAACTCAAACAGCAAGTTGGAAACTGGGCATGCCCATTTTAATATTGATTGCATGTACAGTAATCCACGTATATGGGTGGGCATACAATCAAGTCCATAAATATGGAGACATCAACACAATTCTAACATTTTTGGCTCTATACACCACCCCCATGCTTGACTGATGAGGTGGTATGCTTATGATCATTAGCAGTTCCTTTCCTTTTCTATACTTCTCTCTTCCCATCACTCTGGTGCGAGTTAATCTTGGTCTCATTGGTCCATAGGATGTTGTTCCAAAACTGAAAAGGCTTTTTTAGATGTGGTTTGGCCTTTTAGAACTCTAATCTGGCCTTCCTGTTTTTGAGGCTCACCAATGGTTTACAGCTTGAACCCTCTGTATTCACTCTGGTAAAGTCTTCTCTTGATTGTTGACTTGTTGAGACACACATACACCTACCTCTTGGAGAGTGTTCTTGATCTGGCCAACTGTTGTGAAGGGTGTTTTCTTCACCAGGAAATTAATTCTTTGGTCATCCACCATAATTTTTCCATGGTCTTCCCTTCCAGGTATTTTGGTGTTGCTGAGCTCACCGGTGCGTTCCTTCTGTTTAAGAATGTTCTAGTTGTTTTTGCTATCTCTTTGATGGATGTGTTTTGTTTTTTTCAGCCTAATGATGGCTTGCTTCACTTATAGTGACAACTCTTTGGATCTCATCTTAAGAGTTGACAGCAATAGATTCCAAATGCAAATGGCACACTTGAAATGAACTCTACACCTTTTATCTGTGCATTGTAATTGGGCTAATGAGGGAATAATGACCTGGCCATGGAACAGCTGAGAAGCCAATTGTCCCATTACTTTAGGTTCCTTAATATGTGGGAGGCACATATGTTGTAATTCTGTTCACCTTTCACCTGATTTGAATGTAAATACCCTACAATTAAAGCTGACAGTCTGCAGTTTAAGCACATTGTGTTTGTTTCATACTAAATTCTTTGCGATTGAGTATAGAGCCAAAAATTTTAAAATTGTGTCGATGTCCCAATATTTATGGACCTGACTGTACATTGTAAGATTTTTCCATTCAACCACCCTCAATCACCCTAAAAATATCAATCATTGAAAATGGATTACTTTGTCTCCATCTTTTATTTTTGTCCGATTGCCCCAGATCGCGCCCTATAGACATGAATGGCTGCTCATTCTTTATGGGTGAGATCTTGCATAATGCACTTTTATTTTCGCGTCATCAGGTCAATCGCAGGAGCTCTAGTGGGAACAAACCCTTAAGCATCCTGTGAAGAACACTTCCTCATCACTGCACATATTAGGCTTAGCATCGGTTTTTCCATTCGTCTTCTCATCACTACGTCTTCTCTCCCAATGGGTCATCAACTGTCCACTCCAGAAGATATGGGATTTTTTGTAAACTTTTGGAAATGTTTAATAAGTTATTTGATCTGATACATTGTTGTTTATTAAAAAAGAAAATGAATTACTTTTTTCCTGAATCAATCGATGGAAATTGAACATAAAAACTATTGAGCACATTTGGTCATGTTGGTAAACGTCAGTTGATGGTTCATGTATCTGACGGGCTGTCTATTGATGGATTTGCATCCGATGGTGCCATGAAGAATGCACACAAGGCTTTGGAAAGGAATCGATCGGTTTTGAATTGATCACACTGTGCCATTGATTGGTGTAAGGGCCCCCATACACCTTTAGATTTCTCTGTCAGATTTCCTTTTTACCAAAACCATGTAATATGAGGGACTTTCTAAACAATCCAGTCTACCTGTGTTCAATCACAGAGGACCCGGCACTACATAGTTGTTGGTAGATCTAAAGGATATCTGACAGAGAAATCTAAAGGTGTATGGGGGGCTTTAGAATGATGGTTGACTGAAGCCGATGGAACCTAAGCTCGGTGGTGCAAATGTTGATGCTTTTTTGGCTAGCTTCATTCTTGGATAGGTTTCTATATACAATACATATAATAGCGAGTATAAACCCATTTTTACAGAATTATACAGAGAGAGAGAGAATTATATACAGAACATATTATTTAGTAATTGTGTTGGTGTATTACACATGTATTATACATGCACATAGTAGTGAGCACACTATAAGACCCATGTGTCCTGTGTCTTAGCGGTATTCCACCTCACAGCCTTCCACACACACATACGTTCTCCATACTATACAAACACTCCAAACTATTCTTCAGGCGCTCGGGCCGTACCATTGTGTGGATGGAGGGGGAGAACACATGGCCCGTTCACACGCTGAGCCCGCTCTTATGGTAGACTAGATGTCAGTGGATGCTATTTGTTTCGGTCATTAGCTGTAGTAAGCGGAGAGGTATTTATCGGCGGCTGTATATTTCGGTGTGTGAGAACTCCCCACCCCCCTTTCCTGACTTGCAGGGACCCTCCCCTGTGGTGGCCATGTTCGTGTAGCAGTGTGTGAGCAGCAGTGAGTGAGGCGGGTAGCGCTGTGGTGTCGGCTGCTCTGTGTGCATTCTTCTACACTCGGCTCTCCTAGGACGGCAGCATGGCAGTGGCGGTGGGCAGGCAGACTGTAAGTTGGCGCTTGTTTCTTTCATGTGTGACAGGACCTCTTCCATTGTACGCGAGCTCGTGTGCTGCTGCCTCCTCCTCCCCATCATCCTCCTCAGTCACCGAGGCTGTAGAATGATGCAGGAGGGACCGGGCTGCCACATCCTTTGTCCCGCCGTGATAGTACTGCGCGGCTGCCTGCCTCTCGCATCCATTGCTGGGCACCACTAGGATGGGAGGATGATCAGCTCCTCGTTAATGATGGAGGCGTGGGAGGAGGTTATATAATGTACATAATGTTTGGGAGAGAGGGGACCAGGCACGACTCATCACTATAATAACAGCATCTATGTATTTATAGCCTGGCTCCTGTGTCCATGCCAGTGTACACACTGTGGCTTCCTTCCCTACATATGTGTGGGTGTTATGTAGGTGGGCGAGAGGAAAAAAATGTCTGTATGAAAAACAGCACAGCATACGCTTGTGTCTCTTGTGAGCCCAAGAGCTAGCGATCTGTTTGCCATCTGCTCCTAGTAAACATGTAAGTCAGCCCTAACTTGGTGTATTAGAATGAAGGCAGAGCAGGCAGCTGCCTAGGGCCCACGAGGATGCTCAGAAAAGTTCTGCGCCCCAATGCCTTCCATACAAATCCGGCTTTATTTTGTTGATCTTTGTATCACTCGTCTATGCCGATCCAATGACCAATACATATACCGTAATCCGGCAACAATGAGTACAACAGTGCACAGTATACTATTCAATATTACATTTCTGCAGTCAGTATAGTAATACAAATGTCTGTACGCTCACCCTTATGGATCATCTAATAAAATGAGGCTAGCAATGGTATGATATGTATAACTAATAAGATATGATCACACATGCAGCACTAATACTGCTACTGACAATTGTACAATATAACGTATAGATGTATAGGATAGTCCCTATAGATGACAGTATAATATAATGTATGGTAAAGTCTCTGTATTGTGTATGTGGTGCCTTCTGCGCATTGGACGGAGTTTATGATGAGTGCTGTGGGTTGTGAAATCTTTACAGAAGATCATGCTGGTTATTTACCAATAATCTGATTTGTAGCTTTAGTTTAATTAGATACGTCGCATTCTGCGTTTCCTGTCATCACAAAATAAACACAGCTCCTCACAATTTCAATGAAAGGGTGTGGTTCTCTCTTTGGTTTTCGTCTCCGTATCCTTTTTTTTGTTTTTTGGGAAGAATCTGGTATGATAACCCGAAACAAGGAGGTGCTGTTGTGTTTTGGCATGCGTTGGCCAGGTTGCATGCTTCTAGCGTTACAGCCAGAGGAGGTGTTAGAGGTTACAATATAAGATCTGAAGGCATCTCTTTGTTGGCTGCAGTGGCCGGATGGAGAGGCCTCACCCCATCCCGCTCTCAGTTTCCCCCCTCATCCAGCCCTTGGACAAACAGTTATCATTTCCTCTCTGAATACAGTCTGCTATCTGAGCTGTGTGCGCTAGTGCAGATCTCCGCTAGGGATGATTATGTCCTCCTCCCAAGGAACTTGAGTGAGCTGAAAAATCTTTTCATGATAAATTCTCAAGCGGCCTGTAAAAGAAGTCTGTGTAAAGAGTAGTAATGGGATGTAAGCTAGTAACCCATAGAAAGAGTTCAGATTTGACAGTTCATTGATTATCTGTTGTGGGCAGCACTAATTTATTTCTGCCAGAGATCACAGATGGTATTGAACTTTGTGCCTTTTTGAAAGCGTTAAAGTTTTAGGTAAAAAAAAAACAAAAAACATTAAAATAAACATGTGTACACAACTTGCCTACATTGGGTCTTCATCCAGGGACAGCAAACCCCAAAGTAAAAAAGATATACTCACCTGTCCTGCCTGCTCGCTCACATGCCGCCATACTTGGAGTGTCCTATCCTCCAGGCTTCAAGATGCAAGAGCGACACTCTTTCAGTATCGCTCCCTTGCCCTTCTGCATCAACCCATTCAGATGCTGCAGGTGTATGGGGCCATGGGAAGGTAGACCTCAGAAGTGTTGGTGGTGGTAGATCACTAGGGGGTGTAACATTGCGGTGTCCTGTCCTCCAGCATTTATAATGGAGGAGCAAGACTCCTCCGGTCTTGCTGTCTCCACAAATCTAGATCTGAATCTGATGTTGCTCCGCAACATCACTTGATTCAGATCTTGCCAGCACAAGGGAATTATGGGAGGCAGACGTCAGAGGTGACGTCTATTTTCCTAAAATTCACTTGGAGCCAGCGCCACTGCATTTTGACAGATTTCACCAGGTAAGTATTTTTTAATTTTTTTTAAACCTCCAATCTGCCCTATTATTGGCACCTCCAGTGCTGATAATAGGGATCAGATACCCAGGTGGTAGGTCCGCTTTAAGCAAAAAATATATTATAATCTGTTGCCATTTTTGGGGGATTTATTGTCTTTTTCCATTAAGGCAAAATTTACCCAGCAGCAGCGAGGGAAACATCAGTGTGCTGCGGCAGCTTTGTGAGAATAGACGGTTGTGTGGAGGTCCTGTCGGGCTAAAGCCAGAAAACCCACTGGCGGATGCCTAATGTAGCGTCTGCAGGTCCGTAGCAATTTATGGTCGTTTACTTGGTGGTTAAAAACCGCCAGTGCAAATGAGCCCTACATGTGGACCCAGGATCAAGGTAATGTTGAGAGAAAATCTAGCATCTGTGCAATGGCTTCTTCCAGGTGACCATATGTGGGACAATTTGAATTTTTATTTTCTCTTTAATCACAGGAAACTTTGATTGACACAGTGTTTCCTAAACTGGGGGGGGAGCGCCATTTCCACTAGCTGCAATCACTGGATTAAGTGAATTGACAGGAAGTTGATTCCCTTTTACTCAATCGATCTACTGAAAATAAGCATAAAATGGAAAGATCTATGATCGTCAAACTTCAGTTGATCATATAAGGATCTATTGACTTTTCAGGTGTTTGGATTGATTTTGTATCTGATCGGAGTTAGGCACATGTGCACAAAGCGTTATCTGAATAAGTAGAAAGGAATGGAATTTCAGGAATAATTAATGCATTGACTACACTGTGTGGTAGTAACATGGATCAATGTTAGACTGACCGTTAATAAATTGCACAATCCAATCAAGAAAAAGTTGTTGATCGCATGAGTAGTTTTGCTTTGCATTATAGGAGATTGTGCAAGGACTGGTTGCTTTTCTAAAGGGGAGGATGCAGATGGAACATTCTTTATAGATTTTTCTATGTTGGCTATACTACTTGCACTGCACATCTGACTGCATAACACCGTGCCCGCTGGATGAAAATCTGACTGGATGGCTAAGAATTGCGCATTTGGCTTAAGGCCGATGGAGGTCTCTATAGGCTTGAATGAATATTGGAAAGCAAAGCATTTTTAATAATGAGCAGTGTAGAGTATACCCTATAAATGTATATTGTAAATAAAAAAATATATAATTTCCCAAATAGACTTTTATATTTCTGTAGGACAAATAAAATCTGCTGCCCCCCATTTATTAGAACAGTTCATAGGGCACTCTGGTCATTCTGGACCAGAAAAAGGCCTCCCCAAACTATTACCACAATATTGGGGGAAAACGATTATTCAAAATATCCTGGTATGCTGAATCATTTATCCTGAATTTACATGTATGATTTCACAATGAAACCAAACCTTGCCACAATAGCTGCATACATTGTGGGGACATTTATGCGTGTGCCCGCTTATGTGCAACAGGCAGTTTCAGCTCATGGTTCATTGGGAATGGCTGATAGGCTGAACTCAACACGGATAGTTGGCAAATGCCTAAATGGACCTAGACCAGAGCCCTCTGTGTGAGTACACGAGGTGTCAGCCAGCACAGAGGAAAGAACTGCAGCCTATTGCCTCTCAATGCTGTCAGTTCTCCCAGCACCCGAACGGCCCGCAACTTCAAAACAGCAACACGGAAGCGCCGCTCAGAATACGCAGAGTAGACTCTGTCCCACTCATTAGAATGGGAACTGTCCTCTCTGCGCCTTTTTTCACGGGTAACACGGGCAAAAGCAAGCAGTGGACACAAGCACAAGTATATAAGGCGCACTTACACATCATGAATTCAACATAAGTAAAAGTGAACAAAGCAAAAATATTCTAGTTTAGGTTTGTGTCAAACCTATAATTCATCAACTAATCGGACCTTTTGATGTACCCTAACTTTTTGCTTTTCCCTTCCCTCACAGCTCAGCCAAGCATACAGTTGTCAGGCTTGCTTACAATGAGCAGGTATGGTCGTGGTTTTGTGATTGAGCACCCAATCCAATGATTTCTATAATTGGAAATCAGTCAAGTTTCCTAAAATACAGCACATGAATTATGTTTTTTACTGGTGATCCGACTCCCAATCGAATAATCAGCCAGAAAGGAAATGGTCAAACCCCCCCCCCCCCCTTTTTAAACATGTCTAATAGGAGTAGAAAGCTAGTAGGAGATTTGAGAATCACTTTAAACCCAATTTGTTAGATCAAAGCTTTAAATATTATTTGCCAATCACATGACATGGGATACGACTGGGCAGATGAGGCAAATCAAATACTACTGGCAATGTTTCCATAGTAGACGAAATGAGAATAGTAATTAATCATCTTTATTTCCGCTAACTTGTATACGTGCAATATAAGGAAAAAGCCAGATATGTAAACTTCTTTTTTTTTTTTTTTTTTTTTTGGTTCTTATCCGGACAGTGCTTTTTTATGTTTGTCAATGACAGGAAGAGTTATAGGGCTTGACCGGTATGCTACTGATGTAATGAAACACACCCTCAGCAACTGGCCATTCCTTCCTCTGTAAGTGATCAATTGTGGCCTGCCATGTATGCACAGCCCGGCATTTTTCCTTTACATTTTCCAAAAAGTTCCTTTTGTGCTGCCCACATTTTTTGTATTCATTGTCAAATACTTATGAGTCTTTGAATTGCATCACTATATATATGACATCACTAGGTGTTTTAATGATTGTTCCTTTTTTTGGGAGGAGGTGCCTGCTATTTAAAATGATATTTTATGCTTTTTGGATTTCTGTCTCCTTATTGTTGCCTGTTGCTTTCTGTGAATTGCTATTTAAATGTGTGCCTACCAGTTGCATAGAGTCGCATGAATATATCCTGAAAGCATTGCAGACGCTCTAATAGCGCCCTTATTGGGGCACTGTCCTGGCTTATAGAAACGGATTTCTGAAACTTTTGGTGACGTAAATAATTTTATCTGTGATGTTTCTCTACTTAAGGTGCCTATACATGCATAGATATGGGCTAGATCAATGGCCAATTTGAGCGTGCCATCTAACTGGAGCATATTAAATATCTATCAATCCCGCTCGAAAACCGGGATATCGGACATGACCGTAAATCATGGTCGATGTCTATTGCTTTGCATGGGGATCGAGGGGCACAGCAGTGCTGCGCCTCCAGCTCCTTCTATATCGAGGAAGCTCAAGCCCAGCATGATGACGTCATTACGCTGGGCTGGAGCTTCTTCGAACTGCTCAAATATCGAGCCTTGTATGTCCAGCCTTATCTGGCATGATTTAAAACCTTCACTAATTAGTCAAATGAGATTTAAAGAAATGCTAATGAGATAATTGTTTGATTAAGAATACTGAATGAATTACAATGAGCTCTGGGAGAATTAGGCTTTAGCTCTGGGCTTATGCTAGCCATACACATGCCGATAAACGGCCAGATTTTAATCTGACCGACGGGCGTGCGCGCTCTCGCCGTCGGTCAGGTTAAAAATCGGCCGCTAATCGGCATGTGCCCACATGGGGCGACAGATCCCTGTCGCCCCACTTCTCGGCCGGCCAGAGATCCGACATGTCGGAAAATCTCTGGCCGGCGCGAGCCGATGGGAGCCGATGCCATAAGCTACAATGAAGCGGCGGCTTCATTGCAGCTTATGGCCGGCACACAAAGGGTGCCCAGCCGATTGAAGGGCCCCAGAATGCAATGGGAGGCTAACGTGATGACGTCATCACGTTAGCCTCCCGGAAAGATATCGGCGGCAGATGTCGGGGTAAGTCGCCATGTGTATGGCTAGCATAACTGGATGTTTACTTCGCTGGTTCCGGAGTATGATGTATATGTGACCAATCCCCTTCTAATGGCTTTTAGAGATGGTCCTATATGGGGATCCTGACGGGCGCATAAACATAGAAATCTTTGTCGCTTTCTATGGAAATGTTAGGAAGCCAAAAACTATGCATATGCTTCTAAGGGTTTTTTGTACCTATACATCAGGGGTTCCCAACCTATGGGGCGGGACCCGCTTGAGGGTCGAATGACCATTTCACAGGGGTCGCCATGTGCACTGAAAGCATCAGCTACTACTAACAAAAAGCAGATCTGATGCCCACAGGCAGGCAGGGTGGGAGGTTAGGAGGAGTGACACCCCCTCCCACCTAACTTAGGAGGAATGGGGCATTACTCTCCCTCCTAACTTTCCACCCTGCACATCACTTGCACAAACTGGATGAGAAAATAGGAGGGATATTAGATATTATACTTACCTGATGATGCTGAAAGTGATTCGTGGAGTGTTACTCCAGTATTTGTAGTCTGGAAGTGACACTCCGCACTGACACTTCTGCATTCCAAATACAGGAAGAGCCACTGCAACATCGCTGCCAGATTTCCAGATCTTTAAAGGTTGAAAACCACTGCTATACATGTTCAAAACACATCATATGGAGGTCAACTTTGAGTTATTATTTCAGTTTTTGTCCTGATGGCCATTGTCATGATTTAACATGATAACAAATCAATAATTGTACAGTTGTCTATGAACCAGGGTGAAAGGGTAAAGCTGGCCACACATGGTTCAATTAAGCATTCAATCGAGGTTCGATTAGATTTTGTAGTTCGATCAATTAAATTAAAATCGATTTTCGATTTTTTTGATGTACACCACATGGGGAGTACGATTATTGTTTAATTTCGACTGAAAAGTTAATCGAAGTAATCCGAAATTGTCAATTGAATTCCTCTTACAATTTAGTTTCAATTGGAAGTTAAAGGGAAGTAGACCAAAAAATCGAGCCAAAAAATGTACCAATCGAGCAAAATTTTCCAACCTGTCCGATCACTTTTCAATAGACCATTTAACAAAAAGCGATCAATGATAGTGGATTGTATTATGTGGGCAGCAGATCGATTTTATTTTTATTTATTTTTTACAATCGATCGATTTTTTTTTTTTTTTTTTTTTTTTTTTTTTTTTTTTTTTTTTTTTTTTTTTTTTTTTTTTTTTTTTTTTTTTTTTTTTTGATCGAAAAACGTTGATTGAATGCTAAAATCGAACCATGTGTGGCTAGCTTAAATCATCCAGAAGTGACTTTTCTAGTGATAACACTATAAGGTGATTTCCTCTAACTTTGTAGATTGCTCTTCTCTTTCTGTTGCATCTTTGATAAATTTCCCCAATTATAAAAACACACAGGCTTCACCAAACCGCAGACAGGTTCCTTGATTTGTCGTTTTCTTCTGAGAACAATTTGAGAATGAGCAATTGCACAGTTGTAATGTTAAGCCTTTGAAAGGTTGAGTATAATGGGCTACAGAAATGTTCTGGTTTTCAGACTGTGCTAAATATATAAACCGCCCCTAATGAATCTAATCAATAATTTGTTTTCTGCTGTAATTCAAGCTAATGTGTAAAAAGCTAAACTTGGTTCTCCTAAAGGAACATTTTACAGATGGAAATTTCTCATCTCCGCCATTTACTAAACTACATACATGGGACAAGTATACAGCAATGAAAATAAATCAAGCCAGGTAAAAATGTATTGATTTTCAAACGATCGACTTAACAAATGTTTTTAAGGTCGATCAAATGTAAACTAGAACTGTTTATGTCCAGCTCTTAAATTTACACAAAAGGAAACTGGTGTTATGCTTTCTGTCCATCACACAGGAAATGACAAGGGCCACTGGCAAGCATCATTTATAATTTTTTTTTCATGGATACATTTTTGAGCTTGAATAGGGAAAACAAATACAGCCACATGTCTAAGGACTGATAAGTGGTAATATATATCACAAGATAAAAAAAAATGGGAACCCAATAAATTCAGTACATTTTCTAAATTCTTGCATATTTTATGTTTTTACCATTAAGTTTGCAAGCTATATGGGAAGAAAGAAAAAATGAATACTGACGTTTCAGAAATATTGTATGCTACAGCCTTCCTCTTAGACATGACAACACCATGTGCTGCTTCTTTCTTTCCAGAGGAATTACCAGAATCACAGACCTTTCCTCACCTTTACCTAACTTCTCACATCGATGACCTCTCCTGGTGCAAAGAGCACAGAAGAGTCTCTGCTCTCCAAATTTCTTTTCCTACTCAAACAGACATAATAAATGACTTTGACACAAATCGCTATATTTTACATACAATTTAAATGTCTGCTTTGGGGTTTGAATACAGTTGAAATTTACAGAGAGAGGCGCCCGGATTGTACTGAAGCTCTGTATTGCATGTTGTATAAGTATAAGATAACATTAATGATGAGCACTCTGATAGATATTCACATAAAGCCACAGTTCCTTTCTGCCTTTCCATCTTTCAGCAGGAGAAAATGAGGACACCATATGTGATATTTCTTCAGGCCATTGAAGCTCTCATGTGTTTCCTGTTTGGCATATGTAGCAAAGTAGTCATGTGTCTGTTTAATACTGTGTTTATATGTATGTCTTTCTTACTAATTATTCTGTTTGTCTAGAAAAATATGTGGTTACTTCAAAAAAAAAAAGTATTCCAGTGTTCACTAAATAAGTTTGCATACATAAGATGGATAGGTGTGTCTGTAAATATTATATTATAGCATCTCCATGAATTGGAATATCATCAGAAGATCATTTGTTTCAGCAAATAATTTTAAGAAGTGATGATTATGGTCTACAGGTAATGAAGACACATTTTGGTATTTTAGAAGCAAGTTCAATATTGTAGACCTGTAGTGTCTCAGTTTGTTATCCTTAAACCGATCAGTCACCTCAAGGAGGGTATGATATGGATGGCCATTGCTAAAGAATCTGGAAGAAACAATGTGTCGGAAAAACCCAAGCAATAGGGACAACTGGAGATGAATGTGAAACATTTCCCTATAAATAATTTGGAAGAGCTTCACAAAGAGTAGACTGCATCTGGAATCGGTGCTTTAACAGCCACCACACAGATCTGTGACATGGGTACAACTGTTGCCATTCTTGTGTCATGCGGCTACTGAACAACTGAGATATCGGCTGAAGCATCTTCTAAATAGAAAACAGAATTGACTGTTGATTAATGAAAACCAATGGCCATAACTTTACCAATACAGGCCCATGTACACATCAACTAGATATGCCCCTAGATTTTCAATGGACGCAGCATGCATCATACATGCGATTGTGTCATGTGACGTAAATAAGGGGATGAAGCACTTTGTTTCACACTCTGACTATGACACTCTTGGCACATCATAGCCCCATTACTGCCCAGTGGCCAGAGAGGCCTCTGCTGCAGGTGCATGTCAGGACGACCTGGCCGGGCGCTTCCTGGAGCGAAGTAGACTTCCTCCGTTCACGTTCAGTGCTTAGCTGGCATAGAGTAGATGGGTGCAACCCTGATTTGGGGGGGGGGGGGGGGGGTCTTATGGTGCACAAAATACGGTAATTAATAACTTTTATAAGATGATATTCTAATTTAGTAGATTAGAGATTTATTGGTATGTGTGCATGTTTTGTATATAAAATGTATTTATTAAATTGACATTTTCTTTCATATAAAGCTGAACTCTGAGTACAGAATATTTACTAACTCTAGTAAACAAGTTGCACAAAGTAGGATCCTTTGTTGCACAGCCACACTTTTTATTCCCATGTTTAAGCACTGCAGTGTGGTCACTGACTCCATGTCAGTTAGAAATAGAACAGCAATGCTGTATTTTTTTTTTTTATCGGCAAGCTCCCAGTAATAAAAAAAAAAATGTAAGCTGAGATGGTAATGACTCTAATTAGCTCATAGTGTTGTAAGGGACCTGGCTGGCATGCACAGAGCCCTTACAATATAACACCTTTAGTATAAATAAGATTAGAGACAGTAAGACCGGGCTTCTTGTCCAGCATTAGTGTCTGACAAAATCTCTTCCAGAGGAATGGTCAAAATTAAATACACCCCTAAATCTTCTAGATAGCTTTCCCAGAAGTGTTGGCTGGAAATGTCGGGCCAACTGCATCTTGAAGCCTGTGGATTAGGAATGGGATATCATGTGTAGAGGAAGGGGGCCCAATACTTTTGGCAACATAGTGCATGTGATTATTACCAGCTGTTAAATGAACTGTTAGCAAATATCTTGCCCATAAACTGTTGTCCTATAAATTGTGGATTACTTTGTAGAATTTGTTTGAAATGTTGGAACAAGTCATGTAGGCAGTTAGGTAGCAGGCATGGTCTTGGCTAGTAATGGAGCATAGTCTGGTCCATGGCTTTAAACAAAGCGCTTTTGGACAAAGGCCTATTGAATGCAATGTTCAGTCTTACACTTAACATTATGGCCCCACTTACACTGGCGGTCAGGAACTTGTCAATGTGAATACCTAAAAGTCACCCATGGGGATAATATGGGGTATTTGTCAGTGATTGACAACCTCCCAAACCTCCTGCACAAAGCGTAAGCCGGCCGCATGAATGGGACCTGACGTTCAGCAAGTGTTTACAGAGCACTTAACAAGTTTCAAGCAGTTTTCTTGAACTCCTATGGCTTGGTCACGTGAACAGTTGTAAATCAGTGCTGTAACCACTTTTCAAGACATGTAAACTCCGCTACCTCCAACCATTTTGACATCTGTCCATGACATTTGGCAGAAACGGGTATTTCTCAAGCAGCAGGTACTGTGAGATGCAGGTTCTTTGCCGTCTTTGGCATCCCAGCGTGCACCTCCTATTAAAGAAAACATTTCTTTAGAGAAACGCTGACTCTACAGTATCTGACTCCTGATCTCCAAAACGTAGTTGCCGGGCTCTCAGGGTGACCATCTTGCTTTAATAAGTAAGCAGAATATTCTGCGCCTCTAACTTTTTTTTTTTTACTTCTTCTTGAACTTTATACCTTTTCTAGATCAGTAACCTGGAGTATTATAGTCAGAAGAGCAGCATAAAGTAGGCAGCTAGCAATTCTAAGATTCTTGTATTTCTCTTTTAGGTTTACTTGACAGAATTGTTATCCCTTGCAATGAGGGGATCTTTTTAGCTGTGTCTATGCAGTGCCATGAATGCAATACATATCCAAAAGGATGTTTAAAAACATGCCTAGCTGAGGTGTTGCCATTTGTTTAATTAGATGTAACTAAAGGCATTTGATCGCTGTTCGCCTTCTCAGCGACCAATCCCACTCCAGCAAAATATTTATCAAACAGGGAACCGTCCATGTTGGTATTTCCCTGTGTATACTGGCCTGTTTTCCCTGAATGATCGTTGTGTAATTATTGTGTCGTCACACTGTGATCCATTGCACAACGTTCACTGGGGAATCGAGCCGTTTATGGTCACCTTTACTGAATCCCCCCCCCAAAAAAAAATACCGTATATGCCGGCGTATAAGACGACTGGGCGTATAAGACGACCCCCCAACTTTTACAGTTAAAATATAGAGTTTGTTATATACTCGCCGTATAAGACTACCCGGGGTGTAAGTAGTAGTAGGTGAGAATTACTGACCCTGAAAGTTTCATCATTATACTACAAATGGTTTTTCTGCTATGAATGTAAAAAGGTTAAAACAGCTACAGCCTGTGTTCTCCGTAATCATTGCATAGCATCATGTATCCATGGCAACACTGCCCTGTTCTTCCCTTGCTCTGCTCTGATACAATGTATCATTAGTCAGCGTGGCAGATTCAGGCAGCACGGAATCGTACAGACAGTAACGGCTTCCAGAGATGGTCCCCTGCACCCCCCAGCCTGCAGCACCCGGCGTATAAGACGACTCCCGACTTTGGGGAGGATTTTAAAGTACTGAAAAGTCGTCTTATACGCCGGCATATACGGTAGATCAAGCATTGAAAGAATCTGTAGCATTGTGTTCAGCAGTCTGTGGTGTTTTGTGTGGTATTCCATTTGCAATTGTTGACTTTGACATTGTAGTGGTGCTGAGTGATGCCTGACACTGTGGAGACGTGGTGACACTGTGGAGACCGTCTGAAGTGGTACGGTGACCATCTGTGGGAGAGATGTGGTGGTATGTTGGCCACACATAGAAAAGTTTGCAAAGTATACAACCGAAAGTAACTTTATTGACTTGTTCTGGTGTAATTAGTTTATCTATGTGAGCCATCTCTTCTCTTTCGCTGTATTACTAATAGTGTTTTCAAAAGTCATGCTTTCCTGTTTAGAGGAGTTTAAGAAAAGCAGGAAGTGGGTTGGATGTATGTTGGTGCCCTCTCCGAGAAATCAAAAATAAACACCACTGGAAATGAGATGGCTTTTTTTGTTAAATAAAATGGTAGGAGCCACATTCTGTGTGGAGCTGGAATTTAACCAATGACATTATCCACTATGGTAAATGGGAATGCACGTTATGATGGGCTGCCACATAACTGTAGTAAATGGAACTTGGCTGTTAATGTATCAGATAGCAATTGTTTCAGTGGTATAAGTGTGTAATTATTTCTGTCCACATACCTTTCCAATGTTTTGGAACTGCTAAACTTAAAAATATCTTATAATTAAATTCACAAATATGAAGGGGAAACTTTAGTCCATATGAGGCTGTGATAGAAAGGAAGGGCACAGTAAAGGTTGAAGAGACCCTGGATACAGTTGAAAACATTTCATTTCCCTCCAACCTATCCCTGATGCGATTTCTGTTTGATGGAAAACATAATTTGTTTGATTTCCTTTCAAATTCTGTGCGCATGCTCCATAGTAGCATCAGATACAATTTGATCGAAATCCAAGAATTCTCATCCGATACATGAACGATCGACTGAAATTTACCAACACAACTGATAACTTCTCGATCGATTTTTGTTCCCTTTGGATTGCTTTTGGTCAATCGATTTTAGTTAAAAAATCGTTTTCAGTCAATCGATTGAAATATATTCCTTAAGTCAATCGAATGGGAAAACTCAAACCTTTAGGCTACATTTACACTGTCGTACGAGCAAACTTGTGCACTCGCTCAGACGTCATTTAGAGAACGACACTGTGATGGGTGTATCGGGCAAAGCTCGAAAACCAACTGTCTGGTGTCTAATTGGAGCGTTCTCCGGTCGTTTGTTCTAATTGGTTGTTTACTGGACACTTAACAACCACCTGTGTAAACGAGCCCTAAGTCTGCCATCCAGATGCTGCCTGTCTTCCCTTGCATATGTCATTGCTGCTACCACCTCTTGTTTGTTACCAAAGGACCCCTCTACTAATAGGAAGTGACCATTTCAAACTAGATAAAAGAAAGTATGGGCGAACTAAACCCAAAATTGGGGGTGGCCAGCCCTCGGTGGACTTTTTAGGTGAAGACAATATTTACCAAAAATGGAGTTCTTGTCGAAGGAATGGGATTCACAATATTTATTTAATCCTTATTTTTGCAAATTTGTATCAAATCAAAAAATCACAACAACGTAAATAAATAGAAAACAAAAGTAAAATCCATCAAACCCCGGAATGTATCCTGACATTGACCAATGGTGCTGTCAGGTCACCCTGAATAAGAGCTGTTTCAACA
>CM070032.1:144433210-144450218 GCA_036250615.1 Ptychadena robeensis | reverse complement strand
GTAGACTGGCATGGCTTTTTCATAAATGCTGACAATCCTACTTGGACCTTTGATTGCCTGTAAAAGAACTGCATCTGCAAATTCAAAGTTTGTTCTTTCATATTCTTTTGAATCTACTGTAATGTAGAGTACGTTATGGTGTCATTTAGCATGGGGCTTCAGTATACTATCCCGAAAAAATACAGTCCAGGTGTTTGATGGTTGTCAATATATATTGAGATTGCGGAGATGAATTAAGATTCTAAAAATGCAAAAATACATGGTGCGAGAACGGCCCCAACCTTCTAAAAGTCAAGATGTTCTTGTTTTTTACTGTTTAAAAATATGATTTTCGGTTCGATTTGTGTTGTGTAGTTTGCCATTTCTTCCTTCCTTTAAGGCTTGCTTCACAGATAATTTTTAGTTCATCCGCTGGGCTCTAACTATTCAGTCTCCCGGGCTGTTAAAATGCTAGATGCATGTTTATCTTTTGGATTTATAGAGCATGTTCCAACAGTGTTCTACCCCAGAGCAGATGGCGGGCGGCCCACGCCTGACCGGCGGCGCCTCACATTTTCAGGAGCGCGCCAAAGCCACCGAAAGACTCCGGCACCGCGGACACTAACGGAGCTAACGCTGCGGGCCGGAGTCTTTCAGTGGCATCTGCGCGCGCTCCTGAAGAAGGGGAGGCGCCCGCTGTCAGAGGGACTTGTGTGCTGCCGCTGGCCGGCAGCCTATCAGAGAGGTCGCAGGGACCGGTGCAGGCGGCGAGAGTGTGACGGTCATCGCGCCGCTGTTCCGGCGGCGAAAAAAAATTTGGGGAGGGAGAACACTGACCACTGATTTATAAGCCATCAAATAATCTAAAGGTTGTCAAGATGTGTTATGCAGCTACATTTTATATCGCTGTTTTATACTGCAAATGAATTGTAATCAAAGGATTAAGGGTGGGGTTGCTACATAGGACGCAGAGGATCCTCTAGTTTTATAATAAAAAAATTTAGTTTTTGTGGTTTCCGTTTAAGCAAAGGCAACGTCTTGTATTATGATAGTTGACGTCGGAGGCCCAGTTACGGATGGATAGTCACGCCTGTCACACATTTTGAGTTAAATATACATTACAGATGTGATGGTCGTCTGAGAAGAGGAGAGAAATGTAAATTGCAAAAAAAACTAAATTAGGGGTTATGGTTTGCCACTCTCTAATGTGGTTCAAAGGATTTTGCCATTTAGTACTGACTGCCAACATTTAAATAGTGTATAGTAGAGATGCTAACGGATCAGCATTTTTGGGGCCGATCACCGCTTACCGATTCACCACGATCATGATCTGCCGAGTTCGATCACCAAAATGCAAGGGGAATGCACCGTATATATGGGGGGCAGAGGTTGCCTGTATGGGGGGCGAGTGTGCCTGTATAGATGGGGGGGAGGTGGCTGTATTATAGGGGGGTGCGGTTGAGGTTGTGCTGGACTATAGGGGGAGCAGAGGTGCGTGTATATATGGGGGGCAGAGGTCGCGCTTTTGTTGTTAGATGGGGGGAAGAAGAGGGTAGAGACGTGGAAACATAGGCGGCTGGGGCAGAGGGGAGCGGCAATAGTATGGGGGGCAAGCAGGTTTGCCGAGCATATATGGGGGCAAAGAGGTGCGCTGCATATATGGGGGCAGAGGTGGTTGAGCTGATATAGGGGAGGCAGAGGTTGCGATGCATATATGGGGGGCAGAGGTGCGATGCATATATGGGGGTGTGGGCTAGGGCGCTGCATATATGGGGGGGCAGAGTGTTGCGTGCATCTATGGCGGGGCGAAGGTGCTGCTGTATATATGGGGGCGCAGAGGTGCACGGGAGCGATGGGGGGCAGAGGTGCGCCTTTGCATGTGATATATGGGGGACGAGGTGTGCTGTATATTATGGGGGGAGTGATGTGGGAGGCAGAGGGTCCATGTATTATATGTATAGAGGGGTAAGAGTTTTGGGTAGTTTTAGAGGCTGTGGACAGGACGTTCCTTGGGGGTCTCCCAAGGCTAGGTAGGGATTGGTGGCAGTGTCGCGTGCGCAGTACCTGGGATGGGGGACGCCATTTGTAAATATGTGTGGCACAACCGCAAGCAGTCGTCCCTCGTAGGCCGCAGCAGCGGCCTCGAATTTATGGAAGGTCGGCTGGAGGGTGGAGTGCAGAACGCGCCGTGGAGAGGCCTCCAGATGTAGGTATGTACTGAGTGCTGAGGTACCGCTTATCTACGCCGACTGCGCAAGGCGGGAAGACAGGAGTAATTGACGGACGACGGAGGGTTCTGCAGGCACGGATAGTAGGCCGGAGCCGGCCTCAATTTGTGCCGGCCCGCTGGAAGTCCGGAATCGCGGCGCCGCGGGTGGTAGCGGGGGTTGCCGGCAAGGATCACCTGCAGTGGGGACCCTTCAGAAAGCCACCAGGTACCCAAGGAGAGGTGACTTTAAGCTGAAAAAGTCGCAGCAGGAGAGCAGTGTAGGGGAGCTGCTGCTGCTCCGCTCACGCCCCCTCACATCTACCAGAGAGGCATGATCGGCTTTTTTGATCTGCGTTTTTGGTGCCCGCCGATAATGCTATTTAGAGCCAATATCGGCCGATCATGATCGGCGGCCGATCAATCGGAGCATCACTAGTTTATATGGTTCAGATAGCCTATCAATTTTCCTGGCTCCTATGGACTGATTTGTACATTCAGGGCAGTTGGAATCCTTTTATGTTAACTGGCAATGCATGCAACATTTTGGAAACCTACAATAAAATTATTGTGTTAAAATTGTGTATTTATTCTGGCCTTTAGTAAGCAAGAAGATTAGCCAGGGAGCTGTGAGATGAGAGATAAGCAATGAAGAGAGAGTGTTAGATGAACTGCCATCTATCCCTCTCTCTGTGTCTGTGGAAACTGCAATCACTCTGCAGCTTTCACGGGCACAGGCAGAGCTGTAGAGAGAGAGAGGTGACTCTGCAGCTGCCCCCCCCCCCATGTGACCTCTACTAGCTGAATTTGATGTTGCATTAATTTATTCCATTGCATTAACCAAATTGATGTGAAAACGTATAAAAACTTTTTTTCCGTTTTTCTGCTCTAACAATTGGATGCGTCTTATAGTCCTAAAAATACGTTTCTTCAGGGTCATTTTACACTGGTCGTGTGGGTTCACACCAGGTGGATTTGATTTAAATCAAACCGATTTAAATCCATCATTCTTGCCGGTATAACTTTAAAATGCAAGTAGATGAAGATTTTTAGAATAACAACTTTTCATATTAGTCTTTTATCCCCAGTTTAGGTTAATCGTTCATATTTGGACAACTTTTCTGTTGCACCTAGTTTTGAGAGTAACCCCTGAGGGTCTGTGTCCACTTTTATGTGGATTTGGTTATTCAGTATGACTGATCCACTTGTGTTGGCTGTTTGTGTTATGTAGATTTGGCCGATGAAATGACATATCGTACCCCCTGAAGAAGTCTTAAACAAAACGCTCGTTGGGGTGAAACTTGCGCCATTTGGACTATTTTAATTGTGTAACAGCACGTGTACAGATGTGACATCCACAACATTGCGCATTGTTTTTGATTGATATGATGTCATTACTTCATCTTTTGCACTGTGTATAATAAATGTATTGCTTTTACATATTGAGCGGCCCATCCCCTCGCCCTTGTCTATTCCAGGGGACATTTGGGGTGATGTGTTTATGCCATTATCAACTTCTGTCTATTGTTTTCATGATGTTGGCCACTATACATGTGAGTGTAGTTTTATTGATTATAAAATTTTACATAAACCTCTGGAGGAGCGTGACATTGTGACTGGATTCATTAAATTTACTTACCCAAAAAATTTTACATATACAGCCTTATTCTACATAATAAAAACGAATCTTTATTTAATCATGGAATAACTTTGGGATGGTAATAGATTTTCCTCAAAAAGCATTTTATTTTAAAAATTCAATTTAAATCCCCAAAAAATCGGATTTAAATAAAAAAAAATCAGATTTTTTTTAATAAAATCATTGACTTTTATCCACCCTGGTTCACACTAAAGAAACTTACCGTGCAGTTTTTGGCCACTAAGCATAAATGCAAACACGAGACCAGTGTGAAAGGTACTAAGGTGTAGTGTTGCGGTACTGCTACACAAATGTGGCTAGTGTGAAATGGCCCTAAGGAGTGTCCGCTTAGCTTTTTGTCCTTGCAGTGGGCCCCCCATTTCTCAAACTACAACAAAGCCCTGAAAGTTTAATAAACTTTTTGGGCATCTGTGCGTTATGAAATGACAATTTTCTGCATACATGGTCTGAAGTTGCATGCATTACTTGGTTTGCGTTGATAGGCTTGTATGATTGGAATCTTTGCATACATGTGGGCTGTTCATCTCCGTCTGCACAGGAATGCTATGCCAGGAATATACATCTGTGCTAAGGAAGGCAGCTATCTCTTTTGGAGAACTATCAGGGGCTTGGCTTTACTCTCAGGCCTGACATGTGTTTTCATTTTAGCTATGCATCCCAGAATCTTTCTCAGCCAGTCTGTCACATCCTTCGTGTTGAAGAGGAAGTTTATGAGACACAGAAAATGCACAGATGTTCCTTGTCATCTCAGCGCTGCTTTTCCAGTGGGTGACATGCTGCTTCTGGATGCTGAATCTGCTATTCCAAAACCACAAATATTGCAGTTATGGAGTGGGAACAACATTTTTATTCAGCTCAAAGGCAGAGCTGGAAAGTTCTGTAAACTTCCTAGGGTGCTTCCACTTCATATGGCTTCAGGTGATGGCTAGAGAAAAGCCAATGGTGATGGACCGTTCATCTGGCACACAAAGCGTTCATATTCTTGTGAAGTTGTTACAAAACCTTGATATAATAAAGTTCAGTAACCAAATTTTTTTTTAAGTCAATTATAAAAAAAAACACCTCCGTATATGCCAACATAAGTGACCCTCTACTTCTGGATCCCTTTTGGTCTGGTATTTAATCTCCTGTGTCATGTAAATGTATTTCTTTTCAATATCTGATAAATGATGGCTTCTGGGAAGCTATATTGTTATAGTAAATGTATATTTTTATGTAAATTTTTGATCATTTTCTTCCTGTCAGTGGTACTGGCAGAACTTTTGATTAATCTGTGCTATTGTCATCCAAATGTTGAGATTAAAAGCAAATGCAAAGTCTTTGTTATTAGGCTGTATATAAGTCTACACGGATGACAATATACTAGGCAGTCCATTTAATGTCCGTCTACTTCAGATATTTTCTGCTAGGGTTGATCTTTGGTATCTTCACATCTGCTGCATGCTTGTGGTTTCTCTCTCTCTCTCTCTCTTTCTCTCTCTCTCTCTCTCTTTCTCTCTTTCTTGCATACCAAAGATTTCCTTTTGAAATATGTAGACGCTCATGAAGAAAACACTATGGAACCGGCTAGCCAGCAAAAAAAAAAAAAAGAGAAAGGAAAATACCAAGCCACATAGCATACCCTTTCCATTAGTTGTAATGGACAGTATAAAATGTACATAAAAGTAACTTAAGAAATTTGTGGGCTTTCTAAAAGTGATGACATGACACGTTTCATGCTGGATTTGTGAGACTTTTACCAAACCAAAAACAGTCAACTACACAAAGTGTGCTAGAGCTGCACATAAAAGCAATATGTATAGATATTCTAAGTGCAGAAAGAGTGGATAAGCAGGTACACAGGTAAAGGAGGTACTAATCAAAAGTAAAAGGCCTCCTCCCTATATCAATTGCGAAGAAGAAAATACAAAATTAGGTGATAAACATCAACCTAATTTGGCTGTAGGGGTGGCTACCCCCTTTGGGACTTTAAATCGGCTTAGTCATTAAAGCAGATAAATATGGAGACCTAAAATCCACATTTATTCCAATGACATTCAAATAATACATATATCAAAGTCCAACCATCACTGTAGGCATAAAGATAGAAGTCATGAAACTGCTGTAGGTAGCCTCGAGGCTATCCCGGGTACCCCTCTAATTTCCACAGAGGCTCATTGTGAGAGTGGGGAGCCTGTGATGGCATCCCCTCATTCGATATCCCCTGAAGCTTTTCGCCCTTTCGTGGGTCTCATCAGGGGGGAGAAGAGATGTGTGTATAGAGTGTCATGATGGAAATGGGTGGTGACCCAGGTACAGAGACCTACAGCAAAACAAAATGAATAAACATTGGAGAAATGTTTTACAAAACAATGGCATTAAATAACCATATTACACTAATTATCTCATCCGTACAGAATCCAGTAATAACCTTGATAAATATATAAATGGTCCAGATTGGGGGGTTGGTTTAACGAAAGGTTCTGGGAATAGTGTCATCACAAAGGCCCAATTCCCCACCTCTCCCCTCTAAAGGGTTAACCCTTTCCAGACCCCAACCATTGGTCTCACCAAACAGCTAAACCTCATCTGATATCCATGTCTGGGCAGCGGCGAGTGTCAGCTGGCAGCATGTCTACCGGCCTGCCTTTTGCTTTTTAAATAACTGCTAGCCAATCAGGGGGATGTATCCGCCAAACCAACCTCAATAGGGAGGTGCAAGCCATCCCTGTCATGGCCCAACATAGGACATGACAATCTATGTTACCACAGGGAAGGCAAGCACGTCTCTGTGAAGCTCAGCCATCCAGGATTCAGAGAGGGTGATAGTCAAAGACCATCCCTGCCCTGTCACTACTCCCAAAAAAGAAAAACCACATAACAAACGAAACCATGTGTAGGCAGATAACGGTGAAGCTGCAGAAAAGTAAAAAGTATGCTATGAGTGTGTAGACCAATATATTACTAAACTGAGGTGACTGTACTTGGTCTTTGGAAATTCAGTTTAAACTTAGTCTCCACTGAGTCACTTTGAGACTTTTCATGTCATTTTTAATGCAGCTGACCGATGAACCACGTTCCAAAGACCGCGCCCTTGATAGGATGTAAGTACTTTGCAGGTGCACACCAAGAACGCATGCGGTATGATTTTGCCTAGTTTTGCCAAATCGCAGTGGAGTTTTGGACTATGCCTTTTTAAAAATTCTCCGATTTATAACCCTTCCCGTTTTCTTGTTTTCTGTCGCATTTAAGAAGTGACTGCTTACCAGGGCTGTGGAGTCGGTCGATAAATTCCCCGACTCCTCAGATTCTTCCGACTCCTTGACTCCGACTCCTCTGTATGTAATATGCTAATGTATTGTATCCATCCATTGAAGGAAAGGAAGGCATCATACATTAACCACAGAACTACTGGCTAGGAAACCAACAATGTAATGACCAATTAAAGCAGAGAAAGGGAGTTAGGCAGAAGATGCTGCTGCTTTTTTCTTAAGCTAGGCACCACGCTGTGATCGTGGATCAATTGAACGGAAATCAATGTGCACCACATGGGCACATCGATTCCTGTTCAATGGGGACCCGTTATCCCCAGCTTGCAGTGTGATTTACAACACGCCACAAGCTGGGGAGAAGCAGCCTGTCTCACACAGCTTCCAAGTGAGGAGTGCTGGCTCCGCCCCCTTCACACTGACAGCCGACGGCTGTGGAGGAGGCAAGGGCCGCAGCAATACTTTCCACGAAAACTCATATCTCCATGCAAAGTATTTTTCCGACTCCACAGCCCTGCTGCTTACTTCCTTCTATCTACTAAAGCCAATAGATAAAGATAATTCATGTCACTTCCGGTGGCTGTGGTTGTAGTGTTTGAAGCTGGTAACCATTCAGGACCTCTAATAAAAACCAAAGATTAACTTTAGTTACTTATCCTTGTTGTTCCTTTTAGGTGCCTCTGTCCAGAAATAAATGCATATTACTGTCTCCTTAGCTAAATGTTCTGGTAGTCGCTAAATGTTCTGGAAGTCCGGGCAGAGTAGTGATGTACAGATGACACTGGGAAGAGTGCACGTAGACAGGAAGCTGCCTAAAGAGGCTGTAAGAGGTCAGCCCTCCGCTATAAATAGGGACAGGATACTAAAATATAAAAAAATAAAATTAATATATATATATATATATAATATATTTTATACTTCAACATGGTGTAAGAGTTTTACCTGCTTAGAGACTATAAAATGGGAACAGCATTTTCATTAGACTTGACCAATATTGGTCAAAGTGAATTGTTAAATATAATAAAGGCATTCCACACAGATGGTTTATTGGATCATTGTTACCTCAGAAGATAGCCTTATAGAGAGGGGCAAAATCAGGGGAAAATCCTGCTGCACTGATGGTGGCCAATGAGCCTGAAATGGCTGTATGAAGTTTGGAATAAATGTCTATGTACCATAAGGCTATATTTGCACTGTACACCAGCGGTTCTGGATGTGCATTTGGCCGATGGGGTGTAAAGGGATGATTTGCATGCCTCCACCCATTGTCCTAATGTCAGGGTTTTAGGATTTGTGATGAAAGGGGTCATGTAAATACCTTCTGTTTTAAGCAGACTTGACTGTGCTGTTTCCAAAAAATATAAACAATAGTCTACTCCTCGCTTCAATTGTCATAGGAGGCAAGGAATAGAAGCATTACAGATCTGCTTTAGTGTGGCCCAGCTGCTCCGAAATAGTAAAAAGGCATTCTAATCTGTAACTGAGGAGGAACATGAAACAAGAAATCCCAAGACAAGAAAGGAAGCCTGTGGACAGCTCATCAAGGAGAAAGGCAAACTGATCCCTGAGCTATTTCACTGGAAAACTCTTTGAAGCTCCATAACAATGTGAATTGTATTTCGACTCATTTTCATTTTTCCCACCCTGAAATATTTTTTTAGTCCATGTATTGTAAAACTATGTTGAATACTTTATACATGGGGAGCTAGAAGAGAGGATAGCACTGGAAGTTCAGAATTGTGTGTGTGTGTGTTTGTGTAACCTTTCCTTTGCCCCCTGATAAAAATGGTTCACCTATAGTTCACCTATAATGCCATAAAAAGTAAATGCCATAAAAAGTTGTTGTAATATTACCATGCATTCACTCTTCTTTCTGATGGACCTTTTTAATATGGTTTGTGGTGATCTATTGGGTGGTGTCTGGTGTTGGTATTTGAAGTCACATTTCTTGGTACACACTCTTGATCGGGACACATTTATTTAACCCCAGAGGTATTTCCAAATGTGGCTCGGGGAGATTTTATTTTCCCATGTCGGTAACCCTGATCCACACTCAGGTTACCTGCTCCAGGCCCACGCCACCTTCGCAGCGGCATCCTTGACTCTCCTCACTGAATCAATTTTGCTGATGTCAGTAATGAGGTGGGGGCTGCCTCAGGGGCACAGTGGGCAGGGAATACAAACACATTGCCATGTATTTCTTTAAAGAAAAAAACAAATAAATGGGACTGCCAGTGTGGTTTGAAGATCTTAATGGAAATTGCATAAAACAATTTAAAAATCACCCTAAAGATCAACTCTTAACTTTTTCAAGTCTACCTAAAGCAGTGGTTCCCAAACTTTCCTTGCTGGGCCCCCCTTTTCTATTTAGGATCATTATCAACCCCCCCCCCCCCCCCTCTCCCCATTCAAACACAGGTTTTAAATGAGGGCCTATGCCCCCCAATTTGGGAGCCACTGATCTAACGAAAGGTGGCTACATTGCAATGCCAACACACCTGCCCACCTATGTACTGTTCTGCCCAAGATGCTCCGTCTGATAAGAGGCACCATCAACCAGAGTGTTTTATTTTGGGCAAAAACACCATTAAATAAAACCGATGGAGCTCCTCCGTGTGACTGTCTGGCCATGCAAGAATTTAAGGGAGCAGGAGGCTATGGGCTCCCCGTCCCTGATCTCCGTTTATGTAGAGCTGGTTCTACATATCATCCCTGTCCCAGCCAAGTGGATTTCTGTCTGTACTTTTAGTTTTTGCACAGGCTTTTATTTGTGCAGGTATGTGTAGGTAGTTTTTTAGAATGTTGCAAAATACAGTCAGTTACTTACAGTTAGCAGAAGGGGTTTTTTTTTTTTCTTGAATGCAGTTCTAATGTTTCATTTTCTTTGTTTGTAAAAAGAAAATATGCACAATAAGTATGAAGTCTTGAGCATTTCCATTAACCATATCTGGCAAGTATAGTGTGGCATGCTCAGACCCTAAATAAATATAGTATAAAACTGAGGAATAGTCAGGATGTTTCTATGGAAACCTTCTACTTACACTCTGATGGAAAGCCGCAATAAATGTCTTGTTTATCACTATGGAATGAAGTGCATTGTCCTTCTATGTGACGTTTGTCATTAATAGCAATGTTTGCCTTCTGTAAAAAAGCCTGTACTGCATTGTACAGTCATTAAAATCTAAGTAAACCTATTAAATTCAAATCTTACGCTTCATAAATTTCCTATTTTCATTAAAATACTTCATGATCCTGAACACTGGTGGACACTTTTTTGGCATGGCAGGTAGCAGATGAGGTCCTTATTGTTCAGTGCCAATATCAGAAAGCCAAGTAAATGGAGGGGGCAGCCAACAACTGTAAATAGGAAGGTGCTGAAATGCAAATAGGGATTCAGGTAGAAGGAAGGGCTTGTTTCCATTACGTTGGGACCCCTCCACTAATGCTTAGCGGGGGTCCCAACGTAGCAAATAGACTTACCTGCTCGGTGGAGGATCTGTCTTCACGGCGCCGAGCCGCTCCGCCGATGTAAGGCTGAACGTAGTTGAGTAAGTTCAGCCTCTGCAACGGCGGATGTGTAAACAGATCATCCGCCGGCAGGCAATATCTATGTGGAACGTCGGGACCCGCTCCGCTTAAAATGGAAACAACCCATAAAGACCATTACAATTTTCAGCTATACACTGCTTAATCAAGTTAGTTGCACTCACTTCTTCTTGGGGGGTGGGGACCACAGATGAGTGTAAAAAGCCAATAAAGAGAAGTATTTAGGAATAACAATCTCAAGTCATTAATATGTAGATTTCAATAATGTGTACCATGTATGCTGTGTATTTATATGTATATCAAAAATAAAGAACTTGGATTTTATCTCCAGTGTGCAGACTTTTCAACTTTGAACTTCAATAACCTTTAGCCATTCTTATAATGGCCAACGTCACACCTCTGTATCTTGTTAAATACACCATAGAATATGGTTGTCAATGTCCATAAAAAATGGGCAGGGAGGTTGGGGGGAAAAAGTAAGTCTTTATAGTCTGAAAAATACAGTGACCAAAAAGCATTTGGTATATTAGGAAGTAATCCATCCTTAAAGTCCCTTCCCAAAAAATGTTAGAGCACAATTGCCTAACCAGTCTACATTGTATAGAATATCAAATTGCCTTATATTGGAGGTAATTGCTCATGGTTTTGTCCATATAACATATATTCTAGAACCTCCTTGTAATGCAATTGATGAACATGTGAATTCATTCAGCTGGAGTGTTTGTAAAGACAGATTTCCCATTAAACCTTTCTTATGTCTGCCTTGATTACTGCACTTACCTGCCTTCATTTCTCTACAGGTAAGTGCAGTAGCATTTTTAGTTAGTCTTTTATCAGTTGAAGGATATAATGTGTGGCATTTCCTTTCACAACGGCAGCACCATTTGAGTAAGCAGTGCTTAGACTTGGCTAACACTCAGGGAGATTATTTCATCCACTCTTTTGCCAGGAAATACAATTTATCTGCCATGTCAGGAATACGTCTTGTTTTAATAACCTTTTGTGTGTGCGTCTGCATGTATGTGCCTCTTTATCCACATTCCTAATTGCTTTGATTAAATTGGCTGACCAGCACTGCTTAACAATAGAAAAAAAAATGTAAAGTCAGTTTGGTTCTCTTTTCGCCAAGATTTAATGCTAAAAATATGTTTCTGTTTGGCTGCCTGAAAACGGAAAAGTACAAGATTGTTGTGTTGGTTGAGATAATCATAAATAAGGGAATAGGGAGAGAAAAATGTAAATTTCATGCAAATATTGTGTGCAAAAGTAAGACCGAAATACCTTCAACTTTTTGCACAGCGCTACAAGTGTGAATTGGTCCTTCAACAGGAGGAAGACTGCATTTTTGTTTTACCCCAATTCATATCTTACAGAATTTTGATATTCAGGCATTTGCATAATAGTCTTTACTAAACTTCTATCGAGCACTTCCCTAATGTGAGTTTTAGTATTTAATTAAATTTTTTATGTTTTTATATTTACAGTCCCCTAATGATGACCTCAGAAATCTGTCTTTATCCGGGCATGTTGGGTTTGATAGTCTACCGGACCAGCTTGTTAACAAATCAACTTCACAAGGATTCTGCTTTAACATATTATGTGTTGGTAAGTTAACTCCTTTTAATTTTTTTTGAAAGATTATGTAAATAAATTCATGCTTGGTTACAATTTTTAAAAAAAAACCCCAAAAAAACAACCTATTAACGTGCATTTTGTGAACTTTTTCCCCCCTAACAACCACAAGAACACAGAGGGATGCTATGTTTTTTTAATTGGAACAATTGTAATGTTCTAACATGTTTAAAAGGTAGTGTGAACATGATACATTCAAGCTGTTGAATCTTGACTTGTTTTACTTTAATGATTACCATATTTTTCTGACTATAAGACTATATCTCCTATCTGTACTGTATTGCTTACATCAGCAGAGCCCTGCTGATATAAGCAATGAAGGGCAGAGCTAGATGAAAGGGCTCTCTTATCTAGTTCTGCCTTTGTGAAAGCTGGAATGCTACCAGCTTTTCACACAGACAGCTGAACAATGTTTATCAGCCTGGCTCATAACACACTGAAGAGGAGAGGTCTGCCCATGGGTGGATCATTACTCTAGCTGTGTGTTAGCTCTGTGTTAGCTGGGCTGCTTAAACTTAACTCACAGACAGTGCAGATAGGAGATCTGTTATTTGCACTGTATTGGGAGTTGGTGACAAGCTACTGACCTTACATACAGCTCTACTGGTCAGGGCTAGAGTTAGGGAAGTTGTCAGAGACAGCTTCTTTAACTCTGCCCTGCCGGCCAGGGCATGGAGCTCTGGCCAAGAGTGTCGGGGAAAGCCAAGATATTTTTCAGCCATCAGACGCTCTGAAGTATAGGATGTGTCCTATACATTGGAGAATCTTATAGCCTGAAATATGTGGTATCGCAACTGGAGAAAAATATCCCTCTGCAATACCTTCTTTTGACACTAGATGTCTTCCAATGATCTCCTCTCATTAGTGCAGTGGTGCCCAACTGAGTTGATATGGAGGGCCACAAGTGCGGCCCTCAGCACCACTAAAGGGCCGCACATAACATTTTCGATCTATACTGACTTGCATATTCATTTTTTAATGAAAGAATGGCGTCAGGAGGCGGAGCTAGAAGACATTGTTTTTCATTTTTAAATAACACAACTTTTTAAATTATACTTCAAATGAAATGTCACCTTTTGGCCATGTCACCTTTGGCCGTATAACATTTGCCATGCCACCTTTGGCCCATGTCACCTTTCCCCCATGTCACCTTAGCCAAGTCATCGTTGTCATGTCACCTATTTCTATGACTAGGCAATAATAACATTGGTTGGATTTAATTGTGGGATTTTATGGGAGCATAAGAAATTACCTTCTTTCTGCTCCACGCCTACCAGCCCAGTATCAGCAGCAGGAAGTGGAGGAGAGGTGAGAACTGCCTTCCGTGCTGCTGATTGGTTGACACATGCGCCAATCAGTCCAGCCGGAAGCTGACAGGTTTCCTCAGCTCTCCTCTGCTGAAGGAACATCCCGGGCGAAGAAGCACCTCTACGGGATCGGCGGGCAGAGGGGCAAACATGTGATTGTCAGTAAGGGCACAGGCCGCAAGCGGCCGACCGTGGGGGGCTGCCAACTAACGGGAAACAGGCCGCGTGTTTGGCACCTCTGCATTAGAGAGACAGCGCTGACTGATACCCAGACTTCTTTAGAACTTGGGGCTGGCATCCCAGCACCTGTTCCTTGCCAGGGAGTTGGTGACCTCTTTATAATTGGAGCAAACTATTGTAGTGTTAGACGCTTTGTTGGTTTTTCTGCGGAGCTTGTTCGCCTATTTTTCTTGGTATCTATAAAATAGAACCGCACCCAATTCCTAGCATACAAATGCTAAAAAAAAAAAATCTTGGTTTAATGAGCATATATCGGATGTCCCTTTCACTCCATATCATGTGACTTCTCTGCTTGCTATTTTATGATGCTTGATATAGTTTAGACCCTATACACTTGCCCACATACAAAAACAAACCTGAACTTTGTTTTATTTACAGATTTGTTGCTTTTCATGGAGTGAGAGGGACATCTCATATATAGTTTTGTTGGTTTCCTGAAACCTACTGACCACACTTTAGATGCAGTGTCTGTTGTGAGTTCAACAAATATGTATTTGAAAATAAGAAATATGTAAGTTGCATCTGGTTGTTGGAATGTTCATTGTTGTCTTCATGTAAGATTATGGCTGACATGAAAGATATGATGAAAGTATCTGCTCTAACTTCAGTGTTAATTTAGTTATATTCCGTTCTAGAGCTAATGGAAACCTTTTATGTAAATAGCTTAAGCGATAATTATGTAGTAGTGGATAGAGCTAAGTAATGAACATTAACATGCTAAGTGCATGCCAACTGAAACTGAGGAAAA
Organism: Ptychadena robeensis; assembly: GCA_036250615.1. Taxonomy (NCBI): domain Eukaryota; kingdom Metazoa; phylum Chordata; class Amphibia; order Anura; family Ptychadenidae; genus Ptychadena; species Ptychadena robeensis. The sequence continues at coordinate 144,435,652 of CM070032.1, read as the reverse complement.
CTGCAGCTGCTGTATTTTATTGGCACAACTTCAGTCTGCATGAAATGTGTATGGTAATGTAAACATTTTTATCCTTTTTGTAGTAGATAATTTTATTTTCGTATCTAAATTCTTTTGAAAGTAGATAATTAGAATGACTTTTTCCCAATCGATAGATAACATCGATCAATCGTACTAACACAGAGTTTAATTGATTTATTTACGATCATACTATTACGATTGTTCGAATTACAATGGTAATACGAATGTGTTGTGCATGCGCTTCACAGTACGATCGTAAATCCATCGTCAGAAATTTGTACGATTGACTAAAATTGACCAACATGTTCAATCATTTTTTGATTGATCTCGATCACTTTTGGTCGATCATACCAAGAGGGCAGGAACCTATTTACATTCTATTCACTTAAAAAAACAATAATTGAACGTAAATATCGAACCATGTATGCCCATCTTTAGTGTTCCTCCGTCCCTAACTAGTCTCAACCTGTAGAAGGTGCATTTGTATTCTGGTGCCTCCTTCACCCTCCTAAACATTGGGCTCGTTCACACTATCTGTGCGTGCAGTTGTGTTTTTTGCAGATTAAAGCTACCACGACCCTTACCGGCAATAAAGACGCATTTTGAACTGTGCTGCCCTTGCGTCTCCCATACAAGTGGGGGATGCTTGCTCTGCTCCTGCAAAAATGCAAACTGCAGGGAGCATATTAATTAAGAATTAGCAGGATTTATAGATGTTGTGTCTCATGCTATCTTCCAAACCACATAAAATGCCATCTCCAAAATGAACACTGTTCCCAAACCCATGATGGTTTTCTCATGTCAGAGTGTGGCATTTGGCTGCTGTTGTTGCACTACTGAGAACAAACACCTTTTCCCCTCTTACTTCAGTGGTGCTCCTTTTGGATTCTGAAAATATTAAAACTATTATGACAACTTCAACCGAACAGCCCTACAACCAAACAGATGCATGCATCAATAGAGGGCCAATATTCTAACCCTGCTTCTGAAATATAAATATTAGGGATGATGCTTTGACCAGCAGAGGATGCCTGTCTACAGGCCTAATTGATGGAAACCATCCCAGCCTGCCCATAGAAGTTCAGTTTGTCATTTTTAGTGCAGCAAAGTGTCTGTCTGGCTTGTGAATACAATATATTCTGGTTGTAGTATGTAGCATGGATACCATAATTTTGTTTATGATGATCAAAACCCCAGTTGCTGCTGAGGTTGATGATTCATTTACAAGCTTACACTGTGTGGCCATGAATGGTAAGCCTTTCTTTTAAGTGTTCTGATGGGACAGTTTTATTGCTTGCTAATTTCTTAGATCTAGTTAATCCTAAAACTAGGAGTTAGAACCCGTACTTGTAATATGTGCCTTAAGAAGTTTTAGAGTAATTCATTACTGTGACAACCCTCACATGTCTGTCCACAGACATGTGGTTTACAAGCACCTGCTTGAATTGAGCATAATTTATGCTCCTCAGCATTAAAGTGGGAAAGCGTGTCAAATGCACAATTTCCACTGACAAACTCTGGAGCCTCAAAAGTAAAAAATGCATGTCTGTGGGTTTGATCTAAATAAGCAAACACCTGGTTGAACTACTGGGCTGACCACAATGATACTTGCATAGCAATTATTGTTTTTTTTTTTTTTGTTTTTTTTAGGAGAAACAGGTATTGGAAAGTCTACCTTAATGGACACTATATTCAATACAAAGTTTGAAAGTGAACCAGTGTCTCACAGCGAGCCAGGGGTCCGATTAAAAGCAAGAAGCTATGAACTTCAAGAAAGTAATGTTCGTCTGAAGCTAACTATAGTTGATACTGTAGGATTTGGGGACCAGATCAACAAAGATGATAGGTATGTACAAAATAGAAAAACCTTGCATATGCTGAAATTTTTTTCAAAGGGTTCCTTATTGGGTGGTTCACCGAAATCTGATGCCTTCAAAATAAAGCTAATGTTAAATAGTTACTTTTTGTTTTGGTATATAAGGGGAATTGTTTTAGAAGAATTATCTCCATAATTAGTGATTTTTCTTCTCCCTCAACTAGAACTGCTGCTAGTTTTGTGCCCTACAAATTTGCCCAATTTTATTGATTTGTAATTCGATCCGTAATAAGTCAAATTTCACATGTGTGCATTGTATGCTTGGTATTGGGGTGATGGGGTTTTGTTAACAGGCACAAAAACTACTGATTACTTGGCAGTAGGTTGAACCCTTTTTTTTTTTTTTTTGTTAAAGACTTAAAGCGGTTTTAAACTCAAAATATACATACATTAAACAGACAAAATACTCACCTGTCAGCTGTTCAGATGCTGGGAAACTGCTACACAAAAAGCCCCCACACTATGCTCCATTCATTTGCTTGCAGTTCTCATGCCTGCATCTTAGATCCTGGAGAGGTGCAGAGACTCCTGGGGGGGGGGGGGGG
>CM070032.1:144396716-144433110 GCA_036250615.1 Ptychadena robeensis | reverse complement strand
GGACTAAAATCTCCTGGGCGGGCCGCCCGGCCAATCTGCTCTGGGGAGAACACTGCTGACGTATAACCAGGGCACGTTGGTCCTATGTCATTATGACACGTCCATTGATTATCAATGGATGCCTCTGGTGTCAAGTCTCTGTTGATGTCGATGCAGAGCTTGTATACATGTTTTGAAATATTGCTAGACAATATATTTTTTTTTTTTTTATCCCTGTTTCAGGGGACAGCAAGTGATGTTACTACCTGAGACTCAAATCATTTTTTTATACAGATTTTATATTTAATCAAAGGATTTTAAAAGATTTGTGAAAATGTAAACAAAATTGTTAAACTTGCAGAAAATACTAGAATTAAAGGGTTGTAAATTTACTATTGTCAGTGTTTGGGGGAAATGTTCTGACTGATAATGTTTCCCCAAAACAATCATAAACATTTACTTAAAATCCATATCTATGTTTTATTTAACATTTGAAAGAACATTCACCTAAATTCCAGTATCCAGCTGACACAGCTGCATTCATCAAAACGTTGCTGCATATTTGCACATTGAAGACGTTCTGACCTCCAACAACCCTTTATCTCCCTTTTGTTTCCTTGTATGGTCAAAATGATCACATCAATCAAAAGTGGTGCTTCCACACCGCTGTCCCATGGGTCTTTGCCTGTTGAAATAGCGAACCCATAAGGAAGTCTGGTCAGGAAAAGGCAATAATACAGTGCTTCAACGTGAAGCTTTTTTATTATATATTATATCATAGCTATATTTAGCTGTTAGTTTTTATGTCTGTTTTTGTTTTTGAAGATATATATCTTATCTATATATATACAGTATATATAATGTATATGTGAAAATTATGTAATTATGCTTGCTGACTTTGTAAATTAACCTCCTGGTTGTCTCAGCTGATAATACTCACCCTGAGTTAACTACTTAAAAACTCACCTGTCCAACAAATTCCCTTGGCCTTTCTTCTGAGGGGTTGAAGTTAGGCAGTGGCATTGACCTCCATGTTAATGGGGGGCGTTTTTTAGAGCAAACCTCTGGCCTTACCAGTGACATTGGAGAGGTTTCCAGAACGTCCCGGAGGGTAGGAGATCGTGGAGGTTAATTGCAAAAGCCCCTAAAACGTCTTCATTGTCAAAATTAGGTTGTGGGTACCTACATTTTTTGCATGATGCGATGCACCCCATAGTTTTCGAAAGAAAATTTAAAAATTGGAGACACAGCCATTCAGATATTGTGTGTGTGTGTGTGTATATATAACGAATGTTCCAGCAAAGTAGGCAGGAAAGGACCATGCAGTGTTCACTCCAGCAGAGAGTGCATGGCTGAAACTTTAGCATGTGTCTAAACACTAGCAGGACCTATTCTCCGAACACACACATATTTTACAATCTGGCACTGAACAACTTGCCCACAAGCAGCTATTTATATATGGTAGGAGATATGAGTGAGTCACAAAATGTATTTATTTATTGCAATGTAGAATCTTAATGTAAATCCATAACTCATGCTATCGAATTGTAAAACGTGTCTCTCCATAAGTCAATGTGTTTAGAGAATGTGTACTGCTAATGCAGCTAATCTCATTCTTGGCAGTGGCTTTTTGGCTTAGCTGGAGGGAATTGAACAATTTTCAGCCTTCTGCATTTGATGCAGGAACATTCACCCATTGATTTTAATGGTAAAAATACTGAAATAAAATCCAATAACGTCCTAAAACAAAGGTACATTTGCTGTGAGTTCTGTGCAATTTCCATTCCTAGGCTTATACTCAAGTTGTTTAGTTTTTCCAGGGGTTCCTTGGTAAAATGATGTACCTCGCATTTATTTAGATTAACTTCTACTCAAGTATTTACAGTGTGTATTGTTCTATTGGTATAGTGTGAATATGGGAATTAAGTCGATTCAGTATGTATTGAGTTGAGTACATTGAGTATTTAATATGCAAGAGTATTCTGTGTAAAGGTGGCCTGATGGCTCTAAATGCTGTTCTAATTGAGCGCAGCTAAAGTTCAATGTTTAGAAGGCTTAATACATCATATCTATTGTGCCCAGGGTTCCAGCTGCCAGTTTGGGTCACTGTGATAAAATGATTATTCATATATAGGTTTTGTTTATAGCACAAACACATTATGCAGAGCTTTACTGAGATCATAGCCATATCTCTTACTTGTTACTAATTTTGAAGGAAATCCTTTAAACATACGTATGGTTTTAGAGTTTTTGAAAATCCCTACATATATTGCTCCAAGTGTGGTCCATAAGACTGCTAACCATAAGTTATAATAAAATATATTTGCATGCTTTTCATATGATTTTTTTTTTTTTTTACCAGAGAAGCATAAATCAACCTTAAATCCATTGTACTATGTTTTATTGTAGCTACCGTCCTATTGTTGAGTACATAGATGCTCAGTTTGAGGCATACCTTCAAGAAGAGCTGAAGATCAAGAGGTCACTTTATAACTACCATGACACAAGGATTCATGCCTGCCTTTACTTCATAGCTCCTACTGGCCATTCATTGAAATCCCTGGACTTGGTAACAATGAAGAAACTTGACAGTAAGGTTCGTGTTCCTTTTTAGGCAAGATTTCTTGGGTATTTCTTTTTTGCAAATACAATGTCCCATAAAGTTGGTAAATATATAATAGGTAAGGGAAAAGTTAAAGAAACTTTTTAAAGACTTCTTTCACTCGTTTTTCATTTCCATCTTCTCTTCTATCAAAATATAGCAGACCAATATTGGCATCCAATGCATTCTTTACTGGTCTAGATGTTTATGCCACCGCCCCTATTACTTGTGTAGGCATCAAGACAGAACTACTAAACATTGATATTATTTTGTAATAAAAGTTAGGGTTTTTTGCTTTATGGTGTCCAACTTTTCCTCAAATACAGGAAGTATCTGAGGACTGGGTAAATCAAGCTACAGCAGCATTCATTATAGATTTTATGTCCGTATTGTATTTTTTTTTTTGTGGGGGCGGGGTTGTTTTTAAAGCTATGTTTTTGGTTTTTGCAAGTCTTTATTAACACAAGGAATATATTTGATTTGATTGTCTTTTTTCATCACTGTTAATATTAACATGTTTTGTTTTTGTTTTTCACAATTGAAATTTTTTTTTATTGTAAATAAATACAAACCATCAATAATGTGAGCCATGTCAGTAGAGATGAAAATCACAGTGCATGAGTCAAAAGACTACCAGAACAAGAGCGGCTTCCTACTAATAATGTTTCAAAGTTGTTTTTTGCTTGTTGTTGTTAACTCAATGAATTTTTTAAGCATTTCTTTATTAAGACAAAACACTAAAACAAATTAAAAGAGGAAAAAGTGATTTAAACACTGCTTATATTACAAACTTTAGTTCTTTTATCCTCAGTTTGTTTTTGGTTTTTTTTTTTTCTTTCTGTGTGTGTTTGATTTGACATGTCTAGTACATTTCTTTGTATGTTTAGGAGTCCTCTACTATATAGTAAGTAAATTGTGTTTTTCCACATAAGTGTTAAAACTATGTGCTCTCAGTAAACAGTGAAAGAATTTGCAGAAAATGGCCTGTTTTTTTCACATACATGTCAGTAGCTTGTGGGGGTTTTCCTGCACAATGCTGTGCATTGTCTTTGGGCTTTTAATTGACTCATTTTAGATTTTGGGGAAAAAAGGAAACCCCATACTTTCTGGTATATTGTCACAGAATTTTTATCCTGCCTATACCAACAGCTAAAACAGAAAAGTACTTTGACTATAGGTAACAGCAGGGTGGATTTGATTTAAATCACAGAAGTTGAGGATGGCATAAGCACATCACCTCAAATTTCCCCTTGGATAGACATGGGTGAGGGGACACAAAAGCAATACATTTATTATACACAGTGCCAGAAATCAAGTAATGACCATCATATCAATCAAAAACAATGCGCAATGTTGTGAATGTATACATCTGTACACGTGCTTAGACAATTAAAATAGTCCAAATGGCGCAAATTTCACCCCAACGCTCATTTAGTTGAAGACTTCTTCAGGGGTACGATATGTAATTTCATATTCCAAATCTCCATAAAACAAACAGCCAACACAAGGGGATCAGTCATATTGAATAACCAAATCCACAATAAAGTGGACACAGCCCCTCAGGGGTCACTCACGTCCATAGATCAATATTGGGGGAAAGACCCAATTTCTCAAGGTGGTGTCCCCACTGCACCGACAACAGTGGGGAAGGGAGAGACAGACAGGCACATAAATGCCGTGGTGATCTGCGTACAACAAGATCGATTTTTAATACATTTACTTTGGTAAACATGATCAGCTGATGTTTGGGTCGGTCTTGTTATGCAGATCACCAGTGGGGACGCCATCTTGAGAAATCATGTCTTTCCACCCTATATTGATCTATGGATGTTAGTAACCCCTGAGGGTCTGTGTCCACTTTTATGTCAATTTGGTTATTCACTATGACTGATATCCTTGTGTCGGCTGTTTGTTTAATGGAGATTTGGCCGATGAAATTACATATTGTACGTCCGGAAGAAGTCTTCAACGAAAAGCGCGTTGGGGTGAAACTTGCGCCATTTGGACTATTTTTATTGTCTAAGCACTTGTACAGGTGTGTACATCCGCAAAAGTGCGCATTGGTTTTGATTGATAAGATGGTAATTTCTTCATCTTTTGCACTGTGTATAATACATGTATTGCTTTTACATATTAAGTGGTCCTTAAAGTCCCCTCGCCCTTGTCTATACATGGGAAATTTTGGGTGATGTGCTTATGACATCATCAACCTCTGTCTGTTGTGTTTGGGATGTCGGCCGCTATACATCTGAGAGTTTAGTTTTATTGATTATAAAATCTTACAAACACCTCTGGAAGAGCATGACATTGTCAATGGATTAATGGAATTTTTTTACCCAAAAAATTTAACATATGTAGCCTTATTTTGAAAAATTAAAAACCAATCTTTATTTAATCATGGAATAACCTTATGATGGTAATATATTTCCTCAAAAAGTATTTTATTTTTTAAAAATTCAATTTAAATCAAAAAAATCCTATTATTTTTTTTTTCTTCATTGATTTTTATCCACCCTGGGTAACAGGCTGACTAGGCCTTCTTTTGTCATCTAAAATGACCTAGTCTGTAATTCTGCATATTTAATGCTATACATTTTCACCAAAGAGGGCAATAAGGGCAGTTATAAAATTACAAGTTCAGGGGAATTGGGAAAAGGGGAAAAAACTGTCTGAATTCATAAATAATCAAAGACAAAGTGAGATCCCATCACCATAAGCAGGATCCTGAGGATTTAAATTGGTCAATCTGAATTAAGGCTTACTATATAATAATACCATCAATATCTTTCAATGACTCTCCTTTACATCTGTCCCTCTTTTTATCACTGACTGGCAGGCCCGGTAACCCATTGTTACCTTTAGGGTGCAAATGCTACGTTATAAAAAAAAAAAAAAAAAGTTATTGTATTTCATGGCAAAAGACAGAGACTTTGTAATTGTTTGTGTCTATGGCAGAGCTATTTTTTATTTATCACTTGCTCCCCCAAAAAGAAGTGTGTAAGTGTGTATAAATCTAAAAAAAACAAACCGTAATAATAAAAAATGCAGGCATTCTGTAATTCTTCCCTGCACTTGTTAATGTAGGATTAGCTGATTTGGGTGAAATTAAACTTATGTCAACAACAAAAACCTACTTATAACTAAAAATTCATATATGCCTGTTTTTCGTAAGATAGTACATTGAAGTCATTATTGTTCCTTTTTCTTTCTTCCCTCAATAAACAGACTTGCATTAGTTCCCCAGAGAATGCTAAATTCAAATCCAGGAGTTTGAAGTGGCATCCATATCGCAGCAAACATCCCTATCTGAGCTCTCAATAAGCAAGTGTTGATTGGTCAGGATAGACTTTTCCTGCCTGATCATTGTTTATGTGGGAAAGGCCTCTGCTGGGTCTGTAGAGCCATCACCCCTCCTCAAAAGCCACAGGCATGCATATTTCCCTGATGTAATTGTGTGGGTTTCCACCACCATCTGTTAAAAATAAAATAAATAAAAAACTTTTTTTGACCAGTTTCTGCACCAGGATCAGGAATGTCTTTGGAAATATTAGGTCATTGTTTATAATATAGATCCAAACTCTTTGTAGATCAAACAAATCCGTCCTAATGTCAGATCTGTCTGGAAGTTGCTGATACAGAGAATATGCACTTATGGCCATTTTCTACTTTAGGTGAATATCATTCCCATCATTGCAAAAGCGGACACCATTGCCAAAAATGAGCTGCACAAATTCAAAAGTAAAATCATGAGCGAGCTGGTCAGCAATGGAGTGCAGATCTATCAGTTTCCTACAGATGAAGAGACCGTTGCAGAGATCAATGCAACAATGAGTGTAAGTTATAGTTAACTTTCATATTTGCCAGAAAATGTTGTATATGGTTCTGACAGAATACCTTTAGAGGAGCTGTAGTATGGTTCCTATTCAGTTGACTAATTATTCTTGGAACTGTCACAAGGCTGGAAGCTCACAACCATCAAACATATATGAAAAAAAGATAGTACCTTTCAATGGACATAACATAATTTGTCTGGTTTGTCCACAACCTTTTACCTATGTAGTATACATTACATTATTCTGGATGAGTAATTGAATGCATTCGTTTTATTATCTGCTTTCTTACCATATCTATAAATATATTGTGAACATCTCAAGAGGTGCCCCTACATACGTGTATCGTGTGTAACTCATTCCTTTGCTTTTATTTCTTAAGGCTGAAATGTAAAACCTTGCAAGGGTGATGGCTAAAAACTTTCTTTATATACAGATTGTGTTTTTTAAACTTCTATTGTTTTTCTACTCTGTCTTTAGCATATTGCATACTTTATCACAGCCTTTTCTTAGGTTTAGATGTGTGGTTGCAGGCTCACGACCATGCTATCTTAGCCTTAGAATTTCCAAAATGTAAGAAAATAAAAGCGGTTTTTGTTTTATAGGTACACCTTCCGTTTGCAGTGGTCGGCAGTACTGAAGAAGTAAAAATCGGCAACAAAATGGCTAAAGCAAGGCAGTATCCTTGGGGTATTGTTCAGGGTATGTAGTTTGTATGTAGTGTTTTGTGTTCTTCTTTTGACTTTTATTACAAAAAGAGAGCATTGAATTGTGGTCTGCATATGGAAAGATACTTGCTTATGTGACTATACCCGTAAAGTCATTTTAAAGCCAATTTTTTAAATGTATTTATCTTCAGTTGAGAATGAGAACCATTGTGATTTTGTGAAGTTACGAGAAATGTTAATACGTGTAAATATGGAGGACTTGAGAGAACAAACGCACGCGAGCCACTACGAGCTGTACAGGCGCTGCAAACTTGAAGAAATGGGATTCAAGGATACTGACCCCGATAGCAAGCCCTTCAGGTAATCATGGAATCTTTTTCACTTAGCTGCCAGTTACCTCAACCAAAAGAAAAAGGCAGACCATTGTCATTCTATTATCCTGACATAAACGATGTGACCTAATTCTTATAGCTATACAAAGGAAATGGAAGGACATTCCTTGGGCTGTGCAGTAGAAGTAAGAATTTCCTTTCCTCAGCAGTAAAAGAAAATGTAAATGTTCAGCGCAGGTTATAGCAAAACAAATACCTCAGTTCTCTTACATCTGTGATAATGTTTCCATGAAAGCCTATATTTATCATGGTCAGCTGAGCTAGTGGTACACCATATGATTTGCTTCTGTGATTACATGTACTGTGGGTTATTTGCTGTTTTACCACAGCAGCTGTAAAGCATTTAAGGAATTTCTGACTGACTTCCTGCATGCCTGAGGCCTCATCTGGCCATATTAGGCTTGGAAATAATGTAGGCCCAACTTGTTAGTTTTCTTATGGGAAACACTCTGGCAATTCAATGTTGTTTCCATTGGGGGGCTTATGTGTATGTTTAAAACAATAAAAACATTTAATCCTGTCCCATGTATAGACATTTAGTGCCTGCTGTGTCATAGCTGGATGTGTATATACCATCAGGAGATAGATAGACCCTAGCACCAGTTTAAGGTTCTGGGAAACCAAGGGTTTTTTGGCACAAGAGGAGTTACAAAGAGGGGTCTATATAAAGGTCTTTATTAGACATAGGACCTATTACACTGTACATCAATAAAAATCAATATCTTTAGTCATCATACCCTTTCAATTCCCCATATTGTGCCCTAGCAGCAGAATACCCACATTAAATGTGCATGGCTCTAATCTTTGTGAAGTTTTTTATCCATACGATTCATTATATAGAGATGGATATAGCCAACAGTCTTCAGTTAGACTTGAGGTTTCAAATACAATCCAATTTACTTTTAAATGCTAACATATGAATAAAAAGCTCAAAATAAAGTGGGGGTTAACATACCAACTAATTGTGTCTATTAACCAGTTGCCATTATTGCAAAAAACTTTCACAGTGGTGGTGGAGGTACTTGAAATACTATAGTTATGTTTTGCTAATGTTAATTACCATAGCATTGAACTCCTGGCCTGTGAAGTCTATTTGACTCTATTGAGCTCACCTCATTATTGAGCACCTAATGTGTCAATTCATTGCGTTCATGTGGACGCGGATGGCTCGGACCAACGTATTACGAACTCTGACAGGCTATAAAGACATCCTTGTCATAACCCCATTGCTGTCAATGGGTGGCTTGTGCACTTGGCTAAAATCCCTGCGTTCAACGGCCCTTTAATGCAAACTTGCATTTTAATCTTCAATTTCCATGTATAAAACCTGTATTAAAAAGGTACAGATTAAAAAAGATTGGCTATACTCTCAATCTTTTCTGGGTTAATGTTACCAGTAAATCTAGGTATGGTGCTGAACTAGCCACGTCTGTCTTAAATAAATCATGAAGTATTAGTAAATAGAGATCAGGAAGATGGATAACTGTGTAAAAAGATTCCAAAGTTTACTGTGAAGTGCGTAGGAGTTTAATAAAGTGAACTAAACTGTGTTGTAGACTTCTTTCAAATCCTATTCGACAGAAGTATTAACTGTTCTAATGCTGATGACTATAATTGTAATAGAACTTGTAGTGTTCTTTTTATATACATGGTCATAGGTTTGAGAGGAATGTACTACTGTGTGTTCCAGTATTTTTCCACAGATAGTGAAGCAACTGGATATGCTTAATATACAAAAACAAATGTGTGACTTTTATTTGTTCTTTTGGGTTAACAGCCTTCAGGAAACATATGAAGCAAAGAGGAATGAATTCCTTGGGGAACTGCAGAAGAAGGAGGAAGAAATGAGACAAATGTTTGTCATGAGAGTGAAGGAAAAGGAAGCTGAACTTAAAGAAGCTGAGAAAGAAGTAAGAAATGCATGGCCAATTAACACTGGATACTTTGATGTGCTTATTATTTGTCTGTAAAATACTACAGATGAAAGAAAAGTATTCAAAGGCATAAGCCTTAACAGGAAATGAATGGAGGAAGACATAAATAAATGTCTGTTTTGTGTGCACAAATCACAGGCAAGGCAGTTGGGTATTTTTGCATTTGAAATGTAAATGTTAAGGATTTTTAATTTACCTAGCACATTATGGTTTTATTTACAGGTAAAGTTTTATCTTTTTACTGGTATTTTTGCACATCTTCAGGCTATGTTACACAATGACCTAGACCATAGGTGGGCAACCGTTTTCACTGGTGGGCCATTAAGGTTTTTAAAATTTGACAGAACTGGTATAGGTGTCCTTATTTTGGTAGCCCAGACAGGAAATAAATAAAAAAAAGTGCATATGTGTGTATGAAAAATATAAAAATAAATATATATATTATATAAGTAAGAGAGGTAGTAAGCATAACCAAACATTCTATAGCAGGCATACTAACAGGCAGCAGCGCTGATGCCCACAAGGAGGGTGGGAAGTTAGAAGGGAGAGTAGTGCCCCACTGAACGCTTGTGCAAATGGTGTGGGGTGGGAAAATATAAGGGAGGGGGACATTACACTTACCTGATCGTGCTGGAAGTAACGTCGCGTGTCACTTCCCATTTGGAATGTGCACACCGGTACTTCCACTTTTCAAATACAGGAAATGTCACTTGCAATGCCATTTCGGGGGTCGCGGATTTAAAAAGGTTGAGAACCACTGCTCCAGACATTCTCTACTTATTGCAGTGAATGATAGGAACAAGGGCCCAATTTAAAGACTAAAGGGCCCCGGCTGCCCATAGCTGACTTGGATATAGTTCACACCAGAATAATCTGTATGCAGTTCTGGTATACTGCAAAACTCTGACAGATAAACTAACCTAATGTTTTAAGAGAAGCAAACTTAATACTGTAGTTTTCTTTTTAGCCTTTTCTTTACCAGGCTGCACTGCATATTCTTTATTACACTTCCATTATCTTCAGTTATAGCTTTCTTTTTTTCACTGCATAGCTCATCTTTTTTTTTTTTTTTCTAATGCTGTTCCATCAGCTCCATGAAAAGTTTGACCTCCTTAAGAGGACTCATCAGGAAGAGAAAAAGAAGGTGGAAGACAAGAAGAAGGAGATCGAGGACGAAGTCAGTATGTTCCAGAAGAAGAAAGCAGCCACACAACTCCTCCAGTCACAAGCACAGCAAGCTGGATCCCAACAAACCAAGAAAGACAAGGACAAGAAAAAGTAAGACACCCTGTGACCTTTCTCCCATCTCAGCCACTGGCTTTGGCATGAATGTGGCTTCCTGCCATCTTCTCATCTTCATATTGGGAAACTGGTCTTATTTACTTTTATTTATTTTTAATTTTTTATATTTTTTTATACAAAAAAAAAACTTTATGCATACAAAAGATTGGGAGTATGAAATAATTGGATGAAGAAAAATATGTAGATACAATTTTTTTTTTCTTTTCCACTCCTACTTGTACATACAAGGTGAATCCGTGTATTTTTGGGAAGCCAGGACAGAACACCCCTAGAGTATAGCATGTATAGCAGTTTGATGTCAAACCTCCATAGTTGAGAAGCTGGAAAATGTTGTACCATGTAGCTATGTACTATGATATACAGTTGTTGCACCTGGTGTTGGTGAATAACATACCTAAGAACATGTTTAATTGACTAAGGGCCAATATGTGCTCGACTTCTAACAACCATGGCAGTGTACAAATTCATCCCCCATAAAGACTTCTGTATTTAAAATGAAAAAATGGAAAGATTTTAATCACATTAATTTTAAGTTTCCTGAAGGATTTATTTTTCAGAAAAAGAAACTTTATCCTGGACCAAGTACTGTGTAGTGCATGGGTAGTGAAGTTCAGAAATATTATGAGGCCTTAAATGTGGTTCTTGCAGTGAGACTTTTACTTCCTAAACAATTGTGCTTGTCCTTCTGCTTAGAATTCAATTCACATTCCTAGTCTATTGCTTGCCTCACATTGAATTAAAGCCGTTTTAAACACAAAATGAAAAAAAAAAACATACATTAAACATACACAATACTCATCTGTCAGCAGTTTACATCCTGGAAAACTGCTACAGAAAAAATACTTGCCTTCCTCATGTTTTCATTCCTGGCGCCCGCATCTTAAGTACTGGCGAAACAAAGCCCCTTCTGCCTCTCATTACTGCAGCTGAGCAGCCCTCCACAGAGGTCCCAAATGCCCTCCTGCTATCAGAAAAAGTTTTTTTCTCTCCATTAGTATAGTCTGCGAGGTGGTAGGTCTGCTTTAAGTGCTGTAAATATTTTATTAAAGTTGCTTTCTTAAAAATTTTTTATTTTTTTGACCAAAAGTTCCAGTGCACTGCACATTTCAGGTGCTCAACCTTTTTTTTCTGATGAAGTCATTGAAGGATGATGTGGCTACTTGTTTTGTATCTCTACTTTAAGCCCCCATACACGTTCCGATTTTTCGTGCGAATTTTGCCCGACCGACCAACGGGGTCGGGAGATTAATCGATCGGGAGATTAATCGGATTCGGAATTAGGTATCGGTCGGGACCGCTTCGGACCTGTCCGTAAATTTTGGCTGATCTCCTGTTAATAAATAGTGTTAGGCTGATCGATCGGTGATAATTCGAATTCCGATTTTTCACGCCAGCCGACCGACCATAACATTTAAGGTGAAAATCGTGTGACACGATCGGACGAAAAATCGGTCGGGAGAATAATCGGAACGTGTATGGGGGGCTTAACAGTTAGAATTAGATACTTTTTCATCAAAGGCTTTGTTGCATTGTCTCCAGACTGCATTTAAAGTTTTGGTCATAAAACAAAATCTCCTCACTCCACAACGGACTTGTGTAAGCTTCCTTTTTTGGCAACACATATTTTCCAAGCAGGAATTGCAACAGCTCTGGTAGACAGGTGTTACTTTCCACTATTGACAATAATGGGTAGTATTTAAAAAATAAAGCACAGATATCATAACATACCACATAATTAGGACTATGAGACACACTTTCCCCCAATAATCAGTGGGAAAAAATGAATGAGCATTCAGAATGCTTGTATTATATTGTGAGAGCTCTGTCAGGGAGTGGACCGTAGCACCCGCTCACATACAGAGACCTTTAGAGAGGGGGTCTGTACATCCATCCATACATGGATCATCCGTCTGCAGCTTTCACAGCAGCAGGCAGACCTTTCCCTGTTCAGAGCTGTATGTGAGCAGACCAAAGCGGTCTTCTTACATACAGATCTGCAGACGGATGATCCCTCCCTGGACGTATCATCCCTCTGTTTGTGATTGGCAGCTTAATGCCTGCCATACACATGCCGATTAGCAGCTGATTTTTCCGCTAACCGACGGGCGTGCGCGCATGTCGGATGTTCTATGGCCGATGCCAGCCGATGCCATTAACTTCAATAAAGACCGGCGTCTTCATTGAAGATAATGGCGGGCACACAAAGGGTGCCCGGCCGATTGAAGCAGCCCCGGAATGCACCATGATGACTTCATCGGAGCTCTTCTGTCTGCACCCGTCTGTGGGTGTATGGCAGGCTTTAGTCTTCATATCTAAAGCTCTGCAGAACGTGCCAAGGAGGCAGGGGAAGTCATGGTTTTTACTCCAGCTCTGCAGTTCTGTGATTATGAGATGCCCCGCAGTATAAGGTGTGTCCTATACAGCAGCATACACTCAGCACACAAAAGTTAATGGTATACATTGTATAGTGACAATGGTCACTAGAGGGCACAATCTTCATTTCAACGACATAAGTCGTTTGTCAAAGTACAGCACTTTTATATAGTTTTAGTATTCCCATCCGTTCATGTTCTTGTGACAATGGCCAAACGGCAAACGTAGAATTTAATTAGTATGAAGAGAGGAAAACTAGTGGAGGTAAAGGAATGGCAATAACAAGTAAATCCGCTGCTAGTTTTGTGCCCAACAAACCTGCCCAAATTCATTGATCAATAATTATTTGGTTGTCGTTCCCAAAACATACCGTACTTGTGTGTTATATTCTACTATTTGGTGTAGGGGTAATAAAGCTAGCCATACACGGCACGGATTCCCTGGCTGATCGATTCAGCACCCGATGGATTCCGGCGATTCCGCCGGCATCCACAGGTGAGAACGATCAGCCAATTAGGGAATCCGATCGTGGCAGCCCACCTTGTACGGCCGGATCCGGGAGGGATCCGTGTCCGATGGCTCGCCTCCCGGACCGCAACGCCCCCTGATCAGAGCAGAATCGGACCGAAAAGACCAACAGGTTGGTTCTTCCTCGGATCCGATTCTGTGCCCCTGATCCAGCGGATGCGATCGGACGGGCAAGGTGGGCTGCAGGGGATTCTGGCACGATGGATCCGCATGCACGCGCCCGGAATCCATCGCGCCAGAATCCGGCACGAATCCGTGCCGTGTATGGCAGCCTTAAGAAAAGTAATGAAGGATAAGCAAGGAATATATGGTAAGTTTTTCACAGATTTTAGCACAGCCAAGCGTCGTGTGCATTCATGGTGCTCAGCTGTGCTAAAATCTGTGCAAAAATCAACCTGTGTATTCAAAAGATCTAGCTCGGCCACAAGGGAATCCAACATGTTGAAAAACCCTGTTCGATATCCTATACTTTGGATGGGGACTGCGGGTCGTCGCGTTGCTTCGGAGCTGCCACGATATTGACATCATCATGCTGCTGCCCAGAATTCTTGAACTGCTCAAATATTGAGCCGTATATCCCTGCCGTTAGTTCTAAGAAGAGACTTGGTACTAACTTATATCTAGAGCTGTAATCCTCTGTGCAGCTTTGTG
The DNA here is from genome assembly GCA_036250615.1 of Ptychadena robeensis. Lineage (NCBI taxonomy): Eukaryota > Metazoa > Chordata > Amphibia > Anura > Ptychadenidae > Ptychadena > Ptychadena robeensis. The sequence goes on along the minus strand of CM070032.1, from coordinate 144,418,851 downwards.
CTCTAGTGATGTACGTTTAGTTAACAGGCACAAAAGCTACTGATTACTTGGCAGATTGTTTTATAATTATGTTAGCTTACAAAAGTACTGTAAATGTTCCAGCAAAACATTTAAATTTAATGATTGCCCAACTCCTTGGTGGCTAATTGCGGAAATTTCAAATCTCTTTCCTTAATGGAATATAATATGTTGGCTCCAGTTGAATACTGTTTAAAATTAGACCTTTAATTTATTTTGGAAGTATTTTAGACTTGGAAGTGAAATGTAAATCTGAAATGTAAATCTGGAGGTAATCCACCATGCTACCAGCACAGGCTATTTTATCTTTCACAGCTACAGCTAAAAATAAAAGCAGCATATTACTATAGAATAAGCTTGTCTGCATTGGAACAATACATTCACGGGGTTAAACAGGGCTTGAAGTTTTTCTTAACACTACACCTGCTGTCAATATATTTGGTATATGTGTCAAGCTCGATATGAACAGCTAGCCTACTAGATGTATACATGTCTAATATCTTTTTCATTAAATTCCCTCCCTTGTCTTTTTATAAAAAAATTTCCTCCTTGTCAATCTCAAATTCTTATTGGTTATTGCTTGTAATTTCTTTCTTCTGATTCTCTCTAGCATAAATTCTCCTGGTCTTTTGATGATAGTCAGTGATATTCAGCATTACAAAATGAAGGTTCTTATTCCTTAACAGGAAATCTTTTTCTAAATGATGCATCCAATTTGTATCAATTGTTCTTTCTGTCATTATAATAGTGTAACACGTGTGACACAATATTGTGCAAAATGTATTTTATCACTGAGATTTTGGCAATTCTATAAACATTTTAGCAGCTAGAGGTGTGCAGTAATATGAGCTTGGCACATGAACCATTAATTGACTTGGCTGGACAAGAATTGTGTGTTTTTTCTTGATTTAAAAATATGATTTAAGGTAGGACCGTCTCTGAAAATGAGTGTTGCCTTGGTGTTGTGTTTTATTTTATACATTTATCTTTTATTTCAAGTTTTCTATTTCTAATGTGAGTGTTTTTCTGTATGTCTCCCCCCTTTGTGTGTCTTGTTTTTGTTTGTTTCTTTGAATTTACAGTGCAAGCTTCACATAAAGTGTGCCAAGCCCAGGATTTCCTACCATTCACCTGCTTTTTGCAGTAATGTGTCCCTGCCATTTGTGTTCCTCGACACAGATCACTAATCACTCACTAAACACATCATGTTTGGCTGCACGTGGGAGAGACTGCGTGTACTTGGACTCACTGTTTTGTTGCTGGAAAGTGAATGTTGCCAAGCCTGGCCTGCTCCGAATGGCAAACAAATTGTGCCTCTGCTGGCTAGACCCATCTTATCTTTGAAGATTTTGCCTGCATGTATTTAGAATGGACCCCTCATCTGGACTGCTCTTCGGATACCTGATAAAATGGCCGCTTTTAGTCAGCTGACTAATGAGCAGTCTGAGCGTTCATTCTTAATATTCTTTAACTAGGTATTTGCTTATTGTGTTGATATCGTCTCATTTAATTTGTTAAAAGTATTCATTCAAATTGTATTTTAAAATCCTGCATCTCTAATTCTCCTGATACACCAGTGTGAATTGTTCCACTGCCAGCTTTGCATACCTAATTTGCTGAAATCACCGTAATGCAAAACTCTTCACACTGGTTGAGGCTGAACTTACAAAAATAAACCAAAACGAATTTGGTGCTGCTAACTCTAAGCATGTAATGGCAAAGAAAAGGAAAAGTCCACTTCCCAGCCAATAAGCCTGCATTTCATCTTTTAGGGAAATATTGCTTATGCCAACATTGTAGGTCTTGGCTTACTGCAGCAGCTAAATGCTTTGTCCTGGGCCTATGTTTCACTGTGGTGCACTGCGGCAAGGCAATGGCTTACAGAGCAACAAGAACCTTCCTGTTTTATAAGCATTTCAGAGCTCCAATTAAAAGTAGTTTGTAGGAATTCCTCCTCTGTACATTTGCTGTAGAGGACATGATGTGTGTATGTATGTGTGAAGAAGCGCCTTGACCCCTTGTCCATTGCTGTTCTTTTACATTTAAGCGTAAGCTCCCCTACATTGCCATCCCAAGCAGATGTTGTATTGGCATCCATGGTAAGAAAACAGACTAAACTGTGTCTTCTCTTTTCATGCCGTTCTTCCCTGGACAGCTCCTTACCCTTTCTGATACATTCCAAGAAGTGGCGACCCATGTTTACCTATTGACCTCTGGATTTCTTTCTCTTCTGATGCTGTTTTACCTGCTCCTTTCTGCTCCTAGCTAGGTAGCCTGTCTCTTTTTTCTTGTTCACAAGCTCGCCTGGATCACTCCCACGTCCCCACCTTCCCCTTCACAAATGCAGCATCCCACTCTGCCTGCAGCTGATCCCATCACCTGCAAGGCAATTGTGCTTGAATGCATCCAATATGCATCTTTAATATTGATATTGCCTACACAGAGGCAGTGTTTTGATTTGATTTCTCGCGAACTAAACATGGCTCTAGGTGGCAGTAGGTATGGCAAACATCACTAAGGACGGACACAAGCCTTTTAGATTCAGGGGCAAAAATCTGATCATAAACCAGTTTCCTAACCATGAGTCACGTTTGGTCATTCATTCATAAATGTTTGATACATCACTCTCTGGTTGACTTTTTGTGTGCTGCTTTTGCTTGTGTGTATTGCACATTTTAATGTGATTTTGCCAAGTCGTTTTACATTTGTGGGCTCACTTTTCCAGTGTGTTTCACATTGTAGAATTAATATTGTATTGTTGAGCAGGCAGCCATTTTGAGCGGACAGCCATTTTGTGAGCTGAATCTCATCTGCATTGTTCAGTCCATGATTGCTTCAGCCCACAGAATGTATGCTCCCTCCATGGCTGAGCCCTGTTCCTTATGGATAAGATAGTGACTGTCCTGTCACCCTAGTGTTATGTTGGCTAGATACCCACCAGATTAGAAGCAGCCAAGTAAAAATTAAAATTAAGTTTTAGCTGTATTCAATTATTTCTGGACTCTTGCACTGTTTGTACCTTTTTATAATTAAACATATATATTTTTTTATCCATGCATTTAATTAAAGCTGTGACTCCTCCGAGCCTTAATTTCATTAGCAATCCCTGGGCCATGTTTAGTACATTAGCCCTGCACCTGTATGTCGTTCTTTTTGTCTCTACTTTTTCCACAGTAGTCCTTGGCTGTGCACGGAGTAAAATGGCTTCCCTGCTATCTGTTTGGATGTGCTCCCCCTCCCAGCATTGTAAGTATATCAGCAGTATGATTTACTAAGTTCACAGGTACAGTTATTGAGTGCTGTACATATAGACTGGCATTTCGAAAAATAAACTGGGGTGTATGTTTAATATTTACAACCAAGTTACGAATTCTGCAGAAAAGTTACTTCTTATTGTCAGCAGTAGCCAGTGAGGTTCTTCTGTTTGTTTACGGACTAGAAGCTTTTAATGGAATGGAGCAGGGATAAGGTGGACATTCAGACTCCTCTTGGAATTTTGCACACCGGGTTAAAAGGCCAGGAGGGCCAGATCTAGCACCCGTAACTTAGGTTGCCCATATCTGGTCTAGATGGAGGGGATAACAGAAGACATTACAGCTTTGTGTGCAGCTTTGTTAACATATATACATCACCAAATCAATCCTTTGGGTCTATTAAAAACATTTAATCTAACCCCACAAAAAGAAAATGTATCTATGCAACAAACCTAAAATCATTTAAGTCAACCACATTTATAAATGTTGAAATTTTATTTCAGCCAAAGGTGGGGGGGTGGGGGGGTCCACTGTCTCATAGATGACCCTTTTCATGTAATTGATCATGGTAATCAACCATAAGAAGGTGTTCAGGTAATGTAGCATTTATAATGACCACTAACAGCAGAGACATTTATATGTGTACAGTACGAGTCCAATTGTAAGCGATTTGTATATAAACCACTTTAATAGAGGGTATAGGGACGCCTATGTAACTTTTTATAATTCTCACTCATACTTGAATGAAAACATAATCTATTCCTCTGTTTGAAGAGGGTGTGATTTAACACATCATGCTAGCTAAAGCCCCCCATACACCTTTAGATTGCTCCATACAATTTACATTAGATCTACCAACAACTATGTAGTATAGTGGCCTCCCTGCTTTAATGCATAGTGATTGGAAGGGTTAGAAAGGTCCTGATATTACATGGTTTTGGTAAAAGAAAAGTTGATTGTACAGAAATTGTATGGAAAGATTGTAAGGTGTATGGGGGCCTTAACACAGGATCATACCATCTGTTATATTGCATGGTTTGTAATGAAAGTAATGCACTTCCTGCTGAAAAGTAAATAATCTGTCTCTGTGGCCAGATCCATAGTGCCATTAGAGGGCTGCAAGTGCATATATATATATAACTTCTATGTCACTTGCCTCTGCATATAAAAATGACACACAATACCTTTATCCAGAGAATGGACTACAGCAAATAGATTAGTGGTGTAATGTTTAGAGGATCAGCATACCGTACCACGTGCCGTGGCTTTCCGAGGTAGTGAAAACAACTTTTCTGGTTCTAGTTTTCATAGGTTTAGTGTAGGAGCAGTAGAAATATCCTTTCCTTCCTGTGGTGTCTTGGCTGTACCCTTCAGCTGCTTTCTCCTGCTTTGCTTCTCATGGCTTTTCCAGTAATTCATGGGTCGTCACATGTCCTCATTATCCGGCTCTGATGAGTCCATCACGTCCTGTTCATTTGCAGTGCATTTGGATAAAGAAGATGTGTGCCATCCGGAAAGTGTGTGGATGCAGCTTAACATTTGCTGTCATTTTTTATTATGACCGTTTCTTCCCTCTTTGAACATAAAGCTGTGAACAGCATTAGGAATAATGTAATGTTATACATTTAATTTTTATAAAAATATATATAAATATATACCATTTGCCTTAAATTGTAGCTTTAGAAATTTGAATACCAGTGTTGTTGAAATATAAAACTTTGTTTTCCCTTTTTTTTTTTACCTTGCATCCAGTGTTAATGCAGTATTATAAATTTTGATGCATAAAGTAGGCACTTGTTATGTATTTGAATTTTTAAACATTTTGTCTTTGAAATATAAAACTATACAAGTTATTTTGAATACAATTTTGTATGTTAGACAGAGGACATGTTTTGTTGCCAGCACTCGACAAAAAAATATACTTTTACCCCAAATCCAAGTGTGTGTCCTTTTTTTCTCATTAGTTCCTTTTAGTACATTGGTTAAGAGCTTTCCTGAGATAACTGTATGAAGCAAATGATGTGGGTTGCCTATGCCTCTACTACATTTAGGTAGTAGCTCGGTATAATGTTTGCAACTTGGCACAATCTTTTACTTCCGGAACTAAAATGGCAACTTTACATTTTAACATCTATTAATGCACTGTATGTTGCTCTTTGTATGTCGGACATGTGCATGTATGTATATCAATGTATTTTTTTTTTCTGGTTTCTGGAAAATAGTAAAGCTCGATGTACTGCTTTCTGTACAATAATGGCAAACATTGTACTATTGAATGCTTTACAGTCCACTTTCATCTGTTATGCCTATTATATAGAGCAGCGGAGGGCAACTGAGTTGATATGGACGGCTACAAGTGCGGCCCTCGGCATCACTTAAGGGCCACACAGAACATCGGTCCAGACCCTCCCCCCGTCGACATATCTCAGCAGGCTGTGGACCAGGTGCCGTCAGGCAGTCAAAACCCGACAGCACCCACCCTGCCCTCCTGTCCCTGGGTGCAGCGCTCATATCTAGACCTGGTTTCCCTGAGCAACATTGACAATTTTACTGATGTAGGACCGCCAAAGTTGATTAGAAAAGCTGGGCCAGCGTGTGACCACTTCACAGATGAGTTGCTATGCCCTATGCATTAACAGTTAGGTTTTTGGGGGGCCACATGTGGAGGACCAACCTGGCCGCAGGTTGGGCACCTAGGATATAGAGCATATCAAGTGTTTCTAAAGTTTAACGTTTGCAAACATCCATTCAAAGTTAAAAAAATAAACTGTTTCAATAAAGTTTTAGTAAAGAAACCCCCACAAACCACTAATGGCCTTATCTGAACTTTTCTATTTCCTGGTTTACATCTCTGAGATTGAGGGCACAAAGGAGCTGAGATGTAAGAATATTTTATGTACAGACACGTTTTTAAAAATGTGTGTTACATTTTTTTTCCAAAATGTTAAAATTTAGCAATCCTATTTTACATTACCTATGGATGGCCTTAGGTATGTACATAATTGCAGGCCAATAGTACACTGCTCAAAAAATTCAGGGAACACAAAAATGAGACTAATAAATGTATTAAATACTTTGTTCACATCCCAGTATCTAATGGCAGTCAAGCTACCTCAGCGAACACATGGAGGACTGTGTGGTCCCCCAAAGAAATGTCACCCACACCATTACTGACCCACTGCCAAACTGGTCATGCTGGAGGATGTTGCCGACAAGAGAACATTCTCATGTGCCTCTATGGGAACCTGCTTTCATTGGTGAAGCGCACAGGGCGCCAGTGGCGAATTTGCCCCTTGGTGTTCCCTTGTGTAAGTACAACCCACACCTGTGGACGTCGGGCCCTCAAACCACCCTCATGGAGTCTGTTTCTTACTGTTTGAGCAGACATATAAGCATTTGTGGCCCACTCGATATTGTCGCCATGCTTGGCCATACGCGCGGGATCATGTTTATTTGTTTAAAAAAAAAAGGGAGGTGTTCGAAATCCCAAATATCTGCCACCATATTTGAGCTTGAATTGTCTGTATTCGCAAAAGAATATTCGCCATTCGAATAATCAAGCTCAACACTGATCAGGAGCATGCCCGGGCGTAGTAGGGAGATCTTACAGGCACATGGAGGTTGGATCAGCCTGTGCTGTTTTTTTTTTTCCATTTTAATTTTGAGTGTGACTCTAAATCCAGACCATGGGTTGATACATTTTGATTTCAATTGATAATTTGTGTGTGATTTTGTTGTCAGACCCTGTTTGGAACCAAGGTAAGTAGGTAGCTGGGGGTATAATATTGCGTCACATGGGAGTTGGTTTAGAGAAGTTACTGTAAAGGTACACCTATATGTTAAATATAGTGGGCTACTTTTCAGTGGTAGGAAAAAATATAAAAAAAAACCACAAAATATTAACCATTTCAGGGTTGGAACATGCAAACAGTGACAGCCTTCCATAAATTATAGTATGGAGATATTTTTCAACTGTGACTGAATATCGAGGAATGATGATATCTAGACCTATTTAGGACCATATCCTCAGGGACTGGGACTTTATGGTTCTGTTAGAACCATACATCCAGGGATTGGTGATATAAGGGACTTACGGTATGTTGGAACCATAGGCACCAGAAATATGTATGGTCCAGAAACCTAATCCTACTGCCTGAATATTCTTTTCTTTCTTTTTTCTGTAGCCTCTTCTTTATATAAGCAACATGTTGACAATCCTCTCCTGTTATGGACATTAAGGTGCCAGAAGAGAAGCAGTCTCGGCCACCTCTTGGATGATAAGCCCATGTATTCTTCTATTGTTCTCCTTTTCTTCTTCCTTCTTGGACTGCACATTAATGTATACTGTGTGTACGCACTACCTATGTGTGCCCTGGTTCGTACTGATTTATTTGAAAAGTACTATGTAGCTACATCAACGTGCAAGAAAAAAAGCTGTTTGCCAAAGGTCCAGTTACTTGATGGACTTGCTTTTGAGTGGCAGCTGATCTTTATCATTACGCATTTACCTTTGGATACATATACAGATTAATGTGTAAAAGGTACACAATGCAGTTCAAGATCTCTTTTCCAGAGATAAGCCCAAACCCTTTTAATATTTCTGTAAATGTTCAAAAGAAGTAAAACAATTGGAAGGAAGTAGTGTTGTAGAAATGGTATTATGTGTATTAAGTATATTGAAGAGGCACTTCAACTTTATTGATATGATTGTGTATCAGTCTTTTTTCATCTGACATTGACCTGCCCAAGTCACCCTGTCTCTGGGTCAGTTTAGTTGTGCACCTTATTGAAACAATGCTGAACATGGAAGCCTGGTTTGCTTACTACATCACAATATCCATGATGCACAGAAAAAGACGAAGATCTCCTTTTCTAAGACAATCGTTGGGGGGAAAACACATTACAGTTTACGTTTTAGAGAGTTGGTAATCCTTACACAGCTGATGACACCACCTACAGTTAAAGGAATCCAGTGGTGTCTTCTCTCTATCCTGTGACCTGATGAAGTGAAGCACCAAGATAAGGAGGTTGTTCCTCAGTTTTATTTAGATCCCTTAAGCCCCCGTGCACGCATAGATCCCGGCATGATCATAGAACAGCCGATTGCAGTATGATGATTCCATGGAATGGAAGCCCACCTTTTTTGTGTGCTTTTCGCTTTGGAATACTTTGGTCACCATCCAAAGCAATGTGATCCACCAGAAAAGAATGAACAAGTGCGATTGTGCCAGGTGGGCACATTTGCGAATGATTGATCACCACAAATGCACATGCCCATCGGTCGTCCTCAAAATCGCCCACTGATCTATGCGTGTATGGGGGGCTTTATCCTAGCAGTATGCTAGTTATCAGTATATTTTCATATAGCACCTGTGATTGGCTTTCAGTTCTGCTTGTCCTCATGTGCTACTAATAAAGGGATTACAGAAGGTTTATACCAAATCAAATTTGGGTATTCTATTGTCTGCATTTAAATAATTGATTCAATAATTTATCATGGATTATGTAGATAGATAGAAAGAAAGATAGATATATGAGCTTCTTTTTTACATCTCTCTGGAATTCAAGTTAAATTGAATGCAATGATCCCCAACAATTTTTAGAAGCCATTTTGGACACAAACAAACGTGTGACACTCACACTTCTATGTATGGGCCACTATAGTCCGCAATGATTGGCAGAGATCCTGTTTGTAAACCCCCACTTGGTCATTTCAATTGCATGAAGTGAGATGAATTTGATAGTATCGGTTATAATATTTAACAAGTGTTTCTACCAGTTTTGTTGTTGACATTTATACCACTTGACAATGTAGAGATGGTGTAGAAATAGGAGGTGTGTTGAAGTGAAGAACACTGGAAAATCTAATAGAAATAAAATCAGCACCCCGAAGCTCCACTCACCTATTCCACTATTCACAAAGACTTCTGTGGGTCTGAGAGAGTGACATGGAGATGTTCGTTATTAATGCCAGACTCCATTCTATATTGTAACTAAGCTGAGTATTCTCAAAGATTAGAGTGTTGTCCAATCATAGTATATACATAATTTAGGTCAGATCAAGGGTTTATAGTAAATGTCAGAAGATCGCTTAGTGGCAAACAATATAATTTAGTATTTTAAGCATAATTACAATTGTTAAAAAAAATCAGTATATAATCCCTATCCTACTGACAAGTTTACAATCAGAAAATGTTGATGTTGGTGTTGATATTTCAAAATTCTACATGCTGTATAAGATTTTCTTAGGCAATTTGATCTAAATGCCATAAACCTTTTGGGGGGATTCTCCTCACTTTCTGTAAGAGCAAGACAAGAAATGGGAGTCGTGGTATAAAGAAATAAACTTGCCTACTACACCAAAATATGGAGCTTTATCTAAATCCTATAGCTGAGACTTGCCATTACTTCCTGCCCAAACATTGTCCCCAGTGAGGCACAGGAAACGCATAGCTGATGTTCTAATCTTTCCATACATGATCTGAAATGGAACACTGTATTATTCACATAGGAATGAATTTATGTTTGTAAATATATGGAGGAACATTTGTATTACTATATATATATATATATAACACCTGAAATCTGACATAAGGGATAAAAATCAGCATATATAAATCTGTCCTGAAATTACAAATAAAATCTAGTGTACTGGTTTATTCTCATTGTGAAGGCTCGTGGATCCTGATGCACTATATATGCTAATGCTTTATAATAGGTTTATTATTACTTCCCACATTGATTAATGCCTCTCAATAATTGAGGTATCAGTGCAAAATAAACTGGCCAATAACCAGTGTAAGGAGGCTTAGAACCATCTGAAAATATTATCAATATTAAAAATGATTTTCATTTTTTACTTTTACTTTACTTTCTTTTACTTAACAATTATTAGCTTCTCTTCTAATAGCCTGGTCAATAAAGTGACCCTGAAAGTTTGATTTCTTACGGACAGCAGACCACTTACAAGAGTGGCTACTGCAAGATGGCCGCTATTATTTAGTAAGCCAAACAGCCTCTTCTGTTCCTCTGTCAGGTTAAATTATGCTTCATGTCATATCAGTGCCCTTCCAAGGCCCACAAAGACTAAACCACTTTAGTGGCCAGTAAAGGTACCCATCATTTTACAGGACAATATGAAGTGGTGGAACTTGGCCATCAATTCATGGAAGGTCAGTCATAATAAAACCTGGTGATTATTGTATTTTATACCCAGTGAGGCTCACATGAAGTCTACAGATTCCCAAATCTGACAATCACTCCATATACCTTTAACAGTCAAACTGTACTGGAGGAAGCTATATATGTAATATTATTTATGTATTTCTTTTCATCATGGACATACACTGCTAAGAGATTAATTTCCTAGGCAGGCATATTGAATTAAAGCGCACAATCCATAAACTCAAGAAATCCATACTCCACAAGTGAGATCAGCATAGTCGTACCGCAACTGTCAGATCTCATTGATGTGGGATTGACAGATACAGCGGTGGCAAGTGTATGTCCATGGTCCTTGTCTGCCTCTGTGAAATGTGCAGTATAAATATTACAGGTTTGTTTACTAGGACATAAGTCAGGGGTGTGTGTACATGAAGATATAAATCAATGGATACAACGAGATTGGAAAAATGTATGCATATTTTCTGTGGTAATAATTCTCAGTCTCTATGGTCTACATTTTATTTATGCATTTTGTTTACTTGTATGATGTGGTTTGTAAGATAATCAAATGACTGAGTCAGTCACTGAAATGTACCACTCAGGTTATTGAATCTTATAATAAAAAGACAATGTTTACAATGGGTTTTCTTGATTTTGCAGTGTTACATGTTCTACGTTAGACATGGAACCAGAAACTTCTTTAAATCCTCAAATGTAGATGTGGAATGCACATGAAAGTGTTTAATGACTTTATCCAGGTACTAACCCATTCATGTGCAATCTACGGGCCTCAGGCCATATCCTGCATGTTTTTTTGTTTTACTTGCTTACTTGCCCTTGCTGAGCTCCTCTCTGGTCCTTCACAGCAATGGCATCCCCACATAACCATGAGGACTATGCAGCAGGTAAGAGTGTTATTCTCACCAATACCATTCATTTTCTTAGGGACATCACTGTTGGTAGATTCCCGTCAGATCCCATTAGTTTGGATGGGGACGGCAGTAATGTCCAGCACACAAAGAGGGAGAACCGAGGTGTGTATGCCTACCTTTTAGTCTCCACTAGATTCAAATCCAAGTGTGGAGACTTCATATTAAAACATTTCCATTTATATTTTCCTTTATAATTAATGGGCCAGTACACACTAAAACTTCAGCATAATGTGCTTCATTTTCAACATGGCTTGATGAAATGCCCAGCATAAGCGCATCCTGTACCCTCTGTCAAATATATAAACACATTGTGGCCCACAAGTCAGAATGCTTGCTGACCCCTGCACAAACCCAAATTTTTTTATAAATCTGCAAGGGTGATAGTTTCGTGCCCATTTGACTTGAATAAGCATCTACACTTGCACTTGGAGTAATTGATAAAACGTTTCATTGGAAATTTTTATTAGAAAATGTTCCACTTACTATACAATGGTTTTAACTTGCAAAAGTCTTCAGTTCAATTACAGTCAAAACAAAGTTCTTCACTCCAAGAAAAGAAAGAAAAGGTAAAGAAAGTAATCACAATTGAAAAGAGGAAGGAAATTGTGAGGAAAACTGAGCAGCGTTCATGTGACCCATGAGTACAGCTTGTCAACATGGACCATCAAAGATACTTGAAGTCAACTTGATGGCGGTAACAAATGTTTGTTTCTGGTAGGATAGCCACATTTTAACTTTTTGTTGAGGAAAATTATTGGTGTTTGTGGTAAATTGCACATAATATACAAAGCTTTTTATTATGAAAAGGTTAGGTAAGGAGTGCTTTGAGAAGTTCAGATTGCATTATGGATATTTTCATTATTTCTTTTGGGGAAATAGTTTTTTACTTACAACCAACTCTGAGGAAGAAACTGAATCTGTAAATCAAGGGTCCACTGTATATCCAAAATGAAGGCTCCTTCGGACAAGAGTCTACCATGGCTAAAGCTGGACATAGATGTTTAGATTTCCCAGCGATCGATCTTTTAAACAATCGTGCATGCGATTCCAGGAATCAATTCCAATTACAGAATGGATCGCACACTGCACCATATGACGTCTTTGTTTCCTTCCCACGATTGATCACAGAACGTGTGATCTCCAGCTCGCAGCTGTTCTAATTGCAAATTATGTAATGTGGGTTGGACGCCAACAGGCTGATCATTATAAACAATCGCATGTCTCCATTAACATTTCGCGATTCCTAAGCGAACTACTTAAGTTTACACACAGGTCGGATTCCTGCTCGATTGATCACTTTGTGCATGCATGTACATAGGGATCATTAGATTGATTTGACACTAAATCACGGCGATCTCACAGAAATCGTAAGGAAAATCGAGACATCTATGCCCCACTTTTTTTTTTCTTTCTTGCTAATCTTTAAAGCCCCCCATACACCTGCAGACTCCTCCATACAACTTTCATGAGACCTACCAACAACTATGTAGTATAGTGACCTCCCTGATAGAATACATAGTGATTGGAAGGTGTAGAAAGGTCCTCCTATTACATGGTCTTGGTAGAAGAAAAGTTGGTTGTACAGAAGTTGCATGGTAATTGTATGTGGTGTATGGGGGGCTTAAAGCTTGTAAAATATACTCTGTATAAATACAGATGTTCACCATTTTTATTGTTGGTAGGTCATTTTAAAAACAATTTGCAAGTGCAAAAAACACAAATCATGGGAAGATTTTCATTGCTGGTTTGGTGTTTTACTGTTGGAAAACATTTTTGTAAAGAGCTTTCAGACAATAGGACAATTATTCCTGACAAATACATTTGCAAACAAAGATTTCCAATATTAGATGATAAACTACAAAGTCAATTATCATTTTAATTTATATTTAAAATACTCTTTCATGTCCCAGATAGTGAGAGGATTTTACAGGTAACTGCAAAAGCTTGATTTAAAGATCAAAACGCTTGACCTCTAATGGCTGGTATCCACTGCGTCTCTTCCATTTGAATTGGACGGACATGCACCCCTGCACTGCTTTGTTTGAAACATGGGGTCTCACGTCTATTGAAGATTAATGAACACATCAATGCGGGAAAACCTGAAATTGAATTGAAAAAAAAACACACCCGTAGGACATGGTGATGCACCCTTACATGCTTACATAACGCACAATTCACACATCATCAAAATTTTTAAGAAATTACAAATGTGGAGCTGGAACAGAGGTGGGCAAACTAAGGCCTGGGGGCCGGATCTGGCCCATTCATCTTTTTTTCCTGGTCTACCTTGTCACCTTGTTAAACAGATGCTCCCCTCTGCTTGTTCTCTGCAACAAGTGCATATAATGCCTAGCAGTGTCCAAACGTCTTGGATATGGTGCAGTGTGATCATGACACTGTGGGTGCATCCTCATGGTGACAACAGACCGTTTCTAGGAATTATTGCAATCAATGAGCATTTTTATTTTTAAGTGCAAGAAATAGAAAAAGATAACAACTTCCCTATCACACATTGCCTATTACACATCACAGCCATCATTTGTGATCCCAGCAAAACCGGGATCATGTAAACCGGCACACCTATGGCAGGTCGGCCATTACAGACTCTTGGTCCAGCCCCTTCAAATTTAAGAAGCCAATGTGGCCCACCAGTCAGAAAGTTTTCCCACCCCTGGTCTAGAAGGAACTGTTGTGTAAAAAATCTGTACAAGATTAAATCTAGACAAAACCCTTTATTTAGCAAACACAGGGCTTTTAATAAAATATTCATTGTGCGGTTGGGTCTGTTTTTTTATTATGAGCAGCTGATTAAAAGAAAAATTTAAACATTTTATCTAATTTACAGTTGTGAGCCTCAGGAAAACTCAACCCATAGGGTCAGTATGACAGCCAGCCAATGACCATTATCAGTGAGGAATATATCATAGCGCTCATTTTTCAGACAGCTTCCAAGCAGCAGATAACAGTTTGCTCCCCTTTATTTTGGTAACCAGAAAATATTATTGACATACTAAAAAAAATCTCATTACCTATATGTTCTATGTAGCAGAAGTTATAGATAACAGGAGCCAGAACATGTAAGATATGCAGGGGAGACATTTCCTATCTGCCGCCTGCAGGGGGTGTGCTGGCTACATGGAAAACTGCACATTGTGTGATCTGCATTCTGTCATTACAGTATAATGTGTTACCTTTATGTCACAGATGCAGACAACAAACTTTCATTATAATTTGTCTGAATGATTACTAAAGGTGGGTCACACGTGTAGCTTTTTTCAGTCGATCTACGAAGAATGAACAAAAATCTAGAACGGTCAATTTGTTTGATGGATACCAAAAAATTGTTCGTACGGTCATCGAACATGTTGGTAAATTTTTATCTGTCGTTTTTTATTTTGAATGTAATTTTCATTCAATATCGTGATGGATGAACAAAAAATCTAATGTTACATTCGATAAATGAACGAACGATGTTCAACATAGAACAAAATATTCGAATTGGCAGTTGATTGAAGAAAAAATCTACACGTGTAAACCCACCTTAACACTTTGCAAATCTGTAAAGTAACTGGGGACCGCAGGAAACTATGGCACTGGTAAAATAACAATGAAACTAGTAAAATAAGTGTTATTATCACTGCAGTTAGCTAATTTTTAGTACCAGGAAGGGGTGTGCTTTGACTGGCTATACATATATATATATGAAGGGTATTTAAAGCGCAACTAAACTCACCTGATGTGCTTTGTGTTTATCACTGGCCAACCCCCTATTATTGAGATTGTTTAAAAAAAATCCTTACCTGTAAGGAGTTATTCCTGCATATACCCCCCCCCCCCCCCCCCCCCCCCCCCCCCCCCCCCCCCCCCCCCCCCCCCCCCCCCCCCCCCCCCCCCCCCCCCCCCCCCCCCCCGCTCTGCATCTGTAATTGCTTGGGACATCTTAAGCTGCAGGTCATCACATTTTTGTACTTTCATTTGTAGCCATACTTGTGGCTATAACGCTGCAGCGTTTAACCAACTAAATGTGAAATGCTACAAGAAGAATTTCCACAGACAAGAGCAGAGCAGGTAAATGTATTTTTTGGGGGTTGTGGAGTGACTTTGAGCTTACCTCTCAGGTAAGTAAAGTATAAATGTTTTAGTTCTGAGATTTTACCTCCTAGTCGTTGTGCATGTGGTGTGCTTTTTTTCGGCCCTCCGGGAGGTCCTGAACGTGTTGGTGACGCTGGAGGTGTGCTTGGAAAAAGCAACTCCTCCTCCATTACATGGAGGTCAATGGTGCCACCCCCTCAGGCGTGATAACTGATGTCATCAGGGTAGGCACGGAAGCAGAATGGCAGAGGGAACTCAGCAGTGAGTTTTATTATAGTTCAGAAACTCGTCCCAAGATAACGCGGGCAGAACACCCAGGAGGTAAAAGCACATGGTGGTGCTAAAAATCCACATTTGACATTTCATTTCAGGAAAAAAATATATGATATAGATTTCATCCAGCCAGTTGCTTTATTAACCATTTACATTTCCTTCGTGCTGGCTCCTAAAGGGAAGTGTGAAAACCTGTAATTGTTTTACCTACAGAAACTGGAAAAACTTATTGACTTGAGTATAAGCCCATTATTATTATTATAAGCCATATTATTGGGCCCAATACATGGAGGGGAAACTTATTTTCATTTTTGAATCATAGGTTGTGGAGTGTTCTTTTTGAACTAGTAACAGTAACCGGCCACCAGATTGCAGTTTGGCATTTGTGAACATTAGATAAGCTTTTGTCGGAGAACACGGAGCTCTCTGTGCCTGAAATTCACCTGGGACCCGGCAATGGTGAGTGGACCCTTAGACTATGTTCCCAGATAGGCGATTGATCGCCTCGCGCTTGCAATTTTAATCACAGCCGCGATTAGACACACAAACAGAATGTCGGCTCCCCGTGTTCTGTTTGCTGACGGTCCCGATTTTTTTTTCTGATCGTGCCTACAGATATGAATGGACTATGTGGGAACATGGCCTAACTCTGACCCCCTGACTCAAGAAAAGGGGAACTTTTTCAGCCCATTTGTTGGGCCACAAAACTTGGCTACTACACAGTATATACGGTATTTGTGTCACCTTATTTAGCTATGATGCTACTCTTCTAGATAAAAAAATGTATCTACATGAATACAGACAGCTGACTAGAAAGAACACACATGGGGCCAAAACTTTAATACAAAACATTTAAGAAATAAACAAAACAAATAAGATATTTAGGGCAACTCTTTTATTGCAACCAGGTACAACTTAAATGGGAACAAAGATTCCATAGGCCATGCCTGCCCCAGACTGAGCAGAGATCTTTACAATATGGTGTCATGAAGAATACAGCTTTACAATAGAAAGTAAGGATGCATGCTGGGACAAACTAGTTCAGCATTTATGATAACTCTAGATAACACTGTCCCAGGGAAAAAGAAAATCCTGATGTTTCTACCAAAGATTCTAACATTCTGAAAAACCAGCCATGGTTAGGTCATAGTGCACTGATAAAACAACAAATAAAAGGGATTGTATCAAATAGATGGAACAGCATCTGGTAGGTGCGTAACTGTGAGTAAAGTCAAATCACTGGCAGGAAAAAACATATATCTCCTCAACCCACTTCAAGCAGAGAATGACTGCAGGGCCAACAGCTATGGATCAAGAAGCACAGATGAGAGTTCTAGAACTAATTGAACCGAATTCCCTTGAATCCATACAGTAGATGTCGGATTACGACTCACCTACAATGCTGAGTAGGCAGAATGCTGTCCAACTATTACAGCATAACGAAATAACTTGGTAGGACTCACAGTTATTTTGTCTGTCAGTTGGAAAGGAATGAAAATATTTTTAGTGTAAAGTCAGTTTTCACAAGGAAGCAGAAGCAGGAGATAGAGGAAAAGAAAAATATTTGACATACATAGGAGATAATGCGTAAGGTCGACTCTAGAACAACCAGATAGAAGTATGCTCACACAAAAATTACAAAATGTCGAGGTGCACAGTATACAGTACGCCAGCAAAACACAATGGAACTGACAATACTAGAAAAGTTAAACAATCTTGCTACTTTTTTTGTTGTCGTTTTTAGGCGTTTTGGATTTTTTTTATAGGTTTTCATTTTTATGTGTTGTTTTCATGTATTTTTTTATTTATTTATTATAATGACAGAGATGGTACTAGAATTAGCAGCATGAGAAAACAGGCAGGAATTTTCGACCTCTGTCCAGAGCTGGTATGGTATGGCCTTGACTACAATGGATATCATTGTGTATGAACACCGTTCCTGTTATGGAGGTCAGGAATGCACAGCACTGGAAGATGGGACTTCCATTCTTAAAGGTGTCAGAAGGAATCTTAGTCGCTGATGTGAAGGGCCGCTATTACATGACAGACACTGCTTGTAACTGGGGACATGGGGATATGCTGCCCTCCTGCCTAGACAGGCTGCCATTGCATGCAGCAATCTCCATGCTCCCAGTCTCCGTTGTGCTATCTTCATTGTACAGCCTCTTGATCCCATCATAGAAGTCGTCAACTTCCATCTGCTCCACTTTACGTTTGGTGGAGGCCTGCTTGCAGGTACCCGGGGCTGCAAGCCTCTGGTAGAAGAAAGTTGGTCCCTTCATAAGAGCTCCTGGTGTGCTTTTACCCTGTTTGTGGACGACTGGCCCTGGGACAGGGGAGGGACGGAATTGGTACTCTCCTCTGTTACAGGTCACCAGTGTCTGTTTGAAGGGGCTGTAGACATATACAGCGTTGGAAGGCAAGGAAGCTTGCAGAGGAGAAAGGTGCCGTGCTGCCTCTTCCCGACAGCGGAACAGCTGGGAGCTATCCATCTGTAGGAGATCAAAAAAGTAGTAAGAACAGATCCCCCAATGGCTGAAAGACACTATGATGCAGCAAGAAACAAGTCTGAACATGGACGCCAACCATTAACATCCTACAATACAATGTGTAAGTGCAAATCGGTGCTACAGACATAATCTGATAACTGGACATACCCGTTTATAGGAAATAAAGGGCTTTAACACTACACCGTTTTCCTGGTGCCCTGGGTCTCTCCTTTCCCCAGCTGGAAAAGCAGCCAGCCCCCCCCCCCCCCCCCCCCCCTTCTTCTAGCAGAGCTGGCCCCGCCCCTTCACACACACAGCCGTAGCTGATCACCGCCTGTGTGTGCAGCTCAGCTGTCAGCTTGTCCATTACATTGGATGGTGACTCGCGGTCTCCATTCAATGTAATAGATTTTGACCAAGGTTTTCCAACATGTTGGAAACCTGTTTGGTCGAGTTCTTTCAATCAGGATCCATTGATCCTGCTTGAAGGAACTGTGGATGGCTCAGGTGAAGAAACAGATAAGAGGAACATTGGGAGCCGTGAGCGCGCACAGCGCCCGATGTTCCTCTTATCTGTTACTTCATCGAGCCATGTGTGGCTAGCTTTACACAGCAGCTGCAGAGTGAGATTGGCTCAGCTTCAGTCTGAATGCAATTTGCATGCTAATGTTGAATTTTTGGCATCTTATTAAAGATTACACCTTACAATCTTACCATACAATTTCTGTAATATGAGCAGCTTTCTAAACCTTCCAATCACTATGTATTCTATCAGGGAGGACCCGGCACTACATAGTTGTTGGTAGATCTAAAGGAAATTGTATGGAGAGATCTAAAGGTGTATGGGGGGCTTAGGACTTGCTGCTTCACTAAAAATGGAAATATTTGAATATACATATATACTTTATAGAACACGTATACAGTACCGAAATATCTTGTTTAATCTTTAAGCAAGCATTGGTAACCAATCCATGAATCCGCCAATCACAGCATGATTTTGTTATCGCTTAAAGCAGTGGTTCCCAAACTGGGGGGCGCGGGCACTCATTCTTAAACTGTGTTTGAATAGCTAGGGGGGGCTTGATAATATTCCTAAATAGAAAAGGGGGGTCCTGCAAGGAAGGTTTGGGAACCACTGCCTTAAAGTGTGTTTACAGCCAGTTTTGGATAGAGCAGAAAATAGTTAAGCCCCTGTCATGGTATTGTTTTGCTGCTTGAGTATTATTAGGGAAATCTCTATTTACTTCTTCTTTACAGAGATTCATCAAGAAGGTAAAGAAAATCTAAGTCAGCTGTGCCCAGAATATTTGTCCCCATTAAAAGTTTTTCAAGAATTACTTTAAAACGGTCTAGCCATATACCCTTCTCAAAAAAAACGAATCGTTTTCTCATGAAGATAATTTGCGTGCAATGCTCAGCTCAATGCAGTGGTAAAAAGGGAAAAAGAATGTTTTACTTTATGTTCGGTACATATAAAATGTTTCAACTTTTACAGCCAGCAGGGGGCAGCATCAAGTCTGGTATGTCAGGAATTTAGGTCAATGTTTACTGCTAAACTTTGACTTCAGACCTTGTGTAGGAGCTCAGACAAAACACAAAGTTACTATGGTTGTTTCTATATCACCTGTAAAATCTATTGGCAGACCAGTTTGTTAAATCACTGTAATATTATGTATAACATTTACTTTTTTTTACATCTAAATCTAGCCATACACAAGGGGAATTTGAATGTAGATTCAATTGTGTTGTGGAATTTTACAATTGTAATCATCAGCAATCGATTTAAACATGAGCTATTTGTGATCGTATTACACATGCGCTCCATAGTACAATCGTCTTCTGGTCCAAATGCGCGCTCCCCGCAGCCAGCGGTGGTCGCTTCCCGCCAGCTCTCCCGGCACGGAGATTACCTGGGGGAGCTCTCATATGTGAGATGCCGGCTAATGCCAGCTCTCCCATCTGAACTGTGTAATTGCCTATGCCAGCCCTGAACTGGCATAGGCAATGAAGAGAGAGCTATAGATGAACTTTCATCTATAGCTCTCCTGTCCGTAGGAACAGCAATCAATCTGCTGCCCCACGGACACAGAATCAGTAACATCGGGAGAGGAAAGAGAGAGCAGAAGACAGCCCAGCCCACCCCCTCCCCCCCAATTGATGTGAAAACGTATTTAATCTTTTTTTTGGGGTTTTCCTTCCCTAAAAACTGGGTGCGTCTTATGGTCCGGTGCGTCTTATAGTCTGAAAAATACAGTAGATCGCAAACAAATCAAAATACCTAGAAATTCATTAGATGCTTGTACGATCGACTAAAATTTCCGATCACTGCTCGATCAATTTTTTGCTCGATTTCACTTTAGATCGATCGTACCAGGTGTGCAGGAGTCCAGTATGATTGTTTTAAGTCGATCAAATCGAAATATCGTTGACCTCCTCTAGACTTCCTCTAGCCACTTCTTGTCTATAAGCATTTGATCCAGAATCAGCTTTACTGATTCAGTCTTCTGGACCGACTTTCTATTGGTAACTATGATACACTGTACTTAACCTCCCTAGCGGTCAGCCCGTACCGGTTGAAAACGCCTCCCTAGCGATCACCCTCTCCTATACACATCCCTGGGCCCATTGATGTGGGCTGGGAAACCGACGCTACTCTATTAGCATGAAGCCAGCTCGTCCAAAGTTTGTTTTGTTAACAATCCCTGGATGAGCTGGGTTCGTCTCAAACGCTAGGGGGTGTCATCACATCCACTTGTAATCTCTATTGTATGCAACATCACAGCAGCACACCTGGGAGACAGTTGTCACCCAATTACAGGGAATGCAAGAACAAAGAATTTCATGGCAGTATCACCAGGCATTCTTTAACTATAGAAATATATTCTACAAGAGTCTAAGGAAAAATGGAACCACTGGTAAATAAGACCTCAGAATGTATAACCCACCTGTGCAGTTTGAAGCAGCTTGATGGTAAGCCCGAGCCAATCAGGTAGTATTTTTTCCATTTCTAAGCTAAGGACAGCCAATGCCATCATTGAGCCCTTGAACTGCAGGAGCTGGTGAGAAGCAATGCACTGGAGAAGCTGGCGGGTGAGGAGAGCCAAGTGCTGTGATGGATTCATCTCTGGCATCCTGTCTAACATCTGAGGGCTGGTGGTCAGTGCCATGGCATGGAACTGCATTGAAAGGGAAAAAAAAGATTAAAACCACAGTAACGACCAGATCAGTGACTCAGAAGAACCCTTATACATATGCTCTGCTATCACACTGCTTCAATCATGTGTTTGCATGTGCATCATCATTTGGTCTTGACCGTAACACAACACCACATGTTACAGCTAAAGGCTCTTTATGTCTATATGGAATGTATACAGGAGTTTTACTTTCCATATTCCCCATACACGCTTTGATTTTTGGCCAATCAATCGCCTATGCACTCACGGCTGTTAAAAAATCAGATCCAAAGCTTAAAGTTGTTATTCGGCCCGAAATCCTCCGCCAAATCGGTCTAAGTCATTACAGTCATGTTTGTAATTCTATAACAGACCAACTTAAGTACTTTGGATGGGGACTTAATGATGATGTCATCACGCACGGCCAATCTCATGAGAAATCGTCATAGAAACAAGACATCTATGCCCGGCTTTAGCCATAGAGGGAGGTTGGTGGACTACTGCAGTCTCTTACACATCCATCTAAGAAAGATAAAGGGTAGTTGCGCACAACCTTCAGCAGTGATTACACAGCTATAGTGATATCAGTGGCCAGAAAGGCCCTCAGTTGGTGTATGGGGCCTGAGAAAGGATCACAGAGTAAAATGGAGTCAGTATGAAGGATGGGTGTTTAAGTTGTATGTAGGTGTGCGGCTCTCAAAATGGAGGAGTGTGGCCCCCTGTAACAGACAAATAAGAAC
>CM070032.1:144376828-144396616 GCA_036250615.1 Ptychadena robeensis | reverse complement strand
ATTATTTAACCAATTGTTGTACTAGGTTGTGCGCCTCTGTCCTTGTTCTTATTTGTCTCTTATGCCATAATGCCATAATGACATTCCTCCAGATGGGCAACTATCTATATTCATCTGCAGAATCTGCATTTTCCAATTAATGATGTAACTAATTAAAATGCTAAACTATTCAAGCAAAAACTGGTTTGACATAAAACAAAGTATTTACAATGTGAAGGAAATCCAAAGGTGTTGCCGTGTGAAGATCCCAGTTCAGTTTGTCCAGAATAATTCTCTCCATGCGAAGGACTTCAGCTGGAGAGCAGCCACAGTGACTTTCCTGCGTCAAAACCTTGAGAACAGGAATCCGCTGCAAGAAAAACAAAACGTTATCATCCTGCCGCACAGAAGACTGTCATCCCAGGTAGCTTCACTCAGGTACAATACAGAGAACACTGAAGGGTTAAACTCGCTTGCATTTGGTGTCATCTTTTACCCTATAAGTTAGTTCCTCTCTGACCTGCATTGCATACTGGACTAGTCTACTAGAGACACAAATAAGGTCCATAGAGAGGGTTTCCTACTGGCCCAACAACTTAGACACCGAAGCACACATTTGGTATACTATGTAAAGAGTCACTAAAGTCGAGTCACTATAGTCATGGTCAAGTCAACTAGTCGTTTGATGACATCCTCACACAGATGCAGTAGAAGAATAAGGACACAACCGTCAATCAGAACAAATCACCTCCCCTCTCTGTCAACGCCACCAATCAGAGGCAGAGACTGCATGCACGCCACTCAGCATGCACACAGAAAGAGAAGGTCTTGTGCTTCTCTCTGTGTGAGTTCAGACTAGAGTGCATGCAGTCTCTGCCTCTGATTGGTGCCGTTAGTGGAAAGGGGAGATGCCTATTGAACTCCTCTGTTAATGTAGTGCATACAAACAATTTTGGCTGTCGGTAACTATTTATTATGATCATTACCAATGAGAATGAGCAAGCACTGTGCACAAAGCGCTCATTCTGTTCTATAGAGACAGGAGGGGGTGGATGTAGAAAGGCAGTGCTCATTTGTTCTACTCAATAGAGGTTAATGGCTGTTGGGCAAAAGATGCATTCTGATGGATCAATCAGTGACTGTGACCTTCATCAGATCACCTTTGCTGACTATTTTCTCTGTATATACCTTAAAGACCGGCGTCCCAAACCCCCAAGTTATGTCCGGCACAAAAAGGTTATGTCCGGCACACAAAGGGTATGCTCCGATTCTCTAGGAGGGTGGGGGTGGGGGGGGGGGATTTTGTCACAAATCTCCTGAGAATTCCGCAACCATCAATGAGTGTATTTGGCTGATCAAACACAAGTTGATGTTTGATCACCTATGCATTCAATCATTTTATCAAATCAAGAGAACCTTGACCAGTCAGGTCTAATTATCTCAGTACAATCTTATATCAATTTGATTGCTTTGAAATATTTCTAATTGACTGAATTGTGGAGAATGCACACAAGTAGTTCTATTCATTATTCAGTGAAGATATAGTTTTAATTTTGATTTGACTACAAAGAATCGATGCTGTAAATCACTTGTATATTGATTGCAGTATAGTAGGACAATTCATTGATTATTGGTTGTTAGTAATCATTTATATAGAACAAGTCGACAATGGTCCTAATCAGTACATCAACGTAATTAGGACTCACCTCATCCTCTTCAATAGTTTTAGTAGCAAGAAAGAAACAGCTGATTGCAATGCACCGCAAGTATTTCGGATGAGCCTACAAAATACAAGTCAAAAATATATATGAATACTCATGGGTGTCCCAATTCCTGTAATTCCTATTATTGTATTTCCAAACCATCTCCCTGAACCCAGCATATTTTTTGAATATTTTATGTAATACCTTGTTGTAAAGGTATTAAATGAAAACCCACATTTAATATGTAGTTCATGTTTTATCCCCATACAAGTAAACCTGCTTAGCAACAGATATGACAAGTACATTAAGTCATTGATTGGGAATAGCCCTATCCCTAGGTTGCATGGCCCTGGGATATCAAACTAGTTTTAGGGGTTTAAGGCACTAGGCGAGTCAGAAATGGCACGTGGCTGGATTGGTAAAGGGCAGAGAGCTCCAGTCCGGCTCAGACGCCCAGCAAGGTGGAGGTGAGAGTGGAGTAATGGTTTGGGATTTCGGGTAGGTCTCATCAAAAAGATGAGCTTGTGGCCGGCTTTTCGGGTGAGGTATGGAGGTCAAGACTCAACTACCAGTCATATGCCAGTTTCTGGAAGACAACCTTCTTCAAGCAAGTGTGAGAGCAGTAGTGGTACAGGAAGAATCTGCATCCTTCACGAGAAACATGATTTTCAATTGGCAGGACCATGTCCATCACACGTGGCCAAGTTACTCCACAGCGTGGTGGCAAGAAAAGAAAAGGGTTATAAAAGAAGAAAACTAATGAAACCTGGCCTCTCATTGTTCACCTGATCTGAACCCCATTGAGAACCTGTGGCCATCATAAAATGTGTGATTGACAAGGAGGGAAGGAAAACAGTACACGCTCTGAAAAGCTGTTGTGCTGCACGCAATGTTTGATGGTGAACAGATCAAACCACTGACAGAATCATGGATGGACAAGGATTTTGATGTTGGCCTTGCAAAGAAAGGTGGCATATTATATTGGGTCACTGATTTGTTTGTTAGTGTTTGATGTCAGAAATGTATATTGTGAATGTGAGATGTTAGGATGTTATATTGGTTCACTGGTAAAAATAAATAATTTTTTAAATTGAGGTATTAATATATAAAGAGTTTTGTTGTAAGTGACTAATAATTATGCATAGGGAATAGTCACCTGCACACACAGATTATTCCCACTAAAATAGCTAAAATAAAAACAAACTTAAAAACTATCTTCCAAAAAGTTCAGCTTTGATATTAATGAGTTTTTGGTTTTTTTGGGTCATTGAGACATGCGGTGTTGTTCAATATTATTCCTCAAAAATACCACTTGCCTAATAATTCTGCACTCCCTGTACATTATTTTCTATAGATACAATGATGGTTGATCCAACTAAGCTCCAATGCATTTCACAACCAAACTAGGGCTCCTCAGGGAGAGAAAGGATCAATGTTTATGAATGTACTTGCAGATCGGTGATTGAGCACCATGCAGGCTATAACATCAGCGAAACCGCGGTGATAGCGTGCCCTTTAGCATGACCCATTAGCAGCCCCTCTGTTAGCACACCACCAGACCTCCTAGGAGGTTGGGGGCAGATGGTAACTTAACGCAAGGGGATACAAAACGGAAGCTATCCTGGTTAGACTTATGTCCCACCTAGGTTGGCTAGGATGGAAGAGCGGGTCTTCAGTGTCTAGCCTAGACCATCATACTGAGGTCTGCCCTGGTGACGATCAGATTCAGTTCCCGGTTCCTAGGACACACGGACACTATTTATAGGTCCACCACTTAGTAAAGACCTTTTAAGAACAATTTCTGACTCGCCTAGTGCCTTAAACCCTTAAAACTTGTTTGATGTCCCAGGATTTTGCAACCTAGGAATAGGGCTAGTCCCAATGTATTACACAACAAGGGATTGGCACATATTGTGACAAACGTAACGTTGGGGCACTACTCATGCAAACAGAAGTAAATCATAACATTTAGGTATTGTTTTGAACACAACACAATTACACAACAGAGTCTTCTTAAAAATATGAAAGTATCATTGACTCAAATTCATGTTATGAACATATGCATTTTACATGATCGCCTAAGCTGCAACAACCGAGAAAGGATAACACCAATAACATGATGTTTAAGTATGTAAAAAGTATTGAATGACAGGGTTTGTGTACAATGGGACCATAATTCATAAGACAAAACATCACCTTGACTGAGGCTAAGAATCGATCTAAAATACTGATGGCCAGAGCAAGTGTTTCCGGGTAAACCTGGAACTGGTGTCTTAACTCGGCCAACCACTGGATAACCTCATCACGCTGTTCTGGAGAAATAGCTGTATCCTGTACAAAAAAAATAATTGGGATTAGTTATGAACTTTGGTAGTATCTATGAGACTGGTTTAATTCATGAATCAACAAAAGTAGAGCAAGTCTTTAAGCAATGCCAGTTGCCAGTTACACCTCAGTACTGTATATACTCAAGTATAAGCCAACCCAAATATAAGCCGAGGTACCTAATTCTAGAAAAAAATCTGGAAAACTGAATGACTCAAAGTATAAGCCTAGGGGGGGGGGGGGGGATACAGCAACTCAGAAACACACAGCAAATGTGCTTTTGTTAGGAGGTATTATTATTTTATTTAGCAGATTTACAAAGCTCTTGAACATGATATCATCACTGAAGATGTAGAGAAGGGTTTGAGAACATTGTAAAGAAATAAGTATTGCTCTAGATTATCAAGTTTTTGCACAAAATATGTTCAAATTTGACTTTTTGAGCATAATTTGTGCAAAAACTACATATGCTAGAGCAATAATTTTTTAAAATGTTCCCAAAACCCTTCTCTACATCTCCAGTAATGATAGCATGTTGGGGGGCTTGTCCACCTACAAAATGCCGCCATTTTCATTCCTTGGCCCAAAAATAAGCGGAATTTCATTTTTTGAGCACATTTCAGGTGCTGAAAAGTTTGGCTTATATTCAAGTATATACAGTACTCAGTCTGGATAAGGGATTCACAAAATATTAAGGGTTGAGGATACAAACATCCACCAGGATACCTAGAACAATAACTACATGAGAGTTCAGTAATTGGCTTACTTGTATAGTACTTCAATAAACTGGAGATAATCTTAAACAAGGTTAGGTTATGAAACATTCATTCTTCAGATTTTGAGTTGTTGAAATTGTTAAAAAATGACAAATTAGCACTCAGTGGATTGTTGTTTGAGGATCATCTATTGGTTGATATATGTATCATATATAAAAAAGTTCATGTTTTTACTAGTCGCAGGAGTTATGCTTTTACAAAATCACACAATGACATTAGGGTTTATGGCAAGCGCTCGTGTCATGCCCCAGGCTATGTATATTCTGAAATCTAACGTGATGGCAGTCATTCTCACAGGCTTGCTTGTGCTTTTTCTAGCAGTTTATAAGCCACAAGGAAAGCTAGAAGCCTCAAGAACTGAAAAGTCCTTACATGTGCATTTTTGGAGCACAATAGCAGACATGTCCCTGGATTAAGCAAGCAAAACTGCTTTTATAAGCTTGACGAAATAATGATCAGCTCTCCAAACTGTACCTCTTGGCTGTATATTAATGTTATTCCCATACATTATGATCTGTGGGAAACTGGTAACTTAGCAGATAAGTAAAGGCTCTGGGTAAAGCTGGCCATACACCTTTAGATCTCTCAAAGATATCCTTTGGATCTACCAACAACACACTTTGGATCTGCGATTGAACACAGGTAGACTTGATGGTTTAGAAAGTCCCTCATATTATAAGGTTTTGGTAAAACAAAAGAAGATCTGAAGGAAATCTGACAGAGAAATCTAAAGGTGTATGGGGGCCCATAGTTCAGGCTTTACAATTCAGTTTCCATTCAGGACCGATTCCAACACTGGTTACTTTGCCCAGGACATATATTGATATCTGTGGTGATCCTATATTTTCTGTTATTGTAATAATAACCATCCACAGAAACATACATGGTATTCTTACACAGCAGTTCCCAGAATTGCCTAAAATGATCTACACATTAATAAAATAGTGGATATTACAACTAGACCGGCAATTTTGAAGTAGGAGGAAACAAAGATGATACACATTTTTGATGGACAGATACAGACTAGGGACAGACATACTTATTTTGTATAACCCCAAATTAATAAATGTTCTGTCATTTTAAGTGATACATTTTTGTGAGGCAATGGCCACCCAATGTATAGTTCCAAACATTTGCTTTCAAAAGAAAAGATTCTATTATGCAAGAGCAATAACCCAACTACTGTCCCCCCCCCCCCCCCCCCCCCCCCCCCCCCCCCGCCTATTTATATTGCATGTATCCCCATGGCTAGAGAGCTACCACTTAATATCAAGTCTTTATGAGTATGGAGGTACCTATGACATCCCCCTGTGATCCATTGCAATACCCAACTGACAGACATAGACACTTTCACATGGCAGACTAGGGGACATCCACAGAATGTAGTGGGGAATAAGGGGAGCATTGGTATAAGTAATCCAGGGGAATGAGAAATAAACAGACTGTGGTGTTGCCATGAATGGGCCAACAACATTTTAAATACAAAACTACCAATTGTTTGATATGGATCGCTGAGTATTCTGGCTTTTTTTAATACAGTAGAAATGGAAAGTAAATTGTTTTGTGTATTGCAAATTAGCTTAATATAGCAGCTGCTACTTCAGAAAGCATGATAGTCTATATTAGTAGCATGAGAAACAGGAAATAAAGTGTTTATACTAAATCTGAACTATAGTCCAAAGCCTCACACACTATTATTATAGAGAAAATTATTGCAGTGGTCGCTATATGTTGGTTGGTCCATCTTAACTGTGTGAGGGCTCATTCACATTAGCTGTGTATAGTACCGCAGTGTAGGGCAGCTAGCGTCACGCAAGGTACACAGGCACAACCTGCAGTCTGCATTGTGCAGGCGCCGCTCAAGCATCTCACATAAACTTGTATGGGAGACGCAAGTGCAGCGCACTGCAAAATTTGTGGGATTTTTGCTGGTTACGGTTACTGTTACCGCAGTTAGTATGAAGGTTTCACACTGCTGCAGGGTGCATTGGATGGCTCGAATATCAATATATGTAACCTGCTTCAGCTTTTCTAAATGATTGCTAGGATCACATGATATAAGCTATGAAAGGAGGTAAAAGGCCATGCATTAGCCTTATCTTATCACTCCATAGGACAGAGCATGCAATGTGTCATGGAGCAGACTTTCTGTAAGAAGCCACCTCAGAGTCACTCACATTGCCAGTTGCACTGTGATCAAAGTTCACACATCCTGCACAGTTTCAGAGTTATAAATGCTGGCAACCTCGCCAAAATCATTCCTTATCTACTGTCAAATGTCTAAAATCTGTATATATATATATATATATAACCTTCGTGCTGAGTAATGAAGAGAAAGAGGATTCATGCCAACTAGCTACGTGAAATAGGCATCCCAGACACTTGACTCACTTTGATTAGACACAGCTCATGGTTCCATTACAAGAGGTTTACAAGGCAGAACAGTGTCACAATAATATGATTAGTTACAATGAGGTTTTATTAAAACCCATAAGCCAAAAGTCTGGCTCAAAGCTAAAGTTGAAAATAAAAGTAGGCTTCACTTCCCTAGAGGTCAGCCCAGGGTACACAGTACTTGTTTGATTTCCCACCCTCCCCTTAGGTCTATGGTGTGTCCACTCCTCCCCTTGGGGGTTTGAAGGCATTTCAATGGATTTGTATCTGATGTGCACTGTGTAGCACGCGCACAGAACTAAAAAAGAAATAAATAATTTTTGCATCGATCACACTGTGTGGTGATATGATCAATCGATGTTAGATTGACAATCTATAATTAGCACATTTGCCGATCTAATTTAAGATTGAGCAAAAGTTCATGCATGTGTGACTAGCTCAGTGGTTCCCAAACTTTCCTTGCAGGGCCCCCTTTTCTATTTAGGGATATTATCAAGCCCTCCCTCCCTATTCAAACACAGGTTAAGAATGAGGGCCAGCGTCCCCCTGGAATACCTTCCGGCCCCCCATTTTGGGAACCACTGGACTAGCTTAAGAGAATTAACTGAACTTGGTGTTGAGGAACTAAGGTAGGCTTTTACTGTTGCACATTTCTTCTGTAAACACTAGTTGCTTAGCTGTAAGCTGATGCACTGACTTTAGTGTTTTAAGACAATGACCTATAGGAAACAAACAGATAAGGGCTGCTGTTTTCTGCAACTCCAGAGTATAAAGCAGGGAACACACGGCTCGATATTGGAGCCGTTCAAGGTCCCCTGCAGTAGTGTGATGACGTCATCACGCTGCTGCCCGATACTGGAGGAGCTGGAGACACACTAGTGCTCCCCGCGGTCTCCATGCAAAGCAATGGCCGCATATGATATGGGCCAGACAGATGGCCGTGAGAGTGCACGGCGTTAGAGTACCTACAGGTCTGTGATCCTGAAAGTAGATAAACCACATGGTGGGACAAATCAGGTAGAAAAGGATGTTCAGATGGTGATATGACAGACATCTTAATTTATACTCTATAGGTATCTGCATGTATGTAATTGATGTTTTATTCTGGCTGGGCGTCGGCAGGTGTGTGTGGATCTCACTTAACCTCCCTAGCGCTTCTGACGGCACTATCTTGTCCTGCACTTGCTTATGCAGTATTGCAGCTGACGAGATAGAGCCGTCCAGCTAAGCTCAGATCCCCCGGCTGCACACTTTGCTCTGTGCTGTCCCGATCTGAAGCAAGCCGGCTGTGTCACCTCTCTACAAGCCTAATTTGCACATGAATGTCCCAAATTGCATATGAATATCCTGCAGCAGTGCGCTAGGGAGGTTAAATACTATTTTCTTTACTGGACTGAA
Organism: Ptychadena robeensis; assembly: GCA_036250615.1. NCBI lineage: Eukaryota > Metazoa > Chordata > Amphibia > Anura > Ptychadenidae > Ptychadena > Ptychadena robeensis. The sequence goes on along the minus strand of CM070032.1, from coordinate 144,388,041 downwards.
GACCAACCAAGAAATTGTTGACCCCCTTTTGTAAGTTCTGTAGACTGAAGGGAGGACTAGGCCCCATTCTACACCCCCAAGTGGGTGTGGAGCCCTTCATACCCCTTTTGGTGTGGGGGTTGATCCCTTGGTGGTCTTTTTCTGGATCCTCTGAATAATATTCTTGGCCTCCCATTGGTAGAATTCGCTTTGAGTTTAAGTGACATATGTTCCATCCCAAACCCCAAGTTGGGAAGCTTCTTGTTTGTTTTTCTGTATTCTGATTCACTCTTATAGTCCGTCTACCTGCCTCTTACTAATTCCTCCCTGAGGAAACCAAGATAGGTAAAATGGGTTGGACCTATTAGAACTTTCACAAGTCGGTTAAGCTGGCCATACACCTTTAGATCTACCAACAATTAAGTAGTGCCGGGTCCTCTGCAATTGAACACAGGTAGACGTGATTATTTAGAATGTCCCTCATATTACATGGTTTTGGTAAAACAAAAAGGAGATCTAAAAATCTGACAGAGAAATCTAAAGGTGTGTGGGGACCCTTAGATAGACTAAAGCCTGCCATACACACCCCGACGGGTGCAGACAGACCGGTTCCGATATGCACCGGAATGCAAACCTGATGACGTCATCACGTTTGCACCCTGGTGCATTATGGGGCCCCTTCAGTCGGCCATTAGCTTCAATGAAGATGCCGGTCTTCATTGAAGCTTATGTCATTGGCTTGCATCGGCCAGAGAATATCGGACATGTCCGTTCTCTGGCCGGCCGAGCTGTGGGGCGACAGGGATCTGTCGCCCCATGTGGGCACATGCCGATAAGCGGACGATTTTTAACCTGACCGACAGCGCGAGTGCGCACGCCCGGCGGTCAGGTTAAAAATCGGCCGCTTATCGGCATGTGTATGCCAGCCTTAACCTTGGATGTACAGAAATTATTTTCAATTATTTATTGACTACGGTAGGCTCATCATGTAAATAAAGACCTTTTCATGTAATGACACGTGTAGAGGATTGTCTATAGTACTCATTTTATGGTTCTATGAGAAACTTGGCTGAAATAGGGGAATTATACACAACTAACTTCTGCAGATACTGCAAGGACCTATGTGTTTACTACATAAATGTCTTGCTCTAACCCACACCTATTCCAGCATTTGCGCTCTAACTATGTTTTTTCAGCGTGCTGGCCTCATCTACAAGTCTAATCAGAACATATCTGTCAACAGTACATTTTTCCACCCTGTTGACTTGCTATTTTTAGTAGGTTTTTCTTAACCTGTCCAGCAGCCTCAGTTAGCCTTACAGAGCTCCAAGGACTTAAGCTGAAATACTACTTAATATGGATTTTCTATTCCTCTTTTATTCTTCTCCTGACTCAACCCAGTCAAAGTATAGGAAACATATTACAAGTTCAAACTTTGTCAAGTGTTGTACTGTCCATACTGCTGAACAATGAGATGGTCAGCACTTCTTAATTGTAGGTGGCCTAATGATTATTAGATTATATAATAATTATTGAAGTCTTCTGCCATCTAGATCAAACAGCTACCAATCAAATACGTATTTGCAGCCCACACATTTAATAACTGCAATTTAGAGTGGCTTTTGATTTTAATCGAACTGATTAAAAACACAATTTAAATCACTAGTCTGTAAGGCATGATTTAAATTAAAGCTAGCCACACATGGTTCAATTGACTGTACAATCAATGTAATTCGATAAATTTTTTTAGTCGATTGATTGAGAATTGAAGCATGTCCACATGGTACGATCGTTGAAATTCGATTTTAATTGTCATTTTTCTCGATCTAAATTTGATCGGACCAGTTGGAAAGTTTTGATTGATTGTCCCCACATTGTGTCTCATTTTTTGTACTGTTGTTTGACCCGTCTTATTGAGATTCGATTCAATCAATTAGCATACTGTAACTTCAAACCATGCAAGCATGCATTGTAATGGCGATGTAATGGCGATGTAATGGCGATCTAATGACGATGTAAGGGTGATCTAATGGTGATGTAATGGCGAACATCAATGGTCCCTTTTTGATCACTCTGTGACAATCGCTTTTTAATTACTCTACGTTTAAAAACTATTAAATTCAATCGAAGTCGTGCTTTGATTGCATACTCAATGTGGTGTGTACTTCGATTCAATTACAATCGACATACGATTAAATGATCGGAAACTTTGATCGAATTGATGATCGATTTGATGTCAATTGAACCATGTATGGCTAGCTTTAGACTAATTGTTCACATTCTTCTTGTGCAGATACACTCCAAACAATCAAAAAAAATATTGTTTCTATTCTATTTACTGAACCTATTCACTTGATTAAGGTCTTTTCTCAACTCTGTTCATATTATAACATTTTTGCTGTGAAGAAGAGGCATGTGATCTCTGCTGAGTCAAATTCAAAAGTAAACCAAGCATCTGTGATAAGGCAGAGAAACTGCCCAATAATCGTACAAAACCCCTGGAAGAGCATGACATTGTGAATGGGTTAATGGAATTTATTTACCAAAAAATTTAACATATACTGCCTTTTTTACATAATTAAAAAACGAATCTTCATTTGAAGATGGAATAACCTGTGGATGGTAAAAAAAAAAGATTTAAATGAAAAAAATCAGATAAAAAAAAAAAAAAAAAAATCTTGATTTTTATCCACCCTGTTACCACTATTACCTACAGATACTCTGCACACCTATTGTTGCCTTAGATATCCACGTGCATTCTTTCTTCATGAATTTGCTGAACAATAAAATGTCTGTCCATAAAGAAAGCGATGATATATATGACATGCACTGCCGAGTAGGTCAAAGAAATGTATCTGAAATGATCATAGTAGCTGTGTACACTTAAAGCAGTGAACTGACAACATTGGTGTCAACTTAAAAAGTGAAATCAAGTGTGCCTCATGTGTGAACTTTAAAAACCAACATAATCCCATAATCCACATGGGAACAACGGTTTAGCTTTGGCTCCCACACTATGCAGAGCAATACAAGAAAAGTCAGACAGATGTTTATATTTTACCCTGACTACAAATTGTGAACTGGTTTCATAACAATTTTCCCAAAGCTTCCTATATATTTATTTATTTATTTATTTTCAAACAAGATTTATTGAGAAATTATCCATAGTACAGCATTTTTGGGTCAAAATGAAAAAGTAATAACCATTGGCAAAGGTATACATGAAATGATGCATAGTTTACAAATACATATAATCAAATTCTATCTTGAGCAGTTTCATGGAATCAAGTCACATATAATATTGCAAACAATCTAGCATGTAACCTGAGCGAAAAAAATAAATATTAGTAACAAAAGTGGTTTAACCACAATAATAAAGTATGGTGAGGAAATAAGTAACAAGAAACATTATTCTACTTAAAAGTTTCCTATATATTTATACTGAAAAATTTGTCGGTGCAAAAGATTTCTGCATCACATGCAGATTTCACCCCATGTCTATCTTATAAGCAAGCACTGTAAAACTTCGGCCCTGGGGTAAAATCTGGCCCAAAGTGTAATTATACTTGGCCCACAAGATTTTTTAATTATGGTTATGAATGGCACAGAAAAGTTATAGTATTGCACTTTGCTTGTTTCAAATTCAATGTTTAAGCAAAATGAAAGTTTGTTTCCAGATAAAAAGGTTCTTATATCTGATGAGAAGGAAAAATTTCCTCAATAGTTGAATTTTTTTCAATAAATATTATTGGCCTGTGACCATTTTTGTTTTAATTTGACACCCTGTTTTAACAGCATGGGCAGTCACCTCGAGTGTAGGGCAGACATTACTCACGCTCAGGGTTGCTTACCAATCCCAGGCAAGCCTGCGGCATCCCTCAATGTTGGCGTGCTTGCCAATCGTTCCGTGGTTTCATCACCCCCATGTCAACGATAAGGAGGTGGGGCATGTAATTGATGTAATTGGCACTTTGGAGCCTCACATCCCTGGCGTCATTATTAACACTGGAAATTTGAAGAGGGGAGTGGCCAGAAAATACAAACAGATTATGCAGTAATTAGTTAGTTTTGATTACCTGAACCTCATTTTTAGAAAAGGGACAATGGGCAAACCTTCATACAGTAGAGCAAAATCGATTCAGGAGCCAGTAAAACAGAAGGTAAGGCTAGAGTTTAGCCTAAGGTGTAGCTCTACTGAGAGGGGATGGCAAATTTTTCAAAGACAACCTGTACCAATGCTATAGTTGTACATTAATGTCACCCTACACTGTAACATCAGTGAAAAAGCATCTTTTTGCCTATCCTGTGGTCTGGGTAACCCAACTCTGGCACACTCTGTTGTTGCTAGTCACCACTTTTGGGTGAGTTAAATATCTGATCCCTCCATTTGCATGCTAAAGTTCAGACCTGTGACCTATAAAGTTGGCCATAAAAGGTTAGATTTTTTCGACATAAAATAAAATTTAATTTTTAAATACATTTTTTAAAAATCAAACAATTTATGACCACCTTTATGTGTTTGAAATCAAACATAAAACTGATTGAGCCTTCTACAGACATGTTGGTAAATCTCAGTCGATCATTCAAGTATCTGATAGCTATTCTAGTTATTTCAATGGACCTGTATCCAATCATACTATAGAGCATGCATTTGGAAAGGAATCGGTTTTGAATCAATCACACTGTGTGCTGGTAGAATCGATTGATGTTAGAACGTCAGTCGATGTTTTAATTGTACAAGCCAATTGAATAGAAAATCGATACAGTAACAAATGATGTGTATATGGCCACATTAAGACAGAAGACAGAAATACAGTGGTTGGTTGAAGTTATGTATAGATGCTCCACTTTAACTGGCTGCGTTTGACAAGGTCACTTTCATGGTTAACTGCATCTAATGTAGTGCATGCGGGGAATATTTCATGGGAACATTCCAGTACATATCCAGAATATATTATGAGATTTAGACTGATTGCTTTATTTAAGAACCAGTATCTCATGAATGAGTCTGGTGCTTAGACAGAATCTACTAAGACAAAAAAAGATCATGCAATGTGTGAGTAATATAATGAAGTCTACCTATTGTCTGCTAAATGAGGATTTTAATTTAACCAAAGAGATGCCAAGAAAATAAGGCTGATCAGCCTCTGAGAGCTTAACCTTCTGAGCGTTCTCCCCGAGTTAACTCGGGCTGAGTTTCATGATGCATGAAACTCAGCCCCAGCTAACGAGAGGCACGCTCGAGGTCTTGCCGTCTTCTGACAGCGGTCGGGAGCATCGGCATGTATGCCGATGCTTCCGGGTCCGCCCCCGATCGCGTCACCGGTGACGCGAAGGGGGCAGGGGTAGGCGGCGCCATAGACCTCCGTCAAACTGGAGGGGCGTCGCCTTTCTTCAGCATAAGTCCGGCGTCTCCAGTGACGCCGGGCTTATGTGTAGGTCCTCCAGCTGAGCAGGAAATCACGGCGGAGCATATTGTGCTCCGCCGCGATTGCCCGTGGCACGGTTTTGAAAAAACCGTGCCACGTGGCAAACGCTCAGGAGGTTAAGGGGATCAAACATATGGAGTAATATGACAAAATAGACATCTCAGTTAGCAATGTTGGTTCATTAGATGTTCTGGATTTTTCAAAAAAAAAGCTGCAAGCTCACAATATATAAAAAAAATCCAATTACTACAATCCTGGAAACAAGTAAGCATATTTGAAGAACATATCTTACTCAGACATGGCTAGTTGCAGTTAGTCACATTAAATAGACTGAGTATGTAAGGCTGGAGATGTTCAATAACACTACTGTTACAAGCTATGCCAAATGTAAATAAATGATAACCTAACACAGACATAGGACACCACCTAATGAGGTACTAACGGGTGTGAATACCTTAAATCTAGCTTTTTGTATGTTTGTCATCATACCTTACTGTATACAGATTTATGAAGCTAATGATTTGTGAATCATATCATGAGATCCGAGCAGTAGAAGGACTTTTTGTTGCAGGACTATAACACCAAGGAACTCCATTGCAATTACCAGCAGCATTGATAGCCTGCCATATTATGTCAGCAGATTCACTGAAATAATATTTGAGATATAAAAATGCCTTTGAGTGATTTGTTTTATTTATATTAAAATATTAACTACTAGTACAAAAAAACCTTGGATTGCGAGTAAAGCTAGGCATACACGGCTCAACTTTTTAGAAGATTCAAGCACACGTTCACGACGCATAATTGTGCTCGAATGGCCGAGGGTCCCGATCCAAAGTATCAGACAGGATCAATGACCCAGAAGTGCTGCGGCTCGATATCGAGGAAGCTCGAGCGCAGCGCAATGCCTTCCAATGGCCCATCAATTGTACGGGCATCAAGCCGCATATGCCTAGCATAAGTCTCTTTCACACATTCTGCATGCGTTTTGCTGTGCACTTGCTTTCCCAATTGTGTAGCAGCGTTTCCACTACTTCTGTGCTTTGACATACAAGTGCTTTACAAATACAAAAATGAATCTCACAAACCAAGGCACCACTTTTTGGTATTTTTAGACTTATTTAGAGGACTATCACACTCCTATTTTCTAACAATTGAAATCCCATTCCTAACACTTCATAGAATCATAAGATACAATACATAAAGGGGAAACTTTAGCATGGATTTTCTCTTTAGATAAAGGGGTGCAGGGATCTTATAAATAAAGGCATACTGGGTCTCACGTAAAGGGTGAATACAGACAGACTTCATTTTTATAATTCTCTGTTCTACTTTCATTCGGTACTATTATTATACCTGTCTGAAGAGAGGACTAGGATTTAGTGTTTTCTACCCTAATTGTGCTGCACAAACATGCCATGCTTTGCTAAAACACATAAATGTTTTCCATAAATTATTACCATTATAACTGCCCCCAGGACAAAGAAACAACGCATCAACCAAGCAAGAACCCACTGAACCTTGGAGAAATACATGTTCTGTGCTATTGCTTTCTAGCGAAAATCAGCTAAAGAATGAATAATGATAAGAGGCAAGAAGTCTTCGTGATCTGGAACAAATTGTTCAGATAGAGAGCCAGATACACACATATGCAGCATGTTATGCCAATTCTAAATATGTTTTGTGTTTTCCTTGAAGGTCTAATAACAAGCCAAGATTAAGTATTTTGCAAACCAGCTTTATAATATCTTCATTCTTAGTTTTATGATTCTCGGAATAAACCTGCTGACATTATAACATCTAAATCCATTACCTACAGATGGCTCTAGCCTTATACAATAGTATGGTTAAAGTCTGTTAAACTATGGCTTGTCAATCCTACTTTTACAGGTATGATTTTACAATAAAAAAAAATTTTTATTTATTGTCTGTAATACTCTAGCTGTATTATCATCCAGTTTTTGATTGTGGCTCCAACTTATTCTGGCCTCACATCATATTTCATCTGCCATATTCTGCCCTGCCTGGCCTTATTGTCTTCCATGGGGTAGGATAGAGGTGTGGAGTTAGGGTCCCCATACTCCTTTAGATCTCCTTTTGTTTGACCAAAACCATGTAATATGAGGGACTTTCTAAACCATCTAAACAAGTCTACCTGTGTTCAATCGCAGAGGACCCGGCACTACATAGTTGTTGGTAGATCTAAAGGATATCTGACAGAGAGATCTAAAGGTGTATGGTCAGCTTTACTTGCTAGTCTTTTCACTCTCCATAGAACAGAACAAGGGCTATGTGTACAGCGACCTTTCATTCTCTGATCTTTCAGAACGATAAAAACTTCTGTAGATCTACAGGCAAGGAGATAATGATTGTATCTATTTTTTCTTTGTAAAAATAAAACATGTGTGAATTTGTTCAGGCATCATCAAGGGTCATCAAGCATGAACATTTTGACTCCTTTCTATGTATCCATATGTGTAAAACAGATCAGCTCTAAGGGCATATTTGCACTGTTGTGTTCTCCCATGATTACAATTGCGGTGTGGAGACTGTGGGAGATCCCGTTTGGAATCACGGCACAGCAGAGAGTGGATGGAGACGTGATTTTTAACCAAGTCCATTCATCTCTATGGGCATGTTTCCACTGTTGCGTTCTCCCGCGAATCCAATTGTGGCGCCGATACCACAGGAAATCATTAGCACCCAGTGATCTCCCACGATTGGAATCGTGGCATGGCACCTGAAGTGGAGGGGATTTCTCGCCACCAAGCACAAGACAAAAAGCAAAATACTGGGCCACTCAACTCATCAGCATCTGGTCAATGTTAAAATACCAAATGAAAGTGCCTAATGTCAAACTCTAAGCAAAGTAAAATTTTTGTTGTTATCCTAAGTCAAATGGCATACACAAAAAAACAAATGTGGTATAACAGGAAATGAGTAATTTCCTGAAATACATGTACTCAGAGTAAATGTTTGTCTACAAACTGAAGAAGAATACCATTTTATGTAATAACAATATGTTTACTAATATTTCCATACACAAATCCATGTCCTAATCATCGATACCTGTCATTAGTCTCCTGGGCGAGTTAACTGCGGGCAAACTCACCTGTCCGAGAACATGCAAAGCCCTTGAGATATCCCCCAGACTGAGATTCAAACCTAAGACACTAGCGCTGCATGGCCAGAGATCCAACCCCCTGAGCCACCAGGTGTAGGCAATGTTCTCAGTGTTTATTATTAAAAATGCAGTATCCCCACACACATACATATGTGAATACATACACAAACACTTATTAAACATAATGTAACTTTTACCTCCATGGTATCAGCAGCATTGACAGCCTGCCATGTGATATCAGAAGATTCACATGGCAGCATGCTAAACCGCATGGATGCGGTCACTAGTGGCCACAGACGCGTGAATAGAACCGCATCCATCCACATCTGACCGATGTAGTCAAAACAATCACGCCATCACGCCCGCCCCTAGTGCCAAAATCGGGTCGAGAGTCGACGGGAAATCGTCCCGTCTATTCTCAGCTTAAGAGTGTACCTGATACTAAGCCTTGGAATTGAATATTTAACCTTATGCCCCCATACACACATAGATCCACAGCCGTCTATTGGTCACAAAATTTCCCACGGATCTATGCGTGTTTGGGGACTTAACTCACTTTACACACTCACTCACAGGAGTCAATCACATTCAGCTTACCGAAATCACTTTGACATGGACAGCTAGATGTTATTGCACTCTGTAACTTGCAAAGTAGCTGACTTTTCTGAATATTCTGTGCCCAACAGCTCTGTATAAAATTGGACTGCACCTTTGTGGTAGGACTCCCCATGACTCCTTATAAATCATCATATTATAGACATGCATGTGCACGTGCAATTACTATGGAACATATGATACCAAAGTGAAGAAATTATGCAGACGCTTGCCTTGTAAGTACCTAATGACGCAGTGTCTGTTTTTCAGGATAAAGGGATAATCATAAAATCTCGGAAGACAGAACAATCTCTCAGGCAGTGCTCCTGCCCTATCTTTTCAAACTATGTGTATAAAGGCATTGTCTGGTGTTCGAACACTGTTATATACACAGTTGTAAAAGATACTCCTGCAAAAATGGAATAACATTTGTAATGGTTACATATATACATGGTTATTAATGTAAACACAATAAATCTTACCTGGTTGGTTGGGGTCTTGTGCATGCACACTTTCCACATCTGGGCTTCTCTAGAGACTGCCCTTTCTAAAAGAAAGGACAGTCTCTGGCTCTCCAGGGGCCCAGAGTACTTCATGGTACCCCTTGGATACGCCTGCCTTCCAACCAGATACAGCTACCTACAATTGAAAATAAAAAGATTTAGATTTTAAAATATTTTCACTTTATATACATTACATCTCTGACATAACCCAATAGTTGACTGTGGAGGAAGTGTGGACCACTCCTGAGAAGAGTTGACAAGACCGTCTCTCTATGTGCCTATTGACAGGCTACATGCATTCTCTGCCTCTGATTGGAGGGAGGGAAGGAACGGTAGATACCCCTCTGTCCCTTCCCTCTGTGCCAATACCCTCAATGTTTCCCTAGCTTGATTATTTTTTTTATATAATATAAAATCTGTATCATGAAAATACCCTGCCCTGTCTTCCCTCCCATCCCACCAAAACTGCCAAGCAGAGACAGCGTGCAGACTGGTCAATGCGCACACAGAGGGAAGCACAAAATCTTTTCACTGTATGCACGCTGACCTGCGTGCATGCATTCTCTGCCTCTGATTGGCCATCAGCATAAGGCCTTGTCTCTCTGTCAGTATTGGCCGGGTGGGATGGGGAGGTGACGTCTGTGTGATGACATCACTACTAGTGTACCATAACTTTAGTGACCAATGACTTAAGTGACAAAATCATTAGTCGTTAATGCCCTAATATGTAATTTAATAGCATATGAAATCTAGATACTAACTATACTAATTATATCTGGTGATTTGAAAAATGAATGTCAAATTTTTTTTATAGAAACTAGGACAAATAAATGAAATGCCAAATAAGTACTGTACTCAAATGGCAATATTACTTAACCCCTCTAAACTCCAAGCTGTGAGCTTTTCACCGGATTCACCTCCCTGACTTCAATAATGATGAAGGGGAGGTGCCCTCGCTATTCACCTGTATTGGCATCCTGGGCACTCACATCCCTAGCATCATTGATGACCATTGGCATTTGAATGGATTTTGTATATGGTCATACTATGGAGCATGCACACAGGGCCTAGGAAAGAATCTATCTTTCATGTTTTGAATTGATCACACTGTGAGGTGGTACTATGGATTAATGTTAGACCAACAATCAATATTTTAATCGCACAAGCTGTTGAAACAGAAATCAATCAAGCAAGAGTTTATGAGCGTATGGCTAGTTTTAGGGCTTGTTCACACTAGCTGCGTTTCGGTATAGTACTGCAGTGCAGAGCAGTAAAGTTAAACCAAGGGGAAACAGGTTTCACACTTAAGCCGTGCTTGCGTTTTTGGTAATGTGCAGGGCCCTGCAGCATGCATTTTTTCAGTGCAAGCACTTCCTATACACTTGTATGGGGGACACACGCGCAGTGCACGGCATAAAGCAATTGCGTACCACAGCCATGTCCATTATTGGCAACAACGCAACTGCAAGCGCCTAAAAGTGTAAAAGGGCTCTTAAGGCCCCCATACACGGGTCCGTTACCCAGAGGATTCCGGGACGATCGATTCCGGGCGCGTGCACGCGAAACGATCGTGCCGGAATCGCG
>CM070032.1:144297946-144349711 GCA_036250615.1 Ptychadena robeensis | reverse complement strand
TGTATGGGGGCCTTAACAGTACTAGAGCCTTTCATATAGTTAGGCCATTAAGCACTATTTGGGTTGTGTAGGGTGTACGGCAAAAATGGTCATGTTTAATGAAAACCATGTGTCCAATCTGTTGCAAAACATCATGGATTTACATCTCTAGCAATTCTATTATGATACTTCCACCATTTGTAGCTTCATTTTTAGTTTGGAGAAACAGGGCACACATCGGGTACTCCTCAGCTTACAAAATCTGTTGATATGTCTGATATCAATTTTTTTTTATGCCAAAGTTCAAGAGGAGAATGCCAGCTATTTTCTTCCAACATCTGTTGTAAATCTGTTTGAAACATCAACCACTCTTGATTTCCAAGATACAGTACATTTTGAAGGCTTTCCCTGCTAGTTTGAGATCATAACTTTGTGTTGGTAATGCTAAACTCATTTTGAAGCTTTTATAGGCACGTAGGGGATCTTTTTTTTATCGTATCCAAGATTGGTCCTATTAAGAGGGTAAAAAGGGATAATCTATACTTGTGGGGACCATACCATGTTTAGGGGCTCGCAAAGTCAAAGTCAGTAAGGATTCTCATAAACAAATTCCACCATCTCTTGTAAAAATGTGTAAAATGTCAGCGGATTTCACCAGCCAGAATACAGTTAATGAATGATTACCACTTTCAGCGAGTTTTATCACCCCCACCCTGGACTCGGCTTACAGCCATCATATATCATAACACATCATAAACCACTTACCCCAATACCATTGCAAGAGTCCTCCCTGTGACATGAGAGAGAAGCCTAATCCAGTGCAGAGAACTGGCACCCACAATGACAGAGCAGGGAGAGCATGGAGCTGAGCTTCCAGACGCTCTCTGTCACAGGCTGCAGGAGCCAGGTAGCAACCCCCCCACCTGCCTTACAACTACACTGATGATGTGCACACCCTGCGATATGTAGTACTCCCCAGGTTGGGAACCACTGGTATATGGGATTTAGCCCTACTAAATTATTAGTTCTCCCATTCCTACTCTCACTGCATAATAAACTCTTGGGGAAATTTCTCTCCGACCCCACCCTGTTGTTTAAAGGCAAGGGTGGCCAAACGAAGGCCAAACTAAGGCACTTGAGTGTTCATCGATTGAATGATAAATCAATGTGCACCAGTTTGCAGAATCAATTCCTGCTTGATACTTTGAATGGGGACCCTGGTCAATGGGTATTTATTAACATGTTGGTTCCCTGTTCAGTCCCGCTTTCTTCGAGTGGGCCGCCAGTGATTGATTGTTCGGGAATCAAACTAAAAATGGACCTGTGTAGGGGGAGCCTAAAACCTTTCCCCAATTACAGGAGGAATTTGATCTTTCCAATTCTATGCTCTTTTGATACCGTCCAGATAAGGCCTGCTGCTAATAGCCAGTTGGGGACTGGAAGTATTGTTTTTCAAGACCCTCCATTGGCTAACTTTTTGAGTGATTCTGATTCTGGTAAGCTTATTTCTGCGATCTGTTCTGGTCTCACAACCGACAGTGTCACTTCAACCTTAGGGCTTGTTTCCACTTTTGCGTTTTAACCGCGCGGCCGCAAGCGCAAACAACCGCATCCATTGGAAACTTCAGTGTAGTTTCCACTGGTGCGTTTGTGCGCGTTCGAATGCGGTTTAGGGTGCGGTTGTGAACGCTGCCTGCAGCGTCTTGAAATGAATCCGCGTCCCAACCGCATCCGCATCCCAAAAACACATCCATAGGAAAGCATTGGATGCGTTTCAAAACGCGCAAAAATGCGCAAAACGCATGGCAGGGCGGACGTGTATTCTGGGTGCGTTTGAAAAAAAATCGCGTTGCGAAAATGCGCAAAAACTATGCCACGCGGACGCGCATGCAGTTTCAGATATATATTTTAGATAAACTAAATCTCACCTGAACCATCTGGAGATTTCCTGAGGACTGTAGCTCCATGTTTCCTCAATGAGTATGTTTTTGTATCTTATATGGATATGCCCATAGCAACATTATTGGGAGCAGGTTGTGACGTTTATACATGATGTTATTGGCTCTCTGATTGGGTGCTTTACCCCAAATATTGTATCTTAGGCATTCTTGAAGATCTCAGACTGACCCAATATGACACCGGATATCTACATATTTCTTAATTCTATGCTCATAAATTTATTGCAGGAATGTTGTATCAGTCAGATCCCCTACGATTTTTATGTGGAAAGAGTTGCTTAATTTTGTACTGCCTATTTTGAGATACTTTTAAACTGATAGGGGTAAATTGAATCCCGTTTTGAAGGAGCGCAACTCTAACCATCTCTTGACCATTCATGTACAGTACATATTATCTACAGGCATTCATGGTTATGTAATGACTTTTTTTCCCCTCGTTATTGTAACTTGAATTTCCTTTTGTATATGTTTGTTTACACAAAAAGGGCACTCTTCTAGTTTTTTTATATATATATATATATATATATATATATATATATATATAGTGCCAGTGGTTTCACGCATAACCTGCTGGATATATGTATATCATAAGAGGGGGTTTCCACAGCTTTGCTTGATCCGTCAGGACCCCTGCATTAGGCACAGTGCTTGACAGGGATCCTGACGGATCACATACACTTTAGCTGGTACTCAACTGCGTTAACCCATGCATCGGCGGAATGGCTCAGTACCATGAGAACACAGCATTCGCCCAGCAGGTAAGTGAATGTGCTCTGTCGGGACCTCCTGCCAAGCAATACGCTTAGCGTAGGGGGTCCCGGCGGATGTAGAAACATACTCTCACTTGCCATAAAACAAAGTATGGGACAGCCACAATAAGGGCAGAAAAAACCCTGTACATGGTATAAATCACCCTATAGATCTTATTTGAAATAGGGCATAGCTTAGTTCTACTTTCCTGTAAAACAGGAGATTGCATTTACTTTAATACATTTGTTGATTGCTACAAATTTTAAGAATATGATTGCAAGGAAATTGTCACATACTAGCGGTAAAGGAAAGAAAATATATACATGGGGAAGTTTAGCAACGATTAGCGGTCCTTATGACGTCCCTATGTTTGTTTGTTTCCATTTAACAATGCTTATTCAGAAGAACAAGTTAATAACAAGTTTATTAAGAAGAATTCTACATGAATTGCCAAACTGAGCAACCAGGTATCATAGAATGCATATAAATGATGTCATAATGAGTATGTAATTATATATTATGGTGACATGCCCCAGTAAAACGCACAGATTGCCATCTGTGACATAATATCTCATCATTGTGAAGAACTGAAGGGTCTTCTTAAAGTCACCTGTGACGTGCTTGGGCCTGTGATACAAGGGGCTCCACAAGGACATAGAAATGAGGAAATCCAGTATGAAGGTGGGAGTTATGCAGTAAATACTTGACAGGCTTTTAGCACTCACTCACTCTAAGCAGGTTTGCTGTCGAAGGCTACTTGCATGTAGTTTATGTATAGTAAAATACTTATATTACATGGACAATGCTACATTGTATTGTACTGACTCTGACCAGGAATGTGGGTCCACCACAACTATATTATCCATGTGAACATGCCCTAACATGCAAATTGTATGCAGACTGAAACTGGGTCAATCAAGCGCAGTAGCTGCAGAATTTGTTTCAGCTTCAATTTGCATGCTAGTGCGATATTTGGCATCTCTTTATTCATCACAAACAACAACTATAAGAATAAAATAAGAGGTTGTTATGTATAAGTGTGGCACCATTGAAACGGGAAAATGTTAGCAGCCTGGAAAGCACCTGCCCTCCCCTATGTTTGGGTTATGATGGCCTGGAAAGCACCTGCCTGCCCTATGTCCAGGTTATGGGGGTTCAAAAAAATCCCTATGAGAGTACATGCCTGAGGACACTTCTAATGTTGCAAGCTGTTGTGCTTTTTGGTCATCCCTCTGGATACTTGGAAAATAAAAAATGGGACTTTCAATGGAAAGGATATCCTTAGGGCTTGTTTGTGTGGAAGCTGGCGGCGCGATTGCCGCCGCTAAGAACCGCCGCCGCTAAGAACTGCATCTCATGCGGTTTTTAGTGGCGGCCATTCACCTCTATGGCCGCAGTCAGTGCTGGGCGGGTCTACCGAGTTTTTAGGTGGGGACTAGCCCATTGAATAGAATGGGTGCGGATGTAACCGCGCCGTGGACAACCGCGGGCTTCCGCTTAAGTGGAAACAAGCCCTTAAGGGCCCAATGCATACAGAAGCATGTTTTTAAAAAGCATGTAGAAACGCCGCATATTTAAAAATGCATGCAGTGCTTATAGTAAATTGGTTGTCTATAAAAAATGTGTGCAGTAAAAAAACGTGTATATAGTGTGAAAGGGCCCTTAAGAATGCGTTTGACAGCATTCAGACGTGCAGTTTGCGAGCTGCTGCAGCCCAAAAAGCAACCTTCCCCCATGTGTTTGTGTGCAGGCTCCCCCATTCTGTTAGTATGGGCAGATGCCTGATAAGCTCCCAGAGGACAACTCATGTTGCATCCTCCAGGCCTAATCACTTTTCAGGCATGCCACCCTAATACACAGATTGTGCCTTATGCATTTTTTTAAAGTGTCTATAATAAGTTTGAGTGTACTCCACAAGAGCAAACCAGAGCCTTAAGGCTATGTTCCCACTATGTCGCCCACTTAGGCGATTCTTGCCTGGTCAATCAGCGGGAGATCGCCAGCCGATTGACTAGGCGATTAAAAAAAAAAACGTCACCTATAAAAACAATCGCCTCCATAGAGAATGAATGGACACAATTTTTGATCACCTCCACGCATGATCGCCTCCATTCATGTCTATGGGTGCGATCAGAGGAAAATTATTGTGCCCGCTGATTGCCGGCGATCAGAACGATTTAATTGCGGCCCCAATCGCAACCGTGTGTGATCCTATCAATGGGGACAAGCCTATTGAAACTAGTGTAGGTGATTGGCGGGCAATTCCGCCAGCGATTGAAAATCGTGATTAATCGCAGTGGGAACATAGCCTAATTCAGCTTGAACCTTGCAATGTAAGTTTAATATGAAAGTAAATGCCCCTCCTTGAACAAAGCAGACACATTTCCAGTGATAGTGTAATACATGAGTGTAAATTGCATAAAACAAATGGCAAAGGAATGATGAAACATCTCCCAATCCGCCATTGAACGCGGTTACTATAACAACGCTCCCTGTTGTAGACAGAGACAGAAAAACAAGTGCAACACTGCGCAGGCTCAAGGTAGCCTCGGCTAGGCAATCTTCCTCATCGTTCTGATTATTAAATCTGTCCAGCAACAAGAACTCGCTATCCTACCATTCGGCCTCCCCTTCGCAAAACCACCAATCACTGGGCTTCTTCACAAGTGCAGATAGCGAATAGCTCAGCGCCGAGCTGCCTCGTCCAATCACACACTAGCAGAATTCGGGCGGTCTTTTCAAACTGAGGATGACAAGAGGCCGTGGGCAGGGATTTTAAAAGCCCATGACGTAAATGCCTTAAATGATATATCCCTCCGCCGGATTATTCGATTATATCTTCCAGAAACTTTTATTTTCTCTTTAATTTTTCATTAAACGTTCACCACTAGACTGTAGGTGTAACTGGAGATTGTCAGTGGAGTGAAATAAGGGAGTCATGGGATCTGTATCTCTCTGGGACTACTTTACCTCCGCGACTCGTTCTTTGTGTTGACAATGGTAAAAAAAATTCCTCCGCCCTGTGACGTCTGAGGCTCCAGGGCGTTGAAGGTTCAGAAACAAAAACAAGACGAAGGAAGGAGATCGGAGAGCCTAGGGACAGATCGCCCTTTTTATTATTATAGGTTTATTTTTTATATATCATTAGGATTAATGCAATGAAGACTGCAGTGTGCGGGCGTGTGCCGTGGTGATGTGTGTGTGATGACCGATCGTGTCTTATATTTGGACTGAACATGTCCCCACAGTAAAGTGACAGGAGTCTCCTCTGCCTATGTGACACCCGGACAATCTGTAAAAGGTAGGTGTCCTAATTCTGGAGTGTCATTTGTGTGTTGAGTTATTACACACTATGCTGTCTATAAATGTGTCTGCATGTATGGGGTGTATGTCTTATATATATAATGCCGTTATTAAATGTTGGTTCCTATTAAATCTATCAGATCATTAAACACTGCCAACTGTGTACAGTCCTCTTGATCAATCTATTGAGTTTAACCACAAGAGGTAGACCCTCTGTTCTCAATTGACAGATCACATCTTGAACATTAAAAACCATGGCCAATGTAATCATTTCATTAAACCAAACAAAAAGAATGTTGTTCACAGTTGATTTCCTTAGCTGCTGTTTATTTTTATCTATGGCAAGCCAATTGGTCATGTAGGAATGTAGTCGCTTGTTTCTGATTGGTTGATCATATATTTGTGTATGTACCAGAGAGCTGATCGCAGTATACATTGTTCAGATTTGACTGATCATCCTCTATTTGTTGGATATTATAAGCTGATATGTAAAGTGACGAATAGCAGCGTGTTTGTTGGATTTTTAGTAATAAGAAGTTGTTTGTGTTTACTTGACTTGGACTGATCAACTTTTGGCCACTATTTCTGATGTTGGACATAGCTTCAGCAATCAAGGCTGGCCGTTAATAACTAAATGGCTGGTTTTATAAATGTTATGTCTATACATAATGGAGATATGTGGTTAGTCATTTGCCATTACATGATCAGCTTCGAGGAGGAAGTAGCCTGAAGATCAATGACTTGGGAATTAAGAGCCCAGTATATGTCAGTATATGAGCCTATGCTTTTTCTGTTAACCCCCCCCCCCCCCCATACACCTTTTAGATGACTCCATACAATTTCCTTTTAGATCTACCAACAACTATGTAGTGGGTCCTCCCTGATAGAATACACAGTGATTGGAAGGTTTAGAAAGGTCCTCATATTACATGGTTTTGGTAGAAGAAAAGTTGATACAGAAATTGTATGGTAAGATTGTAAGGTGTATAGGGGGGGGGGGGGCTTTAGTCTTCTTCCTACTGTATGTGAAATCTCAGTCTTCATATGGTGATGGGTCATGGTTATGGTGAAGACCCTACCCAGATAGTTTGGTAGTCCAGTTCACTCTATTGTTGTTGTTTGGTGAGATCTGATTGAATCCCCTTGTTAGTAGAGAAGGGGGAAGGCTGTTTATTTGTTTTTCCTCTATCAGCTGAGATGATGATGGTTCACTAGACACACAAAGGAAATCCCTCCACCCCAGGCGACATTTCTAGGCTATGTAGACGTGATTAACAGGCTGTAGCCAGTCCTCCTCCTCCTTCTCCTATTGGGATGAGATCCGCCCCAGCAAGGAAGACACTCCTCTCACCAGCTGATCGCTGCTGACTCTCAGGGAAAAAGCTCAAGTTGTTTATTTCTTCTGTGCTCTGTGTTTTTCTCTGACCCAGATCCAAGATGAAGGATTTAGCAGCCCTGGATAACCCCAGCAACGAGGCCTTTAAACTTCTCAAGCAACTGAATGTGTATTTGGAGCAAGAATGCAAGTACCAGCCCAAGGAGAAGGGCTTGATCCTTATAGAGTCCACTACAGAGGTGAGAGGGCGGGGGAGGGTCATGTTTGTTGTTGGTGTCCAGGGAGCTTCTTGATCTTTTATTTCATAAAACTTTTATTTTTATTTTTTTAAGTATGTTACCATTTATTAATCGTTTAGTTAATAAAATGTTTTGCTACTTTTGTAAAACATTGACATTAAATATATTTGTGTAACTAAAATATCTTTCAGTGTATGTTTGTATATTTTAGCATTTCAATGCACATAAAGTTCTGTGATCAGCAATTTAGGAACATTGTGTAATATATATCAATATTTTTTTGTTTTATTTTCATTTTTCGTGAATTAATAACATGTTTACTGTTGTTTTTTGTACAGAGTGATAATACAATCTGTCCAAAATCCAGAAATGCAAAGGTAGAAGACTTGTGGAGTTTAACAAACTTCTATGGCTTCAGTATGGAGACATTTGTCTTGGCTGTGAACATCTTGGATCGCTTTCTGGCTATCATGAAAGTAAGGCCCGCTACTATAAAATAAAAGGAATATGATCATACATTGTAAAGTGAATACATGACTTTGGTTTTAGGGGAAGGGCAATTAATTTCTTCTATATTTGAGTGATGGTGGTAGCTAATATTTTAAGCTTATGTAAGCTAGGCACATTGTAGGCAGTAAAATAACATTTTATATTTTACAACTGAACTGAGGTGTATATTAGAAAATAAAAAACCACCATCATATGTAAGGATCTTTCATGTACTTGTATACCTGAGGATTTGATTTGGTCAGAACATTGCACTGAATTCAACTATTTTTGTAATTTGCTTAAGGTGAAGCCAAAGCACTTGTCCTGCATTGGCGTTTCCTGCTTCCAACTGGCGGCCAAAGTTGTAGAGGAGGAATGCAATATCCCATCCACTCATGATGTCATCCGCATCAGCCAATGTAAATGCACTGTGTCCGACATTAAACGTATGGAGAAAATCATATCTGAAAAGCTGCACTTTGAATTCAAAGCTACCACTGCCTTAACCTTCTTGCACTTATACCACGCATTAGTACTCTGCCATTCCTCTGAGAGGTAAGTTCCTTTTGTGTGTGTTGTCTTTTTGTATAATGTATTATTTGTGTGACATTAACTTAATAAAATGGAG
The DNA here is from genome assembly GCA_036250615.1 of Ptychadena robeensis. Classification (NCBI taxonomy): domain Eukaryota; kingdom Metazoa; phylum Chordata; class Amphibia; order Anura; family Ptychadenidae; genus Ptychadena; species Ptychadena robeensis. The sequence goes on along the minus strand of CM070032.1, from coordinate 144,341,029 downwards.
GATAAATATCACACTTAAATCAACATCAATGGCCCACAACAAAATGGTAATGGGAAGCTATTTAGAATCCCTAACCTCCCTAGCGGTTGAGTGGTTATCCTCCCCGAAAGCTGCGGCGATATGCTGCAGCATTTCCGGGGTTCCAGCACCGCTCCTTCGATGTCATCGCTGACGCTGAAGGGGCGGGGGGGGGGAGGGGGGGAATCTGTGCCATAGACCTTCAGGGGTGGGGGGTGGGGTGCGAATTTTAAGCTGAGTAGCTGTTAAAACCGGGGGACGCTAGGGAGGTTAAACATGCGGTTCTTTATTAGGGGTATAAGTGAGCCAGGATTATAATTATGACATTGTTGGCCTATGCCTTATAATTGGGAGGCCTGGCCATGTGATCATATTAGAAATGGTTTAAAAATACATTCCTAGAGACTACATGCATTTTTCTACTTTCTTCTATTAATATTTTGTTTATCTTTTCACCATTTCAGGAAAGAAGTATTAAACCTTGACAAACTGGAAGCTCAGCTGAAAGCTTGCAACTGCCGCTTCATATTTTCCAAAGCAAAAGTAAGAACTGGTACTGAAGTCATGTGATGATCTGTAACTGATGAAGACTGTGTACTTATATTGTGTTGTTTTTTTGTTTTGTTTTTTCTCTTTAGCCCTCAGTGTTAGCCTTGTGCCTTCTTACTCTTGAAGTCGAAACCTTGAAGTCTCTGGAACTGTTTGAGATAGCTCTGCGTGTCCAGAAACATTCAAAGGTAAGCACAACATTCTTGTTTTAATGGCGGGGTTACATTGTGTGGGGTATATAGACATCAGCATTCTAAGGCCCCCCCATACACCTTAAAATCTTACCATACAATTTCTGTACAATCAACATTTCTTCTACTAAAACTAAAAAATGTAATATGAGGATCTTTCTAAACTTTCCAATCACTATGTATTCTATCAGTTTTTGGGAGAACTAAATGTGTATGGGGGGCTTTAGGATTTCTTTCTTTAATGTTTCATGTTTTATTTCAGATAAAGGACACAGACATGCTGTATTGGAGAGAGCTTGTTTCCCAATGCCTAGCAGAATATTCTTCCCCAGAATGCTGCAAACCGGACCACAAGAAGCTCGTATGGATTGTGTCCAGACGAACCGCACAGAATCTTCATAACAGTTATTACAGTGTTCCAGAGTTGCCAACCATTCCAGAATATGGCTTTATGAATGAGAGTGAAAGGTGTGTACTATGCTAATTTCAGATTGGAATTTTTTTTGCATTTATGGGAAATATATAAACAACCAGCAGTTCAGTGTGTTAATGTGTTATATAATCTAGTATAGTTTGTTTGCCATGTACTATTTTTAGTAGGTTCCTGTAATGTGACCTAGTGTAATTTTTAAGACTGACACTTAAAGGACTGCAGACTCAACTACAGTTTGTACTTTACTTAGATATATTTACTCATATTTGGGAGGTTTATTATGATTTTGTATACACATTTAACAGCATTCTTATTGGGCCCTGCTTTTAGTGGATCCAATGGTCCAATATGTGATAATGTAACCATATAATGAATTCAATGTTTGTTCTGCAAACTGCAGAAATTTCAGACAGACACAATCTCAGTTTGCCCCAGTCTCTAGCTATTCAATTTTCTTGAATGTTGATAAGTAAAGGTTTTGGATTATGTTTCTTCTGTAATAACTGACCCTTCTATTTGTTTTAGTGAGGACTCATGTGAAGATATGAGCAGTAGTGAAGACAGTCTAAGCAGCTCTCCACCAAGTGACCTTGAGGTGTCTTTCTATTTCGATGACTACAAGCCAAAACTCAAACGCCGTAGTCGTTACCGCTATCCTTTGTAACAAAGGGCACTTTATTTTTTTTTGTGTATGCATGTGGTGAAGTTTTACTAAAAGATGATGTGAATGGAAGACTGCGTTGTTTCATAAGTTAGTAAATTTTAAATGCCTACATCAAGTTTAATGAATCTTATATGCCAACAAAGCAACTTATTTGCCATTTCTAATTGAAAATATAGTGGTCTTTGATTTGCTGCAAAAACTGCACATTGAGGTTTGTAAAAAAAATTGTTGTTGGGGCCGTTTTCCCAACTTGTAATCTGACCTGTATACCTTTTTTAATTCCATAGTTGCAGTTTTAGCTTAGCGGTTTCTTCAAATTCCACATTAAGAGGATTGTGTGAAATTGCTGTTCTTGTGTTTAAACTGTTAGTGTTGTTTCTCCTACATTCCATAGCAATGTTAATAATGTTTAAATGCTTAAGAAAGAGTCCAATTGTTTGTTACTACTTTTTGTTTTCCTTGCATTGTATCTTTTTATGTGTCTAGTATTATGAAAAAAGCTTACTAGACATAACATTGTAGTCTTCTTCTCTAGAAGCTGACCAATAGGTTTGCTTAGCAGCATTGCCTTCACTTGTGCAGCAACTTCCAATATATGGGAGTACGCCACAAATACAACTTCTACAATATCTTAATGTGTTTTTCAATATATGCAGTATTTGTATTCACGAGACTCCTGAAGTACTGGGTACAATAAATAAGATACTAGGTCACCAAAATGTCCTGACCAAATAGGGGCAGCTAACTTGCTCTTTTGTACATAAGAGAGAACACAGAAGCACAGGAAAATGTGAGATTATTCCAATATCTCGATGCTGTGGTCAGTTTTCGAGAGTACTAAATGTCTAGCTCTGCAATGCAATTGTACTATTCGTAATGTATGTATTACACATATTGAGTATACTAAACATAGGGTCACTCTGCTGTTTAATGGTAAGGTGGCATTTCATGCTATTTTCTGAAGTTATTGCTTTGCCATTTTTGTTTTTTAAGGTTTAAAGTACAACATGGATGTTCTTTCAACATAACTGAATTAAAAAAACAAAAAAAAGTTTACTTTTAAAGAGGGTGGATTAAAAACATCCCTTTTAAATCTTTAATTTGCATGGCTTGTATCGTGTATGTATAATTTGGGGCTACAAGTAGTACCATGGTAAAGCAACACTTAAAAAATTATTAGTTACACTATTCTGTTTTTAATTTAATCTTAAGTGAAGTCTAGCTTTCTGTGTTTAGCATATCAGTTTTGTAACAAAGTGAGTAGGATAAAAAACAAAGCTAAAAAATATTTTTAAAAAATGCTCAAAAACTGAACATTTTACTAAAGGACATGGAGCCTGACTCAACATGATCGGTACATTTGCCGGATCTATTTTCTTTTCCTTTTGTTTGCCATCACAACACAGTGATGCCTATTTGCCAAAAAAAAGGATGGCCTCTTCATATATTATTTCATTTCCTTAAAAAGTATTTCTCCAAGTATCTGTATGTTCTTTCTAAGTTGCCTATTGAAGCAGGTGCAAGTTCTTTTTTTGTTTTGCCCCCATTCAAATTGCAGCTCTCAGTGCTGTTTTGAGTCTTGGTGTTTCATGGAAATCCAATCACAAGGCTTTTAAATGTTCCCAAAGAACAGCTACTGAAGATTGGATGGGGTTTGAGGGGCATTCCTTAAAGTTTGCCCTTTTTGCTGCCGTCACTCCAAATAGCTCATAGGGCAAGCATTCATCTAAACTATCTGATTATAGCTTTCCAGACTCTAAAATCTATAGACAGCCAGATAAGAGACAAAATGAAAGAAACAGTGTATACAATAGGGTAGTACATACAAGTACTGCTTGTAGATATACATTTATGTACTGACTTTTATTTGCACGTTATTATAATTTTTTATGTATGAGAGAATAAAAAAATTAGGAGTTACTTGCACCCATGTCAGTGGGCAACTAAGGTAAAAGAATTCTACAGCTCTGGAGAAAGTGTAGGTGTTAAGAGAGTATTCGCTAAAATTAAAACGGTTCCTATGCAGGAAAAGCAATTGTCATTGCTCATTGATCAACGATGTTCTTGTGTTCTGGTATTGTGATTTGTGAACACTTAAAACAGTTAAGATTTTTCCATAACTGTTGAAGTACAGGTGTGCGTGTGTGAAGGTACAGATGTAAATGGTGCTGTTCAGTTGTATAAAAAGAAATGTACATAAGATATGTAAATGTAAAAAAAAATGTACAGAAAAAAAATGTAAAAAACTTAAAATGCACACAAAAAACGTTATTTTTTTATATGTATGTAGCATTTTTGTTAAATGGCATGTAGATATTAATTTATTCCATATTACCTATATTGTTTATCAGACTGTTTTGTGTTCTTTTTCTGAAAGCAGTCTTAACAAATAAAAGAAAAAAATTCTACTTTTGACAAATTTGCCTTTCGTTGTTGTTTACTTTTACTTGCAGTGTTTGCAGATTTACTCCAAAAAAAAAAAAGTGGACAGAAGAAAAGTTTTAAGTTCCAAGGGTGGTTGCCGTAAATGTAAATGTGTGATACGTCGTTACATTTGGTCATGAAATGTCTATGTTTGTATTGGACATGAATTGTAACATGAAGGCTGGTTTCAAGCCTATCCATGCATTTTCATGTGAACCACTTGATATAATGATGACCATTTGTCAGACATGCATTTGTCCAGCATGCATTAAAATGGATAGGTGGGAACAAGGCCTAAATGTATTTCATGGCAAGTGCATGAGTGCATATTGTTAGTTGTGTCCCCTTTTTAAAGACCATAACAACGTGATTACCCAAATCAGAATGGCCCCAAAATTTACCTTTTTCCTTTACCAAGGTATACAGGCCTCCCTAATGACATTATCACCAGCCTTGTAAATCTGTTGAAGTAGCTGCTGGAGGACATAAGATGCTCTACTGCTCAACATACATACTGTACATTGATTTCTTATTTAGAAAAAAAAATTGATATTTATGTTATATGGGTTTCCTAAATGAAATTCTTTTTGGGAGGCACATAACAAAAAGTAGGTTCATATAAGTTCGTATTTTTTCCTAAATAAATCAATGTACAGTATGTATGTATGTTGAGCAGTAGGGTACAGAGTCTAGTAGCCAACTAATACATCTGGCATGCCACTAAAACAGAATGTTTTGTAAAACATATCTCCACTAGTGATGGTAAAGAAAATGCAGAAATTCTGTAATAACAGACGATGTTTCCAATTGGCTCAATTTTAGTCTGTATACATTTTACATGCTAATGTTTACATTTCAGGATCTCCTAAATCCACTAGGACATCTACCAGCCACTTAAAGCACTTCCCTAAATGTTATCAATGTTGAGGGGTACACAGCAGGATCCAGATAAACCCCATCACTCAGTTGACCAACCAGTCTAGCCACCTTGAGTTTCAGGTTTCTACAATACCAAATTACCAGCAGTTTCCAGCAACTCCCTATGCTAATATGTCTTGGACAATGTACAACTGGTATTAGAAAATAACTGGTGCATCACACCTTGTCAGTGTTTGTAGATTTAATCGTCTACAAAACAAGGTATACTTAAATTGACAGATTTACTTACCCTGCCACCCAAAACTGGATTTTAAAATGAAGGGTGGAAAATCTGGACTGCATCAGGATTCCTCTCCCAAAGTTGAAACTAATTAATATAGGGACTGGGCTGACCAGTTTGATTAAAGTTGTATCCGTTAAGTGCACTAAAAATATATATATGATTGTTCCATTGCCACAGTCAAAATACAAGTTGTTCTATACAGTGGGGTGCGTAAGTTTGGGCAACCTTGTCAATATTCATGATTTTCCTGTATAAATCGTTGGTTATTACGATAAAAAAATTTAATTAAGTGATATTCGAGAAGTGAAACAAAAGTTTATAGGATTTACAGGAAGTTTGCAAAATTTGTATAACAAAATTAGGCAGGTGCATCGGTTTGGGCACCGTTGTTCAACTATTCAGCGTACTTTACACAAGGAGATGCTGTATGCCAGAGTGATGCAGGGGAAGCCTTTTCTCCACCCACAGCACAAACAGAGCCGCTTAAGTTATGCTAAAGCACATATGGACAAGCCAGCTTCATTTTGGAATAAAGTGCTGTGGACTGATGAAACTGAAAAAAAAAATATTTGGCCATAACAAGGGGTGTTGTGCATGGAGGAAAAAGAACACCGCATTCCAAGGAAAACACCTGCTACCTATAGTAAAATATGGTGGTGGATCCATCATGCTGTGTGGCCAGTGCAGACTGAGAATGTTGTCAGAGTTGAGGGACGCATGGATTCCAGTAATGCTGGCCATACACATGCCAATAAACGGCCGGATTTTAATCTGACCGACTGGCGTGCGCGCTCTCGCCGTCGGTCAGGTTAAAATCCGGCCGTTTATCGGCATGTGCCCACATGGGGCGACAGATCCCTGTCGCCCCACTTCTTGGCCGGCCAGAGATCCGACATGTCGGAAAATCTCTGGCCGATGGGAGCCGATGCCATAAGCAGCAATGAAGACGGCGTCTCCATCGCTGCTTATGGCCGGCACACAAAGGGTGCCTGGCCGATTGTGGGGCCCCAGAATGCAATGGGAGGCTAACGTGATGACGTCATCACGTTAGCCTCCCGGAGCGATATCGGAGGGCGATATCGCTCCAGCTCGGCATGTGTATGGCTAGCATAAATATCAGCAGATTCTGGAGACCAATGTCCAGGATTCAGTGACAAAGCTGAAGCTGCATCAGGCTGGATCTTTCAACAAGACAATGACCCTAAACACTGCTCGAAATCTACTAAGGCATTCATGAAGAGGAACAACTACAACGTTTTGGAATGGCCATCTCAGTCCCCAGAATATCTGAATATCATTGAAAATCTGTGGTGTGAGTGAAAGAGGGCTGTCCAAGCTCAGAAGCTATTAAGCCTGAATGAACTAGAGATGTTTTGTAAAGAGGAATGGTCCAAAATACCTGAACCAGAATCCAGACTCTCATTAGAAACTATAGTAGAGTGTTGTACCGTGTTAGCCATCGATAAATACAGCAAGTTTGGAGTTCAAGTGATACCGTTTATTGGCTAACTGAAGTCATTAGAGAAGCAAGCTTTCGGGATATCGCAGATCCCTTCTTCAGGCTAATACAATTCTGGTCTTTGAAACTTACATTTATACACAAAATAACATGGTCATAAATATTTGAACAAAAGTAACAGTTTTGTCTTGATTAGAAGCTATAGAAAGCATTTAGAGGCGTCATTTCTGCAAAAGGAGGATCTCCTAAATATTGAGTTAACTTATGCACCTGCCAAATTTTGTTTATTGCACACTTTCTGTAAATCCTATAAACTTTGTTTCACTTCTCAAATATCACTGTGTGTGTCTCCTATATAATACATTTAATTGAATTTTTTTATCGTAACAACCAAGGATTTATACAGGAAAATCATGAACATTGACAAGGTTGCCCAAACTTATGCACCCCGCTGTAAACCCAAAAATGATTATACAAGACAAAAGTATTTGTACTTGTCATATTTTTTGTTTCAAATTTGTATGCTCTATGCCTTGTTTTGGCAACAACTATTCAAGTACTGCTAGGTGTATTCTAGTTTGTCCCAACCTGTTACCCTTTCCTTATCACCTTTTGTCTGCATGTAAATGTAGAGAATAAAAAGGGTACACAAACTGAATACTATCATTACATGTGCTGACCACAAGCTGTTATTGGAATACAGTACTTTTCATATCTGTTGTCCTTTGTCTGGGATAATAGACAGCTGCAAATGTCACGAAGGACACAGTAACCATTACAAGGCTAAACAGATTCACTAAATATTAACCCTGATTTCAAAACTCATACAATGAGGATAGTGGTAGTTTCTGGCGTGATTGATATGGTGTACAGATATGAACAGAGATGTGCTTCCTCAATGCCACTACATTTATGACCTTCTATTGTCTTTAAATTGCACAGCAACACACAAGTTGCATTGAATGCATTGTCCAAGGAGGTAAAATTGATGTCTAAAGAGAATAGAGCCAACAAGGAAGTCTAAAGCTAGGAATACAGGGGTCGATTTTTCACAGATTTTTAACAGCCGAGCGCAGTGTGAAAATATCGACTGGTGTATGCCGTTTTTTGAGCAAGATCAATAGATCTCACTCAGCCGAACAGGGATCCAACATGATGGAAACCCTGTTCAATATCCTATACTTTGGATGCAGAGTGAGGATCCCCATCCAAAGTATCGGCTGGGCTGCCTGCAGGCAGCCAATATTGACGAATCTTGGCAGCAGCACAATGACGTCATTGAGCTGCTGCCGACATATTACAGCTTAAATATCGAGCTGTGTGTTCCCAGCTTAATTGGCTGTTTTACTTTAACTTAATTGAAAGGATGAACCAGAAAATAACTGCGACCAAAAAGAAATGTGGCAAACTAGGCTAAGTTAGTACTGCACATTCAGGTAGTAGTGACCAATCACAACCCCTTTTGCATCCCTATGTGGGTTCTAACAATAGTTTAAGAAACAAAGGTGTAAAGCTAGCCATACACGTGTCGGATTCGCAGGTGTGATCAATCGGCCAATTAAGAGTATCCATCGCAGCATACCACCTTGTCCGAGCGGATTCCGGCACGATTCCGTGTGCGATTCCACCTCCGATTCCACCTCACAAATGGCAACTCCCCCTGATCCGGGCAGAATCGGATGAGAAAGACCAACATGTTGGTTCTCCGTCGGATCCGATTCTGGGCCCCTGAACGATCGGACCTGATCGATCGGACAAGGTGGGCTGCATGCGATTCCGGCACGATCGTTTCGCGTGCACGCGCCCCGGAATCGATCGTGCCGGAATCCGGTGCGAATCCGACTCGTGTATGGGGGCCTTAAGGGATCCCCATTTTCATGGATTCCACAGATCAGCTGTGAATCTATATAGGAATGTATGTCTAAATAGCCTGAGTGATAAATGTTCTTGAAGTTGATTTAAACCACAAAATGGACTGTACTGCATCTCAAATTCCAAGAAGAACAACCATAAACGTTATGGTGAGAAGGGATTAAAGCAATCGTATAGCATAGCACAGTCTTCTTAAAACAGGAGGTATTTACATGCCCCAATCCATCACAAATCCCAAAAGTTAAGGGGTAAATCATCACTGTAGGGGTAAATATTTTCACTGTACACCAGAAGTTATAGATGTGCATTTGGCTGATGGGGTGTAAAGGAATAATTTGCATGGCTCCGCCCACTGTCCTGAACTTAACTTTTGGTATTTGTGATGGATTGGAGCATGTAAATACCTTGTGTTTTAAGAAAGCTTGACTGTGCTATATTTGGTTCTTAAAATACATTTTTCCCAAGGCCCTCTTTATTTTCACCTGGTAATCCTGCCAGCAACACAGACATATCATTCATCTTTCTTAATCAGGACGACATTAATATAATAGAACCACACAAACATGTCCCTCTAAAGCTGGCCATACACCTTCAGATTTCTCTGTCAGATTTCCTTCAGATCAGATTTTGTTTTACCAAAACCATGTAATATGAGGACCTTTCTACACCTTCCAATCACTATGTATTCTATCAGGGAGGCCACTATACTACATGGTTGTTGGTAGATCTGATCTGAAGGAAATCTGACAGAGAAATCTGAAGGTGTATGGCCAGCTTTATGCTGTCTACTCTCCATAGCATAGAGGGGCTTCATCCTGTAATCTCCAGAACTAAAAAAACAATACAACTGACAATTGTCAATTGTCACAACCTCGTTTTCTGGATAATAGGACATCCCCATCAAATAAGACACCCCCCCCTTTCAAATGAAATAAGACATCCCCCCGCAAATAAGACACCCCCCTCAAAGCAGACACTCACCGCAAAAGGACACCCACAATCCATCCCCAAATCTCCCATCACTGCAAATAAGACACCCATCCGTGCCCGAATCTCCCTGTGTGCCTCCGTCAGGGCCAGCTGCAGTGCAGAGCAGAGCAGGAAGTCACAGCAAAGGCTCGCACATGTACCCGCGCCTCCGAGCCAGGAAGGACAAGCTGCTGCCTTCTGCTGCTGCAGTCTGTTACCCGGCCGGCCAGTAGAACCCAAAACGTGAGTATGTGCCATCCCTTGTCCCCATCATCTTAAGGCATTCCCCGATAATAAGACCTGTCTCATATTTTTGTCTTCTAAAAAATATAAGAATAATAAATAAAAAAAATATAAGACACTGTCTTATCATTGGGGAAACACAGTAGGAAATGAATGGACACGGTCAAAAATCGCGTCCATAGTTAAAAATGCGGTAGGGTGGCGTTCAAAAGAACCCTCAAATTGGCGTCCCCGCTCATCTGCACGCATCAGCATTAGGGAAAACACCATCTGTATTTTTAATGGGAGTGCCCGGCGCAGATGCGGCTAGGCAGTTAAAACTACATCCATCCACAGCTGACCGCTCTTGTGGAAACATGCCCTTAGTGTTGAAAAATAATTAGAACTTCTGTAGCTTTTGCAACTATTGGCTGTGTTAAATATGCAGAGCCAACTAGAAGACATCTCAAAATTGGAAAAGTCATGTCTGGAGCTTATAGCACAGTGATGGCGAACCTATGGCACAGGTGCCAGAGGTGGCACTCGGAGCCCTCTCTGTGGGCATGCGACCTGTCATCCAGCGATCAGAAAAGAACTGCAGCCTATTGGCTCTCAATGCTTTCAGTTCATCTTCCCCTCTCTTCTGAGCGCACAGTGCCCCATACCCTCTACTATTGTATCTTATAAGAAAGTAGAGTGTGTGTTTTGTTTGTGTATATGAGTTGTGTAGGTCTGATCTTGACTAGTAAGTGTAACAATTATGATCAAAAATCCAAAGATATGTCTTGAATGTCACAGTTCAATCTGTTTCACAACTGACTTTTATATGAAAATAGTACAGTGCTTTATAAAATTGTTACTGTAGGTCTTGCGAGTGTTTTCAGTCCAGTTAAATACTACACACTTTGAACAACATTTGGGATTGGTTTGCACCTTATACATTCTCACTATGCAATAATCCAGTATGCCGTCTATGCTAACAATATAATGCAAGACAGTTTGTGTTTTAAACCGAAGAAGAGTTTGTAATTTGCTACAGATTATTCCAACCATCTCTGTACTGTTCAATAAGGAATATGAAGCCTCTGTAAATGCATTCATATTCTTAGGTATATGTAACATGTTTTTTATTCCTCAAAGTGATCAAAGTACATTGTACAGAAAGAAAGAGAGGGATGAGTAGGTCAAGCTATCACAGGGAGTCCCAGACTTTGTTTTCTGTTGAAAGATATGATAGTTTAATCTACCCACACCTCCCTTCAGCTAGCCACACAGCATTCAATTGACGTTTTTTGATCAAAAAAAGCGATCAATTCTAAAAAAATCTATGTGCTGCCCACATAGTACAATCGTTCATCATTCATCATCAATCATTGATCGATTTTTGTCAAATTGTCGGTTGAAACGTGATCGGACAGGTTGGAAAATTTTGCACGATTGGTCCTTTTTTTGGCTTGATTTTTTGGCTACTTCCTTTTAACTTCCAATTGGAACTAAATCGTAAGAGGAATTCAATCGACGATTTTTGATTACTTTGATTAACTTTTCAGTCGCAATTGAACAATAAACGTACTCCCCATGTGGTGTACATCGATTAAATTAAAATTAAGGTTCGAGTTGTTTGATCGAACTACAAAATCTAATCGAACCTCGATTGAACGCTAAATTGAACCATGTGTGGCCAGCTTTACTTTCCTGTATATGAAGGAATATTGTGATGTTTGTGTGAAGTATTCGGCCCCCTTGAACTTTTCCACATTTTGTCACATTACAGCCACAAACATGAAATAATTTAATCGGAATTCCATGTGAAAAAACAATACAAAAGTGAGTACACGTGAGAAGTGGAACGAAAATGATGCATGATTCCAAACATTTTTTACAAATAAAAAACTGCAAAGTGGGGTGTGCGTAACTATTCAGCCCTTTGGTCTGAGTGCAGTCAGTTGCCCATAGACATTGCCTGATGAGTGCTAATGGCTAAATAGAGTGCACCTGTGTGTAATCTAATGTCAGTACAAATACAACTGCTCTGTGACGGCCTCAGAGGTTGTCTAAGAGAATATTGGGAGCAACAACACCATGAAGTCCAAAGAACACACCAGACAGGTCAGGGATAAAGTGATTGAGAAATGTAAAGCAGGTTTAGGCTACAAAAAGATTTGCAAAGCCTTGAACATCCCACGGAGCACTATCCAAGCGATCATTCAGAAATGGAAGGAGTATGGCACAACTGTAAACATACCAAGACAAGGCCGTCCACCTAAACTCACAGGCCGAACAAGGAGAGCGCTGATCAGAAATGCAGTCAAGAGGCCCATGGTGACTCTGGATGAGCTGCAGAGATCTACAGCTCAGGTAGGGAATCTGTCCATAGGACAACTATTAGTCGTGCACTGCACAAAGTTGGCCTTTATGGAAGAGTGGCAAGAAGAAAACCATTTTTACCAGAAAAGCATAAGAAGTCCTGTTTGCCGTTTGCAACAAGCCATGACACAGCAAACATGGGGAAGAAGGTGCTATGGTGAGATGAGACCAAAATGGAACTTTTTGGCCAAAATGCAAAACGCTATGTGTGGTGGAAAACTAACACTGCACATCACTCTGAACACACCATCCCCACTGTCACATATGGTGGTGGCAGCATCATGCTCTGGGGGTGCTTCTCTTCAGCAGGGAAATTTGTAAAAAAAATGTTTGGAATCATGTATGATTTTCGTTCCACTTTTCACGTGTACACCACTTTGTTTGGTCTTTCACGTGGAATTCCAATAGAATTCCGAATACTTTTGCAAGCCACTGTAGATCTATTTGGGAGGGAATAATTACTTTTTGGACCAAAAGCATCCCAATCAATGCCTTCACCTTTCCATCTATTGTATTTCCCGCCACTTCCCCGATGTGACGTCACAGGGGGGGGGGGGGGGGGGGGGGGGGGGGGGAGATTGGTGCCGCTCTCCTGGAGCAGTCTCCTTGTCACATCTAAACCACCGGGACAGCGTGAAACTGTAACTATGCACTGACGGGCTCTGATCTCCGCCAGGTGGCCCCATCTCGTCCAGTACAGTACTGACAGGACAGCACTGGACAAGATCGTGCCGTTGGGAATGGCAGGGGGGTTTAACTAAACATTTTCAGTTAGGCTAGATTTACACGGTCGCTTCCCGGGCTGCTGTCAGTCCGCTGGGTGCTCCCACAGCAGCCCGGGAAACATCCTGTCTTAAGCGCCTGCAAACTTGGGCCAGAAGTTCACTCTAAACTTTAGAGAGTGGAAAATCTGCTTTGCTCCCCCCAAGCTCAACAACTTTCGACTGGGGCCCCAGGCAAAAATTGTGCATAGGGCCGCCTAAATGCTAGTAACGCCGATGTTGAGGATGCTGAAAATATAAGCCCTACTCCACAATTAAGCATTGTTGTTAAGCAGTTGTTAAAAAAATCTACTTAAATAGTGCCCAGGGAGCAAAAGATGCAAAAAAGTTAAATCAGGTGGCAATAGAATAAAGTAGGACAGACACTCCACCAAGAAAGCAGACACCCGCAAAAGGATCTCCTAAAACAGGTTTTAGCAGCAAGGGACCTGGCAGGGATTCAGGGTTTGGAGAGTTATGATCATATTCCAGAATGTGGTCGCATGATTAGATATTAACAAAAGAATAAGTGTAGATTGTTGTAATGTAAAGAAAGGACATCCCCAGACAAAATAGCTCTAACTTAACTTTTTGACCAAACATTTATCTAAGACTGAATGTACAACTACAACCAGAATGTACAACTACATTTCAGCACTGTTACACCAAACTTGACAAAAGTTGCATGTGTCTGGTATCTGAAATCACTGGAAGCTTTTTTTTTTAGTTTAATCCAGATCTTGGAACAAAGTATTTGAACAAAGCCCTATGTGACTTACAGAAATTAGATGTAGATGCTGTTTGCACAAACATGCAAATCAGCCAAATTTCCATTTTTGTTACAATGGAGGAAGGATAGGGTGCATAACCCCAGCACTAGCTGGAAGGAAAGGTAGTACTTAGATGGATGATGTATTATACCCTACAAAATATTTTCCAAATTTGACCTTAATTACCGTCAGACCTATTGCCATTGTTCTGGGCACCTGTAGGATTAAAAAAAATATTCATATTACAGTCCCTGTTTCAAAACATTGTATAAAATAATGAAAAAAAATATTTCAACCAATATTTTCACTTTCTTTTTTTTCTGCTGACTGTCAGCAGCCCATAAAGTATACATGTGAACGCAGCCTTGATGTGTAGATATTGGTGTATCATACATTGCCATTCCAGAGCACCTTGCTATGTTTGTGGAAATTACAGAGGGAATACCCCCAGTGGGTTGAAGTAATTCTCCCAATACTTGTCAGACCAATTCAATGCGTTAATTAGTAACTGTAAGTGCTAATGCAAGCCTAAGGGACCAATCACACCTGTCTGCTTGGGTGATTCGCATTAACGCGCATTAATGTGTGTTGTCTTAGGAAAGCATTTGAACAAACACCACTTTTTAGATGTAGTCAGGAACACATGGCAGTGTGTTAGCTGAGTTATGTGCTGCAATGAATTGATATCATAGGTGCAGTAGGTTTGGCATCGGGGTGTTCTTGACAATATATGGCACACTAATACTGTATACCCCATTCATAAAGGAAACAATGAATGGTCCTGCTACAGGAAATTTACACTGTTGTTTCCTAAACTGCTCTCATCTCACAGCAGCTCAGGAAATGACAAAATAGAGCAGGCGTTCGCAGGTCATCTAGATTAGAACCCCATGGAGGTCCTATCAGGCTAAAGCCCAAAAACCAAATGGTGGACGCCTAGTGTTGCGTCTGTCTGTCGGTTGTGTTTATGGGTCATTTACCTGTGGTTGGAAACCGCCAGTGGAAATGAGCCCTAAAGTTTTCATAGGATGTGGAATGGTTGGAACATCAGTCAGGCATTTATTGCTGTCTGTGACCCTTGGAAGATTTATCCTTACTTACTATGAACACTTTTTTAGTATTTGTATCCCTATGAGGGATCTTAAGGCCATGTGCCCACTTAGGGCCTATGCTGTGGGGGTGCGCCTTATTTATTCTGCAGAGGAAAGACGCGGACGAACAGCACCCGAACAGCATCGTGCACTGTTTTCCCATGTCTTGAAAGCACCCCCATTGACCTTCAATGGAGCCGTCTCCAGCAGCACAGCGCGGTGCTGCTATGAAGACACGGCAGCCCGCAGCTTCAAAGCAGCACCATGGGCGCACTGTTTAGAATATGCCGAGTGTGTCTTTTTACCCGCTGCAGACGCGCGTGGACACAGGCCCTAACTGTCGGGTATAAGACAAACTTGGTAAAAAAAAAGGCAAATATGGGGCATACAACAATTTAATTCATAAATCTGATAAATAGACTGTTTATTTAATGTGATGGTGACCAAGAAAACGATACACTAAAGGCAGAATATAGGCAGCATTAATCACTACACAATATGAATGTTGGAAATAATTCATATCATATTAAGAATTTAACTCTGAGTTAAGCCCCCCATACACATTCCGATTATTCTCCCAACCGATTTTTCGTCCAATCGTGTCACCCGATTTTCACTTAAAATGTTATGGTCGATCGGTCGGCTGGCACGAAAAATCGGAATTCGAATTATCACCAATCTATTAGCCTGACACTATTTATTAACAGCAGATCAACCAAAGGTCCGAAGCGGTCCCGGTCCCGGCCAAAATCTGGATCGGTCAGGTACATAATTCCGCATCCGATTAATCTCCCGATCCATTAATCTCCCGACCACATTGGTCGGTTGGGCAAAATTCGTACGAAAAATCGGAACGTGTATGGGGGGCTGAAGTGTGTTAGCAAAGCAGAAGTAAACGAAACAACATTCTATAGTGCAGAAATTCTTACTACATATATGTCTCGGTATGCAAAAATGAACTCGGTGACCGAGATCCTGTGAGTGTAGAATTTCATTGCCTATAGATAAGGATCAGTGTGAAATGTATGAGTGTTTGCTCTCTGTTGCTAAGAGCTTTCTGCTGAGGCCTGAATATGTGTCAGGGACATTGCAGCTTGGGCCTTCTTTCAGTTCAAGGACGAGACTGTTAGCAGATACAGACTTCTAAACATAGCCCATGTCTGTTTCTACATAGCAAATCTGTGGTTCTTCTAAATATAACTTGTATTTTAGGGCTCTTAAACAGTTGCAACTTTGGGTAGGCACTCTTGTTGGTATACAGCATGCAGACATAACATAGTTTTTTTTTTTTTTTTCTAACTACAGGATATCCTCTGCTAAGCTCTCATTCATATGTGTCTGTTTTCCAACTGTAAAACCTGGGCAAAGGCTTGTACGGATTATAGATAATAGTCGCCTGAGATGATCCTCTTCTGATCGAATATTTAGTCTCAGCCAAGGGCTTTCAGCAATGCGACAAGACAGATTGCTAATTGACTGGCCTTCGCGATGCCCCTTACTTGTTTTGCCCTGGCACCACTTCATACAACATAATGAATGCTGTTTGTACATTGCTCGTTCGCTACCTAGCCACTGGGAACAATAATGAATGACCACTCTCATTGATTAAAATTAAACATCTCAGCATAGCTCAAGTCCTTTTTTATTTGTTCACACACAATAGATGTTTTCAAATGAATTGTACATTTTTACAAACATGTGTTAAAAAGTTAAACTTCAGGCACAAGAACTGTTATTTAAAATGACGTCAACAGCCAAAAACTCGACTGGACTGCAAACCAAGTAATACATTGTAAGGGCCCATATACACTAGATGCGTTTTTTAAAGGCATGCGTTTTCTATAGGCATGCATTTCCGCATATGCAAAAACGCATGCATTTTTGGCATTACATATGCGTTTGCGTTTTTGGACAAATCAATGAAAAATGCAGGAAAAATTAATTTAAAATGCATGCAGCAGTGAGTTTTAAAAAATGCATGCAGAAACGCTACATTTTTAAAAACACAACGTATACAGTGTGAATGGTAACATTGGTTGTCTATGTAAAAACGTGTGCCGTAAAAAAAACGCATATAGTGTGAAATGGCCCTTAGAGATTGTTTCCACTGCATTTTTTTTCCATACGGGATCTACTGGCAATTTTTTCCTATTTTAATCGATAGGACATGTTTCTGCCAATGTGGCAGTAATGCACACTAAACCACAGGCTATCTGCCAACAAGCTATGGGCAAACCACGGGCAATCCACAACACAGATGATTCAATGCCCCCCTCTGGAAAAATACCATAAAAGTAGCAATAACATAATAATTGTGCTGAAGAAGGCTGTGCAGAGAACAAACCCAACAGGCATGTCCTATACAGCCTGCTTGCCCAGGAAAATAAGGTGGTGGTGGCGGGTGTTTATGGGGGGTGTTGGGTAGTGGCGGATCACGCTTTAAAAAGAAAAAAGCCTGGTCTTGGTTACAGGAGGCTCTGGTACAAAACGAAAATTTAAGGCTAGATTACAGCACTGAATTGGAGGAAAAATACAACGCACACTAAGGCTTCATTTACACTGTAGTTTCCTGGGCTGCTGTCGGTCCGCAGCAGCCCAGGAGATGACCAGCAGCAGCGGGGAAAACGGCCATATTACGAGCGCTTGCAATACCTGAATCGAAAGACTGAAAAGGGTGGCATTTGAACATGAAATCAGCAGTGTTCGGACTTGTTGGAAAATTTCAGACAATTGATTAAGTATTTGATGGTTTTTTTTTATATTTCAATGGATTTGCATCCAATGGTACGATGAAGTATTTGCACAGGGCTTAGAAAAGAAATCGATCAGTTTTGAATTCATCACACTGTTTGCTGGTAGAATCAATCGATGTTAGTGTCCCCATACATGGGTCAATACCCACTCGATCGATGAATGCTTGAGCGCAGTGTGATGACGTCACCATGCTGCGTTCAAGCGTTTGTAGATTGGACAGCAAATCAATGTGCACCACTTTGCAAAATTGATTGCTGTTAACAATTTGGATGGGGGCCCTGGGATTTACCAACATGCTGGTTCCCTGTTCAATTGAGCTTTCTTTGAGCTGGAACGATGTCTTCGAACGCACACTTGCATGTGATTGATTGTTCAGGAATCAAAATATTGACCCATTTATAGGGTCTGATAGTCACTGTTTTAATTACACAAGCCAATCTAAATAAAGCAAAAGTTGATGCAATATGACTAGCTTAAGATAACTATTTTAACTTTTTCTTGAGTTAAGCTTTAAGCAGGCATCTCAAACATGGAAAATTCATTCCATAAATGTTTCTTCCTCAGCTTACATAATCCATAAATAAACACAACTATGTGTATTACATAAAACCCTTCAAAGTGTACATATACACGTACATATACACGTTAAAACATGCAGAAATACATGCCTTAATGTTAAAACTGGCAAAAGATACATCACCCACTATTTTTTTCCTCTTGATGATGCAATAACATCTGTTAATATCTGTATCTGTAACTGAATAGGTGAGTTCAATGCACCACAGCTCTCTGCAATGTATGCATCAATCATTGTGTAGAGCTGCAAATTAAAGTAAAAAGGGTCATCATGTGGCAAATTAAAGTAAAAAGGGTCATATGTGGTGAAATAACTGCCTCAATAAAATATACATTAACATAAGAACTTTTCAATGCCCACTATTGGTTACTAAAGTGTGAATGCAGAAGATAACACAGAGACAATAAAAACAAATAAAATAAAAAGATGGAATTGGAATGTTTTGGCTGAGTGCCCACAGTCTCCTTCAGGCTGAGGTCAGTAAGGACATAAGATGACATGTAATGTAAGAACTGTTGACTAACCAACAGGTGCTTTGTACATGCGCAATACACTCCCAGAATAGTTAAGCTAAATACACAAACTTGTGACCTTAATATGGAACTGAAGGTCTTCAGGGCTTTTGTTATATTGTGCTAGTATACAGAATGTACAGAATGTAGTCCTTTCCAAGGTTCTCTTCAAGATATTTTACTACTTTCTGAGTCAGTGCCAAAAAAAATGTACAATAGTGACACAACTAAATATGGTGGCAACTCTGCTTTGAATTCAGGAGTACTACACTAGGCTACATTACTAGATTAGGTTGGCAACTCTGCTTTGAATTTATGAGTAGTGCAGCCATGTTGTCACTTTATTCCACTAATTTACAATGGTTGGATGGTATTAGAACAGTGGTTCTCAACCTGTGGGTCGCCTAGTTCACTGAAAGTATCAGAGCTGCTGCTAACAAGAAGCAGTGCTAATACTCACAAGCAGGGTGGGAAGTAAGGAGGCATGGTCGGTGCCAAAGTGCCAAGAGTGGACAGGCACAGGCGGCCAACCAGGGGGGCACGCCTACGTCTCACAGGTCAGACGGGTGCAGGTAGGGGGCCCAATCGAGCGGGCACAAATGCCTGACTGGGTGAGCCTAACTCCCCATGGCCTGCCCATAGTGCCATCACTGTTAGGAGGGTGAGCAATTACCTGTCCCTCATTACTTAGGAGGGATGGGGCCTTACTATCCATCTTAACTCCCCACCCCTCACAATATTTTCACAAACTGGGTAGAAAAATAGGAGGGGACATTCCACTTTCCACTTTCCTGACCGTGTGTCACTTCCAGTATTTAGAAGTGCAACTTCCGGGTTCGTGGATCTGAAAAGGTTGAGAACTACTGTATTAGAAGGATCAAAGATATTTGTAAGACTTCCAGAATGAAAAAAGAGTAAAGCTTGCCATACACGTGTCAACTTTTGCATTATTGATTTGATTGTGTTGTGAGATTGTGCAATCGTTCGTCAGTCTAACATTGATTGATCGTATCACCACACAGTGTGATCGGTTTTACTATGGAACACATGCGTAATGCGATCATTACCAAAACTATTGAAATACATGAAAAAAATTCCAGATACTTGTATGATCAAACTAAATTTACCAACATGGCTGTTCACCTTCTGATCAATTTATTTCGATCTTTTTTGGTTGATTGTACCAGGTGTGCCGAAATCAATTTACGATCCATTGACTTTAGGTTCTCATTAATGACTTGTTTAAAGTCGACCAAACAGAAATATCGAACCCAAGTATGGCTAGCTTAAGTGAAAAAGAAATAATTAAGTGTTGTGAAACAAAGTTTTTACTGGATTTAACTGTAATCTGATATTCTTTTTTTTCCATTCGGTGAAACTTACCCAAAACATATACACATATTTGAGTGTCTGTACTATAGGAAAATATGTTTTGATTGCAACATCATCCAGGCCGCACCTCTTCTGAATCACTTGTATGATGCAGGAGGTGGAAATGAAGACTGCCCTTAACTGTTACATGTACTAAAATACTTTCCATGACACATGCATACCATGTCTAATGTGACGTCTACTAACTATTATTATTCTTATATAACATAAATGAATCACAGACTCGTCACATATACCTTTTCAGAGTGAATGACAGCTAGCAACACCCCAGTCAATTTGTGCTCAGCCTGGTAAATAAAGCCAGAGTAGCCGTGTACCTGGATTGCCACTATGTACCTATTGATCAGAGAGAAAAAATCAAAACAAATATTGATAGGAATTGCTTCTGTGAGCTCCATGCTATATAAGCTACCACATTATTATAAAAAGAACAATTACAAGAAAAATTTACATACATTAGCCATTGCTCCTTCTTTCTCTTGTGGGAGAACCCTGGTTGCTTGCACCTACTTGACTTTCCAAATACCCGAATCAATGTTTTGTCACCATATTAATAAAGAGTCGTTTTTACTCATTTTAATAAGATAATTGTCGCAAAGCTTAAGCTGTCCAAACACGGGTTGATTTTTTAATCGAATCGAGCACAATTAATCACTATGTGCGTTTGTGGTGATTGTGCTCAAATCGATTGCAGCCACACTTTCTTTCACTCAAAGAAACCTCAATCGAACAGGTAACCAATATGTTCGATTTTCCCATCCAAAGTATCGAACGGGATCATTTGAGCAAGGGCTGCGCCTCGATTTTCCATTCAATTGAGGAAGCTTGAGTGGAGATCATCACACTGCACTCAAGGGTTCATCAACTGCACTGGTATCCACCCATGTATGGCAAGCTTAAGGCCCAGTTTTCAAAATGTAGATTACTGTATGGCCACCATTATCCTCAGTACTTTCCGTCCCCCACCATAAATATCCCTGAATATAACTGCAGAGATATTGAATTCCTCTAGAGAAAAAATATTTTCATGAGTTGAACCTCATCCTCAGAGATGCCTATTTTGCTGCTCTTTATACCAGCGGCATTCAGGAGAACACATCATAGAAATAAATAAAGATTGTATATGAAGGTATTTGCAATTGTGATTCGGTTGGTGAACATTTAACAATGGACTCCTGAGTCGGCTCAGTATGCATTTGGGGTAGGGGCTTAACAGTCAATTGACCACAACTCAAGTACAAAAGACTGGCTCCAGTCCAAAAAATTGCTGTAATGAGGGTTAAGGTGGGTTTACACGTGTAGATTTTTTCTGCAATCAAATGCCAATTCAATTTTTTGTTCTATGTCGTTGTCCAACATCGTTCATTTATTTTAGATTTTTTGTTCATTCATCCCAATATCGAATGAAAATACATTTGAAAGACAGATACAAATTTACCAACATGTTCGATGAGCTTTTTAAATGATTTTTTGTTCAAGGTCGAACAAAATGTATCCATCGAACAAATTGGCCTATATTTTTCTTCAATCAACCAAAAAAGTGTTCGTTCTTTGTTGATCGAACAAAAAAATCTACACGTGTAAACCCACCTTAACACATTAGATGTCCCTTATAGTGGTCTAAGCATGCTATTCAAAGACCATCTGTCTTTATATGGGGGTTTCTGACCCTTCTGTGACTTCCCAAATCTACATTTTAGATCACAAGCCTAGCAGCTTAAGAAACAGTTAGCAATATATTTCAACCATGTATGTACCTGTTTGAATAAAATTGCTTTACCAATAAATTTTAATAGCTGCACATTTTTTCGTTGTAATCATGAAGCCAGCTAAATAACACAAAGAGACGCTTTTGAAAGCTGTTATTACACTAGATGAGCATTAAATACATGTAAGTGCCTCAACAAACAGGGTCTTACTTTAAATCCTTTTTATCCCTGAAAATGGCAATAATGTGCTAGAAAACGCTCATAACGGAACATTTAAGTGGCATGGATCTGATTTAGCTGGAACAGTCACCTGGTCTGTTCTGAGCACAATGGAAGGCCAATTTTGTACAGGAACTCAGAGTTCCTCACCAGCGTTCTTCTACATTTCAACTGTTCTATTCTTTTTCTTTTTCTAATTCACCTGATAGACATTCTGTTCTTTGTGACTTCTCACTTGCATAACCATTTAGAAAGGGATCAACTATCTAGGTTTGTTTGGGCGTCTAGAATATTCAGCGTGGAAAAGCTTATACGCATTAACAGATAGAGAGAATATTGTAATCGCTGCCCATGCTTAAATCAAGCAAATCCTCTCATTGACCTGGCAGAAGTCTGGGGCATGACTCATTCTCATACCTTGCCAAGTAGGCAATTTTCCCACAATTCCCAGCTGGCCTATGGCAACCATAGCCAACATCATGATCTTTTATGGTCGTGATAATGGACATTGTAAAGAGGCTCCTCATCAAGAAAAAAACAAGCAACTATAATGACTAAATGCCTTATAGACGAATTCTGCATGCATGCGTGCACTGGCAGTAGACAACAGTGCATGATTTTTTTCTGTACATACTGTATGCATTATGCAGTGTTATTGTGTCCAGATTAGTCCTCTTATTTTTTTTTTTTCAAATTTTTTTTTTCAGATTAGTCCTTATATAACGCCTTGCATACAAGTGTTAATGGTACGACAGCTTTTCTATGGAAAGCATTGTATATTGCATTGTTCAGTGTGAATGAGTCCTATTTGTTTTGTCCTGCCAATCCTGGTTTGTGGTAGCACCATGCAGTATGTCTACAATATTTACAAAATCTACTCTTTTTTATAGTCTACACTTATTATACTAGCAAGTATGTTCTGCTACATGATATGAACTGACCAGCATATGTGCTCCAGGCTAAATCTTTTTCTTTGAGTTTAAGTGAGAATAAGTTGCCAAAGCATTAAAATTGACCATACCAGTTAAAATGAGAGTATCATCAACAAATCTCCTTTAGTTCTACCCACATTTAAGCTGGGCATACACGGCTTGATTGCTTAATAGATTTGAACACAATCGAGCGCCATGTGCGTTCACGGAGCTTGATTGTGCTTGAATCTATAAAAAAAATTTAACCATCCACCCTTCCATCCAAGGAGCTAGATCGAACAGGGTTCCAACATGTTGGAAAATCCTGTTAGATTTACATTACTTCCATTTCCATAACTTCCAAAGTATGGGACAGGCAGAAGGCCACAGAAGTGCTGTGGTTTGAAATCGGGCCATCTTGTCTGCAGCATGATGACATCATTGCGCCACGGCCGGTCTTCCTTGAACTGGAGAAAAGTCAAGTAATGTGTGCCTGGCTTAACAATATTTACTACAATGGCATGCCTGATTGTCTGGAAATTGGGTTGTTTAGGTAGGTCCTCATTAAATAATATTTATACATTTAAAAGTATATCAACACTTTTGCAAACCAAAAACTGTAGCTGAGCTCCCTCTTACATAAACCTTTTGTTTTCACAACTCTGTTACAAGTTATTGACGTCAACTCAGTTATAAAATGTATTCTCAGAAACATTTAACAAATATGTTTTATGGTGGAGAAACATAAGCAACCCTTTTTAAACTACGGTAAGAAAAAGTGTCAGATTTATGAACTTAGCCGAAAAACTGTTTTTTCTGTTTATAAAACAGCACAGAGGTGAGATCAAATGAATATTATAAAGTATAAATCTATGTCAGATCGTATTTCAACAACTTGTCATTGCTTGCTCACTTTTAGCAAGTACATGCTTTGATCAAAGATATTTCATATAAAGAAAGCATAGATACATCTATCTTGTGTACATTCCAGACAAGATTCCTTGGTGTAAATGAAGAGGGCATGTTTCATTAAAGAATTAGATTAAATGTTTTTCTTTAGTAAAAGTTATATGCTGAAACGTACTTAGGCATTCAAAGAGGAATCCACGGGTTAAAGACCCCACACCAAAAACAACATCTAAAGAGTTTTAATAAAAAGGCAATAAGTCAAATATGTTTAATACCTCAATACTGTCTTGCATATGAAATAGGACCACTATATCTAATATAGAAAAACTTTTAAATGACCCTTCCTGTACTTAAAGCGGGTGTATACTCACAATCTAAAAAATATAAATGTAAAATTAAAGTTTGACTTACCGCTGAGTTGGCATGATGGTGGTGTAGAACTTCACAATCCTCCAAAAATAGACTTACCTGCTGTTTCTTGGAATCGTATAAGAGATTCCATATTTATTTGCCAGACTTCCAGTGGTTAACTCTGGGTGCAATATCGAGTGTGGCCACTGGGGCCATTTATAATGGCTTTCTATGGGAAAATAAGTTCCTTTCAGTTTCATGGAGAGCCGAGATTAGAGATTTACCCATCTATCTCTGCACTGACTTCCATCTGACAAGACAGGCAGAGAGGTGGAGCTGTGAGGGATCTTTCTTCCCGATTATGGGCACTTCTTGTGCCATTCATGAAATGATCCTGGTGGTAGGTCAACTTTAAGAGAATATTCACACAGGCCCCTATGTTATCCCTACCAGTCGCTTACGAAAAACAATTCTGGTGGAAAGTGTTAGATGTGCAATAACAGGTGGTCCCCCACCAGTGACATTATGGCACCCCTGGGTCCCAACCAGGGGCACTAACCACTGAGGCTTAACCCCCTAACCAGTCACAAGATGCAGCAGAGCTGCCCCTACCAGGAGGTATGGTGACCCTTACTGACACACATCCTAAACCCGGGAAAGGGCCACAATGACCCATATCAAAGACCCGGGAGACAAGGCTTCCCAACACCACCTACCAATTACCCCCAATGGAAGGGTCCGGATACATGGGAGACACTCGACCATGCTCTTTCCCTGACCAAGCTGGATCCATTAACCAAATGAGGAAACCTGGAACTAATGCTAATGATAAGTAGATTTTACTTGGCATGGCACACAACAAAGATATTCTCAGTGATTACATGATACACTCCTTTAACCTTAGGGTAACTTGGAACAATTAATATTTTAAATTTTTACATTCATTGCACGTTTCCACCATTTAACTGCATTAAAAAAATTCTGTATAAATGCATGCATGTAAGCTGAAACAATTGCCTTCCGCTTAGCCATGGTGCTTTAGGGAAGTCCATTCGTTTTATTTAATGCAGTGTTTTATTTAATGCAGGGATGTTGCCTGGTTTGCCGTGGGTTTTTTACCCCACCCTCGGCCCTCCTCTCTAGCTGCCTCTTATAGTATAAGTCTTATACTATAAGAGGCAGCTAGATAGGAGGGCTAAGCAACCGCATCCTCACAGAGCCGGTCCGTGTAGTATACGGCACACCAGGCAACATCCCGCGTCCCCACAGACCAGGGGCGGTGTTTTTGCTCTGCTGGTACGCATCTGCGTTCCAACGGGGTACCTGCTGATGACGTACTTCCGGCGGGGACCAGAAGTGCGCCGCGATTATGCGTATCGTAGCTGCCCTCCGATTTTTTTCAAGAAACAAGTGTGCCTTTGCCCAAAAAAGGTTGAAAAACACAGATTTAATGCACCAAAATAGATGTGACTCTTTCTATTAACCTTCTGGGTATTACCTTTTAATGGTAGTCAATGGCCCCAGCATTGGCATGAATTTGTGATGCAGACTAAAAGAACATACAATCTTTTGCCACCAGAGCTAGATTTAAGTTTGCATATCCTTAATCACCTTTAACATGCCCTTCCCCTGCCGACAAATCTTTGTATTGTAACTGTTTCCAACACTGTGATGAATAGATCAAAACAATTAGGCAGGGTACAGACGCTAAGATATGGGCCAGATCGATGGCTGCTTCGAGCGCTGTGCGCGCTCACAGCCATCTATCTGGCCTTTATAGTATGCGGCCATCGCTGTTTTCGAGCGGGACCAAT
Organism: Ptychadena robeensis; assembly: GCA_036250615.1. NCBI lineage: Eukaryota > Metazoa > Chordata > Amphibia > Anura > Ptychadenidae > Ptychadena > Ptychadena robeensis. The sequence goes on along the minus strand of CM070032.1, from coordinate 144,314,929 downwards.
CAATCCCGCTCGAAAACAGCCATATCAGACATGACCATAAATACGGCCGATGTCTGCTGCTTTACATGGAAGCCGCTGGTCTCCAGGAAAAGCTTCTGCTGAGCTGGGGAGAGCAGAGCTGTCTCTCCCCGGCTCAGCCAATATCTGACAGCAGCGTGATGATGTCATCACGCTGCTGCAGGGTACATTGGATGGCTCGAATATCTAGCCGTCTGTACCCTGCTTTAGTTTAGAGACACACAATATAAAGAACCTCCTACATTATGTTATTTTAGAAAAATCCCCTGGATCTCCACAACAGGGAGTAGAGATGAGTTGATGACCTTTATAACAGGCAAATATTTAATTATGTGTTTTTTTAACCACGCTGCCAAGTCTGCAAATTCTTTTTCTTACATTGGTTTTGATTTTACTTAAAGCGGATGTATACTTAAAATCTAAACAATATATATGTAAAATGAAAGTTTGACTTACCTCTTAGCACTCCATAATTCTAAAAAATATGCTTACCTGCTGTTCCCTGGATTCCTATGAGATATTCCATCTTTCATTTTCCAGGCTTCCAGGGGTTAGCTGAGGCTGCAATATTGCGAGTGGCCACTGGGGGTGTTTATAATGGTTTTCTATGGGAAAATTTGTGTCAATCGGTTTAATGTAGAGCTGAGATTAGAGATTTACCCGTCTATCTTTGCGGGGAGTTTCGGGGGGAGCCACGGCAGCCCACCATCAGAGCCAGGTAGAGAGGAGAGGCTTGTTAGTTTATTCCTTACAGGTACGTTTTTTAGTTTTTTTTGTATGCATTCCTCCCTTTTATCGGCACTGCTAGTGCCATTAATGAAAAAGAGGAATTTATGTCGGACTCCTCTACCACTCCTCTCCTGGGGGGTGTCGGGGTTCCAGAGTGTGTGAATGAGTGTATGCATGGTTAAGAAGTTTTGTGCACCACTTTTATCTGCCATTTTGTTTTCTTGCCAATATCCTTCATAGACTCACTGGTTCTTAGCTCCTACGGATACTTCACTCCTGGTACTAAACTGTTTTGGGCGCATTACCCTTGAAAAAGATTGTGTACCATAAGAATTTTGGTCAGCACAATGTACTGTTTTATTTTTTTTGTATGTCTTAATGTTTTGCTGTTCTTTGTTTACTTTCAAAACTCAATAAAAAAAATTTCAATAAAAAAAAAAAGAGGAATTTATGGTGGTAGGTCCACTTTAATAATGATTGGGTATACAAGCCAGTATTGATAGGGAGGTTAGCTCTCTGGCCATGCAGCAACTAGGGTCCCAGGTTCCATTTTTGGGCACTATTTTCAAGGAGTTTGTATTTTCTCCCTGTGTCTGCGTGTGTTTCCTTCAGGCACTCTGGTTTTTACCCACACTCCAAAGAAATACAGGTTGTTAATACTTGCATATATATGACTATGATAAGGACATTAGATTGTGAGCTCCTCTGAGAGACGGTTAATTACATGACTATGTATTCTGAAAAGCACTACATAATCTGTTGGCACTGTATAGGTACAAGTTAATAATATTCTTACATTTTATTGACATCGGAACACAATGGTAGAGGACATTGCCCACCCAGGACACACAGTAATAGAGGTCATTGTTCACCAAGGAACACCTGTTCCTACAGCAACTTTTGCTGCTATGTCTAAAGTTCTAACCCTAACCTTACTCTAGTTTACCAAGTACAGTAAGGTTGCCAAAAGGAATTAATTAGCATAACACACTTTCACAGTTATTTCAATGCAAGAAATAACATTAAAGAATATATCAGGAAACAAAAAACAATTATAGAAGAAGCAGCTGGGAAATACCTTATGAGAAGATCAGGGAAATTCCTTAAATAAAAAAAGTTATTTATAGATCACTGTTTACCCTGTATGATTCATCTGATACTGGGCTCAATGAATTCTAAATATATTCTATTTAAATGATTCCTAATATTAATTAGTAAAGTATGTCATTATATGGCCTAGGGGAGAGGAAAGGGCGTTTCTTGTTTTTTACAATGAGTTGCATTAGATCTTCATCAGTGTCTGATGCAATATACTGAACACAGTATCACTATGCAACAGGTTTGTACACAATTAGGAATTTTTGTTTTGCCAACATACTATAGATAGCACTCATTGCGCTGTGTAAATAATCTCCACAGTCACTCTCAGATTGCTTACAAAAGAATGTCGAATCCATGACGAGATTATACTGGATATGACAAAACGGATTTGCTTGTCAGACCAATTTGTTCTAACTATAGAATATGTATTTGTGGGATTGGAATAGATTGGAAAACCTGTTAGGTTACAGTTAATCCTTTATTATGAAAAAAGACAAAATTTGCATGTGTTTAAAGAACAGGTAAGAAATATTTAAATATATTGCTGATCTTATATGTAGTAATCCCACTTGTCAAATCTGCATTGGAAAATGTATATTAGTTGTCAAGAGGCAAAAACTATGTTCAAAAATGGCTGCCGATATGTTACTACAAAGCCAACTATGCAATGATGCATGGAACAAAATCATGAATGAAGCACATAGTAAAAAGCTCTAACAACATAACCTTACCAACAGTTCTATTAACCCTTAACAGAGCTCATGTAGCAAATGTGGAATGCTACTTTGCCTCTTTTCATTGTTAATATTGTTAACATTGGGTTGAAGCACAAGTAACAATGTTGCCAGTGTATAGTGTGTACAATATACAACATAATGCACAAGTGATCCCGTCTATGGTATGAAGATCCCATATATATACCAGTATATAATCAAATTTTAACTTAGCATGGTATATAGCATAACACCTTTAGAATATGTTATATGTTATTATTGTTTGTTATGTTCAGTTTTTCTTTTCTTAAGTTAGGGCCCAAATGCGCTAAAATTGAATGCAGGGATCTTAGCGCACAGCACAAGCTGCCAGTTGTCGGCAATAGGGTTATACCACAGATTGTGGTTAGAGCACAATGTACTCTTTTGTCATATCCAGCCTGGAGAATAGTGACACCCAGGACCAATGACCAGAAACAAATAAAGATTGGACTTTATTTTTGACCTTTTTACATATTGTTGGACTGTGTACACATTTTAATTCCCCCTTGGGGAATGGAACACACCTCATGTACTTCTGATTGTGGCCGTTAACTCCCCTTGTCTTTGTTCTTAGCAAAGAGAAAAAAATGTTGGATGGGGGCAACAGTCTGAACTGGTTGCTCTAACCACAATCTGTGGTATATAATTTTGGGATGTTTGCAGCGTACTTGGAGTGAGCGGTAATTTTGGCAATAGGGCTATGACAGTTCTGTATCCACAGCCCATCAGAGCTCCTGATCCATTGGTCCAATCCACTGTCATGTTGATGTTGACGCAGCGCTCCATGTCCACATCGACGCAACGAAGGCTTGTGCTGATATCAGCGGATCCCAGCGCATAGTTGAGCCCTAGCCTTTTATTTTTTTATTTGCTTAATACTTTTAAGGTAACATTGCCATTATCCAATGGTTGTTACCTTAAAGGTATTATATTTACTTATCATTATTTCAATCCCACAAATACATCTATAGTTAATACGAACTGGTCTGACAAAAAAATAATTTTTCATATGCAAAACTATCTATCATAAGTTATTCATGTTTTAATAAGCTGTCTGAGTCCAATACATAATTTGTTTATTCAGTTTATTCATGGGGCGGTGTGCGTGCTCACAGATCCCGATTCTCCTCTAATCTGTAACTTCATCTGAGCCATCCACGGTTCCATTAATCCTGCTTGAAGGAACTCGACCAAACAGGTTTCCAACCTGTTAGAAAATCTTGGTCGAAATCCATTACATTGAATAGGGGACAGCGCTGACCCCTATTCAATGTAATTGGATGACAGCTGAGCCGGACACACAGAGCCGCTAAGCTGCTGTGTGTTCAGCTACGGCTCTGTGTATGTGTGAAGGGGGAGTGGCCAACACAGACCAGCAAGCTCTGCCAGAAGGGGGGGGGGCTAGCTGCAGATGGGCTAGCAGCCCCTGCAGCCAGCCAGCTGGAGAAGCTGGCTGCCGGGGAAACTGGAAACTGAGTCCCCATTTGGTACACATTGATTCCTGTACAATTGACTCGCGATCAATCACAGCGTGGTGACATCACCACACTGTAATTGATCGCTGGTCGATTGCACGGGAATCTACCCATGTGTGGCCAGCATAACTTGGTTATTCAAATGGATCTACAGCTTACATAGCATAGCTAGGGACTGCTCCATCCAAAAGAAAGCAATGCCTAGCACCGGCCATGGAGTAAATTCTAGACATTGTCACTTCCGGCACCATCAGGTAACTAGATATCTGCCCTGCCTCCTATTTTGCCACCCCCTTGTGATGATGATGTGCAGGATGGAAAGTTATGAGGTATAGTAAGGGCCCCCATACACCTTTAGATTTATCTGTCAGATTTTCTTTAGATCTACTTTTCTTTGACTAAAACCATAATAGGACTATCTAAACAATCAAGTCTACCTGTGTTCAATCGCAGAGGACCCGGCACTACATAGTTGTTGGTAGATCTTATGGATATCTGACAGAGAGATCTAAAGGAGTATGACCAGTTAATTGTTCCCTAACTTCCCACCCTGCTTGTAGGCATCAGCACTGGTGCTACAGGGGACCCAGTGAAGACAGATGTATAGGTAGCAGTACAGAAATACTTGAACAATCCACTCAAAGCCACATCATGTAAATATCTGGTGGGTATTCAAGGCTTAAGGTAGGCATACATGGCTTGATTTTTCCATATGATCTTAAAAAATCTTCAATACGACCTAGGTCTCTTAAGTTGATTGTTTGTAAATCAATTCCTTTTTACATGAATCAATTGACCAAAAGTGATGGAAATGGAACATATAATTAGATCAGACATGTTGGTAAATTTCAGTACATCATACAAGTATCTGACAGATTTTGAAACCAAGGGTACTATGTCGTTGATCTATCACACTGTGTGGTAGTACATGGTTTGATGTTAGACTGATGTTGATATTTAATCGCACAACCCTTTCTAATATATCCATCAGGCATAATTGGATGCATGTACCTTTACTCATGCCTTACTTCACTTTTCCATAATCTAAACCAGCTTTGCTTAAACCACTCATAATGTATTAAATCCAACAAAATCTTTAAGCCTCTCATACACCTTAAAATCTTACCATACAATTTCTGTACAATCCACTTTTCTTCTACCAAAACCATGTACTATGAGGACCTTTATAATCCCCCAATCACTATGTATTCTATCATGGAGGACCCGGCACTACATAGTTGTTGGAAGATCTAAAGGAAATTGTACAGAGTGATCTAAAAAAAATGAAATATACTAGAAGATAACCCAAAAAGAAAGCTTCTAACATGTTGAACCCTTATAGGGCTTTATCCTGGATCTATCCCCCTAAATATGGGTGAAACACATTACTGGTGTAGCACACTTTTTGGTGTATCTTTTTGCTTGTATCGGTGTCTTTATGTTTCCTTATTCCTTATGAGTCGTTTGGAACTGCTGGTTTGGTATATGGAAGAGTATAAGTAGAAGAAGGTTGTCACATTCACCTGGACTTGGCCTGTAATGCTATCAGCTATATTGAAGAGAAGTCTTGTTTTCAGCATAGCCATCTCCTGGCTCTGAGTATACCCTACTGTGCTCTGAAACATCTACCATTGGGGGTAGGGACTTCTCATTTCGTTCTATTCTGATCAGATGTCTTGTCTGTACATGACACCCTCTAGCGGTGGCCAGAAACAGCATGTTTACAGCAAAGCAAACACTGTGCAAGGGCAGAAACCATACATATGCAAGCTTTTCTATTGACTACAAGGACAATTACTCACTTTTGGAGAAAAAAAATTGTATTGGGAAAATAAATTAACTTTTTGTTATGTGCATGTTAGATGTAGAAACCTGCTATAAATATATATGGTAAGGATAAGATATAGGACTGGTTAGAAAGAACATATTATTTCCCATACTATAAATAACATATTATTTCCCTTTCGATGAGAGTGATAGTATACAGCAAGATAGAAATAAATATAAAATGCTACCAGCAATATATTTAGAAAGAATCTTGGAAGATCATTCCAAAGAATGCATTTACTTGTACTATTGAAACCCTATTCAAATTACTATTTGGTAATAATAGGAGTGTAAGAATCTACAGCTTGCATTTGGAAACCATCTTTTTTTATTGTTTGAAAGTTTCTGAAACAATTAGATTTTTATTGCTTATTAACTCTGTTTGCACTTTCACACGCTGGCTGTAATACCGTGTAGTACTTCCTTGCTGAAATATCAGATGTTGTGTTGATGTTGTACTCTGATCCTGGCCTGCTTTATACACTCACATACAGCCACGTGTATTGTTTTTATGAAGTATGCAATTCCAGGTTTGTGTCCTAATTGTGCTTCAAATGCACATCCCCTGTGTCTATGATATATCATCCAATTGCTTGAAAACACTTTGTTACAAATTTAAAAAGTTGTCACAAAATACATCCAGTATTCCCTTTAAAAAACACTTATAGGCTCTTTCACAGAAGCCACGTTTGTGTTGCAGTGTGGCAACACAGTACAGCTTGTATAACACACACTGGTATGTGCCTTGCAGCATGCATTTTTGTGCTGCAGTGCATGATGTATCCAATACAATTGTAGGGAAACACCAAGTGCAGTGCAATGCATAAGCACATGGTTTCCTACTAACGTGTTTGCAGGTGGTGTGAAAGGGTCCTTAAATTCAACCAATGACTGGTGTTATAAACTAGTGATAGAGAAGTGACCATTTCCTCCAGGAGAGTAACAAGTTGAAGAATAGATTTAAGGCACTAAGGTACAGTATATAGGTACAGGTATGCTAACATGTCTGTTGCAGGCAACGAAAACCACGCATTAATTCTGTTTAAGTGCATGGGAGATGCTTGCGTTGCATCGAAAAAATGCATGCTACAGAGCAATATGCATTTATGCCAGTGGTGGCCAACTGAGTAGATATGGAGGGCCACAAGCCACAAAGGCTCTTCTCAGGATATGTGCCGCACTTTATATTATACAAGCACATGCCTTTCAATGGTAGAATAGTGGGAGCATAGGCACTCATCTGTCTGCTGATCCCCCACCAACACTAGAGGAGGAGACCTGAGGGACTTGGGTCACTGATTGGCTTTTACCTATGCCTATCTTGTAAGTTTATTGCTTCCTCTTCCCACTCTAAGAAGATCCCGGACAAGGACTTGTCAGCTGAAGGATCGGCGGACAGGTGAGATCTTATGCCCTATGCATTAACAATTAGGTTTTGGGGGCCACAAGTGGAGGACTAAGGGGGGCAGCCAAAGAATGCCCAAAGGGCCGTATGCAGCCCCTGGGCCGCAGGTTGGGCACCTCGGATTTATGTGCTTCACAACACGTGGCAAGTGTGAAAGGTTTTCTATGGACGTGCACCCTGGGCTAACGCAATGCAGCAAGTGTGACAGGGCCCTAAAGGAAAAAGAATATCTGCATGTAAAATGTATAAAATATCAAAGAAATAGATAAAAGAGACATTATTTAAACCTAATGAGGATAAGTATAATAAGCAGATTTAAAGCTCACGGAAAATGAAGATCTTCATTACAAAAGCAGTGGTTCATTTTGGTCAACACATTTTTATCAAATGTAATAAAATGTTTTAAGTATATCCCCTTATTAATCTTGAATCAGTTGAATGCATTTCTGTTTTTTTCTAAAAACAAATGTGAATAAGCAGTGGTCTCATTGTAGAAGTCCAACAAGCAGTTAGCAAGACTCAAGCCTCGTGCTTATTGGAGAGCTCTAGCAATGATTCATTACTGTGGCTTAAAAACTAAAAGGTAGCCATAGATGTGTTTATTTTTTTTGCAATTGGTTCCCGATGCATTCGGAAAATGCGCTCATGTAATCGATGTTCAATCACAGAGCGATCAAAGTGCATACCACCTTGGTTGGTTGATCTATCATCAATTTCTTCCTAGAAACAGTCTCAGGCTCTTAAAAAAGAGCCAATTCTTCAAATTCATCCGATCGGAAACTATGTCAGGGTGGGTGTACCTGAAGTGGCTGTGCCTGTAACCTGTCCGATCGTTGTCTGTTGGATCTCTTCTTCAATATCGACATTGGCAATCTTACTACGCGGGCAGAAATGGATTTTCGATCAATCGACCTATTTAGTGAATTTAAACAAAATAAAAAATGGCTGAAAAGATGTCAGAATTAAAACAAAAGAGTTCATGGAATAAGTAAAGATTTATGAAAGCACTTTCTGTGTGTTCTTTGATTGATGCAGATTGCAGAAAGTTGTCAGAAACCATAATAGGCCTGATTTATATTTTTACGACATTCAGTCCGATAATATATTACAAAAATGCGAATCATTGATACCGAAAAACGTTTTATTGTTTTTTAAAATTTCTTTATGAAATGTTTTAAGCAGAATAATATGTTCTAAATGTAAAAATGCCATAAAGCCTCTCCTTATCTAATCCCATGTGTCCATGAATAGTTTTGCAGTTACCTCTCCCCTTCTTATGGTCTGAATACGCCACCACCGCAGCCGTTGTGCCTTGGCTCCCCACCAGCTCTCTTGAGATTAGAGGTGGGGGGTTTTGTGGGTTGTAACAGCTGTCAGATGAAAGATCTGCCCACGGCTAGTGTCCCGTTGAAATAATCACCCCGTTGACATGATCACTAGAGATGGTTGAATTTTCCTGACTTTGTGAGCTGATTGCAAAGCCTCTGAAAATGGCATCATCACCAAAATTTAGATATAGAGAATGGTTGTGGGAACATTGGAGGAAATTTTTTTTTGCTCCAGCACATGTAGTTTTTGCATACATTAGGTTCAAAGTCAAAATCGAAATTTCCACTTAACTTTGATGCAAAAACTTTGTGTTAGAGCAATACTTTTTTATTTGTGATATACTCCCAAGCCTTCTCTACATCTCCAGTAGGTTTGGTAATGGTACAATGTTCAGGGGTTTTGCAATTAATTTGAAATTGTCACAATGGTTGATTTAAAAAAACAAATTCGACCATCTCCAATGATCACCCCCTGCTGCTGGTTTATAGTTTTGCTATTTGCTATGTAATGTCTTCAGTTATGTGCCTCCAGGGGGAGCTCACTCTTCTACATACACTGCTATGGGATATACCAGTGATGGTAATCCTTTTGTAGAACGAGTGCCCAAACTGAAACCCAAACCCCACTTATTTATCTCAAAGTGTCAGCATGGCAATTTAACCTCAATTACACACAACTCATATGCACACAAAACATGTAAACACCCACTCTACTTTCTTATCAGATAGAATAGGAGAGGGTATGAAGTGCTGTGTGCAATCAGAAGGTAGGGGAAGGCAACTGACAGCATTGAGAGCCAATAGGCTGCATTTTTACCCTCTGTACTGGCTGACAGCTTGCGTGCCCACAGAGAGGTCTCCAAATGCCACCTTTGGTACACATGCCATAGGTCCGCCATCACTGGGATATACATTTTAACAAAGTAACAATACCTATTAACATAAGTAAAGATCTCATTGAAATGGGAAGCCCACAAGCCCACAGAGATCCCCACCACAAACTTCAGTTTCAGTTCTCTCTGACCATGATTACAGGAGATAACATCACACCAATGGTTTCCCGCCAATAGATTTAAGACAAGTGTCCACCTTTAAAGACCCCAAAAATGCATCACTATGACAAAGGAAAAAAAAACCAGATTAGCCCAATGAACCAAGAAATACTCATACTATCATTTCATCTAGGGAGACGGCAGGGAAACTTTTCTCCTCACTTGACCCTCTGCAACTGATACCGGTATTCAATCTCCATCCAACATCTGACCATCTGGAGCTCCTCCTAATAAAACTATCTTCCAATCGAAGTCAAAGGAACCCCACCCACATTTTCTTAAAGCGCACTTAAACCCACCAGACAAATTTTTCCCCCTAGCTAGCCAACCTCCCATTATTGGAGCAATATGTAAATACAATATAACAAATCCTTACCTGTGAGGAGATGTAGGTGTATTTCCCCCCTAACTCCTCCTTGTGGATTAATCTCCCCAGGGCCGCTGGCGCTGAGCTCCTCACCGTGTCTGGCACCCGACATTCTTCAGCTGTTCACGATTTTTTCCTGCTTTCACTTTGTGTCCATTGACACACGCTAAGGCTATGCTTCCACTATACGTCGGGACCCCCTCCACTAAGCATATTGCTTGTTGGGGATCCGGACGGAGCACATAGACCTTACCTGCTCGGCGGATGCTGTGTTTAGACATCCGGCGATGCAGAGGCTCAATGTACTCTACTACGTTCAGCCTTGCATCAGTGGAACGGCTCTGCGCAGTGAAGACAACAGCTTGGATATTCGACTGGGAGAATATTCGTCATTTCCGTAAAAAAAAAAATGCATCACAATTATATATTCATGATCAATTGCAATAAAGGGAGTTGCTAAATCGCAAACAATTGCAATGGTGGTGGATATCCGATTATATATTCACAAATGTTCACAAAATGGCAATATTTAAGCGAAATATTTGAAAATCTAATATTCAAGCTCAACACTACTTTGCAGTAAATTGTGGAAGTGTGGAAGCCTCCTACATTTGCTTCTTAACCTTCTGAGCGTTTGCATCATGAAACTCAGCCCCAGTTAACTGCAGCCGCGCACAGGGTCTCGCCGTCTTCTGACGGACCTTGAAGAACCTTGGGAGTGGGTTACTGTAACTAACCTTTATGTTTTAAATAATCACTACCAAGTATACAACCACCCCTACTGCTCACCACTGACACAACACACTGATTTATGATTTATTACCATTCACTTACACTCTAGGGGAAACCTGACCCATATCCCCCCCTCACCCACTCCCAAGGTTCTTCTCTTGGGTCTTAACATTAATGGTTATACCCTCACCATCTATCACTACCCCACTCTATGATTTATAAGCACCACCCTTATCACTAATAGTCGGACTTGGCCCCTTCACGGCAACTTTTGCATGTTTTGATGTTCACTTTGCTGTGGTTTTTGTTTTGCTCTGGTATGCACCATGGCTATCACCCTGCAATTTCCTTTCACATGGACTCCTCACATTCCTTCATCACTATCTATTCGGTGAAATCTTATTTTTGGGTCCCCTCTTAAATCTACAATCTATTCCAGATTCAGACCTACTAACATAGTTTGGGACACTCCCCCTACTCAGGTTTTGCCGGTTCGGCTGCGTGGCCTCTCGGGTGTTGTGTTGTGGCCTCTCGTTCCATGTCTCCTAGGCGCATGGGTCTATAGGGACGGGCTGCCCTTCTCTTTTCCAGGCATTGAGCTTGGTCAACAATCCTGTAAGTTCATCTCGGTACCACAATAAATATAACCAATTGTTTGACTACTGGATACTTACCAGCCTCCCTGTGTCCTCTTGTGTATCCCCAGTTGGTGTTATTACACAGCATACAGTGTTATTTGAATAAGGATATTTCCCCCCCTGATGAAGTTACCATACGAAACGCGCGTTGGGGCCAGTCCTGATTGATTCAGGAACTGTATCCTAATTTGTTGCTTGTGATTGTTTTTATCAGCTTGTTTGTTTATTGTGTTGACTTGGCGATGTACCATGTTGATGTTTTATGTACACTGTAACATCGACCAATCTGGGAATCAGCCCTGTTTTTTAATCATGTACTATGTTTAGTAAAATTGTGATTTTTTGGATCTGACAAACACTCTATACTCCTATCACACCCCTTGGCCGTTAAAGTCCCCTTGCCCCTGAGGTTTTCTCAGGGGAAATTCAACTAGAAGAGTAGAGACAATTTGGTCTCATCTCTTTTCTATGTTTTCTTGAATATATTATTTGGGATGTTGGCCATCAAGTAGTGCAACTCTTATGTACAATATTGACTCCTTCAAGTTGCCACTCCCTTAAAAAGTGATTACTGCATCTCTTCCTCAGGTAAAGAGAGGTTGAAGAGAAATGTTTCTTGTAGAGTTATGCTGAGGTACATTTCAGCCCTGTCAATGACTGCAAACATAAGTGGTGACAGTGACATGATCAACACTTCATAGTCAAAGTTCTTCTTGTAAATTAATTATGACAAAACCCATCTGCACAATGTTATTCTGGCTTTGGAAGCAATTTGTTTAAACCTTTGGGCTCAAGGGTAAAATGAAAGGGTTTGCCCTTTAAAAAAAAAAAAAAAAAAAAGATAGAACAGACAAATCAACTTCAGAAACACCAGATGGCTCCCTAAGACTTGTCCTGAAAGAGAACACATTTTTTCAGTGTTAGTATGCCTAATGAAGTAAGATTTTATTGTTTTATATTATTCAACATAATGGTGGACTCCAATGAGGCATTTCGGAAAACTATTAGGTCACAGAAATCAACAGCAAATTCATATACTGGAGTAGGATTTACTTTTAAATAGCAGACACTGGTAACATTACAACTTTCTTTGAGAGTTTGATTTATGGGCTATTTTTTCTGTTTTTGTAGGGCAACTACGAGATCCAGGAACCAGTCTGAAACCCTAAGCTTTCTAAGCTACAGGTATTTCACACACCTCTAACCTTTTTGTCTGAGATGTGGCACTATATTTACCTTATGCAAACCTCTTGCGCTTTTATGTTCCGGCTCAAACCAATCTTGGGAATGAGGACACCCTCGGTGGGGGTTTGGGTAACTGTTTCTCACTGACCCACTCCTGCGCTTTCCACCTTATTATATTAGACCTCTAACTAACACGGGTGTTTAACCAGTTAACCATTACATTATTTTACTTTTAAACTTTTGGACTGTTCCTATATCTCCTTAATGCATCACAACACAGCAGTTATCATCTCAGCCAAGGGTGTCGGCATGCCTGGGGTGGTGATCCACTAGACACACGGTATGTAACTGCAATCGACGATATTTATTTGTATAATTTCTAGGAAGGCTTCATCCTTCTGATATGAACTGAGTATGTCAACCATAGAGACAGGTGTATAACTATCGAAATATAGAAAATTTAGCTGTTACAACTAGGGTTAAAAAGCGAAATATGACGTATTATACCTATTGAACATACATGATTACTGTAACTACCCTTGAATCTATGATACCTTTGTTTATCCAGGCGAGACCTATTGAAGATTATTGATTCCCTCTGCAACTGCACGTTATCCCCTCCTGACGAGGCCGTAGGGGCCGAAATGCGTTGAGGGGCTGAGGACGTACATGGATACACTGAAAGCTAAGGGTTTCAATACCGACATGATTTGACATGACTAGACGTCACCAAACCTACAACTGGCTGGCAAGCCCTTGAGTAGTTTTTTAGCCGTTATTGTATCATTACTTGTTACATGTTAAATAAAATGTAAACCTTTTTCTACCTAGTCTGCTTGTTTATACTTGTGGTTGGTCATCTCCGTTCATGGTCACGCCAAATCCCTGCATTTTGGGTGTAGGGCTATCCCAATGACTCCTTAATTATTGCTATTGGAGTCCATATTAATATTTCCTTAGAATTCTCATGAATTTTATGGGGAGAGTGACCACTTACCAAGTCACCCCTGACCTCTACTTTTCTCTTTTCTTTTTTTAATCCTTATCACATCTCCAACTCCTCGCTTGGCCTTGTTTCCATGTCAGAGGTATGGCTTTTTGCCTGCAACCATCTTCCATGAAGTCACTTCTGGACATACTTCTCCAGACAGTAGATTTGCGTACCTGGGTCCCACTTGTTTCTGCCAGTTTGGAGCTAATGGCACTGCTGGACATGTGACTTTCATCTGCTGCACTAAGTTTCCTCGTCTACGATCCTCCACATTGCCAGTGGAAATGGAGCTTGAACAGCACATCTTGAAACCCCAGTCTGCTTTGAAATCACGGTCTGGAAGAGACCTTGCTGATACATTATAACTACCTTGTGTCTTGTTGCTGGGCTCAATCTTGCCATGACATGATACTGTCTTCCACAACCTCACCTTGGCAACAGAGTTTGGCTGTTCCTCACCTAGTTTTAAGTCTCCTAAACAGCTTCTTCACTGATGCTGGTTTGAAGGCAAAAGGTGGTCACGTAAAATATTGATTTGATGTATTCTTTTGTTTGCTCACTTTGCATTTTGTAAATTGATTATTTATATTTCTGAAAGCATTCTTTGTTTACAGTATTTTTACCACACCTGTCTGTAAAATCAATCTGGATGCCCAAGAGCATGTGATCCCACTCTCCTACAGACGCTAGAAATAGCCCCTGTGTCCAGGTGAACAAGCCTCACCTGGTTGTTGGGTTTGCCCACCGACAGTGCCCACCCACCCATGGCATGAGGGTCAGAATGCACCTTGCTGCTGTCCTGCGTCACTTCTGGGTCCACTTCGTTTCTCATGGGAAGGACGTCATGTGTTCCAGGACCGGCTGACAGTGTGAAAGGTATGTGATTTCCATTGCTTTGTGTCTTACGATATATATATATATTTTCCATCTCAGCCCTTAGAAGTGTCCCAGTATGGGGCGGGGGGTGTCACAGCTGGGCCCAAGCAACCATTTTAGTGGCATTTCCAGTGGGTTACCAAACCTACCACTGACCCGGTGGTGGATGTATTGGTGGTCGTTTGGGGCCGGTGGTGGCATCCCCCATTGGAGATATGAATCAAATGTAGTTATTCCCCCGTGAGGTATGTGTGGACTTTATTTAATTGCACCCAACAAGCTGCCACAGGACACTAGTATAAAAATGTAAATTTCTGGAATAGTTGTATATGATGTCTTTCTTTCCACAGTGCCCTATCTGAGTTTTTAATACTCCCTGAGAAAGCCCTAAGGGGAAAAACGGTCAGTGTATTGACAGACACCGTTACTACATATCAGGGTACATTTTTTGATTCCTTGATTGATAATGAATTTGTTTTGTTTATACATGTGATTTAAATCTTTTTTACATGACAAGGTCATAATTTTAATAAAGACCTTTTTATATTTTTCATTTGTGTATGACTAATTGATGTTGCTGCCACGAAACACCCTTTTTCTGTAAAATTTTGTGTATGTTTTTAGATTTTTTGTTATTGTCTGGGCACAGCACCCTTGACTTCCCATTAGAGTCATCAATGGGACACCTTCAATTGGGTGTATTGACGTATATGTACATGATTTTATATTTTTACATGAAGGTTTAATAACCCTTTTATACAGTAACAACAAACAAAATGATTGCCTCAGGAAACGTGAAGCCCTTAAAATAGAAATAATGACATTAGCAAGATCATTATACAGTTATCACAGAAACACATTATGCAACCATTGCTGGTTGTGCAGTACTGTATAAATCCATAATTAGGTATATAAGTGAAAACATATGTATGTTTTAGAAATCTAATTTAAATAACTGTACATCAAAAGGATATGTAGCCATGAAATTGTAGGCAACTCTTATTGCTATTGTTGGCCATCGCCTAATGAAAAACACACTGGCTGCTTCACAGCGAATATCCTTGCTGCTTTCATCCAAAAATATCTATTTCCATGGAGAAACGTGTCATCTGCTTTTGTTTTCTGGCTCTTAATGACACACGACAAAAACCTCACGCTCAGTATTTAAAACGCCCATGCAATACTTTTTTTGTCATTTAATACAGAAAACAATTTTCCAAGTTCAGATTAAGAGCTGTTCATTGTTGTTTCCACAAACTTTGATATTGGTGACTTGGTTTTGTCAACTAAAAATTATTTAATTCAAAGTAATCTGTAATCAGTAGGAATAAGTAAACAGGTTTACTGGAATCTCGATTCTGAATTGTGACGGGTACTTACTCAAAGGAAAAAAGCAGAAATAGAAAATCTGAATGAATAGGAAGAGGAACAAAGGTTAAAAGTGAAGCTGCAATGGTTTTTTCTTGGAAAGGATGTTGATTGTCTGCCTTACTAAAGTGTTGGCAACATAAGCTAGCCATACACAGCACGGATTCCCCTGCCAATCGATCACTCACTCGATCGATTCCGGCGATTCCGCCGGGATCCTCAGGTGAGAACGATTAAGCAATTAGGGAATCCGATCGTGGCAGCCCACCTTGTACGGCCGGATCCGTGTCCGATGGATCGCCTCCCGGACCGCAACGCCCCCTGATCAGAGAAGAATCGGACCCGAAAAGACCAACAGGTTGGTTCTTCCCCTGATCCGATTCTGTGCCACCGATCCATCGGACGCGATCGGACGGGCAAGGTGGGCTGCAGGGGATTCCGGCACGATGGATCCGCGTGCACGCGCCCGGAATCCATCGCGCCGGAGTCCGGCATGAATCCGTGCCGTGTATGGCAGCCTATAGTCAAAAGTAGTTCATCACTTATCTAGGAGGGTATAAACTGTTGGTGCTCTGTCCTTACTGTCTTCTGCAAAGGCTAGATACCTGTCTTTTGTTGTGGATTCTCTTGCAACAAACTGAGACTCAAAGAAAGAAGATGCCACCATTGGATTAAGAATGCCTTACAAATGTAAGATATGGATGATACTGGTGGTTGTTTAAAAAAAAAGTTCAAGAGAATCTGGTAAGGATTGGTACATCAGATTTGTTGTCAGAAATAGAAATTTCTTACTATTTAAGTTGTTGGAAAAGAGGACCTGGCTGGGCCTACTTTAACCAACAACTGAATAATAGCCTTGCGTAGCCTCAGGGTGACCGAGAGTTTTCATGGGTTCTCAGACTTTCCCTTAGAAGTGGTATTCATTCTGGAGTAGGGTCCCCATAAGAAAAGGCTCGAAAGAGGCAACCGTCTTAAATAAGGTAGGTTAAGGCGGGTACAACAACATGTGGCGTGTATGGATGCATGACATTCTGGTCACTTCCTCAGGATGTGTGGTAAAAAATGGCTGTTGGATGGATACATATACAGGGAGTGCAGAATTATTAGGCAAATGAGTATTTTGACCACATCATCCT
>CM070032.1:144273054-144286503 GCA_036250615.1 Ptychadena robeensis | reverse complement strand
AGTTCGACCCGCCCTGTTCGCGGACACTCCGGGCTGGTGTTCGCCCATCTCTAGTGCCAAGCTTATGGCATCATAGAGGCTGTAATTGCTGCCAAAGGTACATCAACAAAGTATTGAGCAAAGGCTATGAATACTTATAAACATGTAGTTTCTCAGTCTTTCTATTTTAATTATATTTGCAAACTTTTTCTCAACAAATTTTTTTCACGTTGTCATGATTGTGTTGTGTGTAGAATTCTGAGAAAAAATAGTTTATTCCATTTTGGAATAAGACTGTAACATAACAAAATGTGAAAAAAGTTCTGTTAATGCTGTCCGGGTGCACTGTTTATACTGAGGCTTTTTGGATAGCAAACAATCTTTTTTGAATTGAGTAGGGAAAGGTTTTATTCCTGTCTGTGTTTCCCAGTGGAGGAATTTATCCAGTTTGTGAAGAAACAAAAGGAAACGTTCAACAGCAGGACACAGATAGCAAGACACAAGCTGAAGGGAGATTTTAATGGTTCTAATGTACAACAGCTTTGCATATATGTAATGTGTGGGTAGCAGCTGGAAATGAATAGTTTGGTTGATGCCAGAGCATTCTCACCCTTACCACCTACCCAGACAGAACTCCAGGGGCTGACACTTCAAATAACCTTCTTATATGCTAGCAAACTGTAATTTTAACTGAATTAGAATGTGTATTCACCAGGACCGGGACAAGGCTGAGCTGAGGCAGAGGCTGAGCTGCCCAAGTGCGCCCCCCCCCTCTCCAGCCGGTCAGAGCGGGGGGGGTGGGGGGAGAGCACACGGGGACGGGGAGCATGTGGGATCGGCGAGGTCCCCCCCCCCTGCCTCTGTAGAGGGGAGATATGCGTGTAACACGTCCCGTTTCTACGCTGCTCAGGGGGAGTTTAACCCCCTAAGCAGCGCCCAGATTCAGCAGCGCTCAGAGGCACGTGCCTCTTCTGCCTCTGCCTTGTCCCGGCCCTGGTATTCACTATTTGTTTTCATGCAAACCGAAAGGGTGGGCTTTTGGCCTACATCATTTCATGAAATGTACAAGTAAAACATTTTTTGGGCTATTTTTTGTTAAATATAATTTTTACACATATATATTATTCACAGTATAATAAGTGTCATATAATGCAGCCAGAATATGCTGCTTATCATTTTCTAGTACTATATTCTAGATTTGGCCCCCTTCTAGAATTTATGAAAGGACAATATACAGTTGAGCCCTTAATTATTCATACCCCTGGCAGATTTTGAATTACAGTTACTTTATTCAACCAGCAAATTATTATTTGACAGGAAATTATAAAGGTGTCTCCCAAAAGATAATAAGACGATGTACCAGTGGCATTATTGTCAAAAAAAATGTCTCCGCTTTTATTTGCATTTGCGCAAAAAGTGTCATGTCCATAATTATTCATACCCTTCACAAACTGTCACAGTCTCTGGGAAATTCTAAAGTTCTCTACCATTCCAAATAGTCCAAGCTGTTCCAAAGCATCCTAATTACCCTGATTAATTGGAAACAGCTGTCAACTCACCAGGTGAAAAACAGCAGCTCTCTGCAGTTGGTTTGTCATGGCTAAGACAAAGGAGCTCAGTGAGGACCTGTGGCTGCGCATTGTGGCTGCTCACAAGTCAGGAAAGGGCTACAAGGCCATATCTAAATGTTTTCGAGTTCCAATGGCTACAGTGCAAAGTATTATTAAAAAAATACAAAATGCTCCGAACTGTGGAAAATCTCGGAGGACGTGGTCAGAAGCCAAAAGTGTCACCTGTCTGGGCTCTGCTGGTGGCAATGTCTCAAGGCAATCCAACAGATACTGCACACTGCTGGGTTCCACAGATGCAGACCAAGGAGGACGCCACTTCTCCAGGTAAGGTACACAAAAGCTTGCTTGGCATTTGCAAATGCTCATCTGGACAAAGACGACGACTTCTGGTCTTCTGTGTTCTGGTCAGATTAAACAATCATTGAATTGTTTGGTCACATGATGTTTCCTTCATTTGGCGTAAAAAAGGAGAAGCAGAAAACCATCCCCACTGTCAAACATGGTCATGGGAAAACATTTCTCAACTTTTATTTACATTTGAGCAAAAAGTGTCATGTTAAAAATTATTCATACCCTTCCGAATAATCAATAGAAAGGCTTTTATTGGCCAACTGAAGTTCAGGCTTAAAAAGGGATCTGAGACATCCCAAAAGCTTGTTTCTTTCATTACTTCACTTAGCCAATAAAGCAAATTGGAAATAGTTGAAAGCTTAAAAAAGGTTTAGTAGTAAGTGTAAGTATCGTGGTGTACCTATGGGAATATGGGCCTATGTTAAGCTAAGCACACACAGGTAGATTCCCGTGCAATCCATCTCCAATCAATCACAGTGTGGTGACGCCACATTGGCACATCGATTCCCTTTCAATGTGGACCCTGGGGACCCGTTCTCCCCAGCGCGCAGCAAGTGTAAATCACAATGCGGGCTGCGAAATGGGGAGAAAGCCAGAACACAGCCTCAGAGAGAGGAGTGCTGGCTCCGCCCCCTTCACACTGAGCGGGTCCAGGCTGCAGCAGCTGCTTCAATACTTTGAATGGAGACTCACTTCTCCATGCAAAGTAATGAAGATTGAACAGGGTTTTCCAACATGTTGGAACCCCGTTCAATCGCGATTCTTCGAGCGGGCTCTATTATCACCAAAGATTTTTTTGACAACCCAAGTTCTTGTTGTAGAAAGGTAAAATTTAGAAAACCTTAAAGTGACATTATTAGAGCACTTAAGAAAATAGTTTATTTTGTTCACATCTATTTGCTTTACAGAGGGTTGAGCAATTAGTGTTAATTATGTCCAATAAACTAGTCCATACCTGAACGTGTTCTTAAATCACTCCAATTTGTTTATACTGGGGTGCATTGTGATATGCCCTATGATGACCTATTCAGTTGGTACACCAATCAGGGCATCATGATAAATGGGAAGAAGAACTTAAACATGAGATGTATATAACATATATATTTGAGTATACACCAACCTGAATATAGGCCGAGGTACCAAATTTAACAAAAAAAAAATCTGGAAAAAAAACAACGTTGTGGCATATTGGTAGACATATGTAAAAGCAACTATATTTGCTGCAGTTTGAAGACATTTTGCTGATCATGCAATGGCGTTGAAATGAGCACTGTTGTGTCCATGTATGACATAAAGGGAAGCAACAGTTCTTTGCATACATCATGAAAGTTCATGACATTCTCTTTGTTGCACATTTTCAAGATGTTGAAAAAAAAGTTATGCTCCACTATATGTTGTAAAACTGATTTTATAAAATGAAACCCCTTAAATATGTTGCTTTATATTGTTTAGTACTTTTCTTTTTTTTTTAAATGGGCAATGTAAAAAGTCCAAATTATATTCTGCATTTGTTTGCAACAAAACAATGGCATAGGGCAAACAGACAAAATCACAATATTGCACCCTGTGTTAACCCCCAGAAGAATGGCAAATAAAAATGGAATCTCTCATACCAGAAATCAGCAGGTAAGTATATATGGAGCGCTCTAGAAAGAGGTAATCAATCATCCAAAGCAGGATTCTCTTTAAGGCTCCTGCCCAGATTTATTCACCAAACTGTCTAAAACAGAAAGCAGGGGTTAATAGCAGACAATTAAACAAAGTCTTTAGAAAATGGAAAGACTCCTGGATTTCAAATAAACATACATGATTATCTGTGGCTTTAGTCATGACACTGGTCTTCCATGACACTGGAATGACAAAATCAGAAGGGGAGCAAATACTTATTTCACTCTTTGTATATATGTGTATGTGTATATGGTGTCATTTGTATGCAGTTTAAATAGAGCTTAAATTAGGTGTATACTCAAAATCTAAAAAATACATATTTAAAATAAATTTAACCTCTGAGCTGGTATGATGTTGGTGTAGTGCTCCATAATCCTAAAAAATATACCGTATTTTCCGGACCATAAGACGCACTTTTTCACTCCCCAAAAAAGTGCCTGCCTCTTATTGTCCGAACAGGAGACCCCTGCGGCCACGGGTGCTCTTGCTTTGGCTCCGAATGAAGAGAGGGATAGATGAACTGCCATCTATCCCTCTCTCTGTGTCCGTGGGAACTGCAATCACTGCAGCTACCACAGACACAGGCAGCCAGAGAGGAGAAGGAGAGCAGAGGACTGGGCAGCCTCCTGCCCCCTTCTCCTGATCAGTGATTTGATATTGCATTCATTTAATCAATTGCATTAACCCAATTGATATGAAATATTTTTTTTCCTGGGTTTTCCTGCTTCCTGCGTCTTATGGTCCTGTGCATCTTATAGTCTGAAAAATATGGTACTTACTTGCTGTTCCTTAGTATGAGAGATTGCATCTTTATTAGCCATTCTTCTGGGGTGCAATATTGCGAGTGGCCACTGGGGGCATTTATAATAGTTTTCTATGGGAAAAATACGTCTTTTTCGTTTTAATGCATTAACAAGATTAAAGATTTATCCGTCTATCTCTCCTGTGAGTTTCGGGGTGGCACTGCAGCACAAGCAAGGAAAAGAGGAGGGGCTGTGAGGGATCTTTTTAAATTACTCCTTACAGGCAAGATTCTTTTATTCATTTCTCCTAATTATGTAATAATACATTTCTAGTGGTAGGTCCATTTAAGCAAGGTTACATAAGGATGAATTTGACCATTTTACACAGCATGGTTGTTGGTGCTCACATTATGGTCAAATCAAATGACAATCTTCTTATCTGGATGTAGGAAATATAAAAAAGTTTGCTTATTGTGTATTGTATAAAACTAACACAAACAAAAGGGAAAACTTGGTTTGCAGGAGTACGAATGTCTGGTTTAATTGAGAAATGTGAATATGAAGGGTTCAGTCAAGATTCAATTTGAAAAACAGTTAGAAAATATATATATATTTTAAAGATTTCCAAGGTCCATGGTCTGTACAAGCAAGGTCTTTCATTTAATTGCAATTAATAATCTTGTTTTGTAAAAATAAAGATGTTCTTTGCTCACTCTTCTAACCCAACAAATGGGGTATGTCCCTGACACAACTAAAGAACGTTTGTCTTTTTCAGATGTTTGCATTTCTGAGAATTTCATGCATGTATACACTTACAAAATTGTCATTGTTTTACTGGTTATAATTAAGTCAGACCTTCCCATTTACAAATGAGTTTCATCAGAACAAAGAAAGGTTTGAATCTGCAAACAAAAAAAAGTTTACTGAAACCCTCTATATATATTGTATATAAGGTTTAATATTCTAAAGAAAATGTATATAAAAACCGAAGAACATTATGGTCAGCATTTTTTAGGAGTGATATACAGAAAATGAAAACCCATGGATTAGCACACAGCTTTGACAACTAACATGCTAACCTTCTATGATGTTATTTTTCCGGCCATGGCTGACTGCGGAAAACCAGTTAACAAAAAAGGGCATCGAAGGTGGCATGACTGGGTTTGTTATGGAAATTAGCATGCAAATGGTGGCACCAGCCAAAATAGGATAATCCATGGCAATGTCAAGGTAATTTTTCCCCATTACAGTGGTAGTGTGCAAGAATAATTGAAAGTTTTTTAATACCATCACATAGATATTTATGGTGGTACCAAAGTAGTAGTATTGAAGCCTACCTAATGCATCTATCTAAGGTGTTTGGATGTCATAAGAAAATGTCAATATTGAAAGATATATTTACCATTACAATGCTTTTAAAAAAAATTATAAATAGACTATATAAAGGTGCTTTTGATCAATAATATTTGCATTATTTCGTATAGGAAAAATAGTGCTAACCTGCAAACTAGTTAAGTTAGTCTTTGGGAACTTGTTAAGTTCATAAGTCAAGCGCCTGTTGTATTTATATATATATGGTGGGGTTTCAGCCTCAAAGAGGTGCTCTAGAAAGAGGTAATTCTCCAAAGCAGGATTCTCTTTAGGGCTCTTGCCCATATGCAGTCACCAAACCGTCCAAAACAGAAAGCAAGGGTTAATAGCAGAAAATAAAACAAAGTCTTTAGAAAATGCAAAGCCTCCTGGCTTTCAAAACTCAACATACATGATTATCTTTGGCTTTAGTCATGACATTGGTCTTTCAGCAGCAACAGGCCTGGACCCCACACTCCTTGTGAGCCCTCCTGTATCCACTTCTTACCTGGTCAGGAGCCCTGACACTCTTGTCTTTGCACCTTTTGTATTGACACACCAAACTCCACACTCAAATGCAAGCAGGTGTTAACCCAGTTCCTTCTTTCCCATTCCAGAGTCTGGTAACTTGTAACCAAAACTAAAGTAAACACTCAGCAACCTATAGTTGTGCAAAAATACTCCAGACTCCTTCCAAGATAGATCACCTAAAAGGATGCCATTCTCAATAAAGGTAAAAAAAAAAAGCCTCTCTGGCAGGACCCATCATGGTGCTCCTATACTATATATTTTTTTATTTATATTTCTTTCTTTTGCATATTGAAAAATCTTGGAGTCTTGAAAACATTTATATATAAACCCCTAAACAAAATTAGAATGCATGCTGTTGTTAAATTAAGTTTTCTGGGCAAGACATGCGTTTTCATAAATAGTTGTTAATAGGTTTTTTTTTATTATTTTCAAGCTGTATTATCCACATTATAAGCTGCTTGTGGTGAAATAGCTGAATATTTTTTTTATCCCCAAATGCTTCAAAATGTTTGTGTAAGGTACATAACTGGTGATGCCGCATTTGTGACTCTGGGGATTGCAGGCAGTGTTAGTAGGGCATTATGTGGTTTTCTCAAAACTGCTTCCCCAGAGACCATATGAATGTATTTAGCTCAGAACAGTCCAGGTGGACATATTCAGATTGAATTTCCTGTGGCCCATACTGGTTTGGGTAGTCCTTTCAACTTAATGGATGGCACAATGGGTTTTTTTGCATGTAAATTTGTATTGAATTTATTAGACAAATACAGGCAAGAAGGATAAGCACAGTAAATAGCATACATGAAGTGAAGAGATTGCAACACAGAAAGAGCATTGAGATGCTTGCAGAACAAGGGCACATTGTGTTTTAAATTAATTGTACCACAGCATCTGAATGTAAAGGGTGTAATAGTGTTTATTATGGTAAAATTAAGAAAGACTGAGGGTTAGGTATTGCCATGTAAGGTATTCAGCTTATGTGTTAGGATGGTCATACCCAAAATATGTGGACTTAAACTGAGAAATAATAATTTTTTTGTGTTTTTGACTGTATTCCTTTATATTACGTTTTGTAATACCTGTGTTTAAAAGTATAAATGACAGTAGCGTTTTCCCATGTAGATGTATACATAGATAACAAAATAAATAAGACTGCAGACTCTGCAGATTGGTTTGATGTGCTGTGATATTATATTCTGTAAAAAAAAAACCCATTGGTTCAGCAATTTGCATCACTGATGGAAATTTTGCAAAGCTTCCTTTTTTGGCAAATATATAGAGGGGCCATGAACAAGGAAATCACAGAGGCAGAAAATAGCAAAACACTTACCTCCACCCAGCATTAACATGAATCCGAGCAAGGCTGCCGTATGTATTCTGGGACTTTTTGTGATGACAGATGTTATAGTGTGTAAGTACTTAGCCTTTGATTTCTGTGTTCTCTTTTCTAGTGTGATAATATTGCATTCATTATTCATTTCAACTATAACTTAGGGCTTAACATTTGTATGTATTTCATTTGTAAGATTTGAACAAAGAGGTGAATGGATAGATCCTCAGGTTTTTATCTTGTAACCAGGACTGACATTTTTCACTGGGGACACTTGTGACTATGACAACTGTATTGATTTTTGATTGATATTTTGCACAAACATTAACTGGGAATGTCCATTATTTACATGATCAATGTTCACTTCCTAACACTCAATGGCCAATGCGTCATACCTACCAAGTTTAAACTTATAGGAAGTGGCATCGCAGTAAAATTGTGTAACTTCTGGTATTTGGAACGTTCCGAGGCAGACCAAATGCCAGAAGTGACAGTCTGTGATGTCACTTCCAAAATCGTGGAAAAACACGGGAGGGTTGACAGGTATGTAACAGGTGCACTATAACCGCAAAGTTCCAATTCCACAAAGGGAAACATGGAGAGTACCCATTGGCTGGTAGTTGATCTGGGCAATACCAATTGTGCTAGTCAATGTGTACACAGCAGGGAGAATTTTTTTTGGAGACAGTGGGGTACAATTAGATCTATCTATCTCTACTGTTTCTATTGCTGCCATTACTCCTCACATCCTGATAGCTATTGTCTGTTATAGGAAAAGTATTTGGATAGAAAATGAAAAAGGCCCTAGCACATTTAGGTCTACAGGAATAGATTAACACTTTACCAAAGGAAATCATATACAATTATACCACCAACTTCAGAACTTGGTTTAACTTAAGTAGTGCTTAGTGGCTGGTCTAGTGATTTTTTGAGATGGTATCATTATTTTGACTAGCTGATTGCAAATGCTCTGAACGTGATATCATAACAAAAATTACAAGAGATATATAGAAGGGCGGTGGGAATATTTGAAAAAACAGAATTGCTCTGGTATATGTAGTTTTAGCACATATTAAGTCAAAATTTCAACTTGGGATATGTTTACTTAATTTTGAGCCTAATTTATGCAAAAACTATTTGTGCTAGAGCAATACTTTATTTTTTTACCTTTCTCTACATCTCCAGCAAGTTTGGTGAGGTTTGGCAAATAACTCAAAAAGTCAAACCAGTAAGTCAAATAAAAAAAACCAATATGACCATTTCTAGTGATTTTGTGGATGGGAACATTCCATCTTGTGTAAGCTCTGCCTACTAATACGACTAAACCCTACAACTACATTTATTCTTTTGTTCATGACATGACCTGGGCAGGGATGACTTAGAAGTAAACCGATTAACACCCCCAAAAACACCTTACTGTACAACGGTCAGCCTCCAACCCAAATAACTGATGCTGACACTGTTCTTGACTTTAACTTGTGGATACAGTTGGCCACCGCTTTATTAATAAATAACATGAGAAACAGAATAACAAGGTCCCCCAGACAGTGTCCCCGCACCACGTGACCTCCGACACGGCACCACCCACCAGCCTTCGTCACCAGCCCGGTGATTGCTCCCCGCCGGAATTGACTCCCTCTGAACCTTCCGAATCCCCGAAACCGGATGGGTCATTGACCCCAGTAAGAGCTCAATCCCTTCTTTCTTCATGGCGACTGCCTTGGGACCAGCACGTTGCCCCCGAACTGACCATCTTAACCCCCAAAGTCTTCTGGACACTGCCCGGACCTGCCTGCTGTGACAAAGAAGAAAAGGGAGGGAGGGTGGCACACGCTGATGTCTTGACACAAAGAGAGGCTCTTCTGCTTCCGCCATTGGGTTTTATGCCCGCGCGGCTCCATCCCTACGACTGCTGATTGGTTCTTTGGGCATCCCGCCCCTGTCACGTAGCCCTGCGCCACAGTTCCCTGGCTGGGGCTGGGTAAAACAAAAGTCATGGTCTGCCCATCTACTTCACCTACTCACAATCCTCATACACTTTGCTCTACATCATGGACACTTATGATTCTGTAGTCCAATATACAAACTTGAAGGAAGTTTTAAACACACACTTCTTAATAATTATATATATATATATATATATATATATATATATATATATATATATATATATATATATATATAATTATTATCTATTTTGAAAAAAGACTGGTTTAAATTTGGATGGTATCAATCAAGAAAGCTTTTATATTTATATCTTTATTTATTGGAGTTACAGAATATATATATATAATTTTAGCATAGCCTTGTTTTTCCAGCCTATTGTCTGATTACATTTATGTAGTATGCATTTATATAGCAGCAACATACAGTATACTGCGGTGCTTTTCACCAAACAACTAAATCTTGTCCTTCTCCTGCAGTTTTTTAAATAGAGTCTTTTGTAGTGATATAAATATCATTTATTTTATTTGTCCTTCATGATTTTCTGGTTTCTTTATTTATCATAGCTGGTGTGCTCTTAGATCCAAGTATGCCACATATGAGATGTGAGTGTCTGAAGGTAACAACAACCACTGTGACAAAAAGAATGATAAAGAAAATTGAAATATTTCCAGAAAGAAATTATTGTCCACAAGTAGAGATTAAGTAAGTATCAAAGTTAATGCAGATACTGTGCTTTGTAATCACTGGGTAGATATCACTTTGCTTCTCATGGGTCATTAGTTATTAACGACAAGATCTACAAAGTTGGGGAATAAAGACATATGATGCTGTTGTTCCTTAAAGCAGATTAAAGCGCAAGATTAAAGGTGCCCATATACGCATGGATATGTGCTAGATCGATGCACAGCCATCTATCTATCGCATATCTAATGTGGCCACCCCTGTCTTTGAGCGGGATCAATACCACTCGCAGACAGGGTTAGCGGACATGGCCGTAAATCACAGTCAATCTTGATTGCTTTGGTTGAGCTTGATGATACAACAGTGCTAGAGCTCCTTTGCTATTGGGCTCAGCACGATGATGTCGCGCTGACCTCAATGGCTCATTTATCTCACGGGCATCGACTCGTGTATGGCACCCGTATAGCAGTAGGTTTTGTAGATGTTTTGCTGCTTAAACAAAAAGCTAATAATTAGGTTACTAATAATTTTGTAGTGTGATTTTATCTAACTTATTTCGACTTACAACTGGGACATAATATTTCTTGTTCTTGCAGAATAACAACAAAGAAAAATCAAAAGGTATGTGTTGATCCAACAGCAAAGTGGTTACCACGACTTCTGCCCACGGTATACCAGTAAGTTTGTTTACTGAAGTATTCATTACATTTATAACATGTGACCAATTAAAATTACAGAACACTAACATATACCACATATTCTACACAATGGTTTAAGATTAACAACTGACAGTCTGCATAGGCAGGAATAGGGAATGCATTCAAATAATATCTAATGAACCATTTGGCAGTTATAAAACCCCACTCAGGCCAAAACTGGTAAATTAAACTTTTAATAGAGAGGTGAGAACCTTTTCACACTCAATCGTACATCCTGTTGTGTCTGAAGGATAGGTTGAGAAAGACTTCCTTTAGTGGGTGTACCTTAAGTGGAGATCTTTGCTAAAGCTGAGCAATCAGTGAGCTCTTGCTGTTTCATGGATCTATAAAAAAAAGTTATTAAAGTAAACTTTGATTTACCTCTGATTCAGCACAATGATGATGGAGAAGTGCTCCATTTTCCATGATATAAAAGGTGGCCATACATGGCCATTCATGGTTTGGTATTCGATCTAAGAAAAACTATAGATTTTTCATTAGTTCGAACGAAAAACAAGTACCAAACAACTTGTTCAAGTGAACAAAAGTTCTTGATATAAAAAAAAAAAACATCTATCGTAAGTGATCAGACATGCTGATAAATTTCTATTGATTTGTTAAACAACTAATGTATATTAATTTCACATTGTGTTCAGTGAAAAGAAAAGTATACAGTAATCCATTGACAGTCTATTGACTGTCAAAAGGTTAAAACCCGTGGCTGTTCTGGCTCAAATGCATGCCTTCACCGGCCTCAAGTTTCCATCTC
Source organism: Ptychadena robeensis (assembly GCA_036250615.1). Classification (NCBI taxonomy): domain Eukaryota; kingdom Metazoa; phylum Chordata; class Amphibia; order Anura; family Ptychadenidae; genus Ptychadena; species Ptychadena robeensis. Next base: position 144,274,885 of record CM070032.1, on the reverse strand, counting down.
AGGTACTGGCATAGAATTCCTCTGCTGCCAGTCTTCCTGCAGTACTGTGAATGGCGACTAGATAACTGACTTACAAAACTTGAAACAAAATAGATAAAGGGATAGCATTTTCCCTAATTCCTTAATAATAAAAAATAAGAATTGGAAAGGATTAAAGTGAATGGGAAAAGGGGTAAAGGTTCAGTATACAGTGTCATGTGCCACGTCCCCCAGTTTTTATACATTGGTATATTTTCAGTGCCCCAAAAGTCCTATCAGGGATAGAAGTGTGATCTTCTACCCCAAATTCCTATGTTTTCCAATAAAAAATAAGAAGTAGGCTTAAAAATAATTTTGGGGTTGTATGCTACTACCACATCTTCATTTGTGGTTTTCCTCCCGGCTGCGATGTCAACTCTACTTTCCTCATGTGACTTTGTGGCTGGTTTGGTGTAACCACATTGCACAATGAAGCACAAACTATTTAACACACAAAAACTATCAGTGCCAGTAACCTTGAAAGAAAAGAAAGAACCAGTATCCCACCTACCATAAAAGTAAGTAAACTTACATAAGTAAGTATTTAGCTTACAAAAGGTGCCTGGATTTTATATAAAAGAGACACATTATATGTAGGGTTGCCAGACAGTCAAAGTATGTAGCTTCCCTTTGATTATATAGGACAATATGCAATGATGTAGTAGAACATAATATAAAACCGATTTGTCTCTTTATCAATGGTGGTGGTTGGCTTGGAATTGGATTCTGGGGGATGAATAGCTTTGCCTTTAATATTTGTTTTATTCTCTTTTGGCAGACAGATCAAACAGCGGCAATAAAATAGGAAGCCTGCCATGAAAACCCCAACAGCATTTTAAGCAAAAGTCCATGAATTGTTTAGGTGTGATTATTGTTTACAGTGGGGGGCCTGGCAATCTCCAGTCCACACTTATGTATGGACAGTACTCAAGAGGGACAATTGCTTTCTCAACTACAACCAGCAACATTTTCTTTGTAGTAACCTATGGGTAAGGGCCCATATCACCAAAAACACACAACTAATGAGGCTGGTTCTCATGGAGTATGCAATAAAAGTCCTTTTGTTCTGGGAGTTCATTGTGCTGTAACCTATATATAAATGTTATATTCAATCTGCATATTATTTTATGATCCAACAAAAATGTATGTGCCCAATAAAATTGTTTTTTTGTTCACAGTTAAAATGAGTTCTTTGTGATGTTAACCATATAGAAATGTTACATTAATTTATTTTTTGATCCAACATTGTCAAAAACATAACATTATCCTCTTATTTGGTTGAGAAATGGTGAACGTATAGACATGGTATAACATGGTAGCTTCTACGCACTAGCTGGCTGCTGTTTATTGGAACTTAATTAAGTAGGGAAAGAAATTATTTGCAAATATAACTGTGACAATTATTATTGTTCCATATATATGCCAGTGCCTTCCCCTATCTCTCAGCGAAGCTGGATAATCTTCTTTGTGAGTTTACCACCTGATCTCATGAGTGTACCTAGATCATGAATACTAATCCCACCACTATTATCGATTTGTGAATCTGCCACCTCACGCTTTGGTACATGGATCATAATTACAAGTACAACCACTGTCCTATATGGTCTTCTTTGTTACCCTGCCACCAAATCTTTTCAGGGTACTTCGAACAGGAAAACAAGACTGATCACCGCTTTAGACAAGGCGCTTTGTCAGCCTGTCATCTGATTCATATGCCAGGTATCAAGAATATAAATACGAGTTTAACCACCATTATAATACAGTGCTGCTTGAAAGTATGTGAACCCTCCAGACATGGTCACTGTTTGTGCAA
>CM070032.1:144254825-144272954 GCA_036250615.1 Ptychadena robeensis | reverse complement strand
AACAGCAGAAACATCTACACCACTTGAGGGGTTCACATACTTTCAAGCAGCACTGTATATTATATTTAGGAAGTGTTTTAGTTGGTATGTTTTATACCTGTCAATACAGAGTATCTTAGAAGTAAAAAGCTAGAGTGGACCTGCCACCAGATTTTCAACTTTGTATGAATAATAGGGACGCAACATCTTTGAGAGTAGTAATAGCCAGGAAAGTACCTGATCTCAGCTCTCTATTGAAATACACAGAGACCATCTTCCCCATTAAAAACCATTATAAACACACTCAGTGGCCACAGAGGCAATATTGCATGCTGAATTAACCCCTGGAAGCCTGGCAGATAATGGGATGGAATCTCATATGATTCCAGGGAACAGAAGGTAACTCTATCATACACCACCATCATACTAGCTTAGAGGTAGAATCGCTGTCAATCGCCTACACTATTTTGAATGGGCTTGTCCCCATTGATAAGATCGCATGCATTTTTTTTTCCTGATGGCTCCCATAGACGTGGACTGGAGTCAAGGATGGATTTTTTAATAGACTAGTTCAGAAAGGGATTTATAGACGGGGTGACTTTATGGGACCAAATGGGTGGTTACAACAACAGGAAATCAGAACCCTTGATCCAATAAATATAAATTTTTGGAAAAGTATACAGAATAGGCACTATCTATCCCAGGGGTGGGCAAACTTTTTGACTCGTGGGCCGCAATGGGTTTTTAAATTTGACAGAGGGGCCAGACAATTACTCTGTAAGGACAGCCCAATCCCAAGTCCTCCACGCCTGGGTGGAAAATTTAAACAGTGATAAATTGATTAAAAAAGTAATTATCATACTGATTACCAGGGAGGAGGAAAAAGAAAAAAAATATTCAAAACATTGTTATAATTAATATCCAAAGGCTAATTTTTTATATAAGCAACAACATCCTTATGAAGGAGACCTTCATAATCATCCTCTAGGCCAGGGGTCGGCAACTTGCGGCTGCGGCACGCCGCGGAGGACTTGTGTGCTGCAGCTAGCTGGCAGCCTATCAGAGAGGCCGCCAGACCGGTGCAGGCGGCGCAATGACGTCAGAGAGGCCGCCAGACTGCCGCTGCGCTGCTGAGCCTGCCTGACCGGGCTGAAGGAAGGCGTGTGATAAGTCTCAGGTGGTGAGTAATTCCAATGGCAAATTATATGGAGGACTCTGGACCTGGACTCTTGCACATTATATGGGGGACTCTGGCACATTATATGGGGGACTCTGGACCTGGACTCTGGCACATTATATGGGGGGCCTGGACTCTGGCACATTATATGAGGGGCCTGGACAATATATGTTGTGTTAGATTTGTTTTATAATGGTTTTGCGGCTCCCAGTTTTTTTTTTTCTTTTCGGAAATGGGTCCAAGTGGCTCTTTATGTCTTGATCATAGTACAATTTTGTGATTGCATGTTACGATCTCATCGAACAACAATCATAGTGGCTAGCTTTAGTTTATCGGAATCATTTCACCTAGCACATATCTGTATGTAAGTGTGCATATTGGCACAGCTCCTTTCTCTAAACAATTAATGTGACCATGAAAAAGTATAATTAATTTTATCGTATAAAAATAAAAAAGTTTCTTATGTCTAAATAAAGACATGAAACAAAAACAGAATGGCACTGCAATCATTTAACAGAGGCTCTGCAAACTACTGCAGGAGCTTGTGTACAGCTTGCATGACTATGTATATATATGCTGTACCCTCAAAATAACCTAACAGGCACCCATTAATGTCTATACGGCTGGCAACTAAAGTGAGTACAACCTTAGGTGAAATATTCTGCTCAATTAGCAATTTTCCCTCCCCGGTGTCAGGTGGTCCAGGTGTGAATGGGGACCAGGTGTGTTAAAGTTTGGGTTATTATCCTCACATTATGTAATATAAGTCAGAGGAATTTCAGCATGGTGCCCAATGGCAATGATTTCTCTGAGGAACTGAAAATAAAAACCACTGTCAGCCAGAGAAGCTGAATACATGTGCTCAGCATCATACCCAGAGGTTGCCTTTGGGGAAAAAAAGCACATGCCTGCTGCCTGCATTGCTGCAGAGCTCTGCGTGGCTTCCAGAAGGAAGTCTCTTCTAAAAATGATTTTAAACAGACTGTGTTTTTCTATTGGTGTGACTTAGATGATCTGAGCGCATTTTATGACCAATTCATGCAAAACTCCACGTAATCCCATAGGGTTCACATACTTTTTCTTGCAACTGTATATTGTAGACCAGCTTCAGGTGGTAGACTTGATAAGATAAATTTATGTTCCTACAAAGGCGATAAATCACCTAGCGCTTGCAATTTAAATCATGTGCGGAAATCGCCGTTGATCGTGTCCATTCAACGGGCTGACTTTTTTCTCATTGCGTTTGAGAATGAATGGATGTAATTTCTTTTTATAATGGTGCGATGTAAAAAAAACAAATCACGGGTGAAGATTGCCTGGTCAATTGCGCCCGATCGTGTGAGCAGTCGAGCGCGATCACCCGCCCACGATCACGAGGCAATTATTTTTCTTCCACCCCACCTGATATACTCTGTTCCCCAACCTATTAGATTGTAATTCCTCCTGTTTCAAAACCTGTACCTGTGTGTTATCTTGTGTGGTCTCAAGTTATTGTACAGTACTGTGTAATATGTTGGTGCTATATAAACAAATGATAATAATAATTGCCTATGTGGGAACATAGCATAACACTGCGCTCCGACTCCGGAGAAACGACTGCCTGTGAGCGGCTGCAAAATAGTGAAGGTGTTCACAGGTCGTCTAGATAAGGACCCCATAGAGGTCCTATCGCCTCCTATAGCCTCCTTTGAAAGGTGCTGTATCAGTTAACCCTTTTAAGATGGTTCTGCTTTAAACATGCTATTTTCCAGGAAATGGCTTCCTTCTGGGCAACACTTTACTCCTGCTTTGTTGAAAACCCTCCTTAGGCTATGTACCCACATTGGCGATTAATCGTGTCCATTCATGTTGATGAGAAAAAAATCACGACCGCGCACCATAACAGGCATCAGTGGGGACAAGCCCATTCAACTGGACACGATCAACGCCGATTTCCGCACTGGATTAAAATCATGAGTGTGAGGCGATTAATCGCCTATGTAGGAACATAGCCTAAGCTAATATCTAGTTACCACTGTTGTCTGGAATTATGGGTTGTGTCTCTCAAATGCAGGAATATCTGCCCTCCATACCTTTTATTTGTCCTCCCCACTATAACTCCGAAGCACCTCAGTGAAAGATCCAGATTGTCTATACCTCTCTGTGGCTCAGGTCTCGAATCTTGGTTGCTTGCCCCATAGGGTAACATGGGGGAATTTATGAATGCCCCTCCGCCCGAGTGCCTGCACATAGTGAGCAGGCGCCCGCCCACAGAAATGCCTGGTCGCTTTCTGGGCTGCTGCTTCCTGAGTAAATGCAGTCTTGCTGTGAGCACCGTAGTCTGATTCTAGTGCACTGGGTTTGCAGGAGTTTTTTCTGTTTTTCTGTTTCAAACAGCTACCAAAAACGTATCATTACAATTATAGACTGGTCATTTTTTCTCAGACACTAAGAACCAGCAGGGGATCGAATACTTATTTCCCTCACTGTGTATTTGCATTTATAATTCTCCATTGCATGGTTCCCAAGTGATTTTCTTGGGTGTCTTTCGTGTATGTAAAGCTGTACATGTACATTTTGTGCCCCCAAAACGTTTCTTTAGGAACAGGAGAGCTAGTAATAAAATTTTTGGGAATTAAATCAAGTGAATATATACACTGAGGATGAGCTGAACTCGAATATCTAAAAAACATTTTCTATATACATAAAAGACCCATTACTATTGTTCACAAATCTGTCTAAAGGTGCCCATACACGGGCAGAATCTCCCTCGATAGATTAGGGACGGACTGCAGCATGATGACATCATCATGCTGCAGGCGGCCCCTCAGAGGATTGTCAGGCACCCTTTGCATGGGGACTGCCGTAATGGGATTGGCCATGAATTTACCTTTTTTATATGCCGGATCATGCAATGCATCCTGGTGGATCTGACTAGGTGAGCGCACCCGATTTACTGACTGAGCGACCGTCAAGCGATCGGCTGGAACGCATACGGCAGCCGAGCTCCTGAAAAACAGACGGGAATCGGCCCCTGTATGGCTACTTTTAATCTGTGTTAGTGAGCACCTCTCCTTTGCCAAGATAATCCATCCCACCTCACAGGTGTGGCATATCAAGGTGCTGAATAGACAGTATGAATATTGAACAGGTGTGTCTTAGACTGCCCACAATAAAAGGCCACTCTTAAATGTGCAGTTTGATCACACATCTAATGCCACAGCGTTGTTCAGTGTATTTTAGAAATGTTGAACATGGGGGTTTAAAAGATAGATTTAGGATTTGATTTGATTTAATGGTAATTTTGAATTACATTGTGTAGAATAAAGACGAAAAAGAAGAAAATACGGAGATCATATCAGTAGCAGCTGTGGCTAAATGTAAGGGTGTGCTGGACTAAAAGGTTACCGTAATTATCCAATTACTTACTCTTAGGGGTTGTCGGCGTCTGGGGATTTCTGTTGAGCTCTAGCTTACCCTGCTCGGTGGGCTAGATGTTCTGGTGGTTGCGTTCAGATGGCCTTCCTGGGTGCCCAAGAGTCTTCTGCTTCTCCCGTTTTCTCTTGGTGATTCAAAGTAGCTGCCGATGTGTCATGTCCGATCTGTTATCCTAAAGAAGTGGCATGTAAGCCACGAAACACATTGATATTTTTATTTTTACTGACTGAGAATTAACGGTCGCCTCAACCAGAGCTTAGCTTATTGAGAATTTTAACCCTTGATGGTCTGTCTGCTTTGAGAAGACACGTTTTATTTTTGCAAATAAAATAACAAAACCATCATTTACCTGGTTAAATTCATCAGCTTGTGAGCAAAAGTGTTAAGCTGGCCATACACCTTCAGATTTCTCTGTCAGATTTCCTTCAGATCAGATTTTGTTCTACCAAAACCATGTAATATGAGGACCTTTCTACACCTTCCAATCACTATGTATTCTATCAGGGAGGACACTATACTACATGGTTGTTGGTAGATCTGATCTGAAGGAAATCTGACAGAGAAATCTGAAGGTGTATGGCCAGCTTTAGATGGGATATTCTAAAAGTGGAGGTGTCACAGGTAATTAAAAAAAGAGTACTACTAGCGCATCAAATTTTGTATCGTTCATGGATTTATTTTTATGCTTGTGTTTTTTTTAGTTAAATTAAGTTAACTATATTTTCTTTTTTGCATTCCTAAGGGGGGCACCCCAAAAGTTAATTTTACTGTCATTAGTTTGCATATTTATTATGGAAAACCAATACTTACCAGTTCTGCAAATGTATTTTAAGCCTTGAGAATCTTCCTCATATTTTCAGTTCTATTAACCAATGAAAAATGTTAAAAGAGGCCCCTGTATCCCAGGGGCCCCCTTTAGTCCTCTACTTGCGGCCCCTGAAACCTGACTGTTAATACATAGGGCATAGGTACTCACCTATCCACTGACTCCCCAGTATAGTCAGTATAGATTGAAAATGTTATGTGCGGCCCTTTAGTGATGCCGAGGGCTGCACTTGTGGCCCTCCATATCAACTCAGTTGCCCACCACTGATATAGATGGAAAGTTCACGTTACGAATATAATTTGCTACCTAAAAATGTTTAGATGGAGTAGGCTTCCGGGCGCTTCAAACCCTGGTGGGGTCCCCAGTTATCGCTTCTTCCTCTGTGTAGGAGTGGGGGGAGTTGGCCCTGTGGTGGCCTCCTTTGTTTGCATTAGGTCTCAGGGGGGTATTCAGTAAACCATATTGATACCTGTCACACTCTGAAGTCTTATTTTTGTGTTCCCTTTATTTTTGAGCAGTGTAAATATACACTGCAATAAAACCTCCCTAGGTAAAAAAAAAAGGTTAAATGTTTGTTAACATTCAGTTCAATAAAAATAGTAGAAATATAAAGTGAGCAAAAAGATAAATATAGGATGAATTATTTAGAGGAATAACTATTAAAACAATAAAGAAAAAAAAAGAAGTGGCACCTGATACTTTTATATACTAGGTATTATTTTCTGAAAAATATTACTATTAATGAATTTACCTTCTGTATTAAATGTATTGTTTTTGTTTTGTATTATGTTGTTTTTGTCTGTTGTATGGTCTTGTTATTCTAAATACAGACTTTCAAATAATTAGCTGCTTGTGGTGAAATAGCTGAACAGTTTTTTTTATTCATCAAAATGTTTGTGTATGGTACCTGGCTGGTGATCTCACATTTGTGACTCCAGGGATCACAGGCAGTATCAGCACGTCTCCCTACTTTGGTGTAGGGACCCAAACAACTTTTTTTTGCTGAACCTCTGTTTGGCCAAAAATGCATCTCCAGAGACCATATGGATGTAATTTAGCTCAGTACAGCCCAGGTGGATGTATTCAGTTTGAATTCCCTGCAGGAGATTCACCAGCTAATTGATCAACAGTCCTATAAATTAGGTGGACAATGTGATTGGGCAATCTGCCCATTTATTGAGGATCTGTCTTGCACATTCTTGTCTGTTTATAGCATTGTGGTTGGGTGTGCTACTGTGTTTGCTTTATCTGTCTGCCTGCAAGTGCATGTATTACCAACAGGGACCCAGCCTGATATCTGACATTGCTTGAACTCTGTCTGCCCTGACTTTTTGGATCCTCCCTGACCATGTCTCCTGCCTTATGCATCTCCATAATATATTGGACTAACCTTTGTGCATGACCCTTGGTATGTTTTCTGGACACCCAATAAAGCCTGTTACCTGGATATCTGGTGTTAGTAGTTATTGTATGCCCAGGCACATTACAATTTGCTTTTGACTATTCAAGCCATTCAAGTAGCCTGAACATGGGTGAAGAAATTTGTCTTCAAAAAGATGGTGGCATCTTTGGCATGTTCGACCCACAGCACAGCTGGCCCACATAAAATGAAGCTGCTCAGGATGTGGGCACATGATAAATCATGCTAGTAAAGCCTGGAGCTGGTTCATGCACCAGTTCTTTCAACTAAATGGATGGCACATTGTGTTTTAAATTAATTGTATCACAGCATGTGAATGTAAATAGTGTAATAGTGTTTATTATGGTAACATTTAGAAAGACTGAGGGTAAGGTATTGTCAAGTATGTATTCAGCTTGAGTATAAGCTTACACAGTTATAAGATGGTCATATCCAAAATATGTTATCAAAATGCAATTGTGGATAACTGATATTACGTTTTGTAATACCTGTGTTTAAAAGTATGAATGCCAGTAGATTTTTCCTATGTAGATGTATACATAGATATGAAAAGATGTAAGACTGCAGACTCGGCAGATTGGTTTGATGTGCCGTGATATTATATCCTGTAAAAACATGCAAATTGGTTCAGTAATTTGCATCACTGATGGAAATTTTGCAAAGCTTCCTTTTTTTGGCAAATATATAGAGGGGCAATGAACAAGAAAATCACAGAGGCAAGAAATAGCAAAACACTTACCTCCACCCAGCATTAACATGAATCCGAGCCAGGCTGCCGTATGTATTCTGGGACTTTTTGTGATGACAGATGTTATAGTGTGTAAGTACTTAGCCTTTGATTTCTGTGTTCTCTTTTCTAGTGTGATAATATTGCATTCATTATTCATTTCAACTATAACTTAGGGCTTAACATTTGTATGTATTTCATTTGTAAGATTTGAACAAAGAGGTGAATGGATAGATCCTCAGGTTTTTATCTTGTAACCAGGACTGACATTTTTCACTGGGGACACTTGTGACCATGATAACCGTATTGATTTTTGATTGATATTTTGCACAAATGTCCATTCTTTACATGATCAATGTTCAGCCAAAGGCACCTTCTAACACTCACTGGTCAATTGATCATACCTACCAAGTTTAAACTTACAGGGAGGGGAGAATGTAACTTCCAGTATTTGGAACGTGGAAGTTCCAAGGCAGTCCTGTTAGCATAGCTCCTGCCTGTTTTAGGAAAAGTATTTGGATAGAAATTAATATCCTTAAAAGGCCCTAGCACATTTAGGTCTAAAGGAATAGATTAACACCTTTCCCAAGATAAATCATTAACAATTATACCACCAACTTGAGAACTTGGTTTAACTTAAGTAGTGCTTAGGGACTGGTTTAGTAACTTTTAGAGATGGTATCATTTTATAATTTTTTCAACTAGCTGATTGCAAATCCTCTGAACATGGCATCATCACAAAAATATATAGATATATAGAAGGATTGTGGGAATATAAAAAAAAAAATATTCCTCTAGTATATGTAGCTTTTACATATATTAAAGGGGAAATATATGAAATATGTTAAAAATACATATGTAATATTAAAGTTTGACTTTCTTCTGAGATGATGGTGGTTTAGGGCTCCACTATCCTAAAATAATATACTTACCTGCTGTTCCGTGGAATTAATTAGGGGGTTTACAGGGGTAAACAAGATCATTGAATTACCCAGCATTCAAAGTAAAGTAGGGGAATGCTGCTAAGGATCTTCTTAAATTACTCCTTACAGGTACATTGTTTGCTTTTTTATGCTTTCCTCCCTATTAGCGGGACTTCTAGTGCCATTCATGTAATAATTTTTTGGTGGTAGAACCGTCAAATTAAAAATTTCAACTTGGGAAATTTGTACTTGATTTTGAACCTAATTAATGCAAAAACTATTTGAGCTAGAGCAATGCTTTCTATGTTTACCTTTCTCTACATCTCCAGCAAATTTGGTGAGGCTTTGCAAATAACTAGTCAAATTTAAAATAATAAATTCGACAATTTCTAGTGATTTTGTGGATGAGGACAGTCTATCATGTGTAAGCTCTGCCTTCTACTATGACTAGACCCTGGAAGTCAAAGACAAAATCATGCCTCTTGATCGAACAGGAGCACATTTATTTTTATGTTCATTGACTAAACAAAAAAGTAATGGCCTGCCCATCTACTATACCTACTCACAATCCTCATGCACTTTGCTCTACATCATGGACACTTCTGATTCTGTCCAATATATAAACTAGAAGAAAGTTTTAAACACACACATCTTATGATATTTTGGCAGGTAACAAAAGACTGGTTTCTAAAATTCGATGTGATCAATACTTGTCTAACAGCAGAAAGCTTTTATATTTATATTTATTGGAGTTACAGAATATATATATATAATTTTAGCATAGCCTTGTTTTTACAGCTAATTGTCTTATTACATTTATGTAGTATGCATTTATATAGCAGCAACATATACTGCAGTATTTTTCACCAAACAACTAAATCTTGTCCTTCTCCTGCAGTTTTTTTTAAATAGAGTCTGCTTTGTAATCACTGGGTATATACCACTTTGCTTCTCATGGAGCTGGTATTGCTTACAGCAGATTAAAGCGCAAGTGTAAAGGCCCCCATACACGTGTCGGATTCCCACCGGATTCCGGCACGATCGATTCCGGGCACGTGCACGCCAAACGATCGTGCCGGAATCGCATGCAGCCCACCTTGTCCAATCGATCAGGTCCGATCGTTCAGGGGCCCAGAATCGGATCCGACAGAGAACCAACATGTTGGTCTTTTTGATCCGATTCTGCACAGATCAGGGGGAGTTGCTATTTGTGAGGTGGACAATCGGACACGGAATCGTCCCGGAATCCGTTGGACAAGGTGGTATGCAGTGATCGGATACTCTTAATTGGCCGATTGATCACACCTGTGATTCCCGGCAGAATAGCTGGAATCGATCGGATGGGTGATCAATTGGCCATGGAATCCAAACGTGTATGGCTTGCTTAACAGTAGGTTTTGTAGCTGTATTGCTGCTTATACAAAATGCTAATTATTAGGTTACTAATAATTTTGTGGTGTGATTTTATCAAACGTATTTAGACTTTTATTTGGTTTTAAAACCAAAAGCAATAAAAGGTGGTATATTTACAACTGGGACATAATATTTCTTATTCTTGCAGAATAACATTAAAGAACAATCAAGAGGTATGTGTTGATCCAACAGCAAATTGGTTACCACGACTGCCCACGGTATACCAGTAAGTTTGTTTACTGAAGTATTTATTAAATTTATAACGTGTGACCAATTACAATTACAGAACACTCACATATACTAACATATGACATATTCTCCACAATGGTTTATGTTTAACAACTGACAGTGTTTATAGGCAACAATAGGCAATGCATTCAAATTATATCTAATGAACCATTTGGCAGTAATTAAACCTTATCCCACACTAGCCCAAACTGATAGATTTAACTTATAATAGAGACGTGAGAAACCTTTTCACACTCAATCTTACATCTCATTGTGTCTGTAGGATAGGAAGTAAAAGACTTCCTTAAAGCGGACCTACCACCTACCACCATGGATGGCACTAGAAGTGCCAATAATAGAGAGGAATGCAGTGAAATAACCCCAAAACTTACCTGTAAGGAGCAATCTAATAAGACAATTCCACAGCTCCACTCACTTCCTGGTTCATTTTAGGCAGAAATAGGCAACACGTCACAGGAAGCTTAGATTTCTCAGTGATCTTCCCATAGAAGATCACTAAACGCCCCCCAGTGGCCACCCGCGATATTGCACCCCCAGTGTCATGTGTTGCCTTCAGCGAACCAGGAAGTGAGGGTTATCTTCTTTAAATGGTCATTACAGGAACGTTTTTGAGTTTGTTTACTGCATTCCTCCCTATAATTGGCACTTCTAGTGCCATTCATAAAAACCTATATTTCTGTTGGTAGGTCCACTTTGAGTGGGTATACCTCTTTGGAGATATTTTCTAAGTGGAGCAATCAGTGAGCTCTCACTGTTTCATGGTAAAGAGATAGTGTGCAGAACAAAGGTTATTTCATTTGCTTCATTTTTAAAATGCACAACTAGTGGATCTATAGAAAAACCCCAAAAGTAAACTTTGACTCAGATGGCACAATGGTGGAGAAGTGCTCCACAATCCTAAAAAAATATACTTTGCTGTGCCTTTGACCCTTAAGTTTCCATCTCAGGTACTGGCATAGAATTCCTCTGTTGCCATTCTTCCTGCAGTACTTAGAGATGGGCGAACATCGCCATTTACTGTCCGCGAACGGGCGGGTCGGACTTTTAAATAAGTCCGCCCTGTTCGCAGACACATTCAAATTCCCCGCCTCTAGGCGGGGAATTTGAATCGGAAAAACCGGATGTGACGTCAGTGTCCTTGGACCGCAACCTGGAACGCATAGTTCCTTGTTACGGGCGCAGGATGTGACGTCACTGACGTCACTTCCTGCTCCAAGCCGGATTTTTCACTACAAGACCGGCTGCATGCCCAGTCTTGTAGTGAAAAGATTCTTCCTTCGGCACGATATCGCAGGTTCTGATCCTGCCGGAGGAAGAATTTAGATCATCTTCTCGTCGGCGAACGGGTCGAACACCCGTACTGTCCGCCGGCAAGAGGATGGGCGAACATGCTCTTTCTCCGCCGAACTGTTCTCCGGCGAACAGTTCGGTCCATCCCTAGCAGTACTGTGAATGGCTACTAGATAGCACTGGATAACTGACTTACTTGTTACAAAACTTGATACAAAATAGACTAAAGGGGTAGCTCTTTCCCCAATTCCTGAATGAAAAAAAATACCAATAAGAACTTGAATTTAATAATACACTTTTCGGTTTGTACACTACCACATCTTCTTGTCACCTCTATGTACTGTAGTGATTTAGCTGCTGGTTGGTGTAACCCCATTGCACAATGAAGCATAAACTATTTAAGACAAAATAATCATCAGTGCCAGTAACATTGAAAGTATCTAGCTTATAAAAGGTGCTGAGGCTGGATTTTCTATAAAAGTGACACATTATATGTAGGGTTGCCAGACAGTCAAAGTATGTAGCTTCCTTTTGATTATACAGGACAATATGCAAGGATGTAGTAGAACATAATGTGGAATCGGTTTGAAAGCAGTGTTGGTGGCTTGGAATTGGATTCTGGGGAATGTATAGCTTTGCCTTTAATATGTTTTATTCTCTTTTGACAGACAGATCAGACATATCAGACAGATCAGACAGATTAAAGAGGAACAAAATAAAATAAAAAAGCTGCTATGAACAGTCCATGAATTATTTAGGTGTGATAACTGTTTACACTGGGGGCTTGGCAATCTGAAATTCATACTTATGTATAGATTCTTGAATTTATCCAGCACTCCAGATAAAGCAAGATGGACAATTGCTTTCTCGATTCCAACCAGCAAGAGTAAACTTGCATATTATTTTATAATCAAACAAAAATGTATGTATGCAATAAAAGTGTTTCTTTTGTTCACAGTTACTGAGAGTTTTTTGTGATGTTAACCATATAGAAATTTTACATTAATTTATTTTATGATCCAACTTTGTCAACAACATAACATTGTCCTCTTATTTGGTTGAAAAATGGTAAACCTATAGACATGGTATAACAGATCAGACATCAGTCATAGCCTCTACGCACGATCTGGCTGCTGTTTGGTTGGAAATCAATTAAGTAGGAAAAAAAATGATTTGCAAAAATAACTGTGACAATCATTATTGTCCCATTTATATGATAAGCTGTGGCAACAGCAACTGCCAGTGTATTTGTGTCTTCCTCTATTTGTCAGCTGAGCTGGATAGTCTGCTTTGTAAGTTTACAACCTGATCTTATGAGGGTACCTAGATCATGAATAATAATCCAACCACTATTAGCTTTTTGTGAATCTACCACCTCACGCATTGGTACATGGATCATAATTACAAGTACAACCACTGTCCTATATCCACGTAAAAAATAGCTCAGATAGAGGCGCCCATTTTTTAAAATAAATATTTCAACACATTCAAGATAAAATCTGATCTACTTAAGACCAGGTCTTAATTGATTTTAAAACTTGATTTCATCTTGAATTTGGATTAAAGTTCAAATATTTATTTTAAAAAACAGGCCCCTCTATCTGAGCTATTTCTTACATGGGTACTCCCTAATCCTGACTACTATATACCACCGGAAACACAGACCTCGCTGACTCTGCATGCTGGTTTCCTACAAGCTAAGCCAAGTGCGACCAAAGACCTGATGAGACGATTAATGTGTGAAGACCGTAATTGAATATCTCCACAGGCCTACACTTCATAAAGGTTGTTGGCACTAGTGGTCCTCAAAACACCCGACTTCCACTAACCAACAACTGAAAAACTTAAGTGTTGGCATCTAATATCTCCTCGGTTCCCTTCTTTTTTTACGCTCCTATGTGCCCCTAACCTCCCCCCCTTTTGTATCTGCATTTTTGGGGCTACCCCCTGCTTTCTGGGAGACACCCACAAGGCACCTGACCACTGTCCTATAGCGTCAGATTTTTTACCCTTCCACCTAATCTGTTGAGGGCACTTAGATAAGGAAAACAAGACTGATCACCGCTTTAGACGATGCGCTTTGTCAGCCTGTCATCTAAAGCTAGCCATACATGGGTAAATTCCTGTGCAATCGACCCCCGATCAATCACAGAGTGGTGACGTCACGGCACCACATGGGCACATCGATTCCCGTTCAATGAAGACCTCCGGCTAGCAGAGTTCTCCCCAGCTTCCAGCGGGTGAATCCGAACACGCTGAAAGCTGAGCAGAAATCCATCCAGCCTCTCTCCCCGTACAGCAGTGCTGGAGGAATGCTGACTCCACCCCTTTCGCACAGCCGTCCTCGGCTGTTAGCTCTGCCTGAGCCCAGGCTGTGTCCAGAAGGCAGAGTCGGCTTTTCCTTTACTTTACATGAAGATTCTTCTTCATGTAAAGTATTGAAGATTGAATGGGGTTTTCCAACATGTTGGAAACCAGTTCAATCGAGGTTCCTCGAGGGGGCTCTATTGAACCTGCTCGAAGGACAGCACACACTGGTAGGATTGTAAGCAGATTAAAGTAAAATCAATCACTGTGACCGCGCACGTTGATTGATTGTACTCGAAACTTTTTACAAATCTACCCGTGTGTGCCTAGCTTAAATCATATGCCAGGTATTAAGATTATAAGTTCAAGTTCAACCACCACTATAGACATTTAGGAAGTGTTTTCATTAATGTGTTTTAAACCTGTCAATACAGAGTATCTTAGAAGAAGTAAAGAGTTAAAGTGGACCTATCACCAGATTTTAAACTTTATATGGATAATAGGGTGGAGTGCGTAAAAAGAGCAGTAATAGCCAGGAAAGTACCTGATCTCGGCTCTCCATTGAAATACACAGAGACCATCTTCCCCATAGAAAACTGGTGGAATCTCTCATACGATTCCAGGGAACAGCAGTTAAGTATATATTTTTTATTTTTAAGAGTTGTTCATACTAGTTCAGAGGTAAAATTTTTGTTTTATACATATATTTTTTTTGATTTTAAGTATACATTCCCTTTAACCTTCAGTTCTCAGATGATTGCAAGCAACCGAATAAAATATATTTTCAAAAAAGGGATAGTGTAAATATTTTTTCAGAATGTTATGAATAAAACAATATATCATGTAAGGATGCTAATTAGAGTAGAGAGAGGCTACTAACATTCATCAGAGATAGTCTGGGATTTGTTACATATCAAGAATAGTTTAAATGCAGAGGCATTGCATAGAATGCAAATAAAAAAGTTGCTGGTAAAGTTAGCCATACACACATTCGATTCCCAGATGGTCAATTGTTGGGTAATCAATTCCTGCCCACCTTGAGCGATCGATCCCCCCCCCCCCCCCCCCCCCAAAAAAAAATCTAAGAAAAAGTTGATGGAAAGGCGATAGGATGTCTCAGGTTTTCTTGGGGGCTGATCACTGTTACTCTGAATGGGGACCCTCAATCAGTTACAATCTAATAGCACAACAATCTCAGTGGGATCGTAATGTGTATGGCTAGCTTTGGTTTATTGGTGCCATTGTTTTAATCAACATTTGTCATGAAGTACTTATCTCTATGTAGGTGCACATATCAGAATTGAACTCCTTCCTCTAAACAATAAACAGTCATGAATTTTATCCCATAAAAATAAATGTGTCTTATGTCTAAAAAAAGACGAGCAAAAACGCAAAAAAACTGAATAGCACTGCAGTATCGCAATCCATTGACAGAGCCTCTGCAAACTACTGCAGGTTGTATAACAGTGTATATTTGCTATACCCTCAAAATAACTCCACACACAGCCATTAGGCTTAATTTACACTGTCCGTTCCCGAGCTGCTTTCAGCCCCCCAGTTTGGGAACCACTGAATTACTGTATCCATGTCCCATGGTCTGATGAGATCCAAATAAACTTTTTTAGTTCAGATGGTGTCAACCCTGTCTGTGGTAACATCATAGTGAAAAAAGGCAGTGTTAATGTGGTCCCCCTCATCAGACCAATGGTAAGACAAAGGAGGGTTTCCTGGTTAGTGCCTGACTTTGTTGTTTAGATTTTACTAGAAAATCCTATAATAATGTACAAGGTTGTGTGCCCTTTACAGTGTGGCCACACGTCTTCCTCACTGTCTTCTGCGTCAGCCTCCTGCATGGTAGATTCTGCTGCAGATGCTCCCTGTTCCTGATTGATCCTCCAATTAGCGGCCTCCATCCACAGGTCACCAGCTGGCTTTGGGTCACATGTAACTCTCACAGTACAACACCGTTTGAACCCCCAGATCTCATACCTGGGTAGTGCAACCCCAAGATTTTCTGGGTTAGTAACTAACTCTTGACAGTACCTGCAGTCCATATGTCAGCCTTTCATAGTCATATTACAGCTGACACACATTTTTTTTTTTCTTGTCACATTTGACCCATACACATGTCTTTTCTGACTTTCACCCCCAGATCTCAAACTACCTTAGAAGACCACTCTTTTATTTTGGATTAGTAATTAATATTCCCAATTTCACACTCCTAACTGTAACCATTCATAGTAATTAATGTTTCCCTGACATTATCCAACTGACATAATTTTTATACATTTAACAATAAAAACTGAAAGAATTTTGCCAATTCAAAAAATTTGACTTTTACAATAGTGTATACATGATAAAGTGAAGTTGTTTGTATAGCTATTTAATGTGGGAGGGATGCCGATCTCTTTCACTCTATGGCTGACTCCTCGGGTGCACCTGATAGCTATGGCCGCCCAGACACGGAGCGCCTCCAAGTTGTCAGTACGCACATGAGCTTTGTAACAATAATGCAGGTATGCATAGCTTGTTTTTGGCCCCTTTTGAGTACCAGAGTACCACTTATGTGCACCCCTGATAATAGACCAGCTCCAGGTGGTAGACTGTCAGTAGGCAAAACTATTGCTGTCCACTGACAATGTAGGATCCACAATCAAAGACAGGTGTACACTATCTGGGACGCATGCACATGTACAAACAGAAACTCTTGTCAAAGGAAAGAAATAGGTTTATTATTATGTTTGCTTATGACCAGATTGTAATCAATATGTGGAACATGATTCTAATTAAAATTAAAATATATACTTGATTTACTTGATACCTGAGTTCAGTGCCTTAAAAGCCCAACCTTTAGGGGGGAAAAGAAAAAAATATTTGGCTTAACTGTGATATCTATCAGGGTGTGGCACATAAAAATCTTTTGCTATATATCCATGGCCATTATGTTATTTGTTTAATTTAGCAATAGACAAAAAAATAAATGAATAAAAACACAAAGCGAATCTGCAAATGAAGTGCAGGGAAACTGCGACTAATTTGGACAGAAAACACATGCTTACTGCATGTGTTTTTTTGCCTTCATTAATGGAGCCTTAGCCTCATGGGGTCTGGTAATAGCTTTGTGGTGATCTTCTAATGCTTTTTTATGGTCACCAGACACAAAACAATATTTTTTACATTTTATTGCAAATAAAATAACAAAAATGATCATTTACCTGGTAAAGCTCATCAGCTGGAGAGCAGAAGTTAGAGGGGATATTCTGAAAGTAGAAGTCCCATAGGTAATAAAAAAGCAGCTATAAGCAAATCAACTTTTGTATAGTTGGATGGATTTATGGATTTATTTGTATGCATGTGTTTATAGTTAAAAAAAGTTTATGATAAAAAAAACTACTCTTTTGGGGGCACCCCAAATGTTCAATTTATTGTTATTAGTTTGCATATTTATTACCAGTTCCGCAAATGTTTTTTTAGCCTTGAGAATCTTCTCCATATCATCATTTTTATTAACCAAAAAAATTATTTTCTGCTAGACCTGTTATTTCGGGTTTAATGCATAGAAATTAAAAATGTTACAAATATAATTTGCTTCTTAAAAATCTTTAGATGCTTTTAAGTTGAAGAATTCTATTCGTACATATTGTTTGAGAATAGGAGCAGCAACAGAATTGACATTCTCAGTGAAGATAATGTCAAATAATTAAGGAGGTTGGAGTCCAATTCTTACAATTGTTTTTCTACTGTCTGTAATTTTAGGTCAGGAATTAAGTGTTTGGATATTTTGACAGTCATTCATATATTAGGATGCTGAATAGGCTTCCACCTGAATTCATAGTTCTAGTTTGAGATGGTATATGGAACAATATATGGAATATGGTCATTTACAACAATTTAGATTGGACTCAATATAATTCTTTTTCATTCTTGGAGAGAGGCAGGGAAAAGATTGGGCAATCTAACTCTGTGCCAAAATGTTAATTTATCTGATTGGTGACTTTAATGAATTTTAATATTGGTTTTAAAGGGAACAAACATTTTGAGGTGGCCGTGATATCATTTGCTGTGTCCAATCCTTTACATACCATTTTGTGGCAAAATTTTCCATCCCAATCAACTGCTTCTTTCTCCAAACCCTTGGCGTCAAACACCTTAAAATGTTTTTTCTGCAAATAAGCCATGCACACGGCCTTATCCTCTTTTCCTAACCCCAACACCCATTGGTCATAACTCTGACTTTCCCCTGGATCAGTCTCCGCCTCAATGCTTTTTTGGAACAAGCCTCCTTTCGACAGGGCAGGGCATTTTTTTGTAAATGGTTTATTTAAGGACAGAACAACAATATTGCCATACAGGGAGTGCAGAATTATTAGGCAAATGAGTATTTTGACCACATCATCCTCT
>CM070032.1:144221721-144234976 GCA_036250615.1 Ptychadena robeensis | reverse complement strand
CCCCATCTCTTGCCCTTGTGTGAGGAAAATGGCAATTGCCTGAAGTGTGCTCTCTAGTGACAATTTTTGTGGCTGAAATCGGGTACTGCAGGGGATTTTTTTCCCAACTGATTTGAACATTTCAAATTTTTTGTGCGTCTTCTAGTCTGGGGGGAAAAAAAACGGTATTTTGCACCATATGGAATGCTTCATGGAACCATGTGAAAACGATGACTAAAGATGTCCTGTACATGTTAATTCCCTCAAACCTGCTTATTTCAGCCAACATAAGCCGAGTTCCACCATAGCACTCTTGGGAACATACATTTGAATTAATTTGGCTTCGTTTTTTTTTTTTTAGATAATAAAAAACAAAAACTAAAAAGGTAAATGGAAAAAAACACATTACTACTAATGGCCAGTGGGAACAAAGGTTTATTGCATTCTTATATAAAACACACACTTTTGGGCATGATTTGATGGGGGGAAAAAAAGTTTAAACAGTAACGATATGTACGATTAAAATCTAGTTGGTATTCCATCTTAAACTGGATACTACTGCTGTGTGCAGGAATCAGATTTCTGTGGCCATGTAATGCATAATCAGCCAACTACAAGCTTCAGCTTTGCTGTACAGAAATCCATCATCTAGATATCCTGCATTTCAGAAAGTCAGCCACAGCCCAGAGTGCTTGGCTCATTAGAACACTAAATTAGCAAAGAAAAGTGGACTCTAAAATGACTTGCTAAAAAAAAAAGAAAGGGTCACATTCTCAAGCAAATTGCAAGTATAGGTTAGAAAAATGAGAAACGTTTAGGGAAGATACAGAGTAAACTTATATTCATGCCATGTAGATGTTTAAAAGTCATAAGTCATAAAGGAGCCAAATCTTACCTAAGGTCAATATGCACAGCTTCACCTGAAGCAAAAAACACCAATGAAAGTTTATGGCTCATTACAAAAAACGAAAATCACTATGAAGTTCCTGGTGACGTCGAACGAGTAGATTCCACTACAGCAATATGAGAACAGTATTGTACAATGCCACTACATCCTACACATACAAGCACATGAATGGTTGGAGGTTGAGCTGGCTCAAATGTTATTACATGCCCCATTTTTTTTTATTGAAAAATATTTGAGCCTTGGGTGTAAAACAAAAATATATATTTATATATAACTCTCAGAGATGAAAGTATATCAAAAGATGTGACTATGTTGTGCCAGTTCTGAGGATACTGTATAACAGAATCGACAATCTTTTCACCATGTTAATACACAGAAAATAGAAAATCTCATAAATTTTATTACATAAAATCATCACCCTGAAATGGGGTTAAGATTTCTTTTTTTTTTTTACGTTTTACTTTATTTTTCTGCTTTCATAGGCAGTGCTGCTGGTTAAAATAACAAAAATGTGACCGCCAGAAAATTGAGAGACAAAGATCTGGGTGAATGTAGGACGCTATTCAAAAACCAAATTCCAGTAATCGTACAAGCCCTGAGAGAGCTGCAGGAAACCCAACACTTAAACTACTAGCTACAACTTCTCCAGCCTGTCTTCGGGCAAAATTTATGGAGGCGGTTGTACATTTCTTTAGAGACTGGTTTAAATTAGCACAACATCAAAAATACATTATAATAGAAAAAAAAACAAAAGTCGATTAACTGATTGATGGTCATCTTAATTGTCCAGTCATATAAAATGCATATATATATATATATATATAATCAGTGTTCTCCCCAAAGCAGATTGGCTGGGCGGCCCGCCCGGGAGATTTTGGTCCCCGCCCGGCACACAAGTCCTCCGCGGCGAGCAGCCTGACAGGCGGCGCCTCCCATTCTTCAGGAGCGCGCCACAGCCACTGAAAGACTCCGGCCCGCGGCACACTACCGGAGCCGCGGGCCGGAGTCTTTCAGTGGCTGCGGCGCACTCCTGAAGAATGGGGAGGCGCCGCCTGTTAGAGGACTTGTGTGCTGCCGCTGGCCGGCAGCCTATCAGAGAGGCCGCCGGACCGGTGCAGGCGGCGCGATGACGTCATGACGTCATCGCGCCGCCCGGCTGAAAAAAAAAATCTGGGGAGAACACTGTATATATATATATTTATTTTTATTTTTAAACACCTGAACAGAAGTTTCAATAGTGGCACAGACAGGATCAACATGGTGCACAACAGACCTGGTATCCAACAGCCTTCATTAAAAAATACCTATGAACTCCAGCAAATGATAAGTTTTTAGAGATGGTCAATGAAATTCCAAAACTTGGACATTAGCAAGAAAATTTTATGGAGATTAATCTCCCTAGAATTTGGTCCATACTGCACCATTTTTAACGGCCCGGTATGGGCAATCGCGACATAGTACTCTGCTTAAATTTCCCACCCTCCCCCGGCTCAGTGATGCCAGCAGCGTGGGCTGGGAAACTGACAACCCTCCATTAACATGGAGGTCTATGGCATGACTCCTGCCCTTTCGGCATCAATGATGCCACTTCTGCAAAGGCTATGGCCATGTAGAGAATCACCGCAGCTTTCCAGTGGAATATCAGGGTCTCCAGATCCCTGCTCCTGTAGCGGTTGGGACTAACTGAGTAGAAAAATTGGATTTGTCTGAACTGCTAGGGAGGTTAAAACTGAGACAAAGCAGCACACATTGGTTGTGCCCGATTGGCTTAGTTTCAGTCTGTACATTTTTGCTTGGTAATGTTGAAATTTCAGCCATTCACTACGTCTAATAAATACCACCCACTATGATCAGGGAGAATTTGCTTCCATGTGGTAGAAGCAGTTTAAGCTCTTGATGGGGTGTGGGGTAAAACGAACCCTTATGTAAACAAAAAAATCAACCCCACAGAGATTGCTTTATGCATCCCAGTGCCCATTCCAGGACTGGAGGTACATGAAGACAAACAGTAGTAAATTGCACATATTGGACACTTCGGTCAATGGTGTGACCCCTGTAGGGCAAATTTTGTCTATATATATATGAGATAGATTGATGGGTGAAGGCAAATCCAGAACTGGGGAATGGGACGTGGGAACACAAGCATTTTCTATTCTGACTTGGCTCTCAATGTAAATGGTCAAAGTGATCAGGGAACTTATGACCAAAAAGACAAAGGCCACCACCATATTGCAGTTACCCAACAAATCTTTAAAACAAAGAACCCTCCATTTCTAATTGAGAACACATCAGAAACCTAAGGGGCTGGATTATAAATGTTATTTCAAAAACTACAAACAAGTTCAGCAGCTAAAATAAAACACAAGCATTCTTCTTTCAACCACAGCTGCAGTACTACCCATGTAAATAGGTTGAGCCAATTCTTATCCCTTACTAATCTTATCCCTTGATCTGATCCTACCATTATACCCAATATACTGAACTAATGTTAGGACTATAGGTTGCCGCTTTTTCCCTCTGAAGTTTAACTGGGGATACAAGAATCTGAATGATTTACTGCTGCGCCTTAATAAAAAATGTGAAAAAGTGGCCTGTCCCGGCATAAAATAGAATATACAGGAGGATATATTCAAGGACAAATGACATTGCACTGGTCAAGGAATCCTAATATATGTTAAATATATATATATTTTTAAAAATGTGTTTATTTATAGCTGTCATATGTTGCAACAAGATCTCCCTGCTGTAACAGCAAACTCTATATAGCCACTTGAGAGTTTACATCTGTGTACCAGCACCTCCTTTTCCTTCCACAATCTGCAAATTAAGAGAAAAAAAATCTCAGAAGTCTCAAGAAACACTGCGTCCCTCTACCAAGGACATTAGCAGTTGTGCCAACATTTTAATTCCAGCGATCCTAGAAATTATACGTTAAAGGCCAAATCTCCACTACGTTTTACCAAAAAGCTGTAAAATCATAGTGGTTATGTCCCATTAATTTCCAATGGATGTGTACCCCCAAATGTGCGTGAATTCCAACACAACAGTGATGGGCCACGCACACATCGCGGATATGCTTACACTGAAAATATTGCGACCAATATGTTTTGCCGGAATGCAGCAAAGTAGTGGAGTAATGCCATTACAATAATGTGGATTTCAATTTTTTCTTAAGGAAAAGGTTTGCACTGGCACACACTACGACCTGAATTTAGAATGCAATCTTGCAGCTGTCATTTTAAAATTTACTTCTGGTTAAAAAGGTTTGATTTACCAATGTCTTTACAATCAATTTAATCAAACTAGCCTGACATGCAGGGCAGCCATTACCAGGGACCCCCCCCCCCAAAAAAAAAAACAGACCAAAAAGACAAAACCACAATATATAAGATATACTGAATCCAGATCAGGTTTCTCCCATCAGGTTCCACCAAGTTTAATTTTTAGCATAAAAAATACTTTAAATTTTCTTCACAGGGAAAAAACATACAGCACTGAACATAGTCATTCGAAAGGAATGGAAATAGGTGTGCAATATAAACCCCTTTTGGCAAACAAAGTATATTCCTTTGATTTAGGAGGGGTCTGCAAACTGTAGACCTCTGGTGGTGAAGGGGTTAAAAAGAAATCCAAATTTAAATTCATGTAACAAAAGAGCAGCCTTGGTTAAAAAAAAAAAAAAAAAGTCACAGAATGCCTTTATAAAATCTCACAATGTTTTATTACTTCTAAATGTATAAACTTTAAAATCCTCACATAGAAAATGAAAGATTGCCACAAAAACAAAAAATACACAAAAAAACCCATCCTTTTGACTCCACTACCACCATGTACCTCTGCAACATTTCTGATAATGGACATAGTCTACGAAATACATAGTTGGCCACACCAATAATGTTTCACATCAATAGAAAACCACAGCTTAGAATATGACAGGGTGGCGTTAGGAGTTTTGATGTCATTTGTTGTTGAAGTACACAGTCATGATTACCTAGTTCAAACAGAAATCCACAAATGGTGGCTTGTTAAGAGCCATGTAATAGGAGACGATTTAAAGCAGGATAACACTTAACTAGAGGTTACCCGTTATAGTGAATGTACTAACGCACATGCAACAGATCTTCTCAATGTGTGCAAGGGGATTTTAAGAAAGGTATTCTGTTCTTTAGATGTAATGTCCTATGTCAGACCTCCAGAAACAAAACAACATTTGTTTTTATACAATACACGATTTTCTTTTCTGTAAAAGATAAAAGGAGCAGGCTACCAAGACTGCAATCTTGTCTGGCAATTTGCTATATACACAATTCAAAAATAGTATATACAGTACCTGAGAAATAGTAAATGCAGACAGCCTAAACAGTTTTTTTCCTTACAAGCGCAAAAGTGTTATGTTGAAATTTTGGGTTAGCACTCCCAAGGATTAAGACATCCCTGGATAGGACTGCTTTTTGTAGTCAGTGCAGCGAGTACTTTAGAGGTATCCAATACAGGGTCTAAAAAGTGTACAAGACAGTTTTTTTTTATCGATGTCACCCCACAGACACCAAGCTATTTGAGATTTCATCAAGCCAGGACATAACTGGTTGATATGGCATCACACTTCTAAATGAAGGCGGTTGTGGACACAAGTCAAGGTTGATCTACTAGCTGCAGAAATGATGCACTTTGAATGTTATAAATGTGCTTGTGAGATATGCAGCTACTGAGGTGTCAGTGTAAACAACCACTTTTCAAAAAGTGCCCCCTGATGCAAACCTGGAACCCCCCCCCCCCCCCCCCAAGGGCTATTAAGAAAAACCCAGAGTTTTCACACCACTTGAGAAAAACGCTCCAGCCAACAGCTTTTGAACAAGGACAAAAAGCCTTTTCCGATAGGATTTACAACACTACAGGAAACAAAGAGGCACACATGAGAAGCTATGATGCGAGGTAACCTTACTGTAATACACTGCCAAAACAATTATAAACCCAATCTACCATCAGCATTACAGCAGACTAAAAACTGACCATAGAGCTATCCCAACAAGCATGGACTAAACTCACAAACAGCCAATGCAAAAACTTGGAAATTCAGGGGATCACAGACCCATAGCAAACTCCAAAACGACAACTTATGGTTTCTTGTCTACATAATATATATTTATAAATATATATTCCAGGTTTTCTAAAGAAGAGCTTCTCCAAATGTTAGACTTCAAATGCAGTGGGGGCAAAAGTGTGAAACACACACGAAAATATCTGCATTAACAGATCTCAAAAACTATTCATAGAGGCACTTCGGAGAGATGGTTCTCAATGCGTGTCATTTATAAAACACAATGCTGAACTGTTCTATAGAAGCTGTGTACAGGCTGGTCCATGAGCAGGTGGAAGCTACTATTTGTGGCTGAACTGGTAAATCTGGTGTGCACTTTTTCGGCAGAGCCAATTCAACTGACTTATTAAAACATTCAGGAAAGCAGATTTCTAATGGTAAGTAATCATGCTATGGTACACAGAGCAATAAAGTGCATTGAAAATTTTGATTAAAATCAGTTTTAAAAACATAGCAGCAAGCAGGACAAGAAAATTTGCAGCTAGAGACCTTTTAACTATTGCAACGCTATTACTCAGACAACTTGCAAGAATGTTTAACCCCTTCATGGCCAGGTGTCTATACATTTGTTTGAAGACATCACTCACTAAAAAATATATATTAAATTTGGACAGCTGGAAAAAAAAAATTTACACAAATGTCTTTGTATAGTTTTAAATGTGCCAAGAGTCTTTACAATGGAGAACTGCCCATTTAGACAGAAAACCCCAGCTTAGAAAAATGTAAACTACCAGTGCATATGTCCTAGGTGGGAATAGAAAACATGGGAAAGATCTGTATATACATGTGTGCCTGTTATTACCCGTGTGTTGTCTTGACTGTGCTCACCATGTAGGTTTGGTAACACGACAATGCTCAAAATTTGGTGGGCTGGCGTTTAACTCCCTATAATAGGATACCAGCTGGCTCTGAAGAGAGTGCTAAGCCAAATGAAACAGGATTGAACACAAGAAATAAAAAAAAGTATGGCAATGAAAAGATATTAAGTGACATCTTTGGTAACAAATCTATAAAGTCAAATACTCATTTGGCCCAAGGCCAAAGACCACCTGACCCCTCCCAACAACTCTGCATTTGAAGCATGTCGAATAAGAATGCCTTTACTAAAAATCAAATTTTGACCAGTGAACACAAAAAAATGGATCTTGCAATAGTTCTCTTCAAAGCCAGTGGTTGTCACATACAATTAACAAGCTCCTGACCACCTTCTGGCCTCACTATATACAATGGTGCAAAAAGAGCCACAAGCTTATTACAGTCAGATTGTGCTTGATTGGATAAAGGAAAGCCAGTATCGCCTTTGTTAAACTGGGCGAATGTCAGTTTTTCACAGTCTGAACATAACCTACTTCTGTTAGGTGGAAGTGAAAAATTTTAGTATGACAACTGTTAAGTAATCAGAAAAGGAAAATCTAATTAAATAGAAAATTATGAAGGGAGTGAAAGCGGTCTTGTATCTAGCAGTCGCTAACAGTATCTTGTACAAGACAAAAAGAAAATTTAGGCAAAAAAACAAAGATGATATATATATAAGATCTTTAAAAAAAAAAAAAAATATGAACAAAAAATACACAGCTGGGAGGAGGACAGCTTTTGTACCAGCCCTAATGCCAAAATATTGCCTCCCGCAATAAAATGCAAAGCCACGGCATTGACAGGAGGGAAGGAGCCGTGAAAAAGCAGCTTAAGGTTGGCCATACTTCACTCCTACAGATTCTTTTACAGGTATACAGGTCCATAAGAACAAGTGCCCAGCTGTCAGCCAGCACTACCTCCTGCTTGGCAAATGTACCCCATTGATAAGAGGCAGAAGTGGAGGGTGGAGTTCCAGCTGTGTTAACAGTGAGAAGTGGTCAGAAGGAATATGGGGGTGAGGGCAGCCAGTGATGTTGTTCTCAGTCATCCACTGAGGATCTAAAGGTCCCAGGACGCCAAGAACGTCCATATGTGTCTTGGAATAGAAGATGTAGTCAATGACACCCTATTAAAAAGATAAATAAAAAAGGCAACATTAGTAATTAGACAGAAGGAGAAACAAAAAATGAAATAAAAAAAAAAAAAATCCCCCCCTTCTAAAACAATAATTACGTAAAACAAATACAAAAATTAAAAACTCAATTCACAAAAACTGCCAAACAGGACACTACATTGTATAGAGCAGTATGTATGTATTGTAAATGAATTCAGTTATCCTCAAATATAAACTTAGGTCAATAGTAAAACTGACTGGGAAAGGCTGGGTCAGTGCTTTTTCCCCCGTGCAGTGCAGACACCCTCCGGGAACCCCCTAATGAAAAGAAGTAGCAGTCTATACCCTTGTGCAGTGGTGGCCAACTGAGTTGATATGAAGGGCCACAAGTGCGGCCCTCGACATCACTAAAGGGATGCACATAACATTTTCAATCTATACTGACTTAAATAAGCATTTTATAATGAATCAATGACAGCAGGCAGAGCTAGAAGACATTTTAACTTTTAAATAACACTTGTTTTAAATGATACTTCAAGCATTAGGGAACATTGTAGTAAGGTAATGCACATTTTATGTCATATACATCGTTATGTGTCCCTATTCTCAGGTTATGTGCCGATATATTATTAAATCATCCCCCGCACATTGGTGGAATAGTGGGAGCATGGGCACTTACCTGTCTGCTAATCCCCCGCCAACACTAGAGGAATAGAGGTGGAGGCAAGGAACTTGCTCAGGCACCATCTGGGTCACTGATTGGCTTTTACATACGCCTTTCACATAAGTTTATCGCCTCTCCTCTTTGCACTCTGTGAGGATCCCAGACAAGGACCTGTCAGAAGGGGGATTGGCGGACAGGCGAGTTCCTATGCATTAGCAGTTAGAAGTAGAGGACTGAGGAGGGCCGCCAAAGTACACCCAAAGGGCTGCATGTGGCTCCCGGGCCACAGGTTGGGCACCTAGGCACTAGTGTGCCATGACTCACGTCATGAGGCATTGCTGTAGACACAACACATACATAACACCTGGCCACATGTGTGGGTTCACTGGTGTCACAAAACGCACCCATTGATAAACCCAGCACTATGTGTGAGTTGTTCACGGAAAATAAGGCATGGTATTGCCAACATGGTGAAGACTGCGCCCTAAACGGACACAAACCGTGCCAGAATAGCCGGCAAACCTCAGGTAAGTTTCATGAAAACGTCAAGCCCATAGGTCCGTAACAAGAACGTGACACTCTACACTGTATAGAGCAGTATGTATTGTGAAATAATTCAGCTATTCTCTTATATACACTTTAATATGAAGTATGTGGCATCAAAGGATAACGAATGTCAATAGTAAATGAAAGTTACAAAAACACAAATACCATGTTTCCCCAATAAGGCACGGTCTTATTTTTTGAAATGCCAAAATATGCACTAGGTCTTATTATCAGGGGGATGTCCCCTTCTGATCACTCTGTGCCAATCATTGGCCCCTTCCCCGATTCACGTATTTACCGATACAGCCGGGTAACAGACTCCATTACAGTAGGAATCAGCAGCTTGCTTGTCCTTCCTGCACTGGAGCCAGCCCTGACGGAGTCACACAGTTACCCATTGTACCACCCAATTGGGAGATTTGGGCAGGTATCATGGGTGTCTTATTTTAAAGTTGTGGGGGAATAATCAGGGGGTGGCTTATTTGATGGGGAAACAGGGTAGCATCGCTACTAAAACATTTCATGAATAAGAGCTCATTAATAAAATACCTTAAAATCAAAGGTGTAATTGGTGTAAGGCATCAAGTTGTTTTCATAGGCGCTCCTCAGTTGGAAGCCATGTGTAATTCTTCCATCCGGGGTCCCGTTCTTCCCATTGCAGCTGAAGTTTGTAAGACACTCATTGTATCTAAGCTCTTTAAAGTCCTTGTGATTGTCAGCTAC
The DNA here is from genome assembly GCA_036250615.1 of Ptychadena robeensis. Taxonomy (NCBI): domain Eukaryota; kingdom Metazoa; phylum Chordata; class Amphibia; order Anura; family Ptychadenidae; genus Ptychadena; species Ptychadena robeensis. The sequence continues at coordinate 144,225,090 of CM070032.1, read as the reverse complement.
CACTCCATTTGTCAAGTACTCCACCACACCTGTTGCATTAAAAAAAAAAAAAAAAGTTAATCATAATTCGGAGCAATATAAATACTTGAAGATTTTCAACACCGTACAGAAAACCCATACAAAACAACATGTTCCAAAAATGTGCATAATATACAGATCTGTTCAACAGCTACCACAATGAAAACACGATCAGCACTCCCACTGAATACCTTAGAAGTTTAAAATTATTGTTAAACCTCCCTAGCATAATGGGCTTTTCGCAACATTTTTCATGGTGTGAAAAACCGCTTCCCGGGCAATTGTGGCCAGCTCTCCCAGATCACACCGCCAGTGTCAATTAGGGGGGGGGGGGGGGGGGGGGGGGGGGGGGGGGGGGCGCCACCACCCCCGGAAACCGGCGTGTCACGACCTACATCGGGAGGCATCGCTGCAGACCTGACAGATCCATAATGCCCTCTTGCCTGGTGCCACATAATACACCAATTCATAAACCCAATACCATGTGTGGTTTGTTCATGAAAATTCATAGGGTGTCGTATTGCCAACATAGCGAATACTGCGACCTCAACAAACACAAAAGTGCCAGAATAGTGGGCAAACCTCGGACGAGTGCCATGAACACGCTACGCCAACAGGTCCATAATGGTGTGGTTGACGTTTAGACCCACTCACTAAAAATTTATCAAAAATAAAAAAACAGGTCATTAGTAAACTTGTGTCTTACAAAAAGGTGTCTTTGCAGTCTGTACCATGTGAATAATAAAAAAAAAAAAAACCTACACAACCCTTTAGAATTCTATTTTACCTGAATCTGGTAAAGAATTGAGATCAGCACACAAAACGAAGGGGATAGAATTTGGATCTGGTGGAGGACTTCCAGGTCGGCCTGCAGCTTTCTCTAAAATGCTTTTTAATTCAGAGACAAACATCATAGTCTGGATAAGCTTGACATCAGAGTACTCTGGGTCCCAATGCATGTGGGCATTAGCTACCATTAGCAGCTGTTTTTCTGCTGAATGATGGGGCTTCATGCCTAAAATGAAAAAAAATATATTTATTAATAAAGATGGCAAACATTTGCTTTCTTCTTGCCAAGAAAAATATTCAAACAGTGTTAAACTATAGGTATAACAATCTTTAGTTATAGCAAGGAATGGGCTAGACATTCAAGTTTTTATCTGTGCCTCAGCGCAGGAAAATTACAAGCCACCTTGCAAGAATAAAAGTGTAAAGTCTACACTTGTATTCCGATTAAGCAGCAAGGTAAGAAATGGCATTGTATACACCACCATGGTTTCTGGCCAATTGTTTTGCTTCTTATTGAATGCCTCATCAAACGTGCATTTCTCCAACTGCCTGTTAAATTTCTTGTACAGGAAATGCAGGAGAACTCTCCAAATTACAGAGAGCAAAAATACTATTTACACCTTTTGTTAAATCAAGAAAACAAATTACAAACATTTTATTTAGAGAACTTTAGAAACCAACTCTGTATCTTGATTAGGATTTAACTCCCTGGTTTAACATAATAGGAAAACTCTTGGCATATGCATGTGAACACATTTAAAAATAAAATTAAGTGCAAAACCCACAAAACTAGAATTGGGATTCAAACCTCAGCCATGGCATTTAAAATGATGCATAATTTAAGCAATGAATAAAATAAAAAAAAACACAACTAAATTAGCTGTTCCAGCGACAATGGTCAACTATGCACAGGCTCCCCGCAGAGCCTAGAGGATGTGAAATTAATGATATGCCACTCACCAACAGGGAGATCTTTGTGGATCTCTAACACAACAGAAACTCCAATATTGTCCTTTGTCATCACTCTGTTTAGCATAGCTTCTGAGCCCTCAGAGTTGGCCATGGCTACCTGGTTGAATTCAACGGTGTGCTTTGCCACCAGTGAGAATCTGGAAAGAATAAAAAAAGTGATTAAAAATATGCAATTCTTGAGTACCTATCATAATTATTAAATACAGTTTATTTAAAGATGCAGAAGTCACCCAACACCTTGAACTGAAAATAAAGAAAGGTTAAAAGTACATGACTGTGGGGGTTCTCAAGCATCCCAATCAAATATGTACAGCAGAAAGTTAAACAGGAGACATACACAGCTTGACCTCAGGCCCCTATACACCTTACAATTTTACCATGCAATATCTGTATAATCAAATTTTCTTCTACCAAAACCATGTAATATGAGGACTTTTCTAAATCTCCCAAACACTATGTATTCTATCAGGGAGAACCTGATCGTTTTTGTACATAGTTGTTGGTGAAAATTGTGATTAAGGGTGATCCAAAAGGTGCATGGTGGGCATTATTGTAGAGCCAGTAAAAGGTCAGTCCAGGCACATCTGCTATTATTTTGGCTAAGGCTAGTACACCACTACTTTGTGAAACGCAGCAAAATCATAGTTGTTGCGTCTTTTGCATACATTCCATTCCATGTTACATTGCGACAAGTTCTTTAGAATGCAAACATTGTAGGTAAATACCCATTTAAAGACTGGATAGGATGGGTACAGAAAGCAGACACTTATTTTACCTTCTATTGTAAAAATGTAGTTGAGTAGGGTCAGTTTCTAATAAACTGGAATTTTCGCCACCAGAAAATTAAAATATATACAAAGCAAGACAGGTCAATGCTCTTGGAAGGTCTAGAAAGGTGGGTCAAGTTCTATACTTTTTTTAATTATTAAAAATTGGCTTTTCAGTTGATTTAGTTTTAAAGAAAACAAGCAATTAGACAGGGGCAACCCTCTATTAGTCCATCTCTGGATTGTAAGTGTGGTCTGTACATTAAAAGAGGAGGAAGAGAAAAGGCCATAAAAGTTTAAATGGCTTTTATTTGATTAAGCGAATGTGTCCTTCATGTGTGCACGATGATAAAAAAAAAAAAAAAAAAAAAAAAAAAAAAACTTTCCAAACTGTAAAACAAAGCTGTGACTAGCACTTCTACTAGAGAGCAATCCTTGGCTCCTCAGAAACCAGGCTGCCAATTTCCCAGGCTGTATTTGCAGACAAAAAGTGTGGAGCCTAAAAAGTATGCAATAGACCATTCAGATATGAAAGGGATCTCAAGGCTGCGCCTTTTACTATATGTTGGTGCATGGTAAAAATCCCATGTACAGATTACAAGCCACACCAATATTTCAACTTTTAAATGCCAGCATTTTTTATACTTACTTCTCTGTTCTATAAAATATTGCACAGCCGTCCACATGCTTTTTCTCTTGCTCAGACATTATTTTGGCACGTGACTTTGGAGAAAAGAAGCCATCATATCCACGTTCTTTTAATGCTGGCAAGAAAAGTGCGAAGTATTGCTCTGTTTCAACTTCCTATACAGGAGAAAAAAAA
>CM070032.1:144207639-144221711 GCA_036250615.1 Ptychadena robeensis | reverse complement strand
AAACACCAGATTAAAACAAGCACCAGTATTTCAATTCTAAATAAATTAAGGGAGGGAACAATGTTTAAATAATGTTTCTGCACAGATTAATGGATATCATGTTTAAACTGAGTTTGAAGGTCTAGTATTTATGAAATATGTAAGAACTCGCAGCCTTTCCATAAAACAAAAGCAATTCTAAAGGCCCCCCCATACACCTTCCAATCTTTCCATACAATTTCTGTACAATCAACCTATGTCCTACCAAAACCATGTAATATGAGATGCTTTCTAATCCTTCCAATCACTATTTATTCTATCAGGGAGGCCACTTTACTACACAGTTGTTGGTAGATCTAATGGAAATTGTATGGATCGATCTTAAGGTGTATGGGGGGCTTAAAAGAGTTCAGTTGTTTTAAGCAGAAATAGAAGCTTGGAACTTGTTCCCCATAATCTGTCAGACTAAGTGGTGTTCAAGAAATGATTGGGAGTGGGTGGGGGGGGGCCGTACTCAAAACACCAATATATGGGTTGCATTTGGATTCAATCTACCTGAAGACTGATGATATCTGCATCACAACTGACTATTTCTTCCATTATCCCTTTCTTCCGATACTCCCAGTTTAATGCCCAGGATGGGCAATAGCCATACAGCTGCCGAGTAGCATACTTATCACACAGCACGTTGAAGCACATTACCGTGAAGGAAACTGAAATAAAATGGAAATGAAAAAAAACATGACTTAGTAACCAGTAAAAGGCATACATTACATTGTATTTATTTCCATGGATTATTCATTATTGTGCTACAAATAGCATAAAATAAAAAGACATATTGCTCAATCATGTACCAGGCTACATGTGGATTTTACTAGCAATGAAATGCAACCACATGCAAACCATACAAAAAAATTTATTCATTAAATGTTTGCCTTACTACTGCAAAGGGTATTTCTAATACAACTCGGAAAAAAAAGTAACAGACATATTTAAGCCAGCCCAGCCATTTCCAGTGAAATGGAACGTGCGTCAAACAAATGCTACAGTGCTGCACACTTACTGCAGGGCACAAAATTTCTTACTTCCTACACTGTGTGATCCTTGGTGGATACCAATATGTGCATAAAGACTCCCCTTATAGCAAATTCTTAAAAGAACTTTGCAAGTTTTGTGATTCTGAAGGGATCGCCAGTCTAACAGTGATCGGTCGTCCGCCACACAATGTGGTCGATTCCTGACCGATCAGTGTGCACATGCTCCATAGTACCATCACCAGGAAACCGGTCACATAATAGAACAAACGAATGATGGATTCTTGATTGGACAGAAAATGTATACGTGTAAGGCTCTTAAACACATTAGTTAATACTTAAAGGGGGGGCAACCAGCATGTTCATAGGATCATATAGTGGTCTCAATAATGCGCTTTTGTTTCCCCCACTGTTGACAAATATTGTATCTCCTTGCTGGGATTTATGCCTGTTGCTGAATGGATGTGTTCCCCCCTACATGTTGCCTGTGCCTCCATTATTATATTGTTAAAAAAATAAATAAAAAAAAAACATTGTGAGGGGCACAAAACTAGCAGGTTTTATATATGTATCTATAGCTATACATGTTCCACACAAATAGGATCACTTATCTTTGTATAGTTAACAAATGAAACAAACTACCATAAATATGGATGCAAAACATCTGACCCAGATCTCCCCCTTGTGGATAAAAAGCAATGTGATACTCCAGAAAAGAGACAATTGAACCCAGCCTAGTGTAGAATAAATATTAAACTGCTTTAGACTATTTTAGCAATAATGCTTGGTTACATTAAAAAGACCAATGGTCAGGTGCAAATCTAAATAGTGAAGCATGCAACTGTGCATTAAACAAAAACAAAGTTGGCTTATTCCACGGGTGCCAATAGCTTATAAAAAGCAAAACAAATAAAAAAAAATGAAAAAAAAGAGAAGAGGATATACCTGAGGGGAGAATTTGGTCTCTTTCTTTTAAAGTAATCCACGGCCTGTGAGGAAGTTGTTCTGGATGAACTACAGTATAGAAAACACATTTTGACTTAAAAATGCAAAACCTGTCTCCAGTTAGAGCAAATATACATACAATTTTTTTTAAGTAAGCCCCCCCATACATCGAGATCAATACATACAATGTCCTTTAGATCTACCAACAACTATGTAGTATAGTGGCTACCCTGATAGTGATTAGAAGGTATACATCATTGCTATCTATTCTATGTAGTGCTGGGTCTTCCCTGATAGAATACATAGTGATTAGAAGGTTTAGAAAGGTCCTCATATTACATATTTTTGTAGAACAAAAGTGGATTGTACAGAAATTATATGGCAAGATTGTAAGGTGTATGGGGCCTTCAGTTACAGTATACATTGAGTTCATTGCCTAAATTATGGAATACCAGAATGTACAATTAGGTCACTAACTGTAAAAATGCTGCCAACAAAATGTGAATGGCACAGGAATCATGTATAATGTGTAAAGAGAACTAATAAGGCTAGGTCTCCACAGTGTTGTGTGGTCAGTCAGGACCCCCTTACGTTAAGCGCTTAGTGGGGCCCCGTCCAAGCATATACACATTACCTGCCCTGCGGATCCTCTGTTCACTCATCGGCCGATGCAGGGGTTACCATACTTAACTACATTAATATCTGCTCAGGGAGGATCAGCTCCCAAATGGAACACACAATGCAGTGGAGACCTAGCCTTTAAACTGCCATATTGCCAAAAGTTGCTCAAACAGAAAACAGCAAAAGCATTAGAACACAACCCCAGAGGAGTGCAATGATTATTGCCCTAGAATGGAGGATAATCCTGTGATTACTAAAGGTAGAATTTATAGTACAGGTTATAAAGGGGTTATTCATAGTTAATGTCTAAAGCTGAATGTAGTAAGACTTTTCTATTAACTGAACAATTTCTACAAAAGAAAAGCTATCCAATACCTGCTAGATTGTCAAGCATGTAGTTCAGTAGCTTTCGGATTCCATCTGGCTCCTGGTACAGACTAAGAATGTCCTGCGATAAAGGATTGCCTGCCGAGCAGAAAATAATATACACTTACAATATAACAGTAAAATATTTCATTTATATTTATTTGGGCAACTAGAAACAAGCAAATAAGTTACTATTAAAGAGAAAAGCTAGAGGGGCATTTTTTTTAAACCAGTTCCATTATGCAGCCAAGACTGAAGCATTCAATCTACACAATAGTAGCTGATCGCCAAAGAGCTTCCTTAGGGGACATAGCACAATACTCTTTAAATTGTGACCGATGTCACCCTCAGGAACTTATAAATTTGCTAATCAATTAATTTCTAGTCTTCAAAAATAAGGAGTTAGGCTAAGTTTACACTGGCAGTTTTTTTACCGCCAGGTAAACGACAGTTTAGCGTGGCCGACACCACATTAGGCGTCTGCCGGTCGGTTTTCCGGCTTCTGTGCCATAGGACCTCTTAGACGCCCTGTAATCGCCTGCACTGTTGTGCAGATGACTACAGGGAGTCGTTTATCCCATGGCTGCGGGAGTGCACTGGCGGTTTCCGAGCTGCTAGCAGCTTAGGAATCGCCAGTGTAAACTCAGCCTTAAGATAGTGGAATCAAACTATTAAAAGTCACTCAATAGTTAAAAAAAGATCTTTGGCCTAACCACATTCCAGACCACAAAAAAACACAAAACTTGGTAAGAACTTTCCTGCCGAGAGCACATCAAGTGCCAATGTGTACAGAAACTTAGATATCACTGAAGGGAGATTGCCTCCCTGGTGAAATGAATGTTTATTTTATTTACCGCTATATATGTGTATCACAGACATGTTAAAGCGTCAGTAAATACTACAGTTCCCCAGGGTCACACTATATAAGAGGTAGGGTAAGACATTCCTATATATATATATGCATTTTACTTTTAGCATATCAAGTCATGAATCTACCAGTCACACAATTAACTCACCTTTTAATCCCAGAGTCTGAAGCCTGAACAGTCGCCCCAGTTCATAAGGTAAAACCCGTAACAGATTGTTATTTAAAAGCAATTCCCTGTAGTGAAAAACACATTCTTTAAATAGCAGCAAGTCAAAAAACAGCAACCAAAGAATGCAAGGGCAGAGGGTAATCCAAAGAGAACTGTGGGACTGTTCATTTCTAGGTTACCATAATGGACGACCTTCAAAATATAGCAAGGCAGTGTGTTTGATGCTTTAGCTTCATTTTAAAAAGGCCATTTAATTTTGTGGTCAAGTGGTGATCCTGTTCTTCGTTCCATAACATGTGGGAAGTGTTCTAAGTCAATGGTTCCCAACCGCTTTTTCTTAAGGCCCCCCCCCCCATGCCAGTGTCCAAGACAAGCCAGACACTCCAATTTGTACCTGCATTCAAATACATTTGAAGCCATAACACCCCCACCTGGGTTAACCTCCTCTCCCTCCTAACTTGCATGCAACCCACTGTTCTATCTCCAGCAATTGTGGGGATAGTACCATGTTCAGGGGCTTTGTAATGAACTCTCAAAGTCAAAATGGATGGGGGTGCGGACCCTAGGTTGGGAACCAATGCTCCAAGTGGCAAAACATCAAATGCACAAGGCAGACACGTGTCAGATAAGATAAGTACAAAAATTATAGAAAGATACTTTTTTGCATCAAAACAGATATTAAAGAGTTTCCCAAAGGAAACAAATATATACACACACACATTTACTCTTGCCAAAAACTATTGGGTCGCCTTCCTTTACAAGGGACACACAAACATTATTCACACCCAATTTTCTATTCATAGGTTTCAGGGTGCAGGCCATTCAAGTTCCTGCACAAGTAAATTGTTCATCGACGTCACAACTAAACAAAACAAAGTTAATAATCAGGTTGAAACAGAAACCTGAAAAACTGCTCCCACAAAATCATCCACTATGTTCTCTATCCTTGAGCTTTGCCCCACTATACTCATGTATGCTTAACGCATGACAAAAACTCACCACACAAACCAGGGTGGATAAAAAAATAAAATAAGATTTTTTTTGATTAAAATCGATTTTTTTAAAAATAAAATGCTTTTTGAGGAAAAAACATTACCACCCCAGGGTTTTCCATGATGAAATAAAGATTAGTTTATGTAGAATAAGGCTGTATATGTTTAAATGTTTTGGTAAATAAATTCCATAAAAAACATCCCAAGAACCTCAGACAGAAGTTGATAATGGCATAAACACATCACCCAAACCCTTGAATAGACAAGGGTGAGGGGACGGGCCACTCAATATGTAAAAGCAATACATGTATTATACACAGAGCAAAAGATGAAGTAATGACATATCAGAAACAATGCTGCGGATGTTCACGTAGACAATTTAAATAATCCAAATTTCACCCCAACACGCATTTCGTTGAAGACTTCAGGGGGTACGATGTCATTTTATAAGCCAAATCTGCTTTTGTGTCCCCGTGTCTATTGAAGGTAGATTTTGGGTGATGTGCTTATGCCATCAACTTCTGTGTGTTTTTGTAAGATTATTGGGCAGTTTCTCTGCTACAAAATATTATCATAGATGCTTGGTTTACCTTCTCAGTTCTCAAAACTAAGTACAACAGAAAAGTTGTCCAAATATGATTGATTAACCTAAACTGGGGATAAAAAAAACTCATGAAAAGTTGCTGTTCTAAAAATCTTCACTTGCAAAATTATACCTGCAAAAACTACCGAATCCACCCTGACACAAACTCACTAGCACAATGCACTCAAGGCTACTAACTCTGTTGGCTTCCACTAAACCCAGACTCCCAGGAGACAAGCATGATTTGTCACTTCAGATAACATCTCCACTGTTCTAGAGTTCAGTGGTGGTGTGCTTTATGCTGCTGCATCCAACATTAAAAACGTTGTAATTAAATCTGAAAATGTATAAATTTGGAGGTCTGCAGCTCTCATCTCCATGGATTGTGAAAAATTTCAGTATAACGTGCACCTCCCACTCTGACTGAGGTTTGAGTGGCTGTTACACTATTATACTAGATTACCAGGGCCCGATTTGTCATTCGACACCTATAAGTTGCTGCCATTGGTGGCATGCGAGAGTAAAGAATCAAGCCAATGTGCACACACTGGCCGCATAACAGATTACCGGCCCAAGAACCCGGGTCACAAGCAGACCCAACATGTGAAGACCATGCGCACAGCGATCGATGGAGGGCTTTAGGCAGATTTACTCTAATTATTAATGACACCTGAATTGTAATAAGGACTACAATTGGGCAGAAAGCAAATACTGGGGCTAAGGTACTGCACTCTTATGACTGCCCCACAATGACTCCATTAAACATTTCACATCATGCAAAAATCTGAAGCCACACTCCTGTACATACCTGAGAGACACTACGTTTCCTAGCTCTGCTGGTAAACTTCTGAGCTTATTGGAAGAAAGATCCAAATAAACCAGATTATGGAGCTTGGCAATATCAGGTGGGATCCGGGAGAGGTTGTTATCACTGAGGTGCAGCACAGTCAAGTGGGTCAATGACCAAAGTGATGTACTTAAGCTTCGCACCCGACCTAAAGAAGGAAGAGAGAATTCGTTTGTGACAGTTAAGTGATGGACTGTACATATTTTTATAGTTTAAACCCCCTGGTCTTCCTGACGACCCCCATCTCGTCCAGCACTGACTTGTTAGAATACCACTGGACGAGCTGAGTTCGTCCAGCTGAGAACTGAGCTTCAGGAGCCAAACTTACCAATTTTTTTTCAGGTTATTATTTGTTGGGTACATAATTATGTTTCAAATATTATATTCAGGATGTCTACTGTACCCTTGTACAGACATATTTTGGGAGGTTACAGGCCTAAAAAAAATTCCATCAAAGTCTATGGTGCACTTTTAGTATGGAAATCTGGACCTCACAAGAGCGCTGGGGAGGTTAACCTCCTGGGTGTTTGGCCTAAGTTTCTACTATGGAAAAAGTTACCTGTCCGTCGGATTCCCCCGCCAATCATACGTGCTGATGCTTCCGGGTCTGTCCCCCATCACGTCACCGGTGACTTGAAGGGGGCAAGGGTAGGTGGCGCCATAGACATCCATGTAAATGGGGGGCGCCGCCTTTTCTCCAGTGACGCCGGAGTTATGCACGGGACCTACATGCGGGTAGGAAATTGCGGCGGAGCATGTTGTGCCTTGTGCATTGCCTGTGGCGCAGTTTTAAAAACAAATGCGCCATGTACATATTGCCCAGGAGGTTAAGCTAAATATTTCAATGAACTCCCATAAATACAAGGATTTATCCCAACAATTTTTTTTTAACTGAACAGGGTCCTCTAAACCGCAGGGGAAGCTGGCGGCAGGGAGACCCTATGCCTCCCCGGAAAGCTGCAGCGATTGTCTTCATCGCTGCAGCATTTCCGGGTTTGCGGCACCGCCCCGATCGTGTCACGGTGACGCGGAACGGGGCGGGGGGGGCTGGCGCCATAGACCTCCATGTTAATGGAGGAGCGCCGGCTTTCCCTCTCACGCAGCTGTTGTCAGTAATGACAGCAGCTGCGTGAAGAGCTCCGGCGAGATGCCGGAAATGACAGGCAGTGTACTGTGTACACTGCCTCGATCGCCCGTATCGCACCGTTGTAAACGGCACGATACGGGCGGTGCGCTAGGGAGGTTAAGCAACAATCATGACAAGCCGCTACCAAAAGCGGCTACTGAAGTTTGCAAGTTCCTTTTCCAGTTTAGAATACATTAGAAACGCTATCCTGCCTGCAAATTTAACCAATAATGCAGCAGTAGCACCAAAATCAGTTTACAACATACCAACGAAACTGGGGGTTGTAGCCATAAAAATACAATACTGTACTATACTCAAGTATACGCTTACCTAAATATAAGCAGAGTTACCTAATTTTCTGGAAAAATGAATGACTCAAGCTGAATATTTAATTCAGCAGACTTGTAAGTTAATTACAAAGCCCACGGAGGAGACGTAGAGATGAGTGGTGAGAACATTTAAAAAACAAAAACACAACTTTAAAACTTTTACTTGACTTTGAACCTAATTTATGCAAAAACTAAACGTGCTAGAGCATTTCAAATGTTCCCACAACCCTTTTCTACATCGCCAGCAAATTTGGTAATAGCATGTTCAGGGGCTTTGTTATTCACCCAAAGTCCACCTATAAAATTCTGCGATTTCTTGACCCAAATAGAACCCGAATTTAATTTTCTGGCTTATATTAGAGTATGTTAGGAGGTTCTCCTATTCCTCTAATTATTTAAAATCAATCTTTAATATAAAAGTATTTTTATTTTCCAACGGTGTGTTTTTTGTTTTGCTTTTTATCCTTTCCAAAAGTCTCCCTTACACACTGACATTTTACCTTCAAAGTTAGGCTAGGTCACACCTCTATGCAGTGTTTTAGAGAGAGGGACCCCTATGCCTGTCAAGACCTGCCAGGCCCCCCCAGGCTTTGCTGGGAGGGGGTCTGGCATAGAGGGTTTGTATGCGAATATTAAATTTGTAGATGACAAATCAATACTATTATAAAATACCCTGTGCACATGCAGCCTCATATTTGAAGAGGCATTCTGCTATCCCCAAATACATTATGTGGAATCACATAACATGAAAAATGAACACCTTTTCTACCTACAAATATATTTCAGTCAGTCATGTGATATACCCTATATAAAACAAAATATATTTACTTTTTTGTAACTAGGACAAGCTTACCAGAGATCTCCAATTCATCCCAGTGAGACTTTTTACCGTTGGCCACCTCGTCTGCTGACATGATTGTATAAATTCTACGAGGATCAGGTGGGTCATATTTTTCTTTTGGCATCCCTATTAGTCTTCAAAAAAAATAAAAGTAACCAAATATTATTATTACGACAAACACAAATCTTCCCACCTATAGAAATATAAGGGATTGTTTCCATGCCCATCATGCCACCTAACCAGCGTATGTGCCCCTGATTTGGGGGAGGATTGCGCATTCTAGGGCACATGATCATGTGTTAGCAGTAATTGTGGGGAAACCTAAAGATGCTTTTCTTGCATCTGGCTGGTCTTCACTGCAATTTGGACATGTGTGATGCCGTAGAAACAAGCCCTAAGAGTATGCAAATTAGTTGCTACTGCCACTAGTATTATATAACAATATAAAACATTTAAATAAAATAAAAAAATTCCTTGCAGGGCCCCCTGGTTGATTTAGGAATATTGAGGCGCACCCCCACCCCTGCACCCCCTAGAATAACTTTACTTCCCCCAGTTTGGGAACCAGAGTAAATTTTTCTTTGTAAACTATGGATCATGCACACAAGCCATTAGTAAAGCTGGCCTACATATTCTGTCAGATCTCCTTTAGATCTACCAACAATTAAGTAGTGCCGGGCCCTCTGCGATTGAACACAGGTAGACTTGATGGTTTAGAAAGTCCCTCATATTACATGGTTTTGGTAAAACAAAAAGGAGATCTAAACGAAATTTGACAGAGAAATCGTGTGCTGGTACCAACAACCGATGTTAAACTGACCACTAATATTTTCAACTGCACAAGCCAATCGAATACAAGATGATCCGTGTACCTTAAGGATGCCAGGAGAATATGACTTGCTTGACTGTCCATTTATTGTAGTATCAGTATTTTTTTTAAGCTGCCTATATTTTAAAATTTACTAAACTATTTCCTGAATGAGAACTGCTTCTTTCACATGAATTTAGCAGGTTTTAAATGTACATTTACTGCATTTCAAAAAAAAAAAGGAATTGCTCCGTCTGTGCGTGCTTTAAAGTCTAGGCAAAACACTTGGCCTGACTTTCCATTTTGGGGTAAAGCAAAAAGGGAAAAAAATACAGGGCCATCTCAGTATCTTCTAGCTTAGCATTGAACTAGAAAAGCAGAAGATAAATGCTGAGATGTTTAAAGCTCCAGCAGGTTATCAATCTAAATGCTCTTGACAACTAATTTTGATGGGCAGCCCAACAAACCTGCATTTCATAAATAAATGCAAGCTCATGAAGTGGCAGGTAAGCAAACCGGTGACTAAAATAATTTAATGACTGGGTGGGTCAATAATTAGAGAGGTGTGACAAACCCATGAATATCATTTAAAAAAACAAAAATCACAATTAGACCAATATGGTAAACAAGGCAACAAATTAAAAACAAAACCTTCCTGAAATCAGTCTGTAAAGCACAAACAACCCCGACATAAGGTGATCCCTGGGCAGTTTTTGGTCACTGTGCCCCCCAGGAGCACCCGGTCGTTTTCCAGGTTTCTGCCGACTGACTGCGTAAAACCACTTACATGGCATGATAGGAACACAATATGATGAATGAAGACTGGGTAATAAGTAAAATGGAAGGGTGTGGATGTTCTTGACAATTGCACCCCCCTGTAGCATTGCTACAATGGAATATATTGTTCAATGTTATTGGGAATAAAATGAATGCTTCCTTTTGAACTCAAGTATTAGGTTCCCTAAGAACCTACTGACCATGTGACCAACATGAACTTAAGGTACTAATTCTCAAATCTGTTACCTGCGGATAATTCCCACTGAAAACACAACAAAATCCCAACTTCACAAAGGTGATCAGCAGAATCTTTTGTAACTACATTTAGGTGATGTTAGACAGAAAACACAGATCTGTGAAGTTTGCTTTTTGGGTGATAATAAGCAACTGCTTTTCAACAGAACTTCTTTACTAGCAGCATATGTGCTTGGTTATATGTTCTACCTCTAACTTTGGAATGAATCGCTGGCATCAAAATGAGCATCATTTTAAATAATATTTACAAAATTGCATGTTTTTACATTACATTTTTACCTAGTGCCAGATTCTTTGGAAACAGGGTTGTAGAAACTTAAGGTTCTGGGGAGAACATATGGTCTTTGTTAATTATAAACGACATGCAAGAGACTATTGGGCACAGCTTCTTAAAACAGTTTCTCCACAGAATAAACTAAATATTGAGGCTACCTTTGTTTTGAACCACCATCATATAATTCAAACCCCCAAAATAAAGCAAATTACATTGAAAAAAAATAAAGAATTTCTGTTCATATTAATGTGTTCAAAATTGCACAAAAATACTCCCAAATAACTGAAGAAAATCTTCCACCTAATTCATACGTCTCCAAATAGACACACATAGATCCAAGTAAACCGCTCAATAAGATAAGTAAGCAAGTTTACCTTTTTAGGTAGGAGATCAGATGTTAATCAGATTGCCAACAGACTATTTATAGCAAAACACACAAAATTAAGTAGGCTTAGACCAAGGCCACAAAAGAATTAGGACCAACAAAACTTTCCTTCTGAAGTACCAAAATTTACAGAAGTTAAAAAAATCTAGATTTTACATATACCTTACCATACAAAACGCCCAAAAAAGTATTCCTCCACCTGTGCATTTGAATCGGCTTTACTGAAGTTTTATGGTCACCGCTAGTAAAAATTAATCAGATCCAAACAAAACAAAAATGCAGCTCATGAATTCAGTAATTGAGTTCTGACAGAGTAACAATATCTGACCTGTGATGACTGCTTACAAAATAAGGATTCTGTAAATCCAGCTCAATAAGGACAAAGGAGCTACCCTAATTTTCTATACTTGCTACTTAATAGATCTTTCCAATTATAACTTAGTTTACTTTACATACACAAAAAAGGTTTTCGTAATTCTGATTACTTGATGTAAATGCTACTTCCTGAATCACTGCACGGAAATGACTAACCTTCCCATAAAACAATGTAGTTACACACTGGTATCAGGGCACTACTGTGTACATGGCATTAGGCATTTAGGGGTTTTCAAACTTGAAATGCATTCCCAAAGCTGCTGAATTGAATCAGTGTGGTGTGGTGTGTGTAGTGCCATTTTAGGTGAATGACCCCCAAAAAAAAAAAGAAGATCACACAAACTGCACACAACCAGCTGTGCTTTTAGTTTTATCCCATTAACCATTTATTTTAATAAAAGGAATTTCAGATCTCAGTATAAAAAAGCCTTTAGTCTCTCCTGGAATGCAACTACATCAGACTAGTCCCTAAAACTACAGAGGTGAAGTGAGATTCCATGTAACAAAAGGAAGTACAGAAAACTACTCAAGCCTTGGGGACTGTTTGCCAAAGCATTATAGAAAAAAAAAATTAAATGGTAATGAACATATTCAATGCAGGTGACTAAGCAAGGGTGTCTGTGTAAAGCACATGTGCCTGGACTATGCATATTACCAAATGGGGTAAAGGATTGTTTTCAAAGTGCCTTTTACTAACTATAACCTGTCCCAAGAAATTAACCACACTGCTCAAAAAAATAAAAGGGAACACAAAAATAAGACATCCTGGATCTGGATGAAAGATATTTATTAAATATTTTCTTCTTTGCATAGTTGAATGTGCTGACAACAAAAATCACACAAAATTTGATT
Organism: Ptychadena robeensis; assembly: GCA_036250615.1. NCBI lineage: Eukaryota > Metazoa > Chordata > Amphibia > Anura > Ptychadenidae > Ptychadena > Ptychadena robeensis. The sequence goes on along the minus strand of CM070032.1, from coordinate 144,209,285 downwards.
TCTGTAAATTTGTGTGCGATTTTGTCATCAGAACATTCATCTATGTAAAGAACAAAGCATAAGAATATTTTATTCATTCAGAACTAGTATGTCTTTTTGTGAGCAGTGTATTTTTATTAAGAGTTCTTGCAAGCCTTCTATTGTGTACAACCAACTGGCATCTTAGACTGGATTCAAACCATTTGTGCTGAATGTATCCTAAACTAAAAGAGAAGCATTAGCCTTTTTCCTTAAAAAAACCTTAATTCCACCAGCTTGTTGTGCAAACACAGCAATGACGTCACTTCTATCATCGGAAAATATCTTTAAATTAAAAAAGGTTCGCATTGGTCAAATTAACCAATGTGAATGTCTTGTCTTCTAAACACCTGGATAAACACATTCATTGAGCCAGATGTTAGGTCATCCAAAGTATTTTATACCTCAACTTCAACCTTATGTGATCTTGAAATTCTGTATTCTCCTTGTGTACAAGGATCCAAAATAAGCGCACAGCGAGGCCTACATTCTGAGCTGTTTAAAGTCATTGTTGAACACCCATGCATACCTGACATGCAATCTCATCTCAAAACAGTGTACAAGGCATCAGGAACTTACCCATGTCTTTTTTAGTTCTATGGCTACGATGCGTTACTCAATCCTTACATTCATACACTGGTATTAACTGTAGGATTTCATTACTACTTTGCACTGAATATGTTCTTTGGCTTCAACTCGCTTTAAACCCTATTCTAAAGTATTGTGAATAACAAAATTTTTGTCTTCATTAAATATTGTTAAAAAATATGAAAAAAAAAACAAAAACAAAAAAAAAACTGTAGGATTACAGAACCTTAAACGAAGAAAAGCCTAATCAATCCTCAATAAATATTCAAGACCGTAGATATGGATTTTCCTAACATTCCTACACGAGAGTTTATGGACACAAACAACGTATACATTTATACATACAGACACAATATTTAGCACTGAATACACAAGATAAATGGTACCGTTACCTGTCAAATCAGCATGAAGTGGGTTGATTACTGTTCTGTCTGCAGGTCAGTAGTTTCTACAAGAATGAGCACCGGAAAGGGGAGTCCGAGTGATGCGTCTCAAGCAGTGTCACAGACGTGTGAAACCAGGGGGTAAAAAACTGAAAAAGATTAGGAACAAGTTTTAACATAGCCATCAACCTAAATGTACACATTTCAAAGGGCAATTCAGTCATTGATGCCAATCCCCTTGCATTAGCCATATGCCCTGCACCTCTTGAAGCATGTGTCTACAGGATTAGAACTTGTGTTGATTTGGTCCACTTGAGAAGCTTCTAAGATCATTCAGAAAACACAGACGGGTGCATTTGACCTGCATTTGCATGGTTTAGGTTTTGTTGCCATCTGGTAATACAACAGCAGCATGAAACAAACGAAAGCTTGTCAACACATTGATGCATATTGGCTGAACTCTTGCAGTGGTACAGGAAGGACAGGAATATTCTTTTAGAGCAAGTGAGAATAGGAAACAGAAAAACTAAGTTTCCACAGCGTTGTGCGATCCATCAGGACCCCTATGTTAAGCGCTGTGCTTAGCCAGGGTCCTGACTGATCACATACACTGTATCCGCCAATGCAGGGGTTAACGTACTACACTGTCGTTTCTCC
>CM070032.1:144180634-144195851 GCA_036250615.1 Ptychadena robeensis | reverse complement strand
CCAGATCTCCAACCTCTAACTCAATCCCCAGATCTCCAACCTCTAACTCAATCCCCAGATTAAACCTTAAGAGAGAAAAAAAATGTGTGTTCTCCAATTGATTTTGTAATTGAAATGTAACGTATTTAGGAATTAAAATCCCACCTTGTCTAGATAGACTTTATGATTTAAATGATAAACGCTGTTAAGAGCGTCTCCCTGTAGAACTGGAAACATTTTATGACCCCCATGTATCTATCTTGGGGAGAATAAAGCCGCCATGATGGATGTTTTAACTAAAATATTGTATCTGGTTAGAACTTTACCCGTTCCTATTTCTGATTCCTCTCTCCAGATAGCTATTCCAAGATTGTGGGTGAATGAAATCTGCAAGGATCTATGGAAAGTATGATAGCTATAAAAACTCTTCATACCCCAAATTCACCACAAGATGGCAGCGGTGGCTGAATGATCAATTATGTAAACTCCCTGAGAGCCCAGGCTTCTATAAAGGTTCAGATAGAGTGCAGCTAAAGGAACAGTGATGGTAGAACTGAGATGTACTATTTGTGTTATGTTGTTTGTAATATTTTTTATGTATGATATCCAAGCGTTTGTAAACTATAATGCCCCTTGGGATTACATGCTTCTGCAATGCTTTATCTCCATTTCTTTTTTATGTCTATACCCCAAACAAAACACATAACAATGTAAAGATGAAACTAATAGTATATATAGTTTCCCTTACATATAGCACTGCAGTCCTATGTGTGTGATTGAAGCATACCGCACACCCCTGTACATAAAGACACAAGAACCTGCATGTGTGAAGCAGCAACAAGTGATCAGTTAAAGGAAAATGTCCCGACGGGGGCAAGAAGCATCCCTAGCGCCCCTGGCACCTGAGGCTATTATATATGAGGCCAAGACCAATATCCAGCTCTGCCTGGGAGATTTGGGGTCTGGCACTCCGTACTCCGTACTCCTCTGTAGTCCATCCTGAGGGTTAGTGGATGTCTTTCTTCTCTGGTAAGAGTCTGGAGGAAGGGTCACCACAACACCATGGCCATCTTCCAGTCTGAGGATTGGTGACAATGTGGACACATAAATGTAAAACATGACACTGAGAGTTACACAAGAGAGGAGCAGTGATAACATACAGGTGTATGACATTTGGATGCAGTCTAGTGCAAGATGGCTTTTTTTTATATAATTTAATAAAAAACTTTAAAGGGAAAAAATTAGAGAAGTGTATGTCAGTTCTATCCAATGACAACTAACATCTCGTATCTTAGCAGCTAGGGGAACAATTCTAGGTGTGAGTGTCCTAAGGAGAAACTCTGGGCAGATATATGAGATATATACACCAATGAATGTCAAGTTCATTAGCACTTTGTACAGCTAATTCTATTACAGATGGCCAATGAGATGGCAACATTTTCACATTAGTATGCAAATGCCTGTAAGTTGCATGCTGACTGACACTGAGCCAATCAAATACAACAGCCGCTGTTCCTTATAGGCTCAGTTTCAGTCTGCATACTAATGTGGAAATTTGGCAATCTTTCTAACCATCTGTAATCACTATATTAGTTGCTCATTGACCTAGAATAACATGACTCCTCATGTATAATAGATTATTCCAATAACTTGGAAATGCTAATTTCATTACATTACAAACCAACTCAAAACATTTTACTATAAACAAATAATGAAGTTGTAATGATTAGTGTTGAGAATGAGTATTCGATTTTTGAAAATTTAGTTCGAATATCGCAATTTCGACATTTTGCAAATATGCAATGGATCGCGATGGTATAATTGCGATGCTTTTTTTTTTTACGGAAATAACAAATATTCTCCCAGTCGAATATCCGAGCTCCATTGACTTGCATGCATTGTGATTTTTAGATCATGATCCATGTACACAAATGCGGATCGAATATCATATCGAATATCATCGCGAACTTGAATATTGCTTAGTCGCTCATCACTAGTAATGATGGGGTACACTGTGCCAGCCAACATTGCCCCCCACTTCTGAGATATCCCTCTGACTGCTTTAGGCTTTGTTTCCATTATATGTCGGAACCCCTCCACTAAGCGTATGCGCTTAGCTGGGGTCCTGACATAGCAGATAGACTTACCTGTTTGGCGGAGGATCTGTTTTCACAGCGCCGAGCCGCTCCGCCGATGTAAGGCTCAACGTAGTTGAGTACATTGAGCCTCTGCACCGGCGGATGTGTAAACAGATCATCCGCCGAGCAGGCAATATCAATGTATTATGTCGGGACCCCCGCTAAACGTATATACTTAGCAGAGGGGTCCCAACGTAAATGGAAACAAGCCCTAGGGGGTGCCGCGCTGTGGGTACATACTGACTGCCTTGTGGTTATTACCATTTGGATGGAGATTTTCATAGATATCTCCAGCCTCCATCTTTGCAGAAGGCACCCTTACCCCCCCCCCCCCCCCCCCCCCCCCCCCCTCCCAATCTGTTTCCAGTTGTTACATCACTCCCCAAAGTTAAGCTTTTTCATAGAAGCTATAGCACTCCACAGAGTCTTTACAAGTCTGTACACACGGAATGCACAGGTATTATATCCTATGTCATCCTACATTAACTTCGACCTTGCTGGTATGATACAAAAGGAGGACACCATGCTAGAGCGTGACATCCAGCTCTCTACCCCTCCTTGATAAATGAGATTATTTCTGGTTGGTTTTTGTTCCATTGTTTTCATTATAATAAGATATGGGGGACCAGACAAACACCTTGAGGGAATGTGATATGCCCCCCCCCCCCTGAATCAGGGTTGAGGGTGTTACTGACCTCCTCCCACCTACCTACCTTTTCTTTTTTTACTACAAGTGTGCAGAGCTGAAAAAGGCTAATGCTCCACTGATGCGGACAGAGAAACACACGCATAAAAGATTGTGTTTTCTGTCTGGATCACCCACGGGTTATCACCGTATTTATTTTTCATTTATTTTCTATTCTATGTCCATTGTTGTCCACCGCAAAACAGCGTCCGATCCGCATCCATTCATCAATCACAACTACGGAGACACAGTTCGGGTGAGTTTAAAAAATGAGCAATAGCAGCAAAGGATTCTGGGAAGACTGACAGTGGACCTGTCTATCTTAAGAGCAGCAAAGGATTCTGGGAAGAGTGATACCACTATTACTCTTCACAGAATCCTTTGCTGCTCTTGAGATGGACCTGTCAATCTCAAGAGCAGCAAAGGATTCTAAGAGTGACAGTGGACCTGTCAATCTCAAGAACAGCAAAGGATTCTGGGAAGAGTGACAGTGGACCTGTCAATCTCAAGAGCAGAAAAAGTTTCTGGGAAGAGTGATAGTGGACCTGTCAATCTCAATAGCTGCAAAGGATTCTGGGAAAAGTGACAGTGGGCCTGTCATTATCAAGAGCAGCATAGGATTCTGGGAAAAGTGACAGAAGTTCACAGCTAAAGCTGGGAAGACACATGAGGCATCCCCCGTAGCTTTGCGGGAGTCTGCCAGATATTGACAGAATGGGGGCTTTTTAAACACCACAAAAGCACCTACACGTGTTCAAACATGGAGGGACGGGTTCTTTCCTTTTCTGACAAAGTATGAGTTGATGCTTCTCATGCTGACTTGTCAACACATAACTAGAAAAAGATTGGCGTTTTAACCCTATCCAAACACTATGGAAAAAAAACCTTTGGTCTCATCTTTGGTACTATAAAAATAAATCAGTGTTAAGCTAGCCATACACAAATCAGCTTTTGCTTAATCAATTTTCAATTTGTGCAACTTGTGCAATTTAAATGTGAACTGTCACTTTAACTAGGTACTACCATACAGTGTAATCGATGCAAAACCGATTCTTTAAATTCTATTCCCTTCCAGTTAGGGCTTGTTCCCACTTACGCGATCAGCCGCGATTCTAAGATCGCTGGCACCCAGATTAGAATCTCGGCAAGGAGATCACTGGCACTTGCATGCAGGAAGTTGGGGGATGGGACAGGGCATCTTGCCCCACCCTGGCTGATCGCTCCCATAGAGAGTGAATGGGTGCAGTTAAAATGACATGTGATTTTTAACCGTGCCCATTCATGTTCATGGCTGCGATCAAAAACGCGGTGACAAGCCCATTCATCTAAATGGAAGCGCAGGGCCACGATCGTCGCATGCAATTAAAATAGGCTGATCACGTATACTATATTGAATGTATAATTTATGTTCTCATCACATTGAGTGTTTACATAGAACACACAACTGGTATATTCTGCTCTAAACCTTTGTATGTATCTAAAATTACCTTCATTATCATTAAAAAAAAATGAAACTATTTCACTGTTCTACTCATGTGTATCCATGGCTACATTTTAGAATTATAATGAACTCTTTTTATGCTGATTCCTTTTATAACGCCACCCACACTTACCACCAGCCAGGTAACTTCTCGGCAGAAAAGTGTATTATTGTGCTGCATTATCCACATTTATACATAAAGCAGTTTCATTTAGGGATAAGGTTTGGGGCTAATCGGGGGTTTGTGGAACTGGTAAAATGTGAGGAATGTCCTATCTATCTATAATGCACTGCCTGAGCTTTGACCATTGGTTCACTGGCTTACAATTGCCAATAAGCGGACTGTAGTGGCTGTATGTGATTTTTCTGAAAAACGATTTCCTTATTAAAGCCCCCCATACACCTTTAGATCACTCCATACAATTTCCATTCGATCTACCTGCAACTATGTAGTATAGTGACCTCCCTAATAGAATACATAGTGATTGTAAGGTTTAGAAAGGTCCTCATATTACATGGTTTTGGTAGAACAAATGTTGATTGTACAGAAATTGTATGGTAAGATTGTAAGGTTTATGGGGACCTTACAAGCCTCCAGAAGATTACCTGTCCCCCCCCAAACTTCCAGAAAAACATGTCCAAAATGTGCCCAATTGCCCTCTGGTGCATTTGAACCTCAAGCAGGCTTTCATGTGTATTGCATGGGGGAAAGGTATCCATCTAGCAACTCAGCCTGAAGACAATATCAGTGAAGTGTTGTTCCTCTAGAATAGAGTGAAGTCACAAGTGTTTTTTTTCTTTAACCTCCCTGTTGGTTAGTTTGTTTACAGAACAAACTCACCCAGAGCTGGGATCTGGCCTTCCTCCCCAGCCCACTGATTGCTACTGGCCCCACCTCTTCAGCTTCATTGGTGGGGGGGGGGGGTTGGTGCCATATACCTCCGTATTAATTGAGTGGCGTCGGTTTTATAGGGTACTGGGTTATGCAAGTCCACAGTGTTTCGCCATCGCTGCAGGAGCGGTCATCGGTGATGCCGAAGGGGCAGTGTTAGGCACTATTTTTCGGGAGGAGGGCGGGAAATCACAGTGTACTCTGCCGTGAGGCGCCGGTGCAAATGCCGCAAAAGCGCAATAACGCCCAAGAGGTTGATATTGGAGAGTTCAAATTCTAGAGCACAAATTACAATCAATGTTAGTTAAAAAACTGATCATCTAAGGGTGCCCATACACCTTTAGATTTCTCTGTCAGATATCCTTAAGTTTTCCTTTTGTTTTACCAAAACCATGTAATATGAGGGACATTTTAACCATCAAGTCTACCTGTGTTCAATCGCAGAGGACCCTATACTACATAGTTGTTGATAGATCTAAAGGATATCTGACAGAGAGATCTAAAGGTGTATGGGCACCTTAAAAAAGGTTGTTGTTATTTTAAATTGCATTCATTATAGGAAAACATCTGCAAACCCAAGAATAATACCAAAGTTCATGTTTGCCTTACCTTCTATCACCCTGATAATACAATCCCCAGCAAATGAACAATTCCGCTGAATATATTGTGCACTTCCCGGATTTGCTCAATGAGGATTGAAACTGCTGATGAGCAGGGCCTAAGTGAACAGCATACAAAACCTAAAATCAGAGACGTCCACAACCTGGATAACTGCATTCTGTGACTCTCTATCCTCACTAACCTCCACTATCTCTAACCTCACATCGTTGGGCAAAGCTGCCTCTCACAAGTCTTAGGCTTAGTTTCCACTTGAGCGGAAGCCCGCGGCGCGGCTGCCGCCGCTAAGGACCGCCGCCGCTAAGAACCGCATCTCATGCGGTTTTTAGCGGCGGCCATTCATCCCTATGGCCACGGTCAGTGCTGGGCGGCCACGGAATCAAGCGGACGGCCGCCTAAAAACTCGGTCGACCGAGTTTTTAGGCGGCCGTCCGCGCGATTCCACGGACAGTGGACCAGCGCCATTGAAATGAATGGGCGCGGATGTAGCCGCACCGCGGGCTTCCGCTTCTAGTGGAAACTAAGCCTTAAAAGTCTCAAACATGCCATAGTTCTCCCCATACTGAAGAAGCCATTCCTCTACTCTCTTCCCTCTATCCAAGCACAAGGGTTACCACTAGGCCCTAGTGGATAGGCGGCCATCATCCCAAATACAATACAAGAAAATTTCTAATGGATGGAGAGACCAGTGGTCCTGGTCAAGTGCTCCATTGACACATCGATTTCCGCGCGATACTTTGTATTCGGATCGAGGAGAATTAACCATCCAGGCAGATTCCTGTTCAATCCACTCCTTGTGCGATATTGACTTTTTTGGGTTGATCACTCAAGGTGGGGAGCCATAAATTCCCCAAAGATCAATGATTGATCTGCGGGAACGGGCACACAGATTGATCTTTGGGGATTAGAATGGGGATGTATGAACATGTATGGCATAAACATGTATGGCTAGCTTAATAAAGTCTCTATTTACCTAAACATCAAAAAATACTTGCACGTGCTTTGTACATTTACAATACATTTAAAATTTGTCTTCACACAGAACCTTTTTCATTAGTTAGTTGGAGGGAACAGTTTCTATTGCCATCCAAGTCCCCTTTGGAAACTGTATAAACTAGATGAACCTTGTCACCTTGAAAGAAACTTTTAATTACATGTGAGAAATCCAAAATGGTAAGTTTTCCTCAGTTCTGATCAACACTTTGGGTATGTTCACACATGAGGGATCAGCTAATAGAGTCAAATCTCGACACGGGGACTGCGGGAGATTGCTGGCACCCAGTGACCTCCTGCGGTTTCCCGGGATTAGACTCGTGGCACGGTGATTGCAGACAGGAAGTGAGACATCTTGCCCCAACCCGCTTGATGATTGGGCGCAGTTAAAAATCACATGTTATTTTAACCGCACCCAATCACTCTCTATGGGTGCAGTTACAATTACATGCATTTTTTAACCACACCCATTCATGTTAATGGCCGCAATCAAAAACAGTTACCCGCGTTTCAGATCGCGGGCCGCACCGAGTCCGATCACGGCCCTTACTTGAAGTGGGGACAAGCTCATTCAACTGGAAGCAATCAGCTGTGATCGTCGCGTGCTGATCGCATAAGTGGGAATATATCGCGGCACTCCGTCGCTCTCAGCATCAGCAGGCTCCCTTTATTTTATTGAGGATGCTGGTCCCTATTGAAACTAACGTCATCGGCCAGAGATTATCGGACATGTGGGCATCCCCAAACGGCGGTTGATTTTGCGTTTGTGGTAGGCTTTAAGCTACCATACACCTTTAGATCTCTGTCAGATATCCTTTAGATCTACCAACAACTATGTAGTGTCGGGTCCTCTGCGATTGAACACAGGTAGACTTGATGGTTTAGAAAGTCCCTCATATTACATGGTTTTGGTAAAACAAAAGGAGATCTAAAGGAAATCTGACAGAGAAATCTTAAGGTGTATGGGGACCCTAACAGTCATTTGAAGCAATCCCAAAATGACAGAAGAATTCCTATGACCATTCAAGGGGAATATACATAGTTTGTAGATGTCAGCTGTCGGACATCCTATGTCCGTGTATATGGCTCTGAGCTAGTACAGCCTTTGCATATGAAATGTCTTCATGACGCATAGATATCCTCCATTAGTATCCCCTGCCATTCCCTGACTATTATAATACATGGCACACGTTCCTGCTCCCAGCCCCCTCCTCTGTTCTAGTAATGTGCGGACGCAGTGAGACTTCCGGTTCGTGTTTCTACACGGGCGCGACACCCGAGCTGGCGGAAAGTTCCTCTTCCTGTAGTGCAGCCGGCTCTCCTCTGTCAGTTCCTCTTGTAGGTCATGGCTGCCTCCATGTACTGCCTGCGTACAGGTGAGTGGCATGTCTATGGCAGCAGGACAGGTGTCATCACATACATGGCAAGGACCACACTTTCCTCTCCCCTTTACACACTCCTCTACGCGTGTCATTTATGTTACCTCATGGTGGCTGCCACTTCGAGTTCTCTGCCATTGGGGACACTGCAGTAGTTCAGGTCACCTCATCTGTATCCATGTTTGGATAGGTCCGTGAAGCTGCATATGTACTGCACACATCGAGAGCATTACATACACACTTCGCTTTCTTTATCTAACCCAGTATTTTTCCTTTGTGTGTATTAGCAGTTTGCATGGATGTGTTATTTCTGTCCGTAACAGGAGCCACAGTGTTTCTTTAACGTTTTATAAACCCCGTTTTTTAATGATGGTTAATATTTATGGGGTCAGGATAATAGGAAATGTACTAACTTGATAAAGTTCTCCCAGTACTGCCTCCAAGTTTTTTTGTCCTCCCTTTACAATGCAAAGCCATAAGCTCAGCATTGTGGCAGTTTACTCCACTCTTAAGAGCACCGCAGAGGCTTCAGTTAAAGGAGCTGGTGTGGCAGTCTAAGAGCTCTTTATCAATATGTGTGCTGTTAAGTTTTTAAATAAGGGTGGATTCGCATTGACATTTGTAACTGCATTGCACCTAACCAATAAGCAACCACTATTGTCATGTTCAGAGGGTGGGCTTTCTGTCGCCCAATAGGATTACATGGGGGCAGTCTGTCAGTGATTGACAGGTGTCCCTTAACTGCCCCACAATGTGTGAACGTTCTGCACACATTGTGCAGTTGTGTTTTCAGGGTGTCCTAAAACAGACTACATGAATGAAGCCTAAAGTAACTCGACAAGCAAGTGCAGCCAAAATGCATTCTTCAGTGTTTTAGAAAAGGCTAAAATGTATCACACAAAGCACTGCATGAAGTGTATAGAGGTTCTAAATATATCTACTCCTCTGCACCCCCTAGATCAATATACACATGGGAAGGGGTCGGGGACTGATGCAAGTGTTACTCAGATTTTTGGAGCTCTAATATTTTTATATTACCAACGCAACACCTATTGGAAACATCATATTTAGCAGATATGTTCATTGCATGAAGACTAAAGGTAGTCATACACGGAACGATTTTCCATTCGATTCCCCAACGAGCGACCGCAACAATCAATCGTTGCGGTTAATCATTTGGAAATCGATTCCTATCCACCTTGAGTGATCAACCCAAACAAAAAACAAATTAAAGAAAAAATCGATCGAAAGGTAATCGGACATGTCAGGTATTTTTTTGGGGCGATAATGTTAATATGGATGGGGACTCTTGATTGTTAAGGGCTAAAGTCGAGCAGAAATTGATTCCCCAAGGCGGTGTTCACTGCGATCGTTTTACGATCAGTCATCGTTTTTCTGATCGCATGAAACTATTGCATTGTACAATGATCACAGTGGAATTATAACGTGTATGGCTAGATTTGTGCTGAGCCAGTGATACTCTTGCAGCTACTGTGCTTGATTGGCTCAGCTTGTTAACCTTCCACTTATTCTGTGTTTGTTACTGGTGCTAAGTTAAAGTTATTTGAGGTACATGCGCTGTGGTTTTTTGCCAGTAACAGATGCATCCATTGCAAAACCGTTAATGGGGGATGTTTGCGCTGAGTCTGCAAAACTGCGTGCAGCTGTGCTTTTACCATGACATGCGGCATTGCCCATTCCTGTAAATGCAAATGTGGGTCCAGTGTGAAAAGCTGCTGCTTGGCTAGTGTGAAATTGCCCTTATACATTGGACTGGATTGATCTCTTGCATATTCAATGAAATGTTAGGCTCAGGTTCCACTGCTCAGGACAGAACACACATGCAGAAATACATGTGTTACCTGTTTGGATTAACCGTATGTTTGTAAATGTTTTTTCCTTCTTAATGTTTTTTTTTAGCCAATTAAAAACCCACCCCAGAATCACCTCCATTAATTTTCTTAATGGACATGTGGCACGGTTTCGGTTTGCTGAATTGGGAACAATGGGTCCAGTCTCAGCGCGTCTAAAAAACATGCCCAAGTCACTCCCAGACTGCCCTAGTGGAGCCTCAGCCTTAGTGAGTTTAGCCATTCTGCAATAGTGGATGCATAGCTGAATTATTTGATGTATTCTTGCTGAGGATGTTTCCGCCACTTTTCACACCTAATGAATAACAGAAGCAATGCTTAAATTCCTTTACAGTTTTATTATATTTACATACGTTTAATGTGCTGCATACAGAAACTTTCATAATTGTAGAAATATGTTTATAATTTTAGTCATCCATGGCTGTCAAAGGAGTATTGTGAAGCAGACAGGCTTAAGCATACCACCATCCAACTGTTCCAACAGAAACTGGACAGCTGTAAGATTCTATGTAATACCAGCTGGTGTTAAAAGGTAAATATTCAGGATTAATCCTTTTGGGTGTAAGTTGTAATGCATGTTGGGATTGTTTTTACATGCAGAAATATTGGTTAATCTAATAGCATTTTCCCTAAAACTGTAGAAGTTGGGAACATGGGGTAATGCAGTGTTCTCCCCAAAGCAGATTGGCCGGGCGGCCCGCCCGGGAGATTTTGGTCCCCGCCCGGCACACAGCGAGCAGCCTGACAGGCAGCGCCTCCCATTCTTCAGGAGCGCGCCACAGCCACTGAAAGACTCCGGCCTGCGGCATACTACCGGGGCCGCGGGCCGGAGTCTTTCAGTGGCTGCGGCGCGCTCCTGAAGAATGGGGAGGCGCCGCCTGTCAGAGGACTTGTGTGCTGCCGCTGGCCGGCAGCCTATCAGAGAGGCCGCCGGACCGGCGCAGGCGGCGCGATGACGTCATCGCGTCATGATGTCATCGCGCCGCCTGGCTGAAAAAAAAATCTGGGGAGAACGCTGTAATGATCAGAAACATTTGTTTCCTGTTAGTAAAATTGTTAGTCTAGTCACAGCCTTATGCCAGGCATACACGGCCTAAATTAGATTAGAATAGATTAAAGCACAATCAATTGCCATGCACCTTTACAATGATTGATTGTGTTTAAATCAATTGTATCCAGCCTTTCTACGAGCAGGAACATGTTTTAATGTTTTCAATGGTTAACATTGCTTGCAGGCCTAAAAAAAAGTTGGAGAAAGAGGAAAAACCAAAGGCAAGGTATATGTCAAGGGAGGAGCTAGAAGAAAGAAGAAAAGACACAAGCCGCTTTAAACCCTTTGGTTTAACAGCATGGAAACCTGTTGATGATGTTTATCTTACTCGTTACTATCCCAAGCCAGTTATTCAGCCAGAAACAGCAGTAGAGATGCTAAAAACCTTCCAGAAATTAGATTTTACTGACCCAGGCCAAGAACTGTTCCTTCAGCTGAAACTGGACATGAAGCTGGAAAAAAAGGTAAATTCTACATCTTACTAAAGCTATACGAGTTCAGCAATGGCAGCTTTCATAACATAGGTCTGATTTCACATAAAGAACATCTTTTCCTATTTTACCCCAACAAGGGTCTTCAATCTCTGCACCTCTTTGGCCTGAGAGATTCAGTTTAATATCATCTTATGAACCATGTTACATTAACAATGGCCAGAAATGTCTGACCCTGTGGCCCACCAATAAATCTTGAACCTTCTTGTGATTCAAAAAAAACGCATGACTTTGGCAGATGCTTTATCTATTGAATTTTCATCTATGAGTGTTTTATCTGAACTAAAGCGATGATTAAAGTGGATATTGTAGAGAACTCTAGACAACTAACAATATATGGATATTTTGGCTGCATCTCTGCATTCATCTGGGAGATAAGGGGAAGTGTGCAAAGTTATATTTTTAAATTGTATTATTTTTTAAGTTGGGAAGTATTTATAAATATGTTTGGCTACAATTCTACCTGTGTTTGCTTTAAATTCTACCTGAACCCCTAACTTACACCCAATCAGTGTTTACTGTTTTCCTAGCCCAAGGGTGGGCAAACTAAGGCTTGGGGGCTGGATCCGGCCAGTTTAGTTCTCTTTTCCAGCCCTTTGTCACCTTATTGAATATATGTTCCCTCCATTTGTTCTCTGCAATGAGTGCACATAATGCCTAGAGGTGTCCAAACATTGCCTTGGGGATGATGCAGTGATCATTTGATGACACTGTGGAATTATCTTTGGAATCTCTAGGAATTATCTCTGCTCATTGCAATGAATGAGAATTTTTTTTTTGAAGTGCAGGGACTTAACACCCCTATGGTGGGTCAGCCATTACAGGATCTTGATCCAGCCCCTTTATCAAATTTAAGAAGCCAATGTGGCCCTTAAGTCAAAAAGTTTGCTTCCTGTCCGAGACTCTGTTAGAAAGTGTTCTCCTCACTTTTACCAACATTTTACCAAAGAAACCAGTAACAATAGAAAACTAATAGGGCGTCAAGCATTCCTCTAAAAAAAAAAAAGCCTTTTCTAAATTTATTTTGTTTGCTTTCTGGTGTCTGTATCCTAAATAACTATTTCACCAGGCAAAACAGTTGTCCATGCTGGAGGCAATCTCTGCTCTGACCACAGTAAAAACATTTTAAACAGAGTTAGTTCTTTACTGTAGCTGCTAACGCAGTCCTGTGAAGTAGGAGCACACTAGGATGTTTTATTAGTATAAATGAATGTACATAAAGATCCTAGATAGGTTTTTTGCTTTTAGACTTTGACCAAACGTCACAAATTTCTGCACTACATATTATAATAACCTCTGTTTTGCTATGTTTAGAAAAAAGTGGATCCTTTCATTGGTTACGTTCACTTCCCATTCCCTTTTGTGAAACAACAAAACAAAGTCTTGCTGTTTACAGAGGTAAGTATAGAGAAATAAAATATTTTTAAATCCGTTTTTTTGTGTTAATTAAATTAAAGTTACTGCTATTTTTTCTGTCCAGTTTACTTTACTCGGGGTTCTGATTTAAATTTATATGTACAATAAAGATTCAAAAGTTAGACAAACTACTTTATTTATTAAAAAAAATATTTTAAAGCACAGATGTTTTCTTTATATGCTTGACAGACACACTTTAACTGCAGTGTACACTATGTTAATGCTGTTAACACTTTGCAAGAGTTGAACGAAGATTAAAGCAGGGTACAGATGGCTCGATTTTAGAGCCGTCCGATGTACCCTGCAGCAGCCTGATGACGTCATCACGCTGCTGTCAGATATCGGAGAAGCCGGGGAGAGCAGAACTGCCTCAGCCAAGCTTTGCCTGGAGACCCAGGAAAAGCATCGGACATCGCCATTTTAACGGTCATGTCTGATAAGGCTGTTTTCGAGCGGGATTGACTTGTCCCACTCCAAAACAGCGATAGGGGCAGATTATATGGGTCAGATAGATGGCCATGAGCGAGCATGGCACTTGAAAAGACCATCGATTTGACCCATTTGTCGACATCTGTACCCTGCTTAACTTTTGATGGACATTTAGATGAATGATAAATGTTGGTTAAAAACTTATTGCCAAAGTTTTTTCTTTTCTTTTTTATTGTTAAAGATAAGTTTGAATCATTACCAGTTAGACTGCATTTAGATGTTTTTAGTTGGCACTGCAATCCACCTGGAAATTAAACCGCATTGCTGTGTGTTTTCTAGCTATCAACTTCTGTTTATGGCAAAGGGTTATTGACTGTGTTGCCTGACACTACCAGATACTCAATCAATCCCACTCAAAAACAGCATTATCAGACATGACTGTAAATCACTGTCGATGTCCGTTGCTTTGGATGGGGATCCCCATGCAAAGCATCGGCTGAGCTTGATAACGCAGCAATGCTTTGCCCAGAGCTTCTTTGATATCAGGCTCAGTATGATGACATCATTGCTCAAAGGCTGATCCATCTCACAAACATTGACCCATGTATGGCAGCCTTAACTTAACATGAATGACGGTAAATAGAAAGGCCTTCAAACTCCCAGAGGTTGTTCAACAACATTAGCAGTTCACTGACTGGTATCACTTCTTCCCTGCTATTGATTTTTAACGACCACAAAGCAGTTTGTTTCAATGTGTGTGAAATAGAAACCAACAACCAGCTTTTTATGCTGCATCTTAAGGTAAACCATGCATTATACCTATTAGGAAAAGGTGTAATAAGTATTGCTCATTGTGGGCATATGGAGCGTGCTTTGGTTAGGTATTGGTAGTAAAGCACAGCTGTTCCATCCTATTTGCCCATGGGAGTTGCTGAGTAAATGTTGGCATTAGTATGAAGAATGGGGAATTTGAAGAAGTGATGGAATTTCTTACATCTGCTGTATCTGTCAGTTTTTCGAATTGCAGAGGAAAAAGCTCTTCAATAATGGCATGCAAAAACCTGTCATTTTCAGAGATTTTATGTTTTTTTTTTTTCTTACTCCTAACAGAAAGCAGAAGCCATTGAAATTGCAAAAGAAAATGGAGCAGTTGCTGGAGGGGCTGAGCTCATCCCTGAGGTATTATATTTTAGGCCAGATAAATTTCTACCATATGTGCATACATTAGAAATACTAGCAGGATCTCCCTACAAGTATGTGATCATACCAATAACACCAATGAAATAATACTGCATTAACCAGTTGCCAGATATCCCATTCATATGTATTTATTTTCACAATCTTCTCTAAAATGTTCTTCAACAAAAATGATCTAATGGATTCAGTTAAAATTTTAAGGGGATTGCTAGAAACTATCTCTGCACATTGGGACTTAATAAGAATTGTGTTTATTATTGTAGGTTTTGAACATTATTATAGGTCCAGGGTAACATATTTTGGCTTTTTTATAGGGCATCCAAGAAATGATCGATAAATGTGTTATCTAATGATACCATTCGAGTTATACACACTTGCCTACAGTTGATTTACAAGTGCTAACTTGTACTTAATCACTGGTGTGCTATTGTTGATAAATGAGTCAGATGGCTCTTTAGTAAATCTGAAAGCAAATTGCACTAAAGCAGTTTTCTTTGTAGAAAACTGCTTTCAATGTGCATCTCTGTAATAAACATCGCCCAAATACAGGGAGTGCAGAATTATTAGGCAAGTGGTATTTTTGAGGAATAATTTTATT
>CM070032.1:144170009-144180609 GCA_036250615.1 Ptychadena robeensis | reverse complement strand
CAAACAACCATGTTCTCAATGAACCCAAAAAACTCATTTAATATCAAAGCTGAATATTTGTTTCTGGAAGTAGTTTTTAGTTTGTTTTTAGTTTGTAGCTATTTTTAGAGGGGGATTATCTGTGTTGTGTCAAGGTTGAGATTTACTGTGCAGTAATTATTAGGCAAACTTAACAAAAAACTAATTTTATATAACCCATTTCAATTATTTATTTTTACCAGTGAACACCAAATAGAACATCCAACATTTTCAAAATTACATGTTTCTGACAAAACAAAAACAATCAGTGACCAATATAGCCACCTTTTTTCTTGCAAGGACACTCAAAAGCCTGCCATCCAGGATTCGGTCAGTGTTTGATATGTGTTACACCATCAACATTTGCGTGCAGAGCAGCAACCACAGCCTCCCAGACACTGTTCAGAAGAGGTGTACTCTGTTTTACCTCTCTTGAAAATCACACATTTGATGATGGACCACAAGTGTTTCATTAATGGGGTTCAGATCAGGTGAACAAGGAGGGCCATAGTCATTAGTCTTTCTTCTTTTATACCCTTTCTGACCAGGCCACGCTGTGGAGTGGAGAACTTTGGACGCGTGTGATGGAGACATTGTCCTGCATGAAAATCATGTTTTTCTTGAAGTAGGCAGACTTCTTCTGTACCACTGCTTGAAGAAGGTGTCTTCCAGAAACTGGCAGTAGGACTGGAGAAGTTGAGGACTTTTTTGGGGGCGAGATTTAGTACATAGCAGCATAGCTTTGTGCCCTGATTTTTGTGGGGTTTTTTCATTAATTTTATTTAAAAAAAAATTATTTGTTTCAAACATTACGTTAAGTTACAAGCCTACAACTTTAAGAAAAATTTACCATTGAAGTCTATGGTGCACTTTTGGTACAGAAATCTGGACCTCAGCAGTGCGCTAGGGAGGTTAAAGTTGGTTTGATGGTACTGAATTCGTACTTTTCAGCACTTCCTGCATCTGTAGTTAAATTTTTAAAAGTTTGTCACAGGTACCCTGTAACCATAATCTTTGCTTTTACATTTTATTTTATAAAATGCTAAACTAATCGGATGTTGTTTTTGCAGATTCTAAATGATGAACTAAATGTGGATTTTTACATAGCAACACCTGAAATACTTCCAAAACTGAATATCCTAAAAAATAAACTAAGAAAAAAATTTCCAAAGTCCAAAAGAGGTATGGGAATGTAAACATTTTTGATACATTTATGAGCTGGATGCAAAAAAAGAACTTGTAGCTGTTTTGAGTGCAAATGATACATGAGACATGATAATGTATATGCCCTTAATCTAAAAGAGGTACAGAAACATCAGGAGGGATCAAGGGGCTTATAGAGCAGTTTTCACATCATATCACTAACTGTTTTTCAGATGAGCTTACAGTCTAATGACCTATACAACGTCGCACAGTGAAAGAACCATTAACCTACCAGTATGTCTTAGGGAGTGTGGTCAGAAACTGGATTTCCAAGGAAAACCCACACATACACAGAGCATAGAAACTCCTTGCAGATAGCACCCTGGCATCTACTGGCAAGACATAGGTGATTCTAAAATCATTTGTTTAGCAACTTGAAATATGAGAGTAACCACAACTTCTGTAGAGAGATGTTATTCAGAAGGGTTGTTGCAGGGCAAGACAGTAAATGGGCTTCCCATTCCCATAAATGTTTACTCACTGGGTACTACTTCCAAATATGGACATTTTTGTTGTTGTTTTTGGAACATATCCACAAATAGGTTAGATGCTCCTCTCAACCAGATAGGTCGATAGGGCAAGGAAAGACTTGGAAATTCTAAAGACACAAGTTGATGATATAATGACAGGAGAAAGTGGGTAAGTCATGATTTATTGATTGTTGTATTTGAGGTGACTTGATTGAATTGATTGAAACGTTTTAAAATAAACTCATGATGATTGGATTATTTTTCTGCTTGGTCAAAGTATTCACAATACTTTCACTCTCATTTTGCGTAACCTTCTGGGCGTTGCGCACGTGGCACGTTTTTCTTATAAGCACGTTGTAATAATTTGACTTAGGTTGAATAAAAATCTTTTTCTTTATTAAATTTGTTGATTGGAAATAATCGGAAAAAACAGCAGATATTCAAAACGTAAATTGTACAGAAAGAATGCGTCGATTGATGCGTTCCAACGCGTTTTGCCTATGATAGGCTTCCTCGGGGACAAACGACAACAATCTAGTGACTGCACGTGGACACCCTGCCGTCTCACTGCAATCTGGCTGCACGTGGACGCAGGACGCCCACACAGGGGACCGTCAGCACCAACGAGCAGCGCGCACCTTTGGGGGCGTGGCGCCGCCGGCTGCTTTCGTTTCCCCAATCAGAGGGGAATCTGAGTCTGAGACTGACCAGCACGGGGAAAGGACACACACCTTCAAACTCTGCTCCGCAGGTAAGCTAGCACCTATTGATCTTAGATCACCTTCTTACTCATAGCCCCTTCATGGATTATTGCTTACTACGCCACTTTGTAATAGGACCCTTTCTGACGTGCTCCAACAGGGCTTTGCCCCTGCTACTGACCCCCCAATTCTCTGATTGTGGCTGAGAGTGTATATTACCTTACTAGAGGGGTAAGTCTCCCATCACTTTATGTGTTAACCCTCCTATATTTTACTTATACCTGCTTCACCCCCAAGCTTATATAATATATGTTTTCTAGGGGTGCATTCAACCCTCTTGTGGCGTGTGGTAGCGTGGGCGCTGGAGGGGGGCTCCCCCAGTGCGGGTCGGGATTGTGGCGGGGATCTGGAGTGGGTCGGGCCACCTACTGGGCTTGGTGGGTCTTCCCCTGGTTGGGGTCCTGCCACCCTGCCGTCTCATTGCCAGAACCTATTACCTTCTAGCCTCCCTAGAGGGTACAGCAGGTATGAGGTTACATCGGGGCCTGTCACGTGGTATTTGCAGCAATTGACTGATTATGTGTTTTTTGTCACTAGATTGTTGTCGTTTGTCCCTGAGGAAGCCTATCATAGGCGAAACGCGTTGGAACGCATCAATCAACGCATTCTTTCTGTACAATTTACGTTTTGAACATCTGCTGTTTTTTTCGATTATTTCCAATCAACAAATTTAATAAAGAAAAAGATTTTTATTCAACCTGACTGTTTATATAGTCAAATTATTACAACATGCCTTTAAAGCCCATGTTGCCCAGCTTTGCATTTATTTCTTGAAATTTATAGGGTGCGGCACGGATTCCCATGTATAGTCCATAGGGAGCGGTTCCAACATATTTGGACCTTGGTCTGTTTTTCCTTACGTTTTTTTTATAAACGTGCCACTGGCAATCGCGGCAGAGCACGGCATGCTCCGCCGTGATTGCCTGCCCAGCCGGAGGATCTAAACATAAATCCGGCGTCACTGGAGAAAAAAAGCGACACCCCTCCATTTACATGGAGGTCTATGGCGCTGCTTACCCCCGTCACTGGTGACGCAATCGGGAGCGGACCCGGAAGCATCGGCATACATTAACCGTGGCTGAGTTTCTTGATGCATGAAACTCAGCCGGAGTTAACTCGGGTTGAACGCTCAGAAGGTTTATGGGTAGTGTTGTGTTTTTGAGTAGAAAATATTTTCTTAAGGCTTGAAGTACTGGTTTGTGGAGGTAGCCGAAGAACAGACTATGTGAGGTATGGACCTTCTGAGACTGTCAAGTAGGTTTAAAATAAAAGGTTACCTTCAGTTGGATTAGCATGACAACCCAAATGGACTTAGCTGTGAGCAATAACTAAAGATGATTTAGAAGACTTTGATTTGGTAACATTGTCCCTAGAGGGCATAAAATGACAAAATACTTTCTAAGAAATCGAAGCTTGAGAGCAGTGAAGACTCTCCTTAAAATGACCTACACAGACTGTTCAGCTTTGGCATGCCTTGCAGCTGAATGGAACAAAGGCTTATTATTTATTTATTTATGAATAATGAAAAAGGCTTGATAAATGAAAAAGCAACCCAGTACATGCTTGCTCTTGCAGTAATTAATAGAAGATGACCTATTGATTTTAACTGAGCGTACACATGGCGGTTTAGAGGCTGTCTTTTACCTGCTTTGTATTGTGCTGCTATGGCCTATAGCAGTGATGGTGAACCTTTTAGAGACAGAGTGCCCAAACAAACCCAAGACCCACTTATTTACCACAAAGTGCCAATATAGTAATTTTCAAATGTTTAAAAAAACTATGGTTTGTCTGTTCTAGGGAAATCCTCAACATTTGTATTAATATCCTATGTGTATACAGCTTCATGTACAAAATGGGATTTGTACTTGTCAATTACAGATTAAGTTGAGGATACTTATTACTGTTTATTTTTTAATGCTTGGGTACAATTACAATGTTTGTGAAGTTTTTTATCCACTCACATTTCTAAGCTACATAGTCTCTCCTCTTGTGTTTTATTGTAGGTTCTGTCGGTAATGACATAAGCAACATGATTAAGTTATTTGAAAGTTGCTATGACTATGCTGTTGAACAGGAGTGTCTTATCCGGACGAAAATAGCCACAGTAAGTACATAGAAATTTCGCCACTCTCAAATTTCACAGTGCATGTGTCCTGAATGCTGTCTGCATGTGATAAGACCAGCTGCTTCCTGCTGGATTTTTTATTATTCATTATTATATTATGCATTGTTTATTAGCTTGTGATTTTTTTTATGTAAAATTAACCGTTTGTTTGAAGCAAGGCATAGAAAATATTGTGTTTTGTGAATTGAAGTCCACATTTATTACACAACTCTGAGTACATAAAACTATTCTTGTCGCTTATTTTTGGCGTGTCTGTATCACATACAAGCAAACGCACAAAAATCCAACATAAGTTTTTTTTTTTATTTAAACTCCTGGACATTGCAGACTTTCACACCATTTTTTTAGGCACAAAAACCTGCAATCGTGATTCCTTGCCCTCCCCCACCTCTCTACACAATGCCAATCAGTTGGTTTGTGGTCATGGCTAAGACAAATTAGCTCAGTGCACATTGTGGCTGCTCACAAGTCAGGAAAGGGCTACAATACCATATCTTAATGTTTTCAAGTTTCAGAGGCTACAGTGCAAACTATTATTGAAAAATATAAGATGTTCCGCACTATGGAAAATCTCAGAGGACGTGTTGGAAGCCGAATGTGACACCTGTGCTGGGCCGGAGCATAGTGAGAGAGGTGAAAAAGAATCCAAGCATCACCACCAAGGCCATCTTGGTCAATCTGGGCTTGGTTGGTGGCAATGTCTCAAGGCAGACCATCCAATGGACATTGCACACTGCTGGGTTCCATGGATGCAGACCAGATAAGGCACACAAAAGCTCACTTGGCATTTGCAAATGCTCATCTGGACAAAGAAGAAGACTTCTGGTTGTTTGGTCACAATGATGTTTCCTTCTTTTGGCATAAAAAAGGAGAAGCCTTCAACCCAAAGAACACCATCCCCACTGTCATACATGGTGGTGGGAACCTAATGCTTTGGGGGGGGGGGGGGGGGGGGGGGGGGGGGGGGGTTTCAGCCAATGGACCAGGGAAACTAATCACAGTAAACGGCAGCATGAAAAAAAACAATACATGAGGATTCTCAATGACAACATCAGGCAGTCTGCTGAGAAACATTGGACATTTCAGCATAACAATGACCCAAAACACACAGCAAATATGGTGAAGAAATGGTTAGCAGACAACAATAATAATGTTTTGGAGTGGCCCAGCCAGAGTCCTGATTTGAATCCAATTGAGAATCTGTGGAGGGAGCTAAAGATCAGGGTGATGACAAGAAGACCCTCCAACCTGAAAGATTTGCTAAAGATGAATGGGCAAAAATACCTGTGGAGACATGCAAAAAGGCTGGTCTGCAATTATAGGAAGCAGGTGATTGCTGTTCTATTGAATATTGAGAAGGGTATAAATAATTTTGGACATGACACTTTTTGCTCAAATGTTAAAAAAAACTGAGAAATGTTTTTGTTTCACAAAAATGCCTCTTGTACATCGTCTTATTATCTTTTGGGAGACACCGATGTCATTTTCCGTCACAAAATAATTTGCTGGTTGAATAAAAGTAAGTTTAAGTAAAAATTTGCAAAAAATTTTGCCAAAAAAAAGAACATTTGTAGGAAGCCCTTACAAAAATGGAGAGAAAATGTGTTACATGCTTGGATGCTTGAACGAAAGTGAACAGGAATCCTGACCTGTATCTGCTTTTTACATTGCGTTGCTGCCACATTAGTGCACTGGTGTTCCTAATAAATTGCTTGTTTTATGTGAATCCTGCAGAGACATACAACTGTGATGTTCCTGCTTAACCTGCTACTCATGTTTGTTGACATTCTTTTAATGCATTACACGGTGACACCAAGGTGGCTGTGCACAAGCAAGACGCACAATTTATATTTATTTTTACAGATTTTCTCTTTAACCTCCCTAGCGCACTGCTGAGGTACAGTTTCTGTACCAAAAGCGCACCATAGACTTTTAATGGATTATTTTTGTTGTAAAAAAATACATTGACATTGAAAAAAATGTATTTAAAGTATCATTTGAATTTTGTTTGTTGTATATAATAAAATGTTTTATTAATTGTGTGTTGTGTTTTTACTTAAAATTGTATTGGATACAATGATCACTGTACCCAGTACAATTCCCCTTTACATTTGGTGCCCCCGCCCCCCCGTGTGATGTCACCAGGTCCTCACACCGGGAGGGAGAGGACCAAATTCCAGGTTCTCTTGAAATCGCGCTTAGTACAGCTTTCTAAGCAGGAAGCTGTATCCAGAAAATTCTACCCTGCGATCTGAATTCAAAAATCCCACCGCCTCCAGGTGTGACAGAAGGAGGCGGGATTTTTAACCGCGGTTTCCCAAGCACTATCGGGGTGATCGGCACCCCCTCCTTGGTGGACCCGATCCGCTGACCTATCCATAGCACCCGATGTTCCTGCAGCAGGAATATTGGGTGCTGTGGTTAGGTAAGCAGGTCGGGTCTGCCTACATCCCCACCAAGGAATTCACTTACGGCAGGGGGTGCCGATAGCGCCGGTTTCCCTGGTGCTAACAGGCCAATCGACACCCCCTCCTTGGTGAGGATGCAGGCGGACCCGATCCCCTTACCTAACCACAGCACCTGATGTTCCACAGCAGGTGCTGTGGATAGGTCAGCGGATTGGATCCGCCGATAGCGAGCTGGGAACCGCTGTTTGAATTAAAAAATCCCGCCATCCCGGTGTGACGTCATTAGGCATATCCCACCGGGGGTGGAGGGATCCACCTAACCCGGAAGTATCGGTGCTTCACCGATGCTTACTTCGGGTAAGTTTCAGCTTACAAACCACAGTGAATACAATTTTCTATGCAGAAAACTGTATTAATTGTGGTTTAAATGCAAAAATCCCGCCACCTCCCGGTGTGACGTCATTAGGAAGCATCACAGAGCCGATCGGAGCTGCTGCAGACACTTGCACAGGGCTCTGATCAGTGCTGGACTCATCACAACTGCTAGGGAGGTTAACAACAATATGACTTTACACCAAACATTGTGGTTAATGTCAAATAAGTGGAGATCTATGATCATCTCGGTTAATGTTTTAAATTATAACCTACTTTTCTTGTTCACAGAAAGATATAATGCAGCGTCACAGCAGTTACTGGGCAATAGTACTGCCTGCCAGCTGCCAGTCTAGCTGTACCCATGCTGTTTATCATTGCAATGACTAAGAGCGTGTCAGTAATAGAGTGTGCAGTTTTGATAAGTAACCAGCTTTTGCAGTAAAACTCTAGCTTCTGGAAACCATTACAGTCTCCATTAGTCCTTTGTCTTTTGAAGCCACTGTCTGAACACATACCTGTTCTTGTCATTCCTTATGCTTCAACCAATATGGTAGGAAGGTGCATATGCATGTAACAGTGCATGTGAACAAGCCTTTAATGTCACCATACACAGTACAATATGACCTTACAATCTTAACCTCCCTGGAAGTCGCCCAGAGTGTAGCTCCGGGTAAATTTGCTTACAAAACAATCTTGCTCCTATCAACAATTGGTGATACTTGCCTAATGTCTGCGAGCCCGGGTCAATTCTAAATCTTAGTGGACTCATCAATCGCTTCCAGCACCACATCTTCAGCTTCATTGGTGATGCAAGAAGGTGAGAGCAGGCGTTGCCATTAACTTCCTTGTTAAAGAGGTAGCATCATTTCCTGCCCCACATTCCTGGTATCATCTAGGATGTGTAGAGGGGAAGAGAAAGGGTGGGAAAATGCAGCAGAATACCATGTATGAACCTAGAAAAGTTAAGGTAGCAATACACTGATAGACATGTACGTTCGATCAACTTTGTGATTGATTAAAAACAATGAATTCTCTATGGTACCATCAGTCAAAATACCTTGAAAATTCATCACACTTGTATGGTATACTGAAATTTACCAACCTGTCCGATCACTGCTCAATCGGTTTTATGTTCCATCACTTTTGGTCGATCAATTCAGGTAAAAAGCAATCGATCTCTAAACTATCGACAAAAAGTTTATCTCTATATTAAATGTGCACACATCCTATGCTTTTCAATGTTTGGGTTCATGAACTGTTAAACTTCCTGGTGGTTCCATTATTTTCATATTTATTGCACTTAAAGCGATCTGAAAATTCAAATTTGTTATCAAATCATGTTTTTTTTTCATTGAAACAGAATGATGGTTTTCCACCTTCTCTTTCAGTTGGATATGCCTCTCGAACACATCATCGCTAATATGGATGCCTTGTTTAAAGATGTTTGCAAATATAAACCACTGGAATTTGGTAAGCAGAATAGAAAATTCATTCTCGTGTGGTAAACCTAGCATAAATTTTGTTATTCTGCTTTCTTGTTATATGTTACTTATTTATCATTTATACTCGCTAACAAGTTCTACAACACTTCATTCAGGTACAGCACCTGTTATTTAAATTTAAGGGAACTAAAGGGAAAAAAAACATGACGTAGGTTAAGACTAAAATAATAATTACATTTTATGTCCATGCAAAGAAAAATCATAATCAAAACAGGGGGAAAGAAGCGATTTACTTGATTTGCAAGTCTGAACTAATAATATTTCAGTCCAGCCACTGCACAGAATCCATAAAGCCTTGTCCAGAAAGCATAGTTGAATGCTAGAGATATACACTTAAGGTGAGCATACACTGGTCAATACCCGTTCAATTGATAAACCCTCGAGCGCAACATGATGGCATCCACATGCTGTGCTCAAGTGCTTGATGATTGGACAGCAAATCAATGCGCACCACTTTGCCCAATGGATTCCTGTTCGATACTTTCCAAATCGAACAGGGATTTACCAACATGTTGGTACCCCATTCGAACAAGCTGAAAGGGTGTATTTGATTCATGAACAATCAATTACTTTGAGCACCGCGGTCGATTGTTTGGGAATTGTTTGAAAAATTAACCCGTGTATGGGTGCTTCATTGGGTACTCATTAAACTATCTATCTTAACTTATAATGTTTGCTATCATTTATACATTTATGTTAGTCAGCATACATAGTCAGGTGTGTAGCAGTAGTAGTAGTCTGCAGTAGTGGAGAATATCACAGGAGCCTCTCCTGCTCAAAGTTCAGATATGAAAATGAAAAGAGTTCCAGGTCATGCAAGATAGCACTTTCACCTTAGCAGCGCATTCCCTCCATGGGGTTTCTAGGGACAAAGAGATAGTGAGTTCATATTTGTTATCCTAGTGGCCTAAAGGGCGCTTTTTCTTATAGAAAACCAATGTTGCTATTCACACTGCATTCTTAACATACAGTGGGAGCGCTGCAATCATACTATAGCTTATAAAAACGCAAATGTGTGATGTAGAAAATGCATGCATTAATACGTATCTTTACAAAAAAAAACACAGTGTGAAAGAGACTTCACTTACCGTATATGCCGGCGTATAAGACGACTGGGCGTATAAGACGACCCCCCAACTTTTACAGTTAAAATATAGAGTTTGTTATATACTCGCCATATAAGACTACCCGGGGTGTAAGTAGTAGTAGGTGAGAATTACTGACCCTGAAAGTTTCATCATTATACTACAAATGGTTTTTCTGCTATGAATGTAAAAAGGTTAAAACAGAGCTACAGCCTGTGTTCTCCGTAATCATTGCATAGCATCATGTATCCATGGCAACACTGCCCTGTTCTTCCCTTGCTCTGCTCTGATACAATGTATCATTAGTCAGCGTGGCAGATTCAGGCAGCACGGAATCGTACAGACAGTAACGGCTTCCAGAGATGGTCCCCTGCACCCCCCAGCCTGCAGCACCCGGCGTATAAGACGACTCCCGACTTTGGGGAGGATTTTAAAGTACTGAAAAGTCGTCTTATACGCCGGCATATACGGTACTTTTAACATGCATTTTGCAGCACACATTAGTTTTTCCCCTATGTTAAGCACCCCCGTACATCTTTAGATCACTTCATACAATTTCCTTTAGATCTACCAACAACTATGTAGTATAGCAGCCTCCCTAAAAGAATACATAGTGATTGGAAGGTATATATCACTGTTATGTAGTGCCGGGT
>CM070032.1:144159464-144169909 GCA_036250615.1 Ptychadena robeensis | reverse complement strand
AAAGGTCCTCATATTACATGGTTTTGGTAGAACAAGAGTTGATTGTACAGAAATTGTATAATAAGATTGTAAGGTGTATGGGGGGCTTTAAGAGGTTAGAAGTGTATAACAAATGCTTTTACAGGGATCCTGCAATGTAGAATTTTGTATGTACATAGTATCACATTTTAGACTTTCCTGTTTTTTAAACCTTGTGCCCTGTAAGCCACAAAAATCTGCTTGCTTTTCCAGGTCCGTTTGTGGAAACGGTTATTCTGTCAAGCGCAACAAGTGAGGCACTGTTCATTGATTTTCAGAAATTTCTACCAGAAGAAGACTCGGAGGATGCTTTGTAATGACGGCTGTCTTGTCATTGCTGACATTAAGGAGTCACCAAGTGCATCACCTTTTAACAAACGCCACATCACTCTCCTGTTTGTTTTGGCTTCTTAGGGATCAGAATACATTTTCTACAAGAAGACACATGACATTCATGTGCACATAATAGTTTTTGTTTCTTTTTGTAATAAACAATATTTTCTGTTAAATGTTACTAGTCTAATGCTGTATTGTATTTTAATGAGCTTCATTTACAATCTTTAAGTTTTAGTCATTTACGCAAGAGATGCTTAATGGCTTGCTAAAAATTCAACAATAACATACACGATGGGAAGATGAACTCTTCAGCTGCTGTTCTTACTTGGACCTGCTTCAGTCTGCATGCAAGTTGTATGCGAATGTCCAAATTTCAGCATCTCATTTAGCATATCTGCCAGTCGCTGATGACACAATTAACCAAGACGAACTGTTCTAAAAACATTAAAGCAGAAAGTCTGGACTCTATAATTGGATGGGTCAAGTCAGGTTGAAATCCCTTGTCAAGCCTGTTCACTTCATTTTAAACCAATTAAGGTTGTAAATAAGAACTTACCACACACCTTGCCTTACCTTAAATGCCAAACCAAACTGTTTCTGTATCCTACCATGTTGGACATGCCACTCTTAGATGATGATCTTGGCTAAAACAAAGAATTGGTGTTAGTTGCCTTTTCTTACCACAGTATCTAGTGTTAAGCTCTGGTATTCCGTTTCTGCCTGCTGCCTAATATGACGTTAAGGGAGTAAGTTACGCATTATGTTTTGGTTGGCCTTTATTGAGATTTTCTACTGATGCTGAACCTCTTTTTGAAAAAAACCTTTAACCATTTGATCCTTGCTAAAATAATGTCAATACCTTTCCACTTTCCAGTTCTGCTATATTGAACAGACTTTCCAATAATCTTGATTACGAGAAAAACTCCACTACGTCTTTTTCCCATGTTCAGTCTGCACACATATGCTTTGCGCAAAAAAAACATGCATGGTTTACCACGTTTTTCCATCCAACGTGGAAAAGCAATTTCCATCCATTAAAAAGCAATTGTTGCCCCCTGGTTTTCAATGGGCACATAATTGCTGCGATTACCCGCTCTAATCTGGGGACACAAGTAGGTCAACATGGGGAAAAAACTTTTGATACTTCTGGAAATGTATTCTTAGTTAATGCTGTCTCCACTATTATTGGAGTCTGTGGAATGAGACCATGTATAGCAGGTAGCACGATTCTGAGATTCTCCAAAAAAGTGGTGGTTTCAGTGTGATTTAATAAAAACACGACAAAACTATTTTTTTAAATGAAACAAAAAACAAAATCAGTAAAATTTTCACTTACTTTTTTTTTAATGCCTGTTGTCTGCCTGCATACCTCAGACACCTAAGCTAGCCACACATGGTTCAATTAAGCGGTCAATCGAGGTTCGATTAAATTTTGTAGTTTGATCAAAATAAAGGAAACTCGATTTTAATTTAATCGATGTACACCACATGGGGAGTACGATTATTGTTTAATTTCTACTGAAAAGTAATCGAAGTAATCCAAAATCCTCGATTGAGTTCCTTTTACGATTTTAGTTTCAATCGGAAGTCAAATCAAGCCCAAAAAATCGACCAAATAGAAGCTGCAAGGAATGTTGTTCGATAATTGTACAATCAAGCAAAATTTTCCAACCTGTCCGATCACTTTTCAATCGATGATTTGACAAAAATCGATCAATGATCATCGATTGTGGGCATCGAAAAACATCGATTGAACGCTAAAATCGAACCATGTGTGGCTAGCTTAAGTAGTCTTCAAACCTACTGATGTGTTGCTGACAGTTTGGCATCAGCCTGCAAATGGTATGCAGACTGAAACTGAGCCAATAAAACATTGCAGATCTCATGATTGGCTCAGTTCCAGCCAACAAACATTTTTTTAGATTTCAGCATCTCATTTATCATTTTTGTATTACACACTGTTTAATTCAGCTGCATCCATTTTTGAGTCTTTGCATATAAAACAGTTAAATGCAACAAGGGTTTTCATTTGTTTCCTGACATGCCTATATCATAATGATATCAAGCAGTACACGTATATGCTAAGGCACTTTCATAATGCACAGATAATAATGCTTTTCTTAATGTATGTTTATATTACAATAATACAATACAATGATGGCAGAAGTCTGAATTGGCTCTAATTATGTAATTACCTTCATGTTATTTTTTTGGGGCAATGTCTCTCATATAATAGACTATTGCCTTACAACCTTTTTAGTGTCCTTTTCAGTCACTGTTCATTGCCTGACAACAGAATTATACCAAATTTCCCTCCTAAAAATTTGCAAGGGCAAGGTTATAAATCTATCTGGGCTCAACAAGTTTGCTTTTTGTAACTACTCCCATGTATTACTATCTATTAACATTAAACCTTAGTAACTGTTTCTACTGTTTTTTTTTTTCCTATATATCATCCAAAATCGAGTGTTTTTTTATCGCGCACGTATACAGTCATACACATGAATGAACCTGTTTAATATACATAAAATAAATTGAGATGCCAATTTTTAAACCCGCCCCTCATTATTCTCTATGGCCGCGATCGTGCAAGGTTACCTATCCCACTCCCTGTCTGCTCCAATCGCATCCAGAAAAGTACATCCAAAAACGTGACCAAGAAAAATCTCTAGCTGAAGTGGAGACAAGCCCTATGGCAGTGGTTCCCAAACTGGGGGGCGCAAAGGTATTCCAGGGGGGAGCGGGCCCTCATTTTTAACCTGTGTTTGCATAGGGAGGGGGGGCAGATAATGATACTGAATAGAAAAGGGGGGCCTTGCAAGGAAAGTTTGAGAACATAGGCAACAGTGGAGTTTCTGAAAAACAAACATCCTGGTCAACACTTTTAGATGTAATAGCTGTAGGCGACCACAAGGGGGTGCTACCACTTCATTTTTGGCGTACCACTAGTTCATTCAAGTAAACTTGGATCACTACTTTAGGTGATTCACATTGCTATATAATGTAATTATATTACTTTTATTTACAAAGTGGCAACATATTACACAGTGCTGAACATTCAGTAAGGGTTGAAAGAAGCTAACAAACTATACTATGAGGACCTCCAAAAGAACTTACTATCTAAGCGCTCATAAGATTATGAATCTAAAAAATAAAATCATCCTTTAATAGCTGTGGGGAAATGCTGATTATAAATGCTGATCATTTTAACCTTCCTAGCTTTATGGGCAAGGAAAGCAGAGTACTCTGCCGTGTTTCTACAGCCGCCCTCCTCCCCTCTACACATTGCCGATGTCATCGATGACACCTGTCATGTGGGGCGGGAAACCGACACTGCCTTCTTAACATGGAGGTCAATGGCACCGCCATACTTACTCCAAGCTGGATTTGAGCAAACTGCCAGGGAGATTATTGAACTGGAGGAACTGGCCATATACCTTTAGATTTCTCTGTCAGATATCCTTTAGATCTACCAACAACTATGTAGTATAGGGTCCTCTGCGACTGAACACAGGTAGACTTGATTGTTTAGAAAGTCCCTCATATTACATGGTTTTGGTAAAACAAAAGGAGGTCTAAAGGAAATCTAAAGGTGTATGGGTGCCTTATGAGATGAAATCTGAGATTAAGGGTTAATTTAAATGGGCAGTTGACATCCTGGCAGCAAACGCCTGAAAAGAGCAGCCGCTTGGTGAGCGCTACAGTTGTCTGATAGAGCTGTCGTGGAACGTTATCTAAATGGTCCCCTTGCGCCTGCACTGGTGTGCAGGTGCTCCCAGACAGGAGCACTTGGCTGCTTTTCATGCTGCTGTTGACTGTTAAGCCGGGAACACATGGATCGAAGGAGCTGGAGGCGCAGCACTGCTGTGTTTCCTGGCGATGCTTTGCATGGAGATATCGATCGTGATTTACGGTCATGTCGGACATCCCTGTTTTCAAACAGGATTGGTATACGAACAAAGAAACTTTTCAAAATGTGAATCAAGGAGAAAAGGATCCTGCCAAACTTCTTTTTTTCTTTACATGTCTTTCTTTTCATTACAAATATCAATGTCCAAACGTTGCCTTGGGGATGATGCAGTGGCGTGATCATGTCACTGTGGGCACAGCCTCATAGTAAGAACAGGCAGTCTGTAGGAATTATCTCTGCTCATTGCAATGAATGAGCATTTAATTTTTTATTTAGGAAATTTAAAAAGATAACAGCGTCCGTGTCACATCACATCACCGCCATCATTAGTGATGCCACCAATGCATTGAATTGACACACCTACAGCGGGTCGGCCATTACAGGTCTTGGTCCAGGCCCTGGATCAAATTAAAGAAGCCAATGTGGCCCACAAGTCAAAAAGTTTGCCCACCCCTTTACTATACTGAAGTTACCTCCAATACTGTATGAATTACATGTGTTCTTATTTAGTTGTATTGGTAAGAACCAACGTCAAATCTAAGAAATCTTATTTGATTGGAGATAGGGTGAAATATGTGTGTTTTTTGGTGAAATCAAATGAAATCAACTTTTCCATGTGCTCCTTGGAGCAATTAACCTCCCTAGCGCACTGCTGAGGTTTAGATTTCTGTACCAAAAGTGCACCATAGACTTTAAAAAAAAAGTTTTTACATTGTAAGCCTGCAATTTCCCAAAGTATGTCCATACAGGAGTCTGGTAGACATCCTGACTATAATAACATGTTCAGATGCTTTGTGAATATTAACAGTACAACCACTAGATGGCGCTGCAGAGGTGCCAGGTTACATAGGACAGCATGTAATTCATTGAAGCCAAAGTACATTCAGTTCTGTACACTTGGTGTTCTTGCCCCCAGAATGACATCGGGAAAGAGAGAGAAGCAAGTAACAGACATGGGGATACCAGATCATTTATTCATGTGAGTATTTCACATAGGGAATCATATTGAATTGTGTTTTCAATGCAGAAAACACTATTCAACATGATTTTTATTTAAAACTCCCACCCGCTCCCCGATGTGACAGCATCACATGGGGGGGGGGGAGTGATCCGTTCTCCTGCAGCTGCCTCTTCATTAGATCAGAGTCACATGGATCACTGAGTTTCTGTGGCTCCGATATCTGCCTGACGAACCCAGCTCGTCCAGTGCAGTTTTAAAAGGTCAAAGCTGGACGAGCTGGGACCATCAGGAACAGCACGTGGGATTATTAGGGTACATTTTTAAGATGCCTTAAATACTCTTGAAATTCGATTTTTCAATATGTTTGAACTTTAAAATCAGTATGTGTCTTCTAAGCTGTCCACAGACACACATAAAAGCAGCCGTTCTTCTGGCAGATCGTCTTCATCACGCGTGGCCAGACCTGCTGAGAATCGGCTGGACACCCTTTGTGTGTGATCCCTATCAAAGTTATGCAAACTATCTAAAAATTACAACTTTAAACTCTATATTAGCAGCCGATTTAGCGGCAGAGCAACCGCCGTGAGCGTGCACATAGTTGATCTGCGGCAAAATCATTATTATTTCTATGCTCTGTATTATCAAAGTCCTCTAGGTGGCATTATAACTCAAAAGAAGCTGAGAGATTACTTGAGATTTTTGGTTTTTTTTTACTTATTTTTAGTTTTTTTTAATTCAGCAACTACTTCAACTACTCTGCTGGTGAGATGGTGTATGTCATTGCAAAGTTCTGCTATGTCAGGATGATAAGTTTCTGTGCCCTCTTGTGTTAAAATTTCAAGATTCCATAGGTATATGTATAATGCATCCTCACAAGATATGTAATCGGCATAATCTATTTTTGATTAAAACAGGGATTTTGGAGAGATTTCACTGGTGGTTTAATATTGTGGAAGAAATATTGGCTTGGTTTTGATTGTGTTGTGATAAGTATAAATTTAAAAAGATATGATGACATGTATGACAATTTTGCATGCGTTGCAAAGTTTATTATAATAGTTTTGAGGTGAGTTTCCTGTTCAATATGTGAAAAAGGTTTTCCCTGTGTCTACAGTAGATGACAACTGTATCCCTGGACTAGAACTAGAAGCAACTATCCAGTTTGTAGTTATAGGATAAGTGAATTAAAATACACCCTAATCTATATAAAAAAAAATAGTGGTGGAGTAACATCAGTTCAGTGGTTGTAGAAGAATGAAATAAAACGGCAAAATTATGGAAATACTACTTTCTACTATGTAGTTGTCATGAACCAGTGGGTGTGGACCCTCTGTGCCACAAGTCCTAGCTCCTCTAAGGGCATTGTCTAAGCGAACCCACTCATTCTTCACAATACCCCTGATGGTGGGGATAGACTTTCCCGAGGGGAACACCAGGTTGCTACCTCTTAGCACATGAGGCAGCTGGTCCAAAGCACACCAGGGTAAGGTACCAGAGACACAGGTGTTGTTAGCAGGCTGGGTCGTAACCAGGGGCAACCTCGTGGGACCAACGGAGGAGGCAATGGCATCATCAGGCTGGAAAAGGATCAGGGCAGGCAGCACAGGTACAGGTCAGGCAGTCCGGTTGGCAACAGAAGAGCCAATGCAAGCAGACAAGGGTTAAATAGGTAGCAGAGTCTCAGAACACAGCCAGGAATCAGTAACACTGTAAACCAGATATCAATTGCATGTCTAGCAAAACACAGAGCCGTTGGACACTGAGGCATAGTAGGAAAGGCTGGATCCTTTATATACATGCAGGAGGACCACGACCGGTTAGCCAGGACACATGAACAAATCCTTAAATCCCAGGAAGTGACAGGCGCTGGTCCTTTAGGAAGTTCGGCAGAAACCAACAGCATGTTGTGACCAGATCCTAGCACAACAGTAATCACCAAAGAACACTGCAGCGGGAAGTAGAGGAACAGCAGTTACAGCAATATAGTATTTCTGTAGACAGCAATTGAAAATTCTGAATAAGGGGAATACAGACAATATCATGAATCTTAAGCTGATAGCCACAATCAGGCATTTTCAAATAGTTATAATAGTTATAGTAGTATCAGATGGTTTTGGGAGGTCCAGAATGTCTTGTTTTAGACTAGTTTGGGCTATATAAAACTGTAACCAATCCTTAAAGCATAAGCATTGAGTAAACCATAATAAATCAACAGTCAAATATAATATATTCCAATTACAAACTTAGCTTGAACTGCACATATGTAGTCAATTACACCAACTCCCCAGACCACTTTATCTTAAGTAAAAAGAGACTTAACATTGGCTGGCTAGTGAAGGAATCTGTCAAATTACTTGCAGCTCACTTACTCACATTGGCAGGAAGAATAATAACAACCCCAACTTAAGATAAAAAAAATTAAAAAAAATTAAAATTTACACACTTGAGCACATTAAAATTAGTGGTACCCTTGCAGAAGAAAAATAAGTGTCACAGCGGTTGACACCAGAGCAAGGGTGACACCGGTGATTCATAGGTGTGGACCCACTAGACCAACTTGCACAGTTGCAATCTGGAGAGCCCAAGGGACCGCCTAGTATTGACCAGAGCACCCCTCAGGGAGTATGGACTTTGCTGCAGGCAATCCCCAGAGGTTGTGGTTCCCGGAAAGCACCCATGCAAGTTGGCAACTGTTGTGACACCAAGACATAGTGCCAAGAGTAAGGAGAATCTAAAAAGTAAGAGTAAGAAAAAGCCAAGAAGTCAAGAGAGGTATTGGGTTAAGTACAAATGATTAAGAGGTAGGGAGAATCAGTGGAACAAGCAGGGTGTCTGGAACCAGGCAGTCACCTAC
The DNA here is from genome assembly GCA_036250615.1 of Ptychadena robeensis. NCBI lineage: Eukaryota > Metazoa > Chordata > Amphibia > Anura > Ptychadenidae > Ptychadena > Ptychadena robeensis. The sequence continues at coordinate 144,161,830 of CM070032.1, read as the reverse complement.
CACTGGATACTTAACCCTTGGTGGCAAGGACGGTTTTCAGAGCTGGATGCAGCCACAGCAGACACAGATCTCCTATCCCTGCTGGGATCTCTGACAACATGCCTGCAGAGAGTGGTCACTGGGAATGGACCAAGCGACTGTACAAATCACCAGGCGCTTTCTCTTTACAGAGAGACATTAAAAGAATTGCACAGTAAAAGATATTTTCATTTGGAAACAACATTTATTTTGGCTTTACTGAAACTTTAGGGATAAAAGTTATCAAGGGAGACAGCACCAATTTGAGGAAAGGGGGTGGGGGTTTACATACACTGCTCAAGAAAAATAAAGGAACACATTGGAAACACATGCGATCATTTGATGAAAATTAAAATGATCATGCTTTATTCATTCATTAAGTCACCAAGAAATGTAAATTGAAAAACTGATGAGGCAGACTAGTACAGTTAACTAAAATGTCAAATGTCAAAAGGTACTAAGTGGTTTTTATGGACCCCATGTGCTTGTCTGCATGCCTGCACATCTTCCTTGATCCTGACCGAGCATCACTGAGCTCCTTGGCTGATGGACTTAAACATTATGTCCTAGAGTTGTTTTATTGTGATAAGGTCAGATGAGTGTGGAGGTCAATCAACACTATGAAGTCCTGACATGACATGAGACTGGAGATTACCCGTAAAAAATGTCTAACAATGGGTCTAAGGGTTTTATCATAATACCAAATGTCAGAATGTCATCTATGCTGTACAGATCTGCGGGTCCCACCCTCCCCATACCAACCATCGTGGCTTCTCCACACATCTATCATATGAACTCAGAGTGCACCGATGGTGTCTTACTTTACTAATATTGTGTCATAAGCAAGCTTGGGACAAGAAAAATTATGACTATATATTGCCTTGATCGGCTAAAATGTAATTGCAATTCTTTCCCCAAATCTTTCTCTGGGCTAATTTTCTCAAATCTGATGTAGCACCCAGTCGTTTTTCCCTAGCATTCTCCATAATGAGAAATTTTAACATCTATTCCTAGTGCTGTTCCTGAGGGAAAGAAGGAGAATATTTACTCATTTGATTCCTTGTAAATTACAGGACTAGATAGCTAAACTATATACATCCTTTGACAGTTTAAAGAGTTCCTTTATATATGTATACCCTTGACTGAAACAAACAAACAAACAAACAAACAAACTAACTAAATTCATTAACTCAAAAATGAAAATCCCTATAATGTGTTCTGAATCTCCTAAAGCACCTCTTAGCTACCATTTTCATTATAAAAAAGTGATGTATAGTAAGTGTTATTTACCAGAAACACCAATTATTATTATTATACCATTCAAGTTGAAAACTTTGGCTGATACAGAGAGTTTGGGGTGCTGGAAGGTGGTTATTATTTGGGAGGAGAGTCCCCTTCAATAACAACATCATGAATCTAGCGCTTTGATGTCCTTTCTCTCATTGGAAGAGTCTGCAGTCTTTTGTAGATTAGTGAGATGGTCCATTATGACTTAAAGTCATATGTTTGTGGTTAGTTTTAGGCTCATCTCTGGACCTTGATTGGTTTGAAGCTAATGATCAGTTTGTATTTAAAAGTGGTAAAGTTTTGTCTTGTTATCATTCTATCTTTACAACCATCCAACAGGATTACAACTGTATAGAACACAATAATAACATAGCTGCAGAGTGCAGGAGTAAACAAACAACATGACTTCTAGTGTCGAATGATTAAAGCAGGGTACAGACCTGCAGATATGGGCCAGATAGATGGCGCGCTCACGGCCATCTATCTGGCCCATATAATATGCAGCCATTGCTGACATTGGCTGTATTTGTCTGTTTTCGAGCGGGATTGATTGGTCCCGCTCAAAAACAGCCAAATACAGCCAATGTCCGTTGCTTTGCCTAGAGACCACTGGTCTCCAGGCAAAGCATCGGCTGAGCTGGAAAGAGCAGAGCTGTCTCTCCCCAGCTCCACTGATATCTGACAGCTCGAATATCGGAAGGTTCGAATATCGAGCCGTCTGTACCCTGCTTTAGAGACACAAAAGAATTGTATCATAAGTTGTTAAAGGGAAAATTACTTATCTTGTTTTCCTTTTTTAAACATTTTCTCCTTTTATTCTGGGATTTAAAATGAGACATAGTCACTTTAAGTCATATAAAATAGTCAGGCATCAATAACTACAATGAGTAATGAATACAATAACATTTTATGTTCTTTGATGAATGCAGATTATTAATTGTAATATAAGCCAAGAGGCAGGTAATAATTAATTCTAAAGATAATTACTGCATATAATGTGTATGTCACGTCCCCACAGGGGTAATGATCGTAGTGACCAATGACAAGGGGAGGAGTCTATG
>CM070032.1:144137198-144153702 GCA_036250615.1 Ptychadena robeensis | reverse complement strand
TCAATAAGAAAATTATTCCTCAAAAATACCACTTGCCTAATAATTCTGCACTCCCTGTATTATCACATGTGATGAGAACAATACAGGGGCGATCGTTCTGCCAATTTCAGGAAATGCATGAGTTTATATAGACATTAGATATTTGCATATACAGGAAAAGAACTCCTACTGTGGGAAGTGATTGGGAGTGATCGATATATAGATTGACCAATGAGAATAGAATATACCTTCTGGACAACTGAGAGTTAGCAGTATTTTTTTTTACAGATTTTACCATATTATCACGCCCTCTCTAGTGACCATCAAGGTCATCTAGTAGCCGGACCATGATCACAGAAGAGGAACTTATAAATCACACAATTGAAGGCCTATGTCCATATTTGGTTTTCTTTAAGACCCAAGCCTACGGAGGTGTCAATACAAGATATATATACATTAAGATTCAGTATGTAGAAAGAAACACCAGTTGTGTGAAAAGTCCATATTAGGAAATCTGAATGATCCATATGTGATGTCAGAGTTCATACAAGATGGCCTACTTCATATGAGATGTCTTTATATCAGGATTGATAAGAATTAAGAAATACAAAGTCTTTCACTTGAGCAGTTCCTGATTCTATTGCAGTTTATACTAAAAAATCTAGTACTGTAAAATAAAACAAAAACATATGGAGATAAAGCTTTCTTAATGTAGCAGCTTATAAAAATAAACCACGCTCCATTAACTGTTCAATAATGCTGCTGAAGCAGTAAAGCAAGCCAAAAGCTATCAGGTCAGTTGGCACTGTAATCCTTTTTGATAATTTGCTGTGTTAATCATTGTCTGTAAATTATAATTGGTCACCACTCGTTTGCAAATTGAAAAATTAAATTTATGCATAGGAACTATATATTTTGCAACAGCCCAATTACATCCTCAGTAACTTTAATGTGGTAATTACAAGTTTTTTGGTAATCCTTCCTTTTAGTATGTATTTAAGCACATAAACAACTTAACCAAGGTAAGGATTTATACTGACAGGTATGCCAGTCAAGTGCTGATTTTTTTTTAGAAATGTATTTAATAAGAATAGCCTGTATTTGAGTCTGCTTTGCCTGCAGTTCAGTTATACGTAAAAAACAAAAAATGTAAAATACACAATACCCTTTGCCCATACAAAGGGTAAAATCCAGTCATATTCTATAGAGGTGCCAAATGTATGTTAAGCTAGACATACATCGGTTCCCTTGTGATTTGAAGTGGTATCAATCACAACATTACATAAAAACCAGAGATCGATGGCACAGCTATTGCATGCAGCCCACCTTGGGTCATTTAAAAAAAAAAACAGATTGATTCCTGTAATGCCTTAAATAAGCAATGATTTTTAATTGCTGTGTGTGTTCGTGGCGATTGTTCTGCTAAAGCTAAAACTGAAAACTTCAGAATGGAGAGTGTACACAGAAATATGGCTGAACTAGGCCTCACACTACACCCACCTTCACAGTGGGCACTACTGTTTTGCCTGTTGCCACCCTATTCATCATTATTAATTACTTGCCCTCTAACGTCTTCAACTGGGCACAATTTTCCTGCCTCTCTGTTGGGCATTTATGTTTCCCGCAACCCCTTAGTTCTTTGTACCAATGCTTATTAAATTTTGAATTCGGAGTACTGTTCAAAGTTCTTGACAACACAACAAGATAGTTATTTTCTTACTTTTATCTATTTTGGATGTCTAGGCAAAACAAGAAGTATTTCCAGGGTCCCACTGTGGATATTTTAGGGTTTATGGGGTCTTTTTTGTTGGTTTCATTTTTAAATCCTAGTGTTCAATATTAATGCATATTATAGTCCACAAATTCAAAAGCATATACTAGTTCATATTTGTCTAATTTAAAAAATCAACAAAAGTTATTTGTAAAGCATTATAAATATCTATTAATAAATATGTATGGAAAAATAAGATTTTTATGTAGATGAAATGTATCTTTCTACCCCTGATCTCTATTCTTGCTGTGTGTCGTACTGTTTCCATGCTCCTCTTTATATCACTTCAAATGTTTTACTGCTCTTTACAATTTTACATGAATAAAACTGAAGCAGTTATCTAACTGTCATGTAAATCTGCTTCTTTGTTTAACACAACAATCACCACTGTCAATATTCTAGTCTCCTAACTCCTTAAACTGGCTAATTAGGGAATGTTATTTTTACTCTGCCCTTTCATTCTTGTCACACACTCATGCGGTAACAGCTCCAGATCTCCTTCAGCTAGAACATTTCTTGTGTCTATTATTTCTCAGAACTGACAGAACTAAGATGCTGACTCATTATTTAACTATATCCCACCTTTATGAATAACCCTTAAAAATTGTTAGGGGGAACTAAATTGCTGTTTACACACCTTTTGGGCCCTTCCACACATTGCCGCATAGCCATACACCACCATGCAAGACACCAGCGTTTCCACATGGTACCATAGGTTTTCATACACTAGTATGTTAGATATAATGTAGTGAATTGTGGTTCTTTACCAGCAATGGGCATTTCCGCTACATAACACGTAGAGTATGAAAGGGTTTTTGTCACATCAATTGTTCTCCCGTTAAACTTTGTATTTCCTCCCTGTAGTCTCTGTAACTTAGTTATTTACTATAACAATAGAAAATCTATCGATTTTACGTACGAATTTTGCCCGACCGACCAACGTGGTCGGTGTGTTCGATCGGGAGATTAATCGGATGCAGAATTATGTACCCAGATTTCTTAAAAATTAGCCGAAAATTCGTTCGGGACCGCCTCGGACCTGTCCATAAATTTTGGTTGATCCGCTGTTAATAAATTGTGTCGGGCCGATCGGTGATAATTCAAATTCCAATTTTTCGTGCCAGCCAACCGACCATAACATTTTAGGTGAAAATCGGGTGACACGATCGGACGAAAAACCAGCTTATCCTCTGGCCCTTCCTATTTCCCATGTGGGGGTTTCTCCATGGATTCCTCTGTTTGGACCAGATGCAAAACTAAGGGTCCATTTAAGAACAAGGACAGAGGCGCACAACCTCGTACAACAAATGGTTAAATCACGTGGAATAGGATAGGATAAAACAAAATGGAAAAAATAAAACAAAATGAAACAAAGCAACAGACAAGATACTCACATTAAGAGAGGTTTACAAGTGTGAGTATCTTGTCTGTTGCTTTGTTTCATTTTGTTTTATTTTTTTCATTTTGTTTTATCTTATCCTATTCCACATGATTATTTGTCTGTTAAAGGGGGCCACACTCCTCCATTTTGAGAGCTGCACACCTACACACAACTTAAACACCCACCCCTCATACTGACTCTATTTTACTCTGCAATCTTTGCTCAGGCCCCATACACCAACTGAGGGCCTTTCTGGCCACTGATATCACTATAGCTGTGTAATCACTGCTGAAGGTTGTGCACAACTACCTATTATCTTTCTTAGTTTGTTATACAAGGGTCAATTAAATGCTGGCGGTTTACCCATAATGGATGCAGTAGCAGTGTGGTAGCTACCACACAAACCAGAGCACTACTGGTACTGCGTCCATTACCTGCAAAAAACCTGCGTTTTGCACTAAACTTGCGTCTCTCATGCAAACATTTACACAGCTCTGATTGAATGTCCTTTTGGTAATTTGTCACTAAACAAAATGTAAGCCTGCTATTATTTAGTATACACAATTTTTACAAAAAAGAACAACCTTGCATTAAACCCAAGTGTGGCGAGAAAGTAAAATACCTGTCTATGGGTTTTACAGGAAGCATTTATAAGCTTTTGAGATGATGAGTCTCTGGTGACACTAAGATGAGAGTTCATAAGAAAGGGGAAGCACAAGAGAAATCCTTCAGGCATAAATGTGAATAAATGATCATAGAAAAGAGAGAGATGGTGGGGGAAGAGGCAGGCGGGAGTCATTGAACTTTACTGGCTGTAGAAGTCATTTGCATATCACAAAACTTTTATGCATTTTAAGCAATTAAAAAAATGACTGGACTGTGCCTTCAGAAGTTTATGGGCACACACCAGGGTGAAATCCAATGTTTTCCTATTTATCAGAAATAGTAATAACAGCTTTTTCAGTCATTTGCAATTATTGTGTGAAGTTTGTTGTATTATTAAAGAGATTTTCCATTGGTTGTTTTGGTTTAACAACATCTTAGCATCTCTTGTTGACTTTTGTCAAGAAGTAGTTCCATTATACTCTCAGAATCTCTGTCTGATTTGAAAAGTACCCCTACATTTTTGTTTGCAGGACAATTAGAACATTCTTTTTAGAAATTACAGGTTTTTTTACCTGCTATAAATGAAAGCAGCTGGCTAATTTGTGAGTTTCTCATTTCAGTCATTACTGTTTCAAGTGGCTTCTTGTATAAGAGGAGTTGTAACAGCAGTCTCTAATAACAAAAAATTAGTCAGGATAGAAACATGAAAGCAATCACAGATAACTCTTTTTTTCCATATGCTTTAATTTTTAACTATTATATACTAGTGTGAATTCATTCAAGCAAACATAATAATATCAAATGCCCTTACCTGCATGCTTGTTTCAGGTTAGCAATACAGATGATCAATGAGAAACAAAATAGTTCACATTAGTATGCAAGTTGCATGCAAACTGCAACTAAAACATTGGAACTCAGTAGCTGCCTGTTCCTTGATGAACTTGTCATCAGTCATGATGTTCAGTGCTGTAGATCCAATAAGCAACAATGCACTGCATGAAACCTCCCCATGGTGCATTGGTCTGTTTATAGGAACAGACACTGCTTCCCATGTGTAGCCTGATTGCCTGTCATTTGCCATAATGTCAGTTGGGAAGAGAATGTTGTTTGATGTAATTAACAGCAATCAAAAAAAATTATTTTCTTAATGCGACTTTTTCACTGTGTGATTTTGACAATGGGTGTAGGGTTATTGGGTATCCCTATACTCATTCCACAGTGAGGTGGAGGACATTTGGCCATTTCTATTATCAAAGGAGTTCTCCAGATTCCAAATATGTCTACTCACAGATCAATCACTAACTAACTAAAATGTTATCATTCCCTATTGGTTCCTAATACTCTAATCTTACCCGCTTGCCTAATCCTTAAGCGCATGGGTATGTTACACATTGATTTGTGCAGAAGAAGGTCCCTAATGTGGTCTACTGTAGCCACGTGTTCTATCAATGTCACTACTGTTGAATAAGATCATGGCCAGGTGGTATATGGTTCCCGTTGGAGATTATCACCATATCTGGTGGTCATGTCCCTCACTTCAAGCCCCCTTCCCTGTCCAAATACAAATTAAACAAGTATTTCCTGCTGGAACCCAAATTGTCCATTGCCTACTCATGGAGAACACAATTTATATCTTATACGGCCTTTACCACCAGGGTGGACATTTTTAACGAGAGCACCTTTACTAATACCCACTCTAAATTTTATGTATTTGGACCCTGTGGATTGAATTCTCCCACCTAAATATCTTGCTACGGTGGCAAATTTGTGACAGATTTCCCAACTTCGGCCTCACGAGGGGACCATACATCCTCCTGTACAACCCTGGTTCCCTGGATTCTGTTACAGTGATTACTCCCCCTCCTTCCACTCGTCTTTCTTTCTTCTCTCCTTTTCTTTAATTATCTTTGTGCGGATGTGTAGACAGACCATCCACCATGCAAGCAATGTCTATCTGCTACATCGGGAGCCCGCTAAGCGTATACGGTCCCGACGTATGTGGAAACTAACCCTAAAGCTGGGAATAGACGGTACGATGTACCGTCTATTCCTTGTCCGATCCTATGCAGTAGCAAGCAGCGTGATGACATCATCATGCTGCCTGCCAGTGCCGAGAGTCGGACGGCACTCTGCATCTGCCGGTCATTAGTTCGGCTGGGGGCAGTCGTGCCCAGCTGAACTAATGGGATCGGACTAAAATTATCCGTCCTGACGGATCTCTGTGCGATCCAACAGGACGGCTGATTTCAGTCCAATCCCCGTCAGTTGCAGCCTCCAATTCCTGAACGACCCGATCCTTAAGGGATGCGGGAGCGCGCACGGCATCCGATCGGGGAACAGATCATGCAGGAATTGGACCGTGTATGCCCAGCTTTAGGCTCACCCCATTTCTTGTTTACATTTCCTAGTCTTCAAAGTAACAGCTACTGGGCCATTCTGCAAGACTACCTTCCTGTAGCAGTTGGTCTCCAGATATGCCCCATGCCTGCCATTGGGTTTGATGTAAAGCCTGTAAATAACTTTCCTCTAGTAAAAACAGTACTTTATTTGTGTGTAAGAGTGTTGAAGACAGTGTGTTTCGACCATTCCATAGAACCTGATCGTTTAGAGAAGGTTGTCACTCTCCATGACACTACACTCCAAACAGAGCCAGGTCTACCAGGCTGGCATGGAAAGGTGTCACCTGCCCATTTGGACCCTTCTACACACTTTCGCTGCCCCCATTCCTCCCCACTCAGCACAATGTTAGTCTAACCCGCTGCCTTAGGGAATGAGGATTTCAGGGGGGTCCTCTGTGGCATACTCTCAATGAGCTGGTTTGCAAATCCTGAGGTGGGGACACAGAGAATGGTCCACAGTGATCCTTTTAACATTCTGAGGACCTGTCAACACCTCTGGCTCCAGCCACTTGTTCAAAAGGTATATCAGGTCATGCATTTAGGATCTAGGTGACTTTTCTGCTGAGTACTCCCAATTATGAACTCTTTGTGATCTTACAGCGGGAGTTACCCCAAGCCTCCACAAAATCTCATCTCTTAATTTTCCATAGTCCATAGCGTCCTCCAGTGCAAGGTCAAAGTGGGCTTTCCGGGCATCCCCTCTGAGGAAAGGGGCTATCAACCCTGCCCACTTTGACTTGGGCCATATCTCCAAGACACGGATAGACAGTGATTTTCCACGTCTAGCCCCTGCTGCATCAATAGGCCGCGGGCAAACTGCTTGCAAACAGTGGGGAATCTGCCCGGCAGGGAATCTGCATTGGACACATGGCCTAACAAAGCAAAAACGGAATCTCATTGTTGAAAGGTATCAGTTAGGAGAAGGGGATAAAACATTACCCCAGCATTGTAAATACCAGTGATGACACAATGGACAAAACATGGGAGAAGAGTGACATTCCATAGAACTTCTTCCAAATAAGGAACCTACAGCAAGCTAAAGAAACCCGTTCAATTTCTGGCAAGTACTGGTTTTTTACTGCATGCGACATCCATCTTCCATAATCTCTATATATCTAGACTATGGGGTAGCCATGCAAGACATGGGCCTTTTCTTACAAGAAAATAAATCCAGGTCTGGCTAAACTTTGTAATAAATTAAATACAACACGTCTCTCAAAACCATGAGGGAAAATGTGCTATGGTCTGATGAGACCAAGGTTGAACTTTTTGGCTAAAAATCCAAACTGTATATTTGGCAAGACTTCCCCTACAGTGCAGCATGGTGGTGGCAGTATTATGTTTTGGGGTTTCTTCAGTTCAACAGGAACTAGCTTGCTTTAGTCAAGATACAGGGATTTGTAGACAGTTCCACTTTTTTCACAAAACATAGGCAACCTATTGAAGTCAATAGACTCTTGTCCTGCACCATATGGCACCACACATTTGTGGTATGTAGGAATGCATATGTCATTTAGTAGTAGTACAGAAATGTGAAAGTTTACGCTCATGCTACATCTTTCTGTAAAATGTTATGTTACATTATTATAATACAGTAGTTTGTATCTAATATGCATATTATTATTATTCCTATTCTTCATCTTTCTCACATCCTTCACTAACCCATCCCATGAGCGTTTGGTTTTTCTCACCTCATAAACTAGCATATACTCTTCTACATTCCCATCCTATGATCCATGCTAGTGTTGTTTCTAGTTGCAGATGTGCCTGAAATGACCTTAATGTTACATATTGCTCCTCTTGATATGTATCTTCAATGGACTTCATTGGTGCCAGTCATTCAGAAACTGATGCGGACCCAAGCCTCTTGTAACGAGTGTGCTGTGGATCATTTAAGTCCAGAGGTTAGCTTTGATATAACAGAGATAAAGTATTTAATTCATAACAATAAACTTCTCATATACTTACCCATTCTGTATGGTATAGCTGTTTGATATGTTCAAAAACACAGATGTCCTGTGACTTTTGAACAGTGTTTTTTCATATAGGATATTTAGCCTTCCTAGTTGTTATGGATTTCAAAATGGTTAGCCTTTATGTTTTCATGAGAGAGAGACCTGGGGGCAAATGTCATCTTAAACATCCAATGTAATTGTTGAGACCTGGGGACCAAATGGCATCGGTCATCCAATGTAATTGTTGGGATGTCCGTGGTGAGAGTGGATGAAAAGTTTAGTAACAGACAATAGGTAGGGTTAACACCTATGAATCCACAAAAAAGCTTTGTGCACCGAGAGAGGGGTATTTTATTGGTACTTGTAGGAATTTTAAAAGGCTAAAACACCATGCTGAATAGTTAAGTTATTCTTAAAATTTTGTAATATTTAAATGTCCATTGAGAAATCTTTCCCATTTGATAATATTACAGCACCTCAGAGAAGACTAGGTTTTCATATAGCTGCAAGATAATTGTTCTTTTTATTCCCTTCTAATTTTAGTTTTCAATATCTATCCATTATCATGTTTTACCTATTGGCTTCCCTCTGGCTAATAGATCTGTTCTGCTTTTCTGACTGCTCTGCACTATGAAACACTTTTCCTAGATAATACCTTATGTTACTTTATTCAATTATCCATGCATGGCTGAAAGTACAAGTAACTCTGTATGTTATTTTATTTACAACTTGTTGTTTTTTGCATATATATGTTAAATTAATTTCAAAATATTGTTATACAAACAATTATGGTATTCATACATCATAAAATGTTATACAGAACAGATGTTTCAGTGCGTGGACAAATACAGTAAAAACATGAAAGAGTACATAAGTGGCTAAGACCATTATTCCCACTCTCTCTTGTATCAAACACCTTTATTCTTCCCAAGATCCTCTTCCCATATATTTTTTTTCTGTTGACCTTGTTACTATAAACATAAAAGTAACAACAGTATTAACTTCATGCGAGATCACCAAATGTAGTAATTGTTATTTATAAGGCTCCCTAAGGGTATGCCATTTACTCAGAATACCTCTATATGAAACTCAGAATAATGCATATGAAACAGAAAAGAAAATCTTGAGTTTGGGCTAGAAGCAACTCAAGTAGGAGGTGGCCAGCCCCCCCAGGGACTTTGATGTGGGGCCAAAGGCTCTGTTGGTGGGCCAAACATCTTGCAATTTGTTTTATGTGGACATTTTGTAAATAAACAACATGATTTCTTAATCAAGATAGCAGTCTGTGGAACATTCATGCACCCTCAAAGTCCCTCCTACTTGATTTGCATCTAGCCCATACTCAGGGCTTTATTTTTCTGTTTCTGAATACCTCCAGTCTACCTAACCTGCCAAGTAGCTGTTCAGTTGCAGCGCACGTGGCACACCGAAAATAACCGATATCCATTGTTGTATCTAGTTGTGTAGCGGCGCGCTGTGGTGTGAGAAGGGCGAAGGTCCCTTTAAGGGGGCGCCCCAGCATGCACCAAGGCCGCCCAAAGGCATAAGAAGAGACTTCTAGGAAAAGGAGGGGCTCAGTCCGGGGATCGAGGAAGAAAGACAGATTTACTCTGTGCCCTTCTTCAGGGCCGCTGTCAGGGGGGGGGGGGGCAGAGGGGACTCCCGGGCAGCTAGGGGGACCCGACGGTCAGCACATAGGGGCCCGACGTGCTGCCTGATCGGCAGTCCTCTGCTCACAGCACCCTCTGCTCACTGTGTCCCCCCCCCCGCTCAACAAGTCTTGTCATGTGGCCCGGACATTTTTGCTGTACGGGGCCCCATGATTTTTGATGGCTGCCCTGCCCCTCTCCCCTGCCGGGACTTTAGTACGGCCTACCCTGCCGGCGTGTGTACTCCCGGCGAGCACAATAATACGCAGCTATCCTCTCTGCCAGCCGCCTCTTCTGCTGCCACCGGAGAAGAAAGAAATTAGATTATATACGGAGAGTTTGGAGGTCAAGTGATACTGTTCATTGGCTACTGCCTGCCATACACCCACAGACGGGTGCAGACAGACGAGCTCCAATGAGCTCTGAAATGCAGCGTGATGACGTCTGTTCAGAGTGGGGTGGCATCCCCCTGCACCGTGTTGGGCCGTTCCTACCTGCTGCTGCACTAGTGGAGCGTTACCACCACCCATCCAGTGTCTACCCACTGTGGGGACTCCCATGTAGATTCCCATGCAATCGACCAGCGATCAATAACAGCGTAGTGACGTCATTGATCGCGGGTCAATCGGACAGTAATCAATGTGCACCACATGGGCACATCAATTACCGTACACCCGGTTTCCACAGTTCCCCATGTCTCTCCTTTTCTACGCCGGAGAAGCAGCCAGCCTGCACGTCCCCCCCTCCTCTCTTGGCTGATACGTACCTGTTCAGACACAGAGCAGCTAGCTGAACACACAGCCTATGTGTGCGGCTCAGCTGTCAGCCCGTCCATTACATTGGATGGTTACTAGTCCCTATTCAATGTAATGGGTTTTGACCAAGGTTTTTCAACGTGTTGTAAACATGTTTGGTCCTGTTCCTTCACGCTAGGATAGCTAGCTTAAAGCACCGCTTTTGCCTCTGTTTGGAGATTTTGTGTCGTTACAGTTCATGCACCAAAAATTCTGACCATGGTTGCGAAAAATGATTTTGTACAGTCATCTTTGCTCGCATGTTATCTTTACATGATCATAATGTAATGTAAATGTGGGAAAGCTTAGAGATAGATGGAGGCATTGGGGACAGTTTTTAGAAGGCATTGCTTTTTTGATTCCCAATATGTAAATATACCAGATAGGAATCAGTACAATTGAAATGAGATTATATACGGAGAGTTTGGAGGTCAAGTGATACTGTTTATTGGCTACTGCCTGCCATACACCCACAGACGGGTGCAGACAGACGAGCTCCGATGAGCTCTGGAATGCAGCGTGGTGGCGTCATCACGTTGCATTCTGGGGCTGCTTTAATCGGCTGGCCACCCTTTGTGTGCCGGCCATTACCTTCAATGAAGACGCCGGTCTTCATTGAAGTTAATGGCATTGGTCAGAGAACATCGGACAATCGGCCGCTAATCGGCGTGTGTATGCCAGGCTTAACTGAAGTCATTCAAAGAGCAAGCTTTCGGGATGTCTTGTATCACTTCTTCAGATTTAGCCTGAAGAAGGGATCTGAGACATCCCAAAAGCTTGCTTTTTCAATTACTTCAGTTAGCCAATAAATAGTATCACTTGACCTTTCAAACTCTCTCTAGTCATCTATGGCTAACATGGTACTAACACTCCACTATTGCTGAAATGAGATTATGAAACAATGATAAATTAGGAGTACTCTGTCTCTGTCCAAGATCAGGTTTTGGTACTGGAAGGCGCTAAAAGTTAGAAACAGATGCACAAAGCCAGAAGAGCTTTAGTAAGTTGATGACACATATTTATTCAATTCTGAGGAGGATATTTTAAAGCATCATAAGCTTCATAGGCATCATAGGAACCCTTTGTTGGCTACACTTTTCCAAACTTTAATCCACCACTTTTCCAAACTTTAATCCAACTTTAATCACCTCCTCTTTTTCTTCTAATAATACTTTTAAATACTCAGACCTTTTCTGTTCCTGGACACTTGGCGATGGGTGATTCTGACTACAAGACAATTTAAGTGAGTTTTACAGATCTGAAAGTGATTTCTTAGCCCTGCATAGTGAAAGAAGGTGTGAGGGTTCACCAGTCTTCAATTCAGGAACAATACCCCCATCTCTGCTGCTGTCTTTGCCTTAAGCCAAACCCCCTATTACCAGTTCCTGTGTGTACTGGCCCATTAAATATAATTGGCAGTGTTTTGGGCACGTCTAAAAGACGGTGTGCCCAGCTCTGACATCTTTTTTTTTATCTTTCAGCATGACAACGACCCAAAGCATACATCCAAATCAAAGATTAAAGTTTTGTAATGGCCTAGCCAAAGCCCAGACCTGAATCCAATTGAAAATCTGTTGCGGAAAATCTTGCGGATCCTCTGTTCTCACGGCATTCTGCTGATCCGCTGGGCGGAGGTTGACGTACTGCAATCCATTAACCTGCATTGGCTCAACGCCATGTGAACAGAGGATGCGCCAGGTAGGTAATACTCTGTCAGGACCACCACCAAGCACTGCGCTTAAGGCAGGGGGACCCGACGGATCACAGAACGCAGTGGAGACATACCCTTAGGCTATGTTTGCTTGGCGGGAGGTTCCGACGGAACACGAAGACTTACCTGCTCGGGGAATGCTGTGTTTTCACTGCGCCAAGCTGTTCTGCCGATGCAAGGCTGAACGTAGTCGAGTACTTTGAGCCTCTGCATCGGCGGATGTCTAAACACAGCATCCCGACGAATAGTGGAAACATAGCCTCAGGGTGTGCACCCTTATGCAACCACATTATTTAATTTTTAATGTTTAATGTTTTAATGTTTTCTTCCCTCCACCTAAAAGATTTCAGTTTGTTTTTCATTTGAGTGGTACAGTTTATAGGTCACATTACAGGTGGAAAAAGTTCTGAAATGATTTATTTTTGTCTAATTTTTCACAGCACAGGAACCTGACATTTTACCTTCACTCTATATCCTTTGTTTTGGCTCTCAGTTCGCCCCTGAGGTGTTTTATCAGCCTCTGCTCTCAGATAGGATACTTTGGGAGGTTATGATCTAGAAGCTTGGCTAAAGGTGAAGACCGCAGTGGTGAATGGCGTGTCCTACCTGAACTGAGACTGGTGATTCTTTTGAGACCCTTATGTCGCTACTGCACATGTCCGTTTAGATTACCTGAGGCCAATGTTGATTAACTTTCACCTCAGGTAACCCAGGCAGACATTAGCAGTATGAAGAAGGGCCATTTCTATTTGGACAAGGGGGCAGATCCCCAAACCGGTGAAACTGACCAGAAGTATTTACTAGTAAAGCACTTACGTATACATAAAAAAAGTCTATATAGTCATATAGGACTTAAGATATAATAAAACGATATCATAGGTCAGAGCCACGAACATTCATCTATGAATGACCCCAATTATATTAAATACATAACCAAAAATAATTATATGTGTGGCATTTTCATACAGTAGGCTGGGTTAGCTGTAATTCCACCTCCGACATGTTTCATCCACTTGGGCTATGTACAGTTGTGGTCAAAAGTTTTTCAGGACCTCTGCAATTTGACTGGGCATGCTCTCAATCGACTTTTGGGCCAAATCCTGACTGATAGCAACCCATTCTTTCATAATCACTTCTTTGAGTTTGTCAGAATTAGTTGGTTTTTGTTTGTCCACCCGCCTCTTGAGGAATGACCACAAGTTCCCAATGGGATTACAATGGGGGGAGTTTCCAGGCCATGGACCCAAAATTTCAATGTTTTGGTCCCCAAGCCAATTAGTTATCACTTTTGCCTTATGGCATGGTGCTCCATCGTGCATTGTTCTTCACCAAACTGTTGTTGGGAGAAGTTGCTGTTGGAGGGTGTTTTGGTTCCATTCTTTATTCATGGCTTCTGTTTTTTGGCCAAATTGTGAGTGACTGAATGACACAGGACTGATGGTAGCGCTCACCTTTTCTTCTCCGGACAAGCCCTTTTCCAGATGCCCCAAACAATCGCAAAGGGGCTTCATCGGAGAATATGACTTTGCCCCAGTCCTCAGCAGTCCATTCACCATACTTTCTGCAGAAGATCATCCTGTCCCTGATGTTTTTTAGGGAGAGAAGTGCCTTTCTTGACACCAGGCCATCTTCCAAAAGTCGTGCATGCATATGTGTTCACACCTGCCTGCTGCCATTCCTGAGCAACCTCTGCACTGGTGGCACTCCGATCCCCCAGCTGCTCCTCTTTAGGAGACGACACTGGCGCTTGCTGGACTTTATTGGATGCCCTAAAGCCTTCTTAACAAAAATGTAACCTCTTTCCTTGAAAGTTTTCTGGGATATTGTTAATTTTCATGGCAAAGAAGGATTATGCAATTCATCTGAACACTCTTCATAACATTCTGGAGTATATGCAAATTCCTATTATAAAAAGTTAAGCAGCAACTTTTCGAATTTCAAATATTTGTGTCATTCTCAAAACTTTTGGCCAGGACTGTATGTATGGGGGCCCTAAAGCTAGCCATACACGGGTCAATTATTTAGCCATTCGATCGTCAATTTGATTTTTTTTTATCGTTGAATCGAATTTTTTTAGATCGATTCTTTTAAAGGAATCTATTTCTGTGCAATGAATTCCTTCGCAGAAATCGATTCCATCATAAGAATCAATTCCACTTTACCGAAATTTACCGACATGTCCGATTACATTTCGATCAATTTTATGTTCAATTTCGATTACTTTTAGTTGATCACACCAGGTGGGCAAGAATCGATTTCCATTCGATCCACTTAAAAATGTATCGTTTTAAGTCGAAAAATCGAACCGTATATAACCACCTTAAGTCCTTTGTCTCACATGAAGCCTGTAGGTAGAGGACAGGTGAGGAATACCCCCCTTAGGCAGCAT
The DNA here is from genome assembly GCA_036250615.1 of Ptychadena robeensis. Classification (NCBI taxonomy): domain Eukaryota; kingdom Metazoa; phylum Chordata; class Amphibia; order Anura; family Ptychadenidae; genus Ptychadena; species Ptychadena robeensis. The sequence goes on along the minus strand of CM070032.1, from coordinate 144,139,068 downwards.
AGCTGAGTGCTGTGTCACTCAGCACACAGGTAATGGTCGGGAAGGAAGGCCTTTGTGGCATGCACACTGGCCTGTGTCCCCTGCATGTGTCCTTCTTTCCTCAGCTTGTCTCATGCCCTGGCTGCCGGGGCTTTGATCTGTGTCTCACACACAAAAGCCAATCCTGAAGTCAGCACCATGAAGAAGGAGATCAGGTTGCTCTCCCTGCCCCACGTGACTGCGTGGAATCTCTCCCATAGCCGGTGTGCTGCGTCCATGTATACTGGTGAGGAGGGGAATGCCAGCAATGTATATACATGTAAAGGGTGTATGTATGCGCATGCTGCGTCCACACAGCTGTACAGGAAACATTCCTGCGAAGACCTATAGATAAGAATATTGCTTGTGGTTAATGTACGCCTCCTACGCCGCTAATAGCATCCTCGCAAGGTGCATTGTAATAGCCGAGTCGGCACTTCGTGTGAGGCGTTGTGGTAAAGTTGTACGGCGGGCTGAGTGTCCGGTCACATAATAATGAGAGGTGTTGGCACTTCTCCCCGTGGAGGTGAGTCTACACTTGCCCTGAGGTGATTCCCGCTCCCTCCCCCTGACATACTGAGGAGACATGTGTAGCCCGCGGGCACGTCAAGCTGCTTCCCTGACTCGCACACGCCTCCCTCATAGAGGAGGGACCGCGCAGTCCTAGTCTCCTGAGGCGAAGAGTTTTTTCTCCTCTTCATTATTTCTGGGCCAGGCAGTCCCCGGGGAGGGGGGAGAAGAGTGCCCTGGCAGTGCGGGGAAAGTTGAGAGCTGGAGGAGGAGTCCCTGAGAGTGTGTCTGGCCAGCGTACTGTACTGCTGACACACATAGGAGCAGCTTGCAGCAGCTCCGGTCACACACCTGTGCTGGGGACACCGGGACATTCTTACTACCGGCCTTCCTATTACCGGGCGATTGTTAATGTCTGCTGCCTTTTACGGGATGCGTGCGGGCAGCGTGTACTGGAAGCTTGCAGGAGATCGCTGTGAATGAGGCGGTAGTAGCTGCACCATCAGGCGGGTAACACCATGGACAGAGACCCGGGGAACCTGTGACTGCTCACCAAGGTTGTCCTCTGCTCTCATCACTCCAATGACTGATCACACCGGCTGACTTTTGGATCTGCTGAACACTTCTCACCATGGAATTCAGGAAGATCTACCAATTGTTCATGCTGGTGCTGGGGATCGCAGCCTTCCCCCTCACAGCAGAAGGTCAGTACACCCAGCACCCCATCACTGCATGACCATTCTCCTTTAGGGGACACTTGTGCACCTCATCTGTCACTGTCCGGTGCTCTGATATCGATAATTACTGCTGTGTTCACTGTATTTATTATCATGTCTCATTGTATGCACATATACATGCTTTCTGTAAAGATATTGGAAACTTTGTTACTTTGGGTCCTGTTAACAACAGCTCTTTCTCTTTACAAGGTGATAACTTTTAGCCACAGTATAACAGGTAAAAGCAGCATTGTCAGCCTGTCCTGAGGGCTTTTTTTTATGGCTGTGGGGTTATTAAAGCTTAAAACCGACAAAGGGAGCAGAACAGATAAAAAAAACAAATTATACACATTAATGCTGGACTCAGATCAAAGCTGCACTTTTTACATGCTGGTTATTTGTCTAAGGGGAAGTGTCTTATTGCTTACTCCTCTGTTCAATGCTCTGGGATGTGGATGGACCTCACTTACCTGAATGCAGGTCATAGAGCACAACATAGAGGGGGAATAACGTCAGACATTGTTCCCCAAAAAAACATAGGAGACAGCTAAAAGGGAACTAGTGTAGCAGAGGAGTAACCTGCAAAGGGACCAAGGTATGTAAAAGTAGTGACGCACCCCCCCCCC
>CM070032.1:144092683-144111948 GCA_036250615.1 Ptychadena robeensis | reverse complement strand
AATGGATGGATACAATACATTAGCATATTACATACAGAGGAGTCGGAGTCGGGGAATTTACCGACTCCACAGCCCTGCTTCCAACTGTGTGCTGTGCTTGGAAAGGGTCTTTTCTAACTCTTTAAGACCCATAGACGTTTTTTCCCCAATGTTTTGGGAAAGGGGGGTGCAGCTAATAGGGTGAAAAATTTAATACATTTTAGTAATAGGCCCTTAATTTTAAAACTACCACCTAGCCTCTCTATTATGGCTATTTTTTATTGATCTTTCCCAATACATATCTTTTTCTCAACAATTAAAGTTCTCACTATGTGTTGAATTCTACACTAGATTTCTAGAATAAAGCTTTTACTGGGCTTAAGAACTTCTGCTGATCTACTTTTTGTGTCTGTGTCATCTACTTAGACTGTGAAAGGAAGATAGGAAGATGTCATGCTAATAGAATGGTTATTTGTAACAAATTGGAGATGTGCATTTATTGTTACCAATACCAATGAAGCTTAAATATCAAATAAATATCAACATCAATATTTCAACACATTGGTTACCAGGCGCTTGGCAATTTTCCATCACTATGGTGTTATGGTATGGTATGCTATTCCACTCCTATACTACTAACTAGCCATAGACGTGTCGATTCCTGAGCGATCAATCCGATCGATTCCGGTGAAGTCACAGGCGTTGATCAATTGACCATACAATTCTGTGCCTACCACCTTAGGCCACCGATTCCTGGACGATTCTGTTACCAGTCGATCGATTCACAAATGTCAGTCGATCAGAAATGATCCTGATGATCAATCCGTGGGTCTCCACCAACGTCCCTCGATGTGTGCCCGATTGACCAGAAAACACCGACAGGTTGGTTCCCTGGCCGATCCGATTTGGGGGCCATATCAATCGGTCGGGGTCAATCTGTCAAGGTCCTCGCCGATCGATTGGCATGCACGCGCCTGGTGATCGATCGGCCAGTAATCGAGTGTGAAATCAACCTGTGTATGGCTACCTTAACAGTGTTCTCCCCAGAATTTTTTTTCAGCCGGGCGGCGCGATGACGTCATCGCGCCGCCTGCACCGGTCCGGCGGCCTCTCTGATAGGCTGCCGGCCAGCGGCAGCACACAAGACCTCTGACAGGCGGCGCCTCCCCATTCTTCAGGAGCGCGCCGCAGCCACTGAAAGACTCCGGCCCGCGGCTCCGGTAGTGTGCCGCGGGCCGGAGTCTTTCAGTGGCTGTGGCGCGCTCCTGAAGAGTGGGAGGCGCCGCCTGCCAGGCTGCTCGCCGCGGAGGACTTGTGTGCCGGGCGGGGACTAAAATCTCCCGGGCGGGCCGCCCGGCCAATCTGCTCTGGGGAGAACACTGCTTAACATATAATACATTTTTGTTTAATTTATTTTCTTCACATTAGGTTTTCTTTATTACAGTAATAAGCGTCAGACGCTTTTACTAGTAATCAATATACTGTTTTTTCATGTCATTTGCAACAAACCCCCCCGAAAACTGCGATTGCATAAAAAATTATAATTATTAAACAGCAAAGAAAGTGAATAGTAATAGAATTTAAGTGGTCACTGGGGATCAATTCACAGAAAACATTTTGTTCATGTTTATGAAGAATTATGCTAATATTACCCATGACAATATTTATTAAAGAAAATAAGACATCTGCTTCTGTAATTGGTGTTTCTGCCAAAATCTACAAGTTTCTAATTCATTTAAACTGATACTTTGTTCCACTTTCTCCTGGGCATCTGTTCACTGATATGAAGATAAAGCTACAACGGCTTAGCTCTATGCTCTGTGTGCTAAGTAATGCTGGGCATACACACACCGAGTAGGTCAGACCAACCTACTCCGATGTGTGCCGAGATGCTAATGTGATGACGCCATCACGTTAGCACCCCGTTGCATTCTGGGGCCCCTTCAGTCGGCTGGGCACCCAGTGTGTGCCGGCCATAAGCCATCTCCATTGCAGCTTATGGCATCGGCTTGCCTCGGCTTGCATCGGCCAGAGAAGATCGGACATGTCCGTTCTCTGGCCGGCCGAGCAGTGGGGCAACAGGGATCTGGCACATGTGGGCACATGCCGATTAGCGGCCGATTTTTAACCTGACCGACGGCGCGAGCGCGCACGCCCGTCGGTCAGATTAAAAATCGGCCGCTTATCGGCATGTGTATGCCTAGCATAAGAACAGAACTTAAGCGTTCTTTAGCACCTTTTCAACAGGCTGCATTGTGTAGTGCTAGTGAGCAGGTTGCAAGTGTATGTGCAGGTGTGCTGGGTTTTCCAAAAGGTGGCCATACACAGGTCAGAAGTGCTGTGTATCGATTCTCTGTTCAATTGACGAATTTCGAATGTAGCATGGTGTCACCATGCTACGCTCCAGGGTTCATCAGTTGCACAGGTATTGACCCGTGTATGGCCAACTTAACAGCAACATGGCATGCATAGTGTGGAAAGGCCCTTAAAGGAAATATGTACTTGGAGAAGAATGTAAACCACCATTGCTGTCCTTTACTGCTGCTATTCTACTAGTTGCCTTATTGTATTGCATTCTTTAATTAGGTCTTTGATTTATGAACGCTACCCTTATAGATATTGCTTTTTTTCTTCACTTTCATTAAGAGTATTTTTTTCTCTATTTTTAGTAAACTCATATGGTTCATTGATATTCTTAGAATTATACTTTCTCTCTAGGAATCTTTCCTTTTAAGCCATTGCTTCCTGTTCTTTTTTTTAGTGTTGCACTTTCTTCTAATCTTAGATATAGTTCTCTAGGGACAACCTAAGGCATCATATAGACAGTCCCTAAAACTGGACAGCTGTGTACGTAGATTGCACCCGTGTAGGGTTGTTCCATGTTATACCTATGAATACACACAGTAGCTCACAACCACTGATCACACTACATGTAAGTGATTAACCTATACAACAAATATATATAAATGTGTGTGTGTTTTTCCCACACTTGCAAAAGTAATAATACTTTTTGCAATGGGTTCCTCAGATCCACCTTACCTGTGCCCTCCTATCTCTTTCACTGCTGGCAGGAATAGCAAAGTATTTGACCATTTCCCCAGTAAGGCAATCAGTGCCAATTGTGTTGCCAAAAAACATTCTCAGTGTGTAAGTGGAAGGTTGGGCCAAGCTAACTTGGGCATGATAACTTTTTGGTTTGTTTACATAAGGCAACTTTGTAACTTTCTGACATAGTTGCAGTGTTTTGTGGATAGCTTTACCAGTTCAGTCTCTGAATTAACTTGTTGCCTGGAATGACTCTATACAAATTCTACACCCTTATGTATAAGTACTGCACAGCTGGCAGATACTTGTGTGGTTAGAATAGATTTGCTGTGGAAAGATAGACATTTAAAACCAGGCTTAGTATGCTGCAAGTAAAACCAGTAGGATTTTGTTACTTTATTTAAAGCATAACTATCTTTGCAGTAGCATGCATGTAACATTCTCATCTTAGTGGCCTGTTTTCTTTTCATATGTTACCCTGGAGCTCAAGTTCAATACTAAAGCCTACTGCTTAGGAATGTATGTTCTGCAGGATGTTACCCTTCATGGAAAAGGATACCTCTGTTCGTGTTTGTCAGCATGTTGTATTTTGTAAATAAGGAAACCACATTTTTCATATTACTGGTATATTTAACACCTGAGTCTTTGGACTAAAGGGCTGGAAAATAATAAATTACATACTTTGTTCTTTAATAACCATTCAGGTGAAAGTCATAGTCTGTCTTTAAATTCCCCTGCAAATGACCAGTTAAATACATATTTTTATGAAGTATATCTACAGTTTTAACTAATAAAAGTGAGCTTTTCTGTACAAATGTATGGAGAAATGGAAATTCAAGTAATATTATATAATGAACATTTTTTTAGGGAACTATTTAGCTGTTTTGTACATATTTTCATATAGTTAAGGCTTAACTATTCCCTAATCCATTTTAATTAGTAAGAAAGTTCCGATTTTCCATATAGATATAGGTGGGTTTTTTAAAAATCAAAAATAAATATAAAAGTACAATTTGCATACTTCTGCAATACATACATCTCCTAAATGGTTTGTCTGCTACAAAAAGATAGTTGATGATCCTGTCCCCTGTGGCTAAAAGACCTACTGTAATGCTCCAGGGCACACCATCACCATTAACCAACACAGTATACTTTAAACAGGCTACTTTCAGTAATGCAGAGACAAGTCAAGGGTCATAAACAAAAGGTCAGTCCAAATAAGGGTCCCCACATACGCAAAGAACGGCGCCTGATTTTGCCGCCAACCGATGTGCGTGCACGCTCGCGGCCGTCGGTCAGTGGCAAAATCAGCCGCCGATCGTGGGTGCCCACATGGGGTGACAGGGATCGAAGCTCAGTCCGTCAGAGAGCGGACATGTCCGTAAATATTAATTACACAATTAGTGTAAATGGGGACCAGCGTCCCCATTCAAACTAACAGCCTGCCGATGCCATAAGCGATGCCTCTACAGCTCATCTGTCAGTCTCCACTCGATACGTGTGTGGGGACCTTTAGTATGGTACAGATAGATGAGGCAGGAGATTGGGTCAGGAACAATCCAATCCAATTGACTTGTGAATCTTTTGTTGATGATAAAGACGCTAGAAATTCAAACTGAACATGTTCCACACCGCTGCAAGTTAGCCAATGGCCCAAACCTCAGGTAGTAAGACAGGGGTAGATGGTAGCACACCCAATCTTATAGCAGGGCCCCTGGACTGTAATGTACTGTGCACATTCACAGGAATTACCTTAAGAAGTAACAGTAATATTTTCCTGTATATTCAAAAGAGAAAATGTGTATGTATCCCATAGTTTTTTTATAGTTTGTTCACAAATAAACTTTTACGAACCTTAAAAAAGAATTTATGTTAAGTTGGCTCTTTAATTCTCGTGTTTAAGACCTTATTAGTTATAAAGAATTAAAATTGCTTTATAAGAGGTTCTATTGCTTTTCCACTAAATAAATAAATGATTCTATGCAGTTGTAAAAACACAGGTTAACTAGTAAATACTCTATACATAATTATAATTTATGGTCTTTGGCTGTTCAGAAACAAATTTTACTACACTCCCTGAATTATTTTTCAGGTTTCCAGCAAAATAAATTGAAAAGCACTGTTAACTTAAAAATTAGTGTTCATGGGACAGCTCTGATTTAATCTAGTAGGTTTTATGATATAAAGGGCTTGTTTCCATTATATGTCGGGACCCCTACGCTAAGCAGAGGTCCCGATGTATCCCACAAACATTGCCTGCCGGCGGATGATCTGTTTACACATCCGCCGGTGTAAAGGCTAAATGTACTCGACTACGTTCAGCCTTACATCGGCGGAGCGGCTCGGCGCAATGAAGACAGAGTCTCCGCCGAGCAGGTAAGTCTATCTGTTACGTTGGGACCTCCCAACGCAATGGAAACAAAGCCTTAATGTAAACCTCTAATTTCAAAAAACAGTGCTGCTGTTTGCACCCAATTCCATGAAGCTCCTAGCTAACGTTTAGAGGTCTATAGTGAAGTCAAAGGGTTTTGGTCATTTACTGTCATTTACTGTGACTGTAATGTTATGAGAACCCACTCCAATTTAGAAATTTCACAAACTGACTTATTGCAATAGTAGAATGCTTTGAATTAACTGAGCTTCTGATCTATACAAATGTTTATTAGTGCAGACTCTATGGCCTTAAAGCTTGATTTTATATCAGTATCGAAATGAGTGATTGAAAAGCCCGAATAAAATTCTATATAGTGGACATATATAAGATAATTGCTGAATTATCACTGACGGCAAAATTGTTTGGGGTATATGGGCTCAAATTAAGGAAAGTTGTGCTGGAAGAATTACAGTTCACTGACCTCTCCCTCTACATATTTGCTTGTCTGTAATTAGAATTCTATGACGTCAGCACTTTTTAGTGCTAGGTGAACTGAAGGACAGTGAATATTTAATACTAAAAAAGCAAAGCTGGCTCATGTAAGAAAACAATCAGGAGAAGATAGCAGAGGTAAATCTGACTATACATGGGTTGGATGTTTAATTGTTTGTACAATTACTTCGAATTTTCTGAATTTGGTCGAACTTAAGTGATATTGAGTATAAAATAAAAAAGCCTCAAGTCCATTTGAAAATATTTTATTTAAATATTAGATATGAATAAATTTTCTGTAAAATTGTACAGAGGTTGAATCTGCTGTGTATTGCAGGTGTGTGGTAGTAAGATTGATTAATTTTCAATGGACAGTCAACATTTAAATAGCAGAAGTCAATCTTATTGAAGATTGATTTAACATAAGTTGATGCAGGTAGAGGTTAATGTATTGCTATAAATAGGGCCCTGTAATTTACACGTGAAAGAGATGTTGATGGTTCCCATTACACCTATTATCCCAGTTACAGCTTTTCGCTCTTTAGTCTGTCTGTGTGTGTTAATTCCTGGTATCTCTCATTAGGTGCATTCCTTGAATAGTTAACTTTGGTGGTTTCATGAGCGTGTGTGGGAATGCTAGTGTGGGAAGAAAGCTCTGGAGAGATTAAAGAACCATTTTCAATGTTACAGGAAAGCTTTGCTATCAGTTGATGATTCGGAAGTGTAGGTATGTTTGATGTTCTCTTGAATGCCAATGTCTTTGATCACTAAGATGATGAAGGGTTGGGATGTCCTGCAGGTGAAATTGGGACACGTTCTAACACAAATAGTAACAGACATTTATGTGTCTCCTGTTTGCACTGGGAACAATGAGAACTGTCTTCAGACTACAACAGCTGGAAAAGTGACCTCAATGGCTGAAATAGGAAAGATGTGAGCTCTGGAATAACAAAGGAAGGCCTTCATGCTGTATGCCTTAGACACTAATTATGGTTTGAGTATACCTTTGGATATAAAGTGCATGGGGACTGCTTTGCCTTTTCTTTAAGAACATTAATGTAAACATGAAAGGGCTTGCGCTTTGCTTTCAAGTGCAGCAGCATGAAATCATCTATTATAATGTACTGTGAAGGTGTTGGTGCCGTGTAGGATTTGGAGTTAAAAGGAAAGTCCTCTAACTTTGTATCTTCTTCTTACATATCCTTATGGCTACATCTTACTACCTATATTTGTGCAACATAATTTCCCAATCATTTCAAGTCATTTTAAACCTGTTGCAATAAAATGCTTCTATGATAACAAATTATATCATGGCAATCATTTACTGAAGGATATATTTTACATAGCAGGGTGAATATTTCCTAAACTCAGTTATTAATGTAAGGAAGTGTTAACTTTAATTATTAAATTAAGTTATAATGCTTGTTTCTTATTAAACTTGGTTGCACATGATTGAGTATTTAGGTGAACACATTTACTTGGGTCACTAGTCTTTGCACGGCGTCAAAATCCATGCTTTTGCAGCGCTTTTTGATTGCTAGTCAAGTGAATTGTTCAATTGTACCAACGGTGTGTTCGGGATCCGTTGCATTGGTGTCAGTGCAGAGCGGCACGTTGACATAAACGCAACTAAACCCAAAGCAAGTATTTGTGCACTAACACACCTATAGGGAATGCATTGGCCCCTCAAAAACACATGATTATGAACAGGCATGCCGATTGTTCGGGAATCGAATGAAAGATCGAGGCGTTTATGGAAGGCTGAACAAATGTGCCACATGATATCTGGGAAGAGAAAAAGGGTTAACTGGGCACATATCTTCAGTGTTGTCCCATGAAAAGATATTATAAACAATTTACCACAATTGGAGGGATGTACTCACTTTTGTGAGATCTGTAGATCTGTGAACTAAAATTAACACCTCTAGGGTTATGGGCTTTTCGTGGCATTTTTCATACACTGTACTCCGCCATGATTGCAGGCTCTCCCCCCAGCCCTCTACACACCGCCAGTGTCAATTAGACGCCGGCAGAGTGTGGGGAGAAAAGCGACGCCCCCTCATTAACATGGAGGTCTATGGTGCCGCTGCCCTGCCACCTGACACGGGACCGGAAAATCTCGGTGTGCCTGCAGCTTTGTAGAAATGTAGAAAATAAAAGCGAGCACAACTTTTGTAGCCTTTCCTTCAAATATCAACTCTTCCATACTAGGATTTAGCAGTGGCCCAGATTATGGCCCCTCTCTGGTTTTCCAATTCTTAGGCTGCTTTATGAAATATTATGGCAGTTTCATGCAATCTGACAACCTTCTTTAGGTTAAAAAATATTTTTCTCTGCTCCTTTTTCTGCCAAACAGTGTAGCTGTATTTATGGTATATCCTTTTGCCAGCTATGTTAATGTTTGCCATCTTTCACATGGATTTTACTTTCTTTTTATTATTATAAGTCAACTGACCTTTACAGGAGATTGGCTTTAGAAGCCCTGCTGCGAAGATTTCATTGTAATGACCAAGCTAAGATTATGCCACACAGTAGGAGCAATCAAAACATGTATTTACCATTTAGAAATGAAATATTTAGAGACTGTTGCTTTTGCAAAACGAAGAGTCAAGCTTTAAAGCAGAAACTGGAGCATTTGTATGTGCTTTTTCAATATATGTTTTGTATACATCTGACTCCTGCTATAATGTACATCTAGCTAAATGTGATTTTGTGTTCTGGAACAGATTATTTTTAGTGAAGAAGAGATATCAATGTCAGTTTGTTAAACAACACAGAACTTTACAAGGACTTACAATATAGTACAGATTTGCTGCAATCTGTGTGACTATCATGTCCATGTGATCTGTCATGTCTGTTTTACAAACCTTGGTTTGAATGATTTTTTACTTTGTTAATAATTCCTTCACATAAAGACGTAGACCTTATCTTGTTTGTAATACATAGAAAAGCCTGGGGCTTTATGACTCTAAAGTAGGTCTTGTTAAGTCAATGATTAAACAACAAAGCTGAATGGCAGCAACTATTTCCTGTTGTTGGTAATAAATAATAGACTTAAGTCATCTTTTAACTTGAGCCTTAATGTAGAATTCAGCTGGAACATGGTATATATGTTTTCCAAACTTTATTTTCTAGCATATGTAAATTTAAAACAAATTGCTGGTTTGCTACTAACTTGTAAACTGCTGTTTAGGGTAACAAAGTTCCAATAATATTTGCTTATATGGCCTCAGGCAATTATGAATTACTTGGCTCTCTTCCCATCACTCTAGTACAAGTTGATCTTGGTCTCATCTGTCCATAGGATGTTGTTCCAGAACCGTGAAGGCTTTTTTAGATGTTGTTTGGCAAACTAATCTGGACTTCCTGTTTTTGAGGCTCACCAATGCTCTTCTCTTGATTGTTGACCACCTACCTCCTGTTGAGTGTTCTTGATCAGGCTGTTGTGAAGTGTGTCGACTTCACCACAGAAATAATTCTTTGGTCATCCACCACAGTTGTTTTCGTGGACCTATGGGTCTTTTGGTGTTGCTGAGCTCACCACCTTCTTTTTAAGAATGTTTCAAACAGTTGTTTTGACCATGCCTAATGTTTTTGCTATCTTTCTGATGGGTTTGTTTTGTTTTTTCAGCCTAATGATGGCTTGCTTCCCTCGTAGTTGCTCTTTGGATTTCATCTTGACAGCAACAGATTCCAAACACAATTAGCACACTTGAAGTGAACTGTAGACACATTGCACATTTTAATTGGGATAATGAGGGAATATCACACACCTGGCCATGTTACAGCTGAGTGGCCAATTGTCCCATTACTTTTGGTCCTTGGTTAACAAGTGGGAGGCACATATGCAAACTGATTTGGATGTAAATCCCCTCAAATTAAAGCTAAAAGTCTGCAGTTGATGCACATTGTGTTTGTTTCATTTCAAATCCATTGTGGTGGTGTATAGAGCCAAACATGTTAGAATTGTATCGATGTCCCAATATTTATTTACCTGACTGTAATTTATCAATGCTTTTCTGTCCTTTGTTCCCTTCCCTGCAATTACTATATATAGAGCACCAAGTCAGACCCAAGTCCAAAAATAAATTGGACTGAATGAAGCATTTTCTGTCATGATGATTTATGTGATTTTTGTCCCTAGGCTATAAAATATCATACCTAACTGCTCCTGCCTGTTGTACTACTTCCAATCCTTCTATAGTTTATACTGTGTATATAAATATTTCATGCAAAAATATAATTAACATGCTCTAAAAGTATTGCAGGTATTACATTTGCTCATAACATTAAGAAGTGAACTCATAACATTGCAGCTTTGCATAATTTATTTGTAGGAAATTCAGAAGGCGGCTTGAACAAACACACACATCAGTATGCACCTTGTATTTTCTCATGTTTCTTAGTTTACTTTTCACATGAATAAGCAAAAACATTGAAGGTGCCACCCAAATGCATTTGCAAATGTTCACCACATTTAGTATACTGCAGTTCCTAGCATAAATGGTTAAATGAAATGCTGATTTTCCTGCTAGTTGACTTCAGGACTATTTGAAATGTTTAATAAGAATGCAGAATTTTTTTGTGACCATGGATAAGAGTTGCAGGTTTTTTTTATTTAATGGTATAAGTGAGGCAGCATGCCTACTGTATATGCAAGCAAGTTATGTGATTGCTATTACCTAAGAACTAGATACACTGTTCTTCTAGAAAAATGGTAGACATTGATTCAGATTGTTTAGGGCCCTTTCACACTAGCCATGCAGAGACCAGGGGATTTTGTGCAGTCCACTGAAATTTACCAAAACGACTGATCATTGCTCTTTTAATTGAATGACCGATTTCCATCACTTTGGTCAATCAAATCTGACAAAAAAGTCTATTATAAATGTTTTTCCTTATAAAGTCGTTTGAACACAGAAGTCAAACTGTGTATGCCCACTTTAAGTCTTGTCGTTTGGCTCCAGTAGAATAAATAGTTGTGAGGTCAGTTTAAAAGTTCTTCTACAATCCAGTAGTCATTTCTTTGCAATTTCAGAAGGAAATTGCATCTTCCACTCTCAGAAGATCAATGTGATACTGAAACAAAGAACCATGTTCCAGCTGTAAATTGTAAAGATGACACAGAGGAGATTAGCGATCTTTAAAAATAGTTTGAAGTTAAATAAAATATAGCAATACAAAGCTGTGAATTAAAACTGGAGATAGCATATCAGTCAGGAACGATGCTTACAAAGAGACATTTCTGTTAGAAGTTTTTAAACAAGTGATTTTAAAGGGAACTTCCTAACAAAAATAAACATTTAAAATTAAATTCTAGACATTTAATGCATGGCATGTTTAATTTTCGCTTCAAGCTGACATTAAGGGCTCATTCACAGCATCCTCTGGAAACGGTGTGTTTCTAACCACTGGCCACCTGAAAAGCATGGCAACCTGGCGATTGCTTTTCAGGCATTCGTCCTGTCAGTATGACTTATAGCAAGCACTTCACACAGTTCCGTTGTTCTTATGATCTTTCCTACCCTGTCAAGATGTGCTACCCTGTCATATAGTGCGGGTAGTGAATCTTGAAAGGATCATAAGTCTAAGCCCCTCACCCTAAAGCCCAAAACCTCATCCGAAGCTCCTAACCCAAAACTCCTTACCCTCCTTACCTCCGCCTGTCAATAGCAAAGTGAAATAAGTAATATTAATAATAGTCTTTCCTTTGTATAACTCCCAAATTGAAAAGGCACAATATAAGGTTGACTTCTTTATTTTTATTTTTTTAACAGAGTTAAACCCACAGTTAAATTTGTCACTTAAATGCATACACTATTGTCCCACACAGTCTATTGTGGTTGTCTAGGGTAAATAATAAATATATAGGATATATATTCTGGGAATATGAGCCACATCAGAAAAGGGGTAGACGATAGCTTAGTAAAATGTATAATGTATTGTACAGCGCTGCGTAATATGCTGGCGCTATATAAATAAATGTTAATATTAATAATACTGTATTTACAATGCAACAGTATGAATTACTAGTTAGAATTTTGGTTATATGTATCCTGTGGGGAAAACAATATTTTTGAGTAGCTGCAAGGAACACATACTTGTTGTTCTCTTAATTAATGGGCATTATAATTGATAGAAATTCTTTTGTTAGTATTTCATTGTAGAAAACTAAGTTAAACACAAAAGGAACAACATAAAAGCATAATATGAAAGAGGTTACAGAGCAGATTTAAAGTTGATAATTGCCAAAGACATAACAAAGAGTTGTTGTACTTGAAAAGTTAACACACTAGACTGACCTACATTGTATTGAGTGTCCTCCTGGCTTATTCCACCTAATTACTGTTCTTGTTTCTATTCTACACTCTGAAAGGCATTTTCTAATTCTTAAGTGATTCAAAGCTGTTTGATATTTCATCCCAAAATAAATCAAGTCTTTTAGTCTTTACTATATTGTGTTTTACTTTATATGTATGTATGTCCTCATTTGTTTTGGGGCCATATGAAATTACCATGGGGGGTCACTAAATATTTTCTCATACCTTGTGAACCTAGATGTCCTCAATTTTATTTCCGATCCAGATTCCTTGCCAGCATTGTTTCTAAAGATGAGAACCCTCAGTTCAGTCCTGCACATCACTCAGACTGGCCCTTGATTTTACCCCCAGGGGGCCTGTGTTTCAGGGGGATGTCCTCATGTTCAATGTCCACATTACTGCACTACATGATTGGACAGCCATTAAGAAGTGTTTATATCAGGCAATCAGTGGTGTGGGTACCAGGGGAAGGACTCTGGCTATGAAAAAGAAGGAAAATATGACACAGATTCTACAAAATAATATGAATAATTGGGAAGTGCTGATCTTGATTCAAATGAAGTATGACAGAGCTGAAAAAACATCAGACTACATTTAAATGTCCAATTGCATGATCATTTGTAAATGGCGGCAATAAATCACACTTGGACACTAAAGTTGCTTCTTTAACTTGAATAGCTAAATTAAACACAAGCAGTTTATTTGATTTTCAAAATATCAGTTAATATTTGGGACAGATGACACTAATAACAGTAAATGAAACGTTAATATTTAGTAAAGTCTATTTATTTTAAACTACAGGATGCATATTTTATGTTTGCATTTTCTATCTGTGGGCTGTAAATGATGTGTTGTATAAACCTATTGTTTGCAACCATTTAGCGTCATTGAGTGGTCTGATTGGCCGACCAGACTTCTTGCCATAAATATAATGGACATGGATTCGCTAGATGCCACTTCAATTTCCTCATCATAAGTAGATTATGATTTCATTGTGTCCGTGCTATGAACTGAAAGAAATGGTTCCCTTGACTTGGCGTGTTACCCTTACAGAACTGTCATTTTATATTTAACAGATTGGCTACATAAATTCTAAAGTGTGTGATCATTTCCTGATTTTCACCAAGGGAGCAATATCCCCCTAAGTGCCATTAATTTCCAAGCACACTGTACAGAATTACTATTTTATCTAGAAACTCTTATGCCTTAGACTCATACAGTCCTATTGTTTAAACTCAGTGGAACATTTTTATATTTTGAGCTGAGCTAATGACTCTTCTAGATGTTTCAATTATATCACAACAGACATTTTTTTTTAAAGCCAAACTTGAGCCTTACCATAAGGTTTCCAAAGCAGGTTCCTTACTTTCCTGTACAAAAAAGGTTTACAGGAAGTGTGATCATTGTCACCTTATTTTCCAGCTAAATGACATTCAACATTATTTAATTCCTAAACTTGCTTTACCTACCTCTTGCACTAATATGATTTACTAGTGTTAACCATTGAGACTCAGCATCAGAGCATGTTTCCACTAAGGCGACTAATCGCGGAGCAGTGATCTCTCATGTGATTTTTCTCGGGTGTGATTTGGGCAAGTTTTGGGGCTTGTTTTTGTGGAGGTGATTGGGGCAGACAGGATTGCGCCGATCGCTCCCATACAGAATGAATGGGGGCGCGTTTCAAAATGGCGTTGTAATTCAGTGAGACGCGATTTTTAACCTCCCTAGCTGTTGAGACGAACCCTGTTCGTTTGCCATTCAGGGTTGTCTCAACCGCAGGGGAAGCCGACATCGGGGAGACCCGATGCCTCCCTGGAAAGCTGCACCATAGACCTCCATGTTAATGGAGGGGCGCCGGCTTTCCCGCTCACGCAGCTGGTGTCAATAATGACACCAGCTGTGTGAAGAGCAGCGGCGCAAGGCAGGAAATGACAGGCAGTGTACTGTGTACACTGCCTCGATTGCCCGTACAGGCAGTGCGCTAGGGAGGTTAAACACCACCCATTCATGTCTATGGGCGCGACCCCCCGCAGTCCATGATCGAAAATATGGTAAGCGTTTCAGATCGCAGGCTGCATCGCGGGCAATCAGGGCTGTGGAATTTACCCTATTGAAATGAATGGGCACGATCACCGTGGCGCGGCTCAAATTGCGGGTGGTCACGGCCAATCGCTTAAATGGAAACAAGCCCTTACATGTTGCCATTCTCCTGTGTAATCTGGATAGTTCTGTGAAAACTGCATTTGCATGCAATTTTCCAGACTTACATCTACCCATCAAGGCTTTTCATATTTTAATAATTTATCAAAAAGCTGTATACAGACTAGGGCATTAATGGTACTTGTCAACAAAGTTCGATGGCAGCAGATGACTCCCTAGAGAAGTCGGCAAGCCACTTGTTTTTTTCCTCTGTCTGTATGCGCATAGTATACACAATGCAATCTTTGCGTCTGTCGCTGGGTTACGCTGACACTTTCAAAAGGGCGGTAAATTAAACACAAGAGACATGGCATCAGAGGCAGTAGGTGAGGGACACACATGACGTCTGTGGTAAAGCACAATCAAAGCACTATCATTATACACGGCCATCTGAAACGGTACCCAAAAGCTAACATGGGTGATGTTAGCACTGCCCTGAGTTGTCAACTCCAGAGCATTGAGTTTTATTTATTTTATAATGACAATGTGCTCTTTTGGGAACCACAGTGTATAGTGTTGACTCATTCTGTGTGTTTTTGGTGCCGCAGTTTAGGCTTTAATTTACCATAAAATAAAAGGAATTAGCCTATGTTTTGTTTTATTGTGATGTTGACGGTAATGTTACGCGGAACTTATAAAAGATGTTAGTTGTTGGACACTTGTGCTCCTCTGCTGTGTCTGTGTAATGATGTCATTAAACGACTAATCAACTTGACTATGATTTAGTGTTGGATGACTCGACTTCTGAAGTCAAAATCTGAAGTTGTTAATGCTCTAGTACAGACCTTCAATTATCACCGCTGGGAACAGTCATTTGTGATCGTTCCCAGCAATTGGAGAACAAACTGGGCTACTTCTGTTCTATGGAGAAGGGCGGGGGGGGGGGGGGGGGGGGGGGGGGGGGGGGGGGCTCCATAGATGCTGCACCAGGCTGTCACCTCATGACCGACTTAGTAGGTGTATAAGGTGTATGCAAAAGGTCTCACTTAAAACATGTTTTTAAATGCTGATGAAGGAGTTAGGGGTAAACGAGGCAAATTAAACACTGTTGTATCTTTACTATCTTTCAAAAATGGATATATTTGACAATTAAGAACTAGTTTTAAAACTTTTAGACAAATTTTTCATTTCTTTATTTACATGTGAAAACAAACAGCATATCCATTTTTTTGGAAGAACATTGTATAGCTTCTATGAAATCTCTTTGTGTCTTTATCACTGAAGGAATTGCTCAGAATAGAGAAGCTGTGAATGCAAGCATAGTTGTACTCGCTTCTGAGACAACACATGCTTATATCCATTATTAAATATGTCACTGCTTCTTAGTGCAAGATATAGAAGACATCTTCTCTGTGTAGAACTAGATGTGGATTATTGCAACTAAAATAAGGACAGAATATCTACTCATCAACATGTGTCGCTGTCAATTTTGGTTCACACCACCCAATCCAATCCTGGATTTTTGATTCATTCGTGAATGAGAACAGGTTAGAGGTGGAGTTGGAGTTTATTTTCACAGATTCTAGCTTTGAGAGTGAAGGCACATTTAATTGTGTAGCCTTTAATTCTTAGTACTTTAGGTTTAAATGGATTCTTCTTTTCTTCTCAAATGATTCTTGAAGAAAAGGGGTGGAGCGGGGCATTGTTAATTAAAAGTGATTAATAGCAGTAAAAAAAAGTGTCCTTTTCAAGCCACTCAGTATGTTATAGAGGTGTTATGGCTTTTATGGAAAAACAGATGCAAGAAATAATGTAGCAAAATGCTTTACACTTCTCTGAGATTAAATCTGTATTTTCCTCTATGGTGTGCCAGACTAGAAAAGAAGTAATGTTCTGTAAAACCACAATAAGTCTAGTTCTGGTGGCTCAGACATAGTAAACATTTAATGCCAGAAAATGACTCTGCACGCACATAAAATGTGTGTGATAGAGTTTTCCAGCACATAAATCATTTCTACAATGCATGGATCATAGGACAGCATAAAATAGAATCTTAATTGTCTAACAACTCATAATCGAAGCTTATACAACACCAAGCATTTTGTTGCAATATCTCCACCTGAAGTAGAACATAATAGGCATATCAATTTAAATTGCATATTGCTTATGTTAAATTTACTGACATAAAGACTAAGAATCAACCTTTCCTTTCTTGGAAAACTAGCTTCCATCCTAAATACTAGTACAGGACAAATTCCCTGTTAAAAACTTGGTCTGTCATCTTAAAATGCCATCTAAAATGTTTGAGAATATTATCTTTCAGCTGTAACATATTACTATTTCTTATTCTTTTGTTAAGCCAACAAGCGGAACATTTGTCTCGTTTTCACATTTTGAAGGCTCTCTGCTTACTTTCTTGATGAAATATGCTTATATCCACAAATTGGGGACTGATCTGCAGTAGTTTATTCCCTAGTGATATACTTAATGGAGTCAGTAGAAAAGTCAGAATGTTGTGGTAAGCGGGTAGCTGGCCTGGTGGGAATGATGCATTTGCTGCTCCTGAACTTATCCTGATATATTTATCTTAAATATATCCAAATAAAGGAATCCTTACCAATTTGTGACATTCATTGGATCTACATGTAAATCAATCTACTGATATCATCAAGTAAATGTCTACATGTTTATCCCCAAACTTTCCCTGCAGTGCCCCTGTTTTTGACATAATGTATTTGTCTGTGTGTACTTGTTTCTGTGAATAATTTAACTAAATATAATATATATTTAGCATGATTGTAGTGTGTGTATATATATATATATATATATATATATATATATATATATATATATATATATATATATATATATATATATATATATACATGTCTCTGCACAAATGGTGCATGTGAAAAAGGGTGTTTTATTTCAAATACACTAGGCTGTGGCTGTGGCTGTGGCTGTGTTTTTTTAATGGTTATGGAAGTGCTAGCCATGTTGATACCACAGCTGTTACAGATAATAAAACCCTGCATTTCTACATTGCGCTGACTTGCCTCTCCCATACAAGTGTATGAGAGACGTTTGCTCTGCGGCCCCAAAAATGACATTACCGCAAAATGCAAACGTGAAAGGTCCGTTGGAAACCCTTGTACCCAGCATTACTCAAGCCATGCTGCATTGTGTTAAATGATCTTTGATCTGAACCTCAACAGCGGCGAGAGCCAATAGGCAGTTCTGGAGATCTCACTCTCCCCTCTATCCTTCTGCAGTGTAATTCTCACACAAAGAGTTCCTAGTGTCACATTGGCTGCTACCCTAACTGCGCCCCCCTGGAATATCTCCATGCCTCCCCAGTTTGGGAACCACTGATGTATACGTTTATCAATATTTAATTGCACCAAATGCAAACAGGTTTATACATACATAATTATAAAATATAAAAAATATAAAAAATTTACCACAACTCCCATACCAAATGTATATTATTCCCAATACGATATTCATTGTACTGTCATTATCACAGGTAATATCTGTAATTGTATATATTGCAGGTAATTGTATATATTGAAGCGTTTCGCCCAGTTAGTGCTTCCTCAGAACACATCTAAAAATTACACTGTTGTGGACAATAACCAGAGTAATGAGATAGTGTCCCCATAGACAGGCATAGGGCAAACCTCATGAGCTTCTATAAGACAAGCAGAGGGAGGTAATGAAAAATGCTGTTCCATATAACTTTACAATATTTGACTTCCTTCTAAATGTGTATGTAATCTAGGATGAAAAGGAAGAGTAAACAGCTCCATACCATGATCGAATGGTTAGGCAATAATTGATTATTTATACATTTTTAAATTCAAACCACGTCCATTTGCAGCACTTAGATAACCAAAACTACAGTTGCCATCTTTTTGAATATGAAGCTTAGTTTTTTACACATATGGTATAAAGGACCTTATATCTGACCTCATTGTAATTTTAAATACAGCATTAAAATAATTCTCTAAACACTCACTATGCTGTTTACTCGATGCAAACTTGTCTAATAACACTGCAAATTTGAGATACATAGATGGATTACAGCGCATGCCTTTGTTTGTATAAATCATGATTTTATCACCTCTGTGTTTAGGGTTCCCAGTTAATTTTCTCTCCCAAGAACATATCTAGTAATTTATCTTTATCTTGTATCATTCAGTGGAAAGGAAATATAGAAGAAACACTTTGATGGTCCATTAATTCTAAAAATGTCTAGGTTTCTTATGAGAAGTCTTCTCCCTGCTTTACTGTCAGAGAAAATGGTCACACATTTAACACAGCAAATATTATTCAGAGCACACAGCCAAATAGACCATTCCCAGGCATAGAGTGATATGTCTTCTACAAACAAGAGTAGTGAAAAGCATTACCAGAGAATGTATGACTACGAATTGTCCTTGATTACGCTTAAAGTATTATTTCAATGAATGCAATGTTACTCTGCATTACTTTGCAACTTTGTTTAGCATTTTAAAAAGCTCAGTTGTTACATTAGTGATAAGACACTGAACTCTAGTACTGGCATTTGTAGCCAAAGCTAAATGCTGCCAATTATCGCAGGCTCCCCTGAATATGATTGTGTGCCCAAGTGAGCTTTTTATGATGCCTTTTGTATTGGAATCAAAATCAAGGTAGGTTTTAAGAATATGGAATATGAGTTGAAACTCATATTCCATACTCAAACTAACTATGCAACCATGACTTTGGCAGTATTTTTAAGGATTAATATATAAGTTAAATTGAGGTAATAAAAAAGTTAGCTGCGGGTCAATTCATCTGTTAATCCAGTAGTTCGTCAACTGGGTTGTGGGCCACCATGGGGTGTGGAGGTATTCTGGGGGGGGGCAGCTAGGGGGCTGAGGGATGGACAAGCA
>CM070032.1:144050053-144073630 GCA_036250615.1 Ptychadena robeensis | reverse complement strand
TAATATGTCCATGTAATGTATGTGGGGGATTTTTTTTTGAGTTTACTTCCGCTTTAAGTGTATGTGCATGCTCTATAATGCAATCGGACAAAAATATGATCAAAATATCTAGGGAACCATCAGATACTTGTACAATCGATGGACATTTACCAACATGTCTGATCACTGCTTCAGCGACTTTATGTTCCATTACCATCACTAAGTCGATCGACACAGGTAAAAAAGAAAAATGATCTTCGTTTTTTTCATCTCTATTGAGCAGAAATTATGTTCCATGTATGGTCACCCTTAGTGAACAAGGAAGAGTATATGGGTAAAGCCAGCCACAGGCATCTCGATCTATGGCCCACTTGTAGCACACTCCCCACAGCGTGGTGACGTCCGCGTGCCATCCGTCCTGCGCACTTTTTTGGTGGGATCCTCAAGGTGGGCTCCCCTGTAGTTGTGGGCGACCAACCTTTATGTGCTCGGCGGGAGCGAGCAAGTCGGTCGCCCGCAACTATGGCCGGGAAACGGCCAGTCTATGGGGGGCTTTAGTTTATCTGACACCCAACACCTCATACGCACCTGCTTGTTCTACACAGTAAGGCAATTAGAGGAATGAAACCCACAGGGGTATAGATGTCTTAAGCATTTTTTGTGGTTTTCGTTTAGTAGTGCAAGTTGGCAATTAGGCTTCTGTTGAATTTAGCTCTAGGTTCCATATTTGTTTTTTATCAATTCAACTTTTACATTTTCTGCCTATACATTTTCTCTAGACTAGCGTGATAAGGGTTTCTCTTCTGACAAGGGATAGGAAATCTTGTAATATGAAGCTAGTGTGACTAAGTAAGATGCATTTATACATCTTAATGATGCAGAGACATGAATGTACATGGGCCATTACCATACCATTGAGTGGTGTCTGTATTGTGTCGTATTTCTGTGTTCTCGACAGCCTGTGGCATAATACTAATGTTGTCAGCAATCCCTAGATCCAGGCAGATGATAAATTTAAGCTTGTCCTGGCAGCCGAAAGCACATTATAGGGCAAAATAAACATGTATAAAGCCTGAGTAATGGAATATTTCCTAGAATATTGTCAAATATTTATTCAGTACTTTATCTGTAAATCTAACTAGATTTCACAATAGTGTGCCTTTCATATTATTGTCCTTTATGCCACACACACACACACACACACACATGGGAGTGAACGCTTGATAAATGATTGTAGATTATCTTTATGGCTAATAGGTTAATAGCTTGAAAGTAAATCTCATAAATGCACAATTTATTCACATGTATTTATCTTTGGAAAACAGGCACAATCTACAAGAAGGAAAGTTGCAATTCTTTATTCAATAAAAGGCAATATCGCTGAATTATATAAAGAGAAGATAAGCTGAGTAATTTTACACAGTGAAAGCTTTGCTTGGCTGCTGATTTATACCAGAAGCATTTTAATGGGCTTCGGGGCTCTGACTTGCGAAGCATATGCTGCATCATACCACTTATGTACCAATGTACCAAAGCAAATTGGTAGTTCAGAACTGTTATCAGTGCTAGCAAAAGAGATGAAAACCAATTTGCATGCAGATATTTTTTACACTGTTTTATTTTTACACTTTATGATAGTTCCAGGACTGGCAGTTGGGAAACTAAAGGTGTCCATACACGCAGAGATGGGCACGCGATCGATGACCAGTTTGAGTGCTGATGTCATGCCGTGATCAACCGATCCCGCTCGAAATCCTGATTGAATGTCACCTTGTCACCCTGGTCCTCATCTAAAGGATTGACTGGGAATCGAGAAAGTGGTACTCCTTGATTTCTGTTCAACAGACGGGCACAGCTGTGCACAAACGGGTCATCTATCGCACGCCCATCTGTATGTGTATGGGCACCTTTAAAGGTTAGCATACCTTGTGTTGAGTGTGGAATACAAATCTGATCTTTTGTCCCTGCATAGGCTCCACCAACAATACTATATACTCACTTCTCTTTAGGCCCCCATCTATGGAGTTCAGCCATTGTGAGTGAAGTAGTAAAACCTAATACCTCTGGATAGGGGAAGCACATGGTCATCTCCTTTATCATGGTGGTGCTGGTGTTTGTTGATTGACTGCTCAGGCGTTCTATGCCTAGGAATGTTATACATTCTTAAGCCCCCCATACACCTTCAGATTCCTCCATACAACTTCCATGAGACCTACCAACAACTATGTAGTATAGTGACCTCCCTGATAGAATACATAGTGATTGGAAGGTGTAGAAAGGTCCTCATATTACTTGGTTTTGGTAGAAGAAAAGTTGGTTGTACAGAAGTTGCATGGTAATTGTATGTAGTGTATGGGGGGCTTTAGGGATACTTTGGTCCTAAATATAAAGTAGTAGAAGAGAAAAAGAAAAGTTAGTGCAGTTCATAATTGAAACTGAATGTATTGCACTGCTTTCAGTTCAAATAAATTGGGTTCAATTAATAGGAAGAATTAGAGGCAGGTTGTTTACTTTTTCAAATCGGTAACATCCAAAGGAAAACAAAGCAACCAAATTCCCACAGAGGTTGCATTTGTGGGACCTTAGCAATGACTCAATCAGCCTTTACATTACAGTTTGTATCACTTGTTTCCCTCCTATTTATGTAATTTAACTCATTTCTTTTTGATAGCAGTTTTTTTGTGTGATGCTCTAAGTTTGAAAAAAATTTATATTACAAATTAGCGTATTACTTTTACAAGTGGGGGAATTCTTACAGAAATTGGCAACTATATTCTATGTCTGAAGAATACATGCACCCCCCAGGCAGTAGAAACGATTAGGTAAAGTGCTGTTTGTGGCCTTCATCCAGGATTTTCTGCAAAATCAAGCTAGATTAAAAAGAAATAAAACCAGGAAACATATTATGATAAGCTTGAAGGTTTGCGTTTTCCAAGGAAAGAAAAAGGCAAATAATTCACATCATTAACACTGATTGCTTATGTCAAAACAACCCAGGGGCTACCATTTTCTAGAGCATAATGTTTGCAAAAGCTGAGCAGCAGCATCTAATATGGAGAGCCTCATTATTTTGTTGTCTAATAGTTTTAAGTTGAAAGTGTTTTCCATTTAAATCTATTTGGAATATAAAGGACACTATATTTAGTAGCTCAAATGTAGAATACTGAAAGGGTAAATACATAAAAACATTTTACTTTAGGTCTCTTAATTGCTAAAGTTAAAGTGCCTTGCATTTTCAAATGTTTTTTGTATGTTATATCAAAGGTAATTAAATAATCAGCACTCGAAAATCTAATGAGCATGTGCACCCATAGCTCCCGGGGAGGTAATTATGGCAGGGATCTTCTTCCTTTCTATTTCTTCTCAAAAAAACTTTAAAAAAGGAAAAAAAAAGTCTGGGGCCCACGCAGGAATACACCTATGCCTAACAGGTCACTTCAAATTTAGTCGGAGCTCAAGCACACAAGCAATCTCGCTGCTCGCAGATTACATTTCATACAACATGGCAAATATATATAAGAAGTAGCTACTATTCATGGGAACCCAGACCCTATTGTCCCTATGGAGAGTTATATAGTAAGATGAGTGAAAATTGATTTGGCTGATTGTCAAGGATTGGTAGAGCTGGAATGTTCAGTCTGCTTGGTTAAATGAATGATCTTTTTGTCTTCCATGTCATTATAATATCATCTAGCAAATTTTCGGCAGCCAAATCAATCTAAGCCATTACGGACATGTCCGTTATTCTTAGATCGGTCTGATACTTTAAACCTTAAAGTATGGGCATATGTCTCCTCAGCTCAGAGAGATCTCAGATCCATCGAGCTGAGGAATCAGCCCAGAAGCAGGCTGCCTCCTGCTTCTCTCCCTGCTGATGCACAGCACAGCCGGCTTCTCTACATGCCGTCTGCCGGGTCTGCCATCCGGACAGCACACAAAGGGTGCCCAGGCTGATTGTGAGCCGATGTTTTGGTCGATTGACTACGTGTGATGACGTCATCGGGCATGCACAAGCGATCGGCCAAAAGATCGGGTCACAATCTATACGTGTATGGGGGGCTTAAGATATAGTGTTGACAGACCTTGCTGACAAGGAGTTGTGTTCTTTATTTTGAAAGCCCCCCCATACACCTTACAATCTTACCATACAATTTCTGTACAATGAACTTTTCTTCTACCAAAACCAAGTAATATGAGGAGCTTTCTAAACCTTCCAATCACTATGTATTCTATCAGGGAGGACCCGGCACTACATGGTGTTGGTTAATCTAATGGAAATTGTATGGCTCGATCTAAAGGTGTATGGGGGGCTTAGCATATTAAAAAATGGATTCGATTTCTTCCATTCACAATGTAGTTTTGACAGATCAGTTCACATTAATAAGGTGATGTTTTAAAAGAATATTCAATTGAAAAAGCTCAGTACCTGAGTAAATAATTCTCTTAAACAGTATCGTTTTCAGAGAACTCTTTGAATACCCAAGTGAAAAAGGTGATCTATGTGTTACTTGTAATCAAGGTCTCTTGTGCCTACTCAGAGTAAAAATGCTGTACTTATTAAATATGCTAACTATCAGATCATTCAAACTGCTTTTATTAGCCGACATATGAAGCTGAATGAACTTTAATTAGCAACAGGGAAAATAATTACCCATACACTGAACTGTTGCATTTTGCTAAATATATTCGGAAAATTTAATTGTCAGCACAGACAAGCTATCACAGACATTTTGTTTATTAGCTGCCAAGTTAACTAAAGTCAGCCATAGACATGGCCATTCACAGCCATAGTTGCAGTAGGTCGACCGGCGTGCACGCTCATGCCGAGCGCTTGGTGGTCAATCGCCGAGGTGCCTACCTTGCCAGATCGATCTGAAAACCTGATGCATACTGCTGTTATTTTTCTGTCTGATCCTAATGTAATTTATTCATCTGAAGAATGCTTTGATTTTCTCAAAGAATACAACTGGTTCCCTTTTCAGGGGAATTTTGTTTTAGCTCATTATGAGATTTACCTGTGCTAGCTATCATCCAATAGATAGAAGAACCCTGATCCGCTCGTAATTTCATAATCTGTATCAAATGAATTGACCATTTCCTGAATTTCATGTAGATGTGATCTAGTTGTAGGGGAGGAGCATACCACAGTTGGTATCCATGCAATCTCGCTTAAATTTTTTTTAACAATACTGGAATCATATTGAATGTGAGTTCACAATAAAATTAGTGTCGTTTGTAAAATTTAATGGTTACAAAAATCACACAATCTCAGTTGAACAAATATCCCACAAGATAATGACAAAAAGTAAAACATTCATGCAAACACCTTAAAAATGCCCAAAACAAGTCACTGGGCTTGTATAAATCCCGAAAAACATATTAAATGCAGAATTATACATAGGGGCTGGTTTGCTTGGAAATGAGGGGGGGGACAAACAGGGTGCCCCCTCCAAGCAGTATCATGTCCATGATGCTCAGTGTTTACAAAAAATGCGACACCTGCAAATAGTGTAAAAAATATTTCTAGATTTTTCTAGATGATTTTTCAAATGCCGTTTTTATAGTGCTAACATTCTACTTAGTGCCGCTGACAGGCCAGTGTGAATCTATCCTAAAATCCTCCATCTCACCCTTATTAAGTGTGGGAAGGGGTGCCCCAATGGAGGGGGCACATCCCGTCCATGGAGCAGACCCTGCCAATGCCATAGCTCCATGAGAGGAAGGGGTCTGGTATTATTTGGAGGGGGTACGCTATTTTGCCCCCCCCCCCTTCCAAGCCAGACCCTATGCAAAAAGAAGGTCTGGATAGTCTTTTGGGTGGACTCCATGGCACAAAAAAAGAAAATATATAATTCATATGCACAAGGGTTTAACATGTAAAGCAGATGGTATGAGCTGTCTACTGTTGGAACTTCCGAACTGACAGTCTGGGCCGTAAAAAGCTCTGGAAAAATCCATTGGGAACAGTCCCATTTTATTTTTTAGCTGTGTTTCACTGCAACAGTTTTGTTGATGGGTGACTGGAAAAATGCCCAAAAAATTGTAATTTGAAAAAAATCCTGTGGAAATTGACAATAAAAACCCTCATAGGGCTGAATGAGAGCCTATGTGAATCTAGCCTTAAGCCATACTGGAAATGGCATAGTGATTATTGGACTATTGGTGCTCTTTGTATATAAAACTGTTAACGCTCTTTGCATATGATATGTAGCTCCATATCAAGAGCACTTGTATGGGTGTATAATGTTCTTATATATTATCTAAATGTCACTCACTAAATTATCTTCTATTTCAGCAGACTCGGCTTTAGTAGCAGAGTATTGACCCTGTGCTATCTGCCAAAATTAGCTGAAAGATAGCAAGAGTAGGCAGCTGTACAAAGCCTTAGAT
This sequence comes from Ptychadena robeensis, assembly GCA_036250615.1. Lineage (NCBI taxonomy): Eukaryota > Metazoa > Chordata > Amphibia > Anura > Ptychadenidae > Ptychadena > Ptychadena robeensis. The sequence continues at coordinate 144,067,261 of CM070032.1, read as the reverse complement.
CCTTGTGTTATGTCTGCCTTGTGAGCATTATTCTAAACCTTCCACATCAAAGCTTCATGAGCAAGTGCGCAGCTCTTTGCAGCCAGAAAAAAGAAGATGGGGATTACTTAGCTTTTTGCAGCAAGAAGAAAAAAAACTCTGTATGTGAAACATGTGGCATTAATGACATTCTTTTTATTTAGCACAAGTGGTAAAATCATGTTCTCTAGTAGAATTATTATTAATGATGAGTAACTGTAACCAACCTATCATAGAATAACACAATTATTTATCTATATTAGGACATGTGTTGCAAATACTAAGCCAGTGTTGAGTACTTTTTTTGTGTGGAATCTCGGAATAAGTATTTAATTTTTAGCGTGTTTGTTTTTGAAAGGGGAAGAGCAGTTGTTTGGGCAAAAAAACAGCATGTGATTTCTACTCCATAGTGGGGTTTTGTATTCAAATGTATGTACAGTGTAACACAGTGACCCTAAAATCTCCTGTGTTAGGCTAGGGCTCCACTATTCGCTGGGATCCACTGATCACAAGCCTCTGTTCGACAGGACCGACAGCTATGGAGACAACCCTGTCAAAGCCCTGTCTCATGTGGAGCCCTAGCCTATCTGGGTAGAGTGCTGGATGGAAGATATGTGGGACCACGTTATCACTGATTCCCATGCTGAGGTGGAACCAGCACTTATTTATATGCAGGGAACTCTCCCCGCTGGTTTAGTAGGTTGTGTAGGTAGGGGCAGATTCACAATTCCTGGTTCGGTGTTGAGAGACAGTCTGTGAGACAAGTTTTGTTTTTTAGGAACCAGAAGACTGCTGAATTTATTTGTGGACTTTTTTGTTGCTGTTAGTAACCCCGGGGAGGGTAAGTTAGATTTGGAGGCTTTCGTTTTGCCATTAAACAGACAGGAGAAAGGCCTATTTGTTTGGAGTTACTTTGCAGACAGCCCTGTTTTTATACTGAGCTCTCACAAAAGATATACAGTGGATATAAAAAGTCAGGTTCCTGTGCTGTACAAGAATGAGACAAAGATAAATCATTTTAGAACTTTTTCCACCTGTAATGTGATCTATAACCTGTACCACTCAAATATAAAACAAACTGAAATCTTTTAGGTGGAGGGAAGAAAAAATATAAATGTGGTTGCATAAGAGTGCACACCCCAAGGCTATTTTTCCTTCGTGCGCGACTATCGCTGTTGATGGCGTCCATTTAGTTGAATAGGCTTGTCCCCACTTCAATTAGCCGCCGGCGGTGGTGATTTTTTTTCTCTGATCGCGCCTGTAGACATAAATGGATGCGATTTTTTTATCGTGTGGATGCGATTGAAAAATTGCGTCCATTCATTCTCTATCGATACAATTTTTTTTTAATAATGGGGCCGATTATTTAGAAAAAATTGTGTGTGTGTGATGGTCAATTGCGCCTGATCGCGATCTGTCAGATTGCGAGGGCATCTCCTGTGCAAAGCCCTCTTCAGATCACCCCATTCAGGTCTGGGCTCTGGCTGGGCCATTCAAAAACCTTATCTTCTGGTGAAGCCATTCCTTTGTTGATTTGGATGTATGCTTTGGGTCATTGTTATGGTGAAAGATGTTAATGTTAATTTTTCTAGCAGCAGCCTAAAGGTTTTGTGCCAATATTGACTGGTATTTGGAATTGTTTATAATTCCCTCTATCTTAACTAGGGCCCCAATTCCAGCTGAAGAAAACCAGCCCCAAAGCATGATGCTGCCACCACCATGCTTCACTGTGGGTATGGTGTTCTTTTGGTTATGTGCAGTATTATATAGCATAGTGGCAAGACCAAAGACTTTACTAATGAAGAAAAACATTCAAGCCAGGCTGCATTTTCCAAAACATTCAAGCCAGGCAAAAAAAATCTGAAGTCTCCCAAAAGCATGTGGGAAAATGTGTTATGGTCTGATGAAATCAAGGTTGAACTTTTTGGCCATGATTCCAAAAGATATGTTTGGTGCAAACACAATACTGCACTAAAAAAATCACCCAATCCAGTCCATACCCACAGAGAGCCACCTGCTTGTTACCAGTGAAAATACATGGAGTAAGCAGTAGCACAGCGCCACCAGCAGGTATTATTAGGGATTGTACTGTACCCTAACAGTGATGGTAAGGTATATATCATCTCATCTATGAGATCTATGTACCTTACCAACATATACAATACTTGTAGTGCTGGAAAAGGGGAAGGGAACAAGGGAAAAAAAAAGGCTTTAGTGTATACTAACTTTTTTTTCTTATCTCTAATTGCAGTGATCTAGATCTCAAACATAGTAGAGCAAAATATGAGTTTAATAATATTTTAGCCCCACCATCTTAGAGCTGCAAGTCTCTTTACCACCTCTCCAACCAGATATGAATTTTTCATGAACATCACCTATCTAATTAAAAAGTTTTAATATTCCTATCCTATTTTGCCATTAACTTGGTCTGCATTTTGTTGTGACAATCTATAATTTCCCATATTATATTAGTGTTATAAATAAAGTATTGTACTTTCTGAAGTTTTAGTGGGAGCTTAGAAATATTTAATTCAGTATTCAAAGACACTTGTACATTAGTAGCAAGGGTCTGATACGTACATATTGACCACTTAAAAGAGTTTTCAATTTTTTACCACATTTTCTTATACATTCAATTGCCCATGGATGGTTCGATATTTCCTTTCTCAAAAAATGTATCATTTGAAAATGGAATATATTTTGACTTATAGCATAATATAGTATCTAGTCTAGATTGTATGGTATAACTGATAGATATCCAAATTATTTTTTTCACACGTTGCTCTAGTGTACATTTAGCCACCATGTGCTAAATAAAAGTTTATATATATTGCTATAAAATCTTTCAGGCTTAGTCAAGGAAGTAGCTGAACCCCTCTAATGCCAGGACGCAATTTTTTTGTGTGTGTGGAAGCGATCAAAAAATCGTGTCCATTCATTTTTCATCAACGAAATTGTCTTTTTAATAATGGAGGCGATTTTTTTCTAAAAAATGGCGTGTGAAGATCGCCTGGTCAGTGGCGTCCGATTGCGATCTGTCAGATTGCAAGGGCATCTCCTGTGCATAGCTCTCTTCAGATCACCCCATTTAGGTCTGGGCTTCGGCTGGGCCATTCAAAAATGTAATCTTCTTCTGGTAAAGCCATTCCTTTGTTGATTTGGATGTATGCTTTTCCAAAAAATCCTTCCTCTGTGTACTCTTTCTGCTCTGAGGAAGTTCCTTAAGCTGGCCATAGACAGGTCGTTTTCCCGTCGACTGCCAAGCTGACTTAGCGGGCATGATGACGTCATTACACACGGCCGCTAGTGCAGAGAATCTGCCAGGCTCCCTTTGTGTGCTGGCCATTATATATTACATTAATAATGGGATCAGATCTGAATTTACCGTCGTGTCAGATCACTGTGCGATCCGACATGCGGCAGATTCTTGGTCAATATGACCCAATTCCCTGCTGACCCGACCGCCGTTCGATTGCGGGAACACGCACGGCTGCCGATTGGCTGTCGAATCGGGCAGGAATCGGCCCATCTATGCCCAGCTTTAGACCAAGTTTGTCACCTGCTTACCCTTAAATCCTGCAGAACACAAAACAAAACTTTTTTTTTCATCAAATTTGTTCAGCAAAAATAATAAAATATCACAACTTATTATTAGATCTAAATGGCTGGTGCTTTTAGAATGTTTAGCTATTTCTAACAGTTAGTTCTCAGTTTGCCTGAAATCTATCAACTAAGGAGCATGTTAATGTTTCATACCAATGCAGGCTTTTGCTTGATGAGCAGAATGATTTTGTATTAGTCGGTAGGTTTTTACTAATATGACAAAGATATGCAGATATAAGTTATTGTAGTTAAAAATAGGAGAGGTTGCATATGGCATCAAAATATTACTACTATCCAGCTTGGGGAATGAAGTCTATGAGAAATTGCTTAATGACTAACCAAACCCTTTTTCTCTGGTTGCATATTTGATTTTCAGTATGCTACTTGACTGATGGATTTGTCAATTTTGTCCCTCCCATACCAGATTCCTATAAAACACACTGACATGCATATTAAATGTCCACAGCAGCCCATTTATTAACAACTATTTATCAGCTAAAACCATTAACATTTATTTAAACATAAGTCCAGAGAAAGAATCAATTGGTGTCCATTACCCAAAAGACTTCACTAAATAAATCTATTGTATAGTGTCTTTTGTCCCCAGCCGCATCCCAACCAGAAACGGGACGACAAAACATTCTGATTACCAATGGCACCAATGCCAAGTTAGGTTGGGTCTACACTATGACACCCCAGAAATCACTGTTAAGATGCTGTTTCAGGGTGTATAGGGCACGGTATTCACCGTGTCGGCAATACTGGGTCCTATACTTGCTATTAGCAATCCACGCTCAGAAACACATCTATGTTTACCAATGGGCATGGTATGTGTTTCCGGTGCGCTTGCGAGACGCCACCGAATCCCCAACACCCTACCTGGTGTTGTGAAACTGCTGCTGTGCTGCCCCAAATGCGGTCAGTATAGACTGGCATGTCATTTCCCATAGGGGATTACAGGGGGAGGCTGCACTGCACGGTTTTCCCTGCGGTCTACTTGATGAAAATTGCTCAGAAATCCGTAGTGTAGACGCATCCTTAGAACACTAACACCTTGCTGGGGGGCAACATACTGCCAGATGGGCCACCCTTCTTGCAACCGTCTGGCAGTTTGTCTTGTACAGTACATGCCTAGATAGTAGTACTTTGTCTGGCTTTAAACATTTTTCAATTACAACATAATAAGAATCCCTAAAGAAGTAGATTATATTCTTACAATATTGACACCCTATTGTAAGATATAAAGGTTTATAATTCCATGCATTTCCATGTTGTTCCCCAAATTACTATATTTATAGTGTCCATTACAGTGTGATTGGATGCACTGCCAAATTCTATGGAGCGCCTTTGGAGACGGCTAAAGCCCCCCATACACGTTCCGATTATTCTCCCGACCGATTTTTCGTCCGATCCTGTCACCCGATTTTCACCTAAAATGTTATGGTCGGTCGGTCGGCTGGCACGAAAAATCGGAATTCGAATTATCACCGATCCATCAGCCCGACCCTAATTATTAACAGCAGATCGACCAAAAATTTACGGACAGGTCCGAAGCGGTCCAGAACGATTTTTCGGCCGATTTTTAGACATCGGAATCGGTCGGGTACATAATTCCGAATCCGATTAATCTCCCGACCCGATCGGTTGGTCCGGCAAAATTCGTACGAAAAATCGGAACGTGTATGGGGGGCTTTACGGTAGAGTATTAAACATTCATTTCACGCGCAACAGTTCTGGTAGACATTTCTGCAGCTAGCATGCCAATTGCACGCTCCCTCAAAGTTTGAGACATCTGTGGCATTGTGCTGTGTGATCAAACTGGACATTTCAGAGTGGCCTTTCATTGTGGGCAGTCTAAGGCACACCTGTGCAATATTCATGCTGTCTAATCAGCACCTTGATATGCCACACCTGTGAGGTGGGATGGATTATCTCGGCAAAGGTGAAGTGCTCACTAACACAGATTTTGATAGATTTGTGAACAATATTTTGGAGTAATGGGTTTGAGTTTAACTCATGCAAAATGGGAGCAAAACTGTGTTGCATTTTTATTTTTGATCAGTGTTTATGTGTCATGTTTATGAATGAATGCTGAATCACCTAGTGAATCTGGATCAAGAGGAATATCAGTGAAAATATGTCAGAATATTAATCTCCTTCTCAATGTAAGAGTTTATGTCTGCTTTAGGTATAGTGAGTTTATGAGTGGACTTTCAGAATAGCACCTTATCCAGTCATTCCCAGTGTAGCGTTCTTTTGCTCCATAAAAGTAGATCTAAACCATTTAGTCTGAGGTAATGAGAATTCCAATACCAATTTTAATATTATTGCACTATATATGATTCCCCAAAGGAACAATAATCAGTACAATCTTGCTGATGTAGGCATTAGATTGGAATTAAATATGAATTTTATTATACTTGCCCACAGCTTAGAGCAATCTTGTAGCTGTGCAAGACCCTTATATGTAATACTAGGCAATACCAAATACCAAATGAACAAATAAACTAATTAAAAATTTAAAGGGGGGGGGGGGGGTATAAATAATGATTCCCAATTTTGACAGCCAGCAAGTAAGTGTTGTAAACCATAGCAAAATCTTGCTTTTTTTGCGAATTATTGGCACCTGAGACAGGTGCATCACTCTATGGTGAAGCATTGTGGGGGTAGTATGCCAAGAAAGAGACCACTGTAAGGCCCAGGCCATTATAATTTGTCGAAGCGCTGCAAAATTATAGCGGGTGTGTCTTATGTACACATCCCACATTGTGGGTATGCGCCCATTCAAAATAAATTGGAACGTTACATAAGATGCGGCCACTACGTAGTAGAGACCTGACCTGAAACGCACCTAAACTAGAAATAAAAATAAGTTATATGTCTTTACTTACCTCTGTATTGTCCCAATTCCTCAAAGTCGCTCATAAATATAAAAAAAATATACTTACCTGCTCTGCTCTTGTCTGTGGAAGTCCTCATGTTGATTCCTGTGTAGTTTTCAGTCTTGCATGGGTTGATAGCTTCAGTAACGGGTATAAATCAAAGTAACACATAGAGACGTGATGTCCTGAATGTGAACCCATACTGTCATTGAGAATTTGTAGAGTGAAAAGAAGAGAGGAGTGAGGGGGATATGCAGGATTTTTTATATTTTTACAGATCCCAATAAAAAAGTGCTGGCCAATGAGGGACACATAAGTGTGAGTTAAGGTGCATTTTAACCCTCTAGGCATTTTCCCAATAGCATTTCTTTCTCTGCCCTGCCTCCTCCATCATATGCCTGGCATCATTGAGTATCCCAGAGTTATGCTTGGAGTGAGTTTGTTGGGTAAGCAAACTTACATAATATACAGTGAGGAACATAAGTACCGGTATTTGAAATACCCTGTGATTTTCAGATGCTGTCTCTCACAGTGAAATTGCACATACAATATGAATTTCAGACCCCTCCATGATAATTAGTGGGTGAACTTGCAAAACCGCAGGGTGTTCAAATACTTATGTTCCTCACTGTACATAAAGCAAATGCCCAGGGGGTTAAATGGCATGTTTACCAATGAGATAACAAGAAGAACAAATATAGATTGCCACCTGTGTGCTGCTGCAGATTTTTTTTCCCCCTTGGTTCTAATCAATTTTCTGTTGATACAGTAATTTGTTGTGTCAGCGTTCTTTTGTAGTGTCATTCAGGAGCCACAATACTGGCTGAACACCCATTATTTGTTAGGTTAAACCGTTTCCATTCATGGGTTTCAGTTCTGTATATTCAGCTATAAAAAGCTTGCTTCTATGTATAATATTTATTTATACCTATAAAGGGGTATCCATATTTTCTTACAGCACTTTGCAATTATTTACAGGACACATTTTTCCTTAATACTTGTTGACACTGCTCAAGTGTTCATGTAAAGCACAACAGATTTCAATGCCTCTGCAATACTCTGAGAAAGCGGAGCACAACATTGTGTCCTGATTTATTTCCAATTTGTGCGTAAAACATCGCTCAAGTACTGTACAGCAATGCCATAGAGTAGTCGATATACATAAAGCACTTGAGACTCATAGTTTATTGATCCACTAGTGAAATATATAGCATAGCTTGCAGAGGCGCTGATGGCACAGGCCTTGTCTAATATAATGCCTCTATCATTCTAACCTTGGCTGGCAGAAATCCATTCTTCATTATCACAGACTTAACAGGGAATCCTGGGAGCACTGAGACACCAGTACAGTACAGGACAGGGATCTGGTATTTTTATAGCCAAGAAGCCTTGGTCGTTATTAATATAGCACTAGAAACCGATAATTCATAGTTCTTCTTGGGTCTACCTTTTATCTAAGTTTTCTTTCTTCTTTAAAGCCTAATTAGTAATGGATTTCTGCACTATTTATTCATTTTTAGTCAATATTTTTACTTGATTTTCATCCTAATTTCTTGAAAAAGCACAATACTTTTTGAACCTAGTTTCTTGAAAAAAGAACAATACTTTTTTTTTTTGTAATGTTCCCACAACCATCTTCATCTTCAACATTTTTAATGATGATGTTCAAGGTCTTTGCAATTACCTCACAAGCTATTGAAAAAAAATTGACCATCTCCATTTACCATGCATTCCTGAAAAAATATATATTAGCACAGCAACAGTAAGCAGCAAATTGTAATGCATAGCTACTAAACATAATAAATCCGTTTTACAGCTGTGCTCCACTTTCTGTATAAATGCCTTTGCTTTTATGCCTTAAAATACTCCAGGATGTAAATAATAGGTGCAGTAACACAAAGCTTAGGCAGCAAATATCTCCATCGTCAGGCTTGTCGCATGGGGGAAGAGGTGGGCAAAGTTCCTGGTCTTGGAGATGTTTCAGCTATCTGTAAAACCTCCATTGTGAATCCCCTGTATTTCTTGCATGAAAAAAACCATACCTGTGGTATTGTGCTTCAAGTAAATCAATTATGCTTCATGTTTATCAGGTTATTTTCAAAACCCATAGCAGACCTCTGTTCTTTAGCCTAAGTACCTCTAACTTTTCTCCTGTTTTCTCAGTGACAAGCAAACTGAAGGAGAATGATGAGGGCAGTTTATACTTGGATCAAGAGATATTAATTATGAATCACAAAGTGCAAAAAAACAGTACAGCATGCACCATGTTTAACATGTTTCAGCTGGAGCACAATATTACAGTTATCTGTAAATCTGGTATTTTTACTTATCAGACTTTAAATGGTCTGTTATACAGAAGCTTTTCACAATGCTTTCCAGCATCACTTGTTTTATTATTTATTTACGGGTACTTCATAAAATCACACACTTAGTGTTTTAGACTGGGTTAGCATCTATATGGTATGATACTTCACAATAAATCCTGTGTGGTACAACACCTCATTTGTTTATTAATTGGAACCTAACACACCATGTTAGTAAAGGTGTGTCACAGTTCAAAGTGAAGGTATACTATGTGGCAAGGCAGACGGATCAAAGAGGTGCAGACACATAAAATAGAGTGCACTGCCATGTACACCAGTAGATGTGCTTTGCCTTACTGCATATATTTGAACTAACACAGACCCTGTTGCCTATACAATTTGTTATGCAATAGTGAATTACATACAAATATCGTTTGTAAAACCAGTCTTTACCACACTAAGAGTTGCCTTATTCATTTAAATTTTTCATTACAGAACGGCACTGAATGGAAGCCAGAATCATGTCAACATTGTACATGCCAAGACAACATAGCAATATGTGAAAAAATCTTTTGCAGGGACCCACAATGTGACTTCACAAAGGTATTGAAAGATTTGGGGAATAATCATGTTTGCATTGATTTTGTATTAAATTAGTGGTTTAAGGATATCTATACTGTTCAGTAAAGTTGTTTAGAGAGCCTTGCATTAAGAGCATTGGCTGCTGGGTATCTGGAGCTTTGCACTGTTTGGATAATCAGCAGTCTGGACCTCCAGCGTGTTGCATGCATGCAGCTGAACCCTATGCTAACAGATTAATAAAATAAATGATTGTCTCTTTGTGGTTCTTCTTCTCACAAAGGTGTCACTTTCATTAATTTGCATTAATGCTAATGCCCAATGGCTCATGTTAGCGCAAACGCCCTGCTGTACACATTTTTGCAGGTGCAAGTGAAGTGCTCTGCAAAACACAGTTTTTCATGCTAACGGGCACAGTTAGCAGGCCCATTTGCTTTACTGCTACTATATCCATTGCTGTCGAAGAACGCCAACTCAGCCAAAGTGTAAAAGGGCCCTAAGCAAGTTTCAGGACAGAGCCAAAAGCACTTATCTTTTTTGAGGTAGTAAAGCTCGTTACTCGAACACAGAAAAGTCCCGCACTCCAGATGAAAAGTCCAATTTTCTTTTTTGCGTTCGCGGCAATCGCAGCTGGCCACCTGGAGCTTCCTATCCATGTGTCCCAAATCGCGATCACCCAAATAACTCATCCGGACCTCCAACTTGCATGTATATCACAAACATAAAATAACCAAATTAGTGTAACCCATTGGAGTCCTATTAATTTTTGGTTTTATAACACAGTATAAATCCTAATGTTAGGTTTTACATTTGTTAATAAACTAATTGGTAGTTATTGTAGACTTGAAACATATGTGTGTAATGTACCAAGAGCAGCTCCGGCACTGGTGAAATCCATGTATGTTAATTGCAGCCCGAGTGGAAGTGTTTCTAGATTAAGACTCCCATGAGTGCAGGTTGATCCTTGGTTCAGTAAATGTTTTACCTTTAGTTATTTACTACTAGCTAAAAAACAAGTATTTTCATTTATACTTGGCAAAACATATTACTTGCAATACCAATTACAACTACTTAATTTAAGAACACTGTGTACCCCATGTGCATGTGGTGTAAAAGAGTCCTATGGGAAACCTGTGTACCATGCATAACACATATAGTGTAAAACGGCCATTAGACTTGGTTCACACTCATCCATTGTTATGCTCACTCGGCTTATATATAATGTGGATTTCTTAGCATGTGTGAACATTTTGCTCAACATGTTACAACAAAAATAGAGAAAGAAATGCAGTACTTACCAATTGTTCTGTACCTGCAAAACTAAACCATCTGGGAAATTACAAAGTGTGATTTTAGCACCAAGCAATTTCAAATGTTACAACCTGCATCCAACTCTAATTTGTTTTATCTGTAGTAAATGAATGCCAAATGTGTTATATATTATTTCTGTGCAAAACAAACAAAAAAATAAACAAAACATAAGAGATAATGTATTTTTAATTCCCCAGGCTCCAAATGATTTACAAACCTTCTAAAGCAAACCATACAATACACTGTGTGTTACATTTTATTTTATGATATTGTATGCTTTGCACTCTTGCTGCTCTATTCAGCACTCCAGCCTAGCTTCTATTACTTTCAAGATCACTTTAGATGAAAAGTTATTTTCCTTAGATTGTTTGTTTTGCTTCATTGTACAGCTAGCTGAATGTTTTTGTTGTTATTTAGGGAGAAGTCTTTCACATAGAACACAATAAATGCTGTCCAGAGTGCGTTTCAAGAAAAGAAGGTGCTTGCCAGTATGAAGGACAGGAGCATGCTGTAAGTATTGTAGTTTTCCCCTTTATTATTATCATGTCCCAGTTATATTAATGTCTAATGTTTACAAAAAGAAACAAGCTAAAGGTCAAACGGAGGTGTGCTGACCTCAACACAAGTGCATTTCAGAACATTACAGCACTCAACAACTATTTCTTCAGATTTTTTCTACCTTCAAAAAAGTGAGCAGACTTAAGCTAGACATACACGTGTCGGATTCCATGGCCAATTGATCACTCACCCAATTGATTCCGGCGATCTCAGCGGGAATGGGAGCTGCAATCAATCAGCCAATTAAGAGGATCCGATCGCTGCATACCACCTTGTCCGAGTGATCGCGTCCAATTGATCGGGGGCTCAGAATTGGATCCGACAGAGAACCAACATGTTAGGGCAACTTAACAACACAATTGGTGTTTTAGAAGAGAGTGTTCAATAGCAGTAGTGGAGTGGTAGGGTTTGTTGTATTGATGATTACAACATTACCCCAGAGTTCCCTTTTAATCTGGAAATGTAAAGTTTGATTATTTCTGAATGCTACATTTTTGAGGGTGTGCATAAAATTCAATTTCCTATTTATGCATAAAATCAGGCTTGTGTTAATGTCATGAGTTTGACATGGGTTTTCATTGCTGAAAAGCTTTCATGATATAGGAATGTGACCCTGTCTTGCATGGACACAATTTGAATCACTTGCAAAAGAAGACTTTATGATCATCTATCCTGGCCTCAGATCCCAAAAACCTTTGTTGCTGATGCACCAGCTAAATATTGTTCTGTCTGCTGCAGTGTTGAAGGAGCAATTAGAAGGAACCTCAGCAGGCGGCAGGGTGCTTTGGCATTATCCTAAAACTGTAGTCAAACCTGTTGTTCAATCTTGCACACATGTTCAGGTTCATCTGTACTGATGATGATGGGGTTATGCCTATTCTAGGACAGGGGTAGGGAAACGTTTTTGACGCGTGTGTCACAAAGGGCTTTTACAGTTGACAGAGGGGTGGGACAAAGAACCTGTAAGGGATAGCTGGTCCCAAATCCTCCCAGTTTGGGTGGGAAATTTAAACAGGTTACAGAATACATTTTACATACCACCTAAAAAAAATATTATTACTACTGCCAGGGGAAAAAAAAGAGGCTTTGGATAGTAAACTTAAACATTCTATTGCAGACATGGGCAAACAACAGAAGAAGACCATAACAATCATCCTCAAGGCATTATCTCCACTTATTGCAGAGAATAAGCAGAGTCCCCGCGGCTTGGCATCAAGTTGACAAAGGGCAGAATTAAAAGACCAAACGGACCATATACGGCCCCCGGGCCTTAATTTGCCCTTGTCTGATCTAGGCCTTTTTCTCTCTGGCCTTACCGTCCCTGCCCTGCCTCTAATATTGATTTTAGCCCTTTTTTGAAACACACATTTGGGTTTCGGGAGCAATGTGTAACTCGCACCAACTTTATGTTCCCTGAAGCACAGACATACATTAATGATGTTGTCGATTTAGATTGTATTTAATGTGATATAAAACAAGTTAAAATGCTTTCTCTTTTTCCATAATAATGTTTAGAAACCCACTATTTTTGATTGTCATAATAGGTCTAACTTAGCATTTATCAGCATGGGATAAGCATTGACATATCAGGGTGTTTTAAATAATCAGAGAAGGCCTTTTTCAGCATAATGGCATGCTGTGACAGTGACTACAAATCAATGTGCCACTTGATAACCTTCTTTTCAACTCCTTTATTTCCCTTCTTAGAATCTTCTTGGAATTATGTCTCACTCTAGAATAAACTAAATTAAAATATTTCAAGCTGGTAACTAGTCATTTACCAGAGCTGAATGTTATCACTTATATGGAAAACATGTCAGCAATTTGCAGAGATGTGCAGATCTGTTTCTGATCTTTTGCCCTATAGAGATGTTTTCTTTTATCTACATATATATCTCAATCCTGCAATTTGTTACATTATTACTATCTGGCAGTGAATCGTGTAATCTATGCAAAAGTAAAATCATCTGTTAGCAATTTGTTTTTTGCTCAGGGTAAATTATGGAGAGATGAATGAAACACTTGTAATATAAGGAATGTTGCATTTTACATTGTAGCCCCAGGCAGGTGGTTAGCATAGAAAAGATACAAGATATAATTGATTAAAGTGTTAGCCCTAGGCTCCACTATCCGTTGAATGCAACGGAGTGCATTGATGGCAATTGAGCTATAACAGGGCTGTCTCCACAGCCTGTCAGAGCCCTGGATCCTCTGGTCCCCACCTCCGTCAGGCTAATGTCGACACAATAATCACAGTAATGTGAGGGAGACTTGCGCGGGCATCAGCACAAAGTGGAGCATGGTTCTAAGTCTCAAACATCCTGCCTCAAAAGAATGTAACGTTCCTAATTTCTAGAATAGCTTTGTTGTAAATATGACAGGTACTCTTTATAACTGACCTTTAAGCAGTCAAACAAATTGATGTAGTAGCTACATGTAAATAACTACGGAGAGAGCCTAAAGCTGGCCGACACATAAGTCAATACCTGTTTGATTGCCAAATGATCGATCGGGACGTAAGAATCACACCATTATGTGCAATCGATTGCCGTTCAATGCTTTGGATGAGGGACCTGGTCCCTATCCAAAATAATGCCAATCGAACAGGTGATTTACCAACATGTTTACCAACATTGATCGTTCTAGCTCAAAGTAAAGGTGGCTGTGTTTGATTTCCGAACAATCGCCACAAACGCACGCATCAATAGTTCCGGAATAAAAAAATCTACCCATGTGTGTATTAATTTTCTAGGTGGTTGAGACATGGCTGTCAATTATTTACCAACCATCCACATGTTAAATCAATGGTGAAATGCTTCAGCGACTGTGTGATTTAAGCCCAATGAAAGAGACTAATGTAATTCTTCCTTTGGGCAGCAGACTGATGACATCACAATTTAGGTAAAAATACAGGACTGAATCAGACCTGCATTGTAATGATAACAAGCACACAATTTTTATTTTCTCTTTTAAAATTATGTTTTATAATATTTTGACATACCTGAATGCATTATTTCAGCATTGCAAAAGTATTGAAAGGTCCACTCTAATGTGTGAGTACAGCAATATTTTATGACGCTGTCCCTTTAAGATTAAACAAGCAATAAGTAAATGATTTCAGTAAATATTTTTCACACAGATATCACCATCTTGTGCAATGGTTATTTGTCCCATCTTATTCATTCATCTCAAAGCAGCTTTTCATCTTTGTCAAGCCTTTGTCATTTGCAAGTTTGAATAATTAGAAATTTATCAGGTTTTAGAGGAGACACATTCAACATTTTTCAATAGACTTGTGCAGAACAAGCAAACGGATGTTATGCTTGAAGCAGGTTTTGTTCTGTCAAGTTAAATCATATTTTATCATTTTTATATAATGTTGTGTTTACTTTAAAGGGACAATAAAAAGGAACCATGGCCTGCATAATCCTCTTTTCAAGCAGTGTTTTGTTATTAAATGTTTTGTGTGCAATAGACACATATACATAGAACTATAAAAAAATGTAAAGCTCATTTTGATAATAAATAGAAAGCTAACAATTGAACATCATTAACATCAACAGGTTGTAAACATGCTGAGTTTTATGACAGTACATAAAGCAGATATATACACGCTATCTGTAAACCTCTGATTTTGGTGCCTCACAATGTTATTAGCACGATGTGGACCATGATGTGTCTGACTATGAGGTGACTTGGCCATTTAAGAATATTCCCCCTCTTTGCATTAATAAACTCCTTGGTTGCTTTGGCTGAATGTTTTAGTCATTGTCCAGTATGAACACCTCAAAATCAAGTTGGCTGCTTCTGTCCTGTGTCACTGGTCCATTCACGCCCAGGCCATCACACCATTATAGATGATTTTCTGTGCATTGAATCATTCCTTCTCCATACTTTTTTAAGTACAATGATATTACTGAGGCTTCCACCTTGCAGTGTACTCTCTGTATTTACTTTCATGCAATCTTCTCTTTGAGGTAGACTTGGAAATCAATTAAACAGCCACCAGTGCTTTCTTTTTATCTCAGGATGTGGTAAACTGTAGATTTTGCCAAACCTAATATTGTAGCAATTTCTGTGATGGGTTTCTTTTTCCATTTTTAGGATGGCTTGAATTCATTTGACCCTCCTCCCTATGAGCTGCAAGCCCTTCATCTGCTTAATTGATAATATTGATAATGACATAACAATAACAAAGGTATTGTTCATACCTGCTCATGAATAGGGTTGAGCAGCATATGGTATATTAGAATTCGCGTAATTTCGCGAATATACAAAGAAACATTCTAAATTCATAAAATTCGATTCGTCTGTATTCTATTGCCTTCCATTGCGCCCCCCCCCCCCCCCCCCCCCCCCCCCCCCCCCCCCCCCCCCCCCCCCCCCCCCGTGTGCAATGATTAGCAAAGATTCGCAATGCAGCTTTACAGCTTATTTTCTTCATTCTGTGATCTTAGCCAGTATGAGCGCTGTGTGTATAGGGCATATCCATTTGCAATGCACACAAATATGCGCAATGTTTGCTGGTAAACAATGTTGAAGCATAATATGACGAATATCCGAGCGCACATTCACAAAATATTGCGAATTCTCGAATGATGGATATTGGTTGAATATATCTCAACACTACTCATGAATGTAGCCTTTGAGTCAATTATACAGTTACTTGTGAGCACCTAAAATGAAGTGAAAAAAAAAGAAGAAAAAGGGCCAAGGGCAAAACCAAAAGATGTTTCTGCTTTTGTGGTGGCATTCATGTGACCTAATGTCACTAAGTATAACACCAATCTATAAAAGGTTACAAGATTGAAATCCTAAAGTTCTTATGAAAGGTAACACTCTCTTCAAACATAAACCACCTTCCATTTCATTCTTTCTTCCTGAAAGCCAAAGACGCCAACTTGAATGGGGATTACAAATGACTGTTCCTGGTACTCTTGACATATTTTAATGTTTTGTTGAGAACACCAGGAAAATGATTGCTGTTTCTGATGAATTACACATATTCTACAACATTTTTTCTTTATTTAGAGAGGTGAGAAAAGGGGGGCTTTGAGAGGTTCAGAATGCATTATGGGTATTTTTTATTATTTCTTTTGGGACTTACAACCAATTTGACTTATAACCGACCCTTGGGAACCAATTAAGTTAATAACTCAATGGTCCACTGTATATATATATATTGTGTGTGCACAGTTTCTTCTATTTATCAAGTTTGTATGAACAATATTTAGCCTGAACCATGCGACACAGTTAAAGCTTTGGTAATTTACATTCATGATGTTTTCATTCCTTGTTACTGACCAAGATGATATTGATATTAAAGCTAGAGAGATAGATTTTTTTATGAGGGTCTGGTTATGAAATATATGAGAGATTAGCGAGGCATCATTGTTTATCTCTCACAAATATCAGGTCAGCATAGGTTAGAGTTATTATTTCCACATGACCTACCTTCAGATGAACATAGTGGCCCAGAAGCTGTGAGGCTGGGAACTTGGCACAGTGCTGCAGAGGTTGCCCTGCAGGTCATGGAAACCGTCCTAATCACTGCGGCGAGTGCTATCCTCATGCTGCTATGGTCTGTATGCAGCAGCTTTTGGAAGGCCCAGCACAAGGACCATTAATCCTTCTGTCAGGAAAAGTGTATCCAATTTAATGAAAGGGTAAGGTGACTGCAAACGTCACCTCCTCGCTTGTGATAGAAGCATAACACACAAATTGCTCTGGAGAAGTAAAGGCCACTGTTAATTACTAGGAGCTAGCGCTACACAATACTGCTGATTGGTTTTTAACCCTGTCCATGTTGCACAACTTTGTCTTTTTTAACTTTTTAGCGTAATGGTAAAAAAATTTAAATCCTAAATGTGTGTTGGAATAGAACAACAAAAAAGATACATATACATATATACAGTGCTGCTTGAAAGTATGTGAACCCCTCAAGTGGTGTAGAT
>CM070032.1:144015153-144043240 GCA_036250615.1 Ptychadena robeensis | reverse complement strand
TTTTTTGGGTTCATTGAGAACATGGTTGTTGTTCAATAATAAGATTATTCCTCAAAAATATTACTTGCCTAATAATTCTGCACTCCCTGTATATACTATACACTTTACTATATATAAATATATATATATAGTAAACAAGGGTCTGTCAAGCTAGACATACACAGATATTTATTGATCCTTTTTTTTTTTTACCATATACCTTAGTGGCTTAAGCCAGCCATAGACAGCGCAATACATCATCATGCACAGTGATGGGGGTGCTGGTCCGACCAAAGAAAACACCTGTTCTTTGGCCGATCAATCTTTGGAGTGCCGATTTTCACCCGATCGATTGCCGAGAAGTCGGCCACAGATCGAAGTGTCTATGGCCAGCTTTAGTGATACTGTTAGCTCTGCGTGTTGTCAGAAGCAATTAAAGGTAAAATGGATTACAGAAGGTGCTTGGAATTAGTCTCTGATTGTGTGTGTAGTAAAAGAAGCATGTCACTCCAGGCTTGTCTGCACAGGCCTGATAGTCAGTTGTTGATTGAAAAAAGTGTTTTTGTCTGCAATTCTTCCTTTCTGTGACTGACAAGTAAAACCTGTAATTATATTTTTAGGATGAAATTTTTGCTGTTGTTCCTGGAAAGTGTTGTCCTGAGTGCCTTCCAAAGTCTTGCACTGTGGTTGGAAAGATGTATGAGGTAATTTCTGAAGTCATTGCAGTAAAATTTCTTCCCAACTCATCTTTTCCTGATCATATCCGTTGCATTGAGGAGGTGTGATTGTAAAACAAGAGTAATGGGGAGAATGTGGCTGTTGACAGCTGTTCACCATCAGATAGAAGCCTTTGTTTTCTGACAATTTGAGTTACATGGGAATTTGAGGTTTAAATGTTAAGCAAATTCTATTAATCAGAAAGTGTCTAAAAGTATTGGGGCAAAAACCTTTTGCCACAGGCGTATAAAATCAAGCCGCTTTACTGTTTGCATTTACAGACATTTGTGGAAAAATAGGTTCTTCAGATGAGCTTAGTGAATGAAATCATTGGTTAATCACCTTTCCAATAAATCAGTTTGTGAAATGCCCTCCCTGGGAGATGCTCCAAAGTCTACTGTAAGTAGTATTACTGAGTACAAATGTTCACCGGTAGCTTTATCAAATGGTTTTTCATGAAGAATCATCCTCCCCTGGCTGACACATGTTTTGGCAGATTCCAGGAAAATGGTCTTTGTCTGACTTAGCCGACTGTAATGTTGAAAAATGATAATAGTATGGTGTTGCTTTTTAGGGGTTGTTGAGCTTAAACAAATTCCAGTGAAAGGATTTCCCAATGGTTTAACATAAAACATTTTGGTCAGTTTGGACAGAGCGCTGAGGCCGCTATTTCACTGTACTGCCAATATGCTGTGCACGGAGGCATGCGACTCGCATCTCGCCTTGTTTCCTGGCCCGCCCTTGCGGGCTTGACACCATCCTCGCCTACATCCACACTGGCGCTTCTCTGCTTGCGTGCTGACTATGCCGGACTGCTGCCAGACGCTTCCTCCAGCGGTGGCTCTTTGGTGGCATGGCGCCTGTCCTTTAGTGTTTTGCTCGCAGTGTATTTTTGTACTATGTACTGTTGTATTCCTGACTTGTTTACTGCTGTTTTTATTTACTGTGGTTCTTTCTTTTTTTTTTTTTTGTTCTTCTTTCTGTGGAAACCTTAATAAAAATTGAGTATTTAAAAAAAAAACATTTTGGTCAATTAAAAATTGTGGTATAATAGAAACCTATTGTGGTATAATAGAAACCTATGTCTTAAAACAGGGGTGGGCAGACTAAGGCGGGGGGGGGTTATCTTTCTTTTCCCGCCCTTTGTCACATTGTTGAAAAGATTCTCCCCTCCGCTTGTTCTATGCAATGAGTGCACATAATGCCTAGAGGTGTCCCATGAGTCAAAAAGTTTGCCAACCCCTGTCCTAAAATAGGCTCTGTAATGTCATGGCGATGGGTGAATGTGTTGTGTAGAAACTAGACTGGTCTACACAAACCCTTTACCCCATCGTTGGGATGAACTGTAAGAACAGAGATTGTAGGTCAAGCTTTTTGCATCACTTTAGGAAGGAGTAGAGGGTAATCTCCAAAAAGGAGGAATTTAGACACAGGTAAAACTACAGGGGTTTCACTTTATCTTTATTTTCAACTAAAAACATACATTGTTGGTTAAAATTATGCAACTAAATGTTGGCATTCAGACGTGTGCCCAGAAAGCAACAATGTGCAGGTGCTCGCAGGGCATTTAAAAACGTCTGGTATTTCCAGACATCTGTGTGAATGCCCCCTACATGCTGACATCTGCACACCTTACCTTAGATAAGATATGTACCTTAGATACATATTAATACAAATGTTAATCTTATTACAAACTATGGTGGGAAGCAGATAGCTAGCAAAATTGCAAGATGCCAAGATAAGCAATGTGAACAAACAAAACGTATACTTTCTTTACCTGCAATAGAAGGAGGTAAGCACTGAATTTTCACTTTAGTAAAGCCACGTATATAAAATATGACATTTGACAATCCAGCCAATTTGGTTGAATCTCAAGGGGACTTATCAATGTGACAAGTTAGAAAACCTCTTCTGATTATTATTATTTCCCTAGTGACAAGTGACACAGGCAACATCTGGTTGCTCCTCAATCTACTGTCCCCCTCCCCTATCTACAGACATAAAAGTGTATATTTAGCTGAATGTACATATTTACTCTGTACTATGCAGTGCCCCTGTAGAGTGCTTAGTCTGATGGCAGTTGGATAATGCATGCATGTTTAATTTTTATATTTCACCCCAAGTGATCACAATTCTTACTATATGTACAAACCATCTACTAAATCAAGCTGAATGGCAACAAAACGTTTTCCTGGCTCAGATCTTCTTAGTGGTGAGCAGTAAATATAATGGCTCATATTTAAAGCATTCATGAACAGGATTACAATCCTAGCACCTTTTATAATGGTCTCTGTTTTTTTTCTTTTGGTGGTGGTGTGTGGGGTTGATTAAACTGAAAAGTCAGTGGTGCACGTTAAACCAGAAGGCCTAATTCACCTATCTGCTTTCTGTCCATTGATGTTGATATTAATGAAATTTCTTGACAGACAGAAATTTTGTAGTACTTCATAGAAGGCATGTTTTATATATCACTCAATTAAAAGTATAAAACTGGAACAGATGAGTCTAGTGCGCTTCCAATTTAGGACATTTTGAAATACTACAGTGATGAGATTAGCCAAGTAAGATAGTCCATTGTAAGCTACATTCTCAGGCAAGCTGCATTTCTGCAGATAGGAATGCAGTGGGGGTATGTGGTGTTCACAATGCTCTCTCATCTTCAAAAGCCTGTGTGTCATTTGCTGATAAAGGTCATATTTCTGGCCGTTTCATCCTCCTTAGAAAGTATTTTGTGTATTTCTTAATGCTGGAGATGTCAGTGTATCAAGGAGTCTTAGATAAGTCACTCAGAATTTTGAAATTAAAAATAGTCCCTATAGAGCCAAAACGCTACATCACATTATCTTTGGTGAAGCATATAAAATATATTTACATGAAGAAGGTTTCTTTTTTTACTTAAATATTTGAATTATGTCACAAAGTAATGTTCTTAGAGTAATATATTTACATCTTTAACTGTATATTATTTTGATAGACCATATACACCCATTATTTGGAAAAATAAGAACAGCATATAGAGAGTGAGATGATTACATTTTTCCAACTAGCTGTTTTGTGTTTTGAGTTTACCGAAAAGCCCCTGAACACGGAATCATCACCAAAATTCCTGGAGATGTAGAGAAGGACTGTGAAGGATATTTGAATGAAATAAAAAAGTTTTGCTCTAGCATATGTAGATTTGCATAACTTTAGTTTAAAATCAAAGTCGACATGTCCACTTGAGTTTAAACTAAAGTTATGCAAAAAACGATGATACCTTGCTCAGGGGCTTTGCAACTAAAATTGAACTAGTCGAATAATAAAAAAAAATTTGACCATCTTCTATAGGAAGTCAGTAATAAACTACATAAGCTCCATCACCTACATACTGCAACTATACTGCTCTAATCGTGGCTGTTTATCAAACCCTCTCTCCCCCATTCTGCTCATAATGGCAGCCACTAGTTAGATGGGACATATGTCTGGCCCATGGTTGCGATCGTCCTTTATTTGTTAAATCAGGGCAAGTCAGTCATTAACTTGAGGGGTAAAAATTGAGGATATGATAAAAACCTTGTTAGAAGGTAAATTAGCTTTTTGCTTCCTAATACTCCCTATTGGTCTTTCTGGACTCTGTACTGTCAGTGTCGTCTTCAGTCAAGTGTGTTACCTTGGTTTTCTGTGTGTTTTAGGGTGTGTTAGGGTGTTATTAGGAAAAAATGTTACCACTCATTTCTACAAAGCAACTAAACTCAAACACAATTAGTGTCAAAGTGCCCTTAATGTAAAACATCAAAAAACCATGGAAGCTCTTTAGAACAAACGCTGCTTGCATTGCTCTTCCAGAATACTTTGGTTAATGTGCTTTTTTTAAAAAAATTGTTAATTAATGGGACACTTTTTATGCGGTGCATTGCATTATATAATTTTTTAATGCATTTCATCATATCTGCTTTTCTCTGCTTTTTTCCTCTGCTTTTCTTTTGTAGATTTTTTGTTTTGTTTTTAGAGAATAGCAAAATACAAAAATAGATGACAATTAATATAAGTATCTAAATACACAACTGCATGAAAATATAGGCTGAAAGAAATTAAGCACTAAATACAATTCAAGTACAATTATTATTCAAACAGGCTGTTAATGAAAGCTTTTCTTTACACAGCATGGAGTACAGTGGAAGAGAAATCCTTGTACCACCTGTATTTGTGATAAAGGAGAGGTCAAGTGCCACACCAAGACTTGTTCATCACTTGCATGTAACAAGGTAATGTAAACCCATACTTTGTGAGAAACCTTTCTTGTTGTGTGCCTGCAGGCATGAATTCTATATCCACAGTAGAACACACATGAGTCTAGTCTGTGTCTAGGCATCATAACACCAACAGGGTTTTGTGAAAAATGTAAATGAGGTTAGGGCAAATAGGAGGCTTTTATCTGAAATATCATATTAAGTAAATGTTTAAATTTGATTTAGTGTGAAGGAAAAATATGGTGCAATGGACCATTCTTCACTATAATCTATCACAAATTGAAGCTGAAAGTGTTGCACAGTGTAATTGTATTAAAATAAACCCACGTATGTTGTTGATACAGTGTGTTTAAACTGAGTTTAAACTGTGTTTACATGAACCCAGTTTGTTCACTGTTTGGGTTCATGTAAACATACACTTCCAGGGAAGTCAGTCTCCCAGCCCACGTCGCCGCCATCATTGATGACACGGGCGAGGGAAGGGTGCTATGAACACTGCTGCAATTGCCCGTACCGCACTGTGAAAAACGGCGCGGTACAGGGAGAACGCTAGGGAGATTAATCACTCTTAAAATATATATTATGCTAATGATGTTCAGTGCATTACCTGTGTATTCACATAATGTCATACATTTTATTTCTTTTCCACAGCATTTGCCTTGAGACACAAAGCATTTGCACAAATGGCTTAACTCACACATTGTACTTTTTCTACTTCAATATTTTCATTTCTTCTTTTGTTAGGCTCAAACTAAAATAAAGAAACCAGGTCAGTGTTGTGAAGAGTGTGTGTCCACAAAAGGGAGCTGTACTGTGGAGGGGACCATCAGGTATCATGGAGAGCTCTGGAATGGAAGTCACTGTGACTACTGTTTGTGTGACAGAGGAAAAGCCCTTTGCTATCCCGCACAGTGTTCCAAAGTGGAGTGCTCATGGGTACGTTTGGTTTTGACATTTTAGTTTTGGATGTTAACTTTGTATTAAAATTGAAGCACAACTTTAGATTTACAAAAATGTAATATACATGTGCGTGAGAATACTGTACAGTTTTGAAAAAACATTTTTCTCCCTATTATTCATCAACAACCAGAATTAGTTGATTCTGGATACATTTCATTCCTAGTAGATGGAAATTCAATGTTAATTAATAGTATACCACTCTTGTGAGACTACAATACACAGTAAAATTCACAATGAACCATTTCACAATGAACCAGCACTCTGTATGTACTTTTTTGCTGATTCATTATGATTGCTTGTGTTCTGGATAACAGGGAATATATTGTGTTTTCTCTTAAAAAATTTCAGACCTAGTTTGATTTGCCTAAGTTCACATATTTAATCTTGTCATCAGTAGATCTACAAACAACTATGTAGTTTAGGGGTCTCAATGATTGGATACACATTGATTCTGAAGTTTTAAAAGGTCTTCATATAACACAGTTTTAGGAAAACTACAGTTGATTGTACAAGAATTGTACAGTGAGATTGTAACGTGTATCACCATACCTTTACAACACCAACAATGAAATTGGCCATGAAACATAACATGTCTCTCAGGGGTGGAGTTATGGCTGCCATACACATGCCGATAAGCGGCCAATTTTTTATCTGATCGACGGGCGTGCGCGCTCACGCCGTCGGTCAGGTTAAAAATCGGCCGCTAATCGGATCCCTGTCGCCCCACTTCTCGGCCGGCCAGAGAACGGACATGTCCGTTCTTCTCTGGCCGATGGGAGCCGATGAAAGCCGCTGCCATAAGCTGCAATGAAGCGGCGTCTTCATCGCAGCTTATGGCCGGCACACAAAGGGTGCCCGGCCGATTGAAGGGGCCCCAGAATGCAACAGGAGGCTAAACGTGATGACGTCATCACGTTTAGCATCCCGGAAGATATCGGAGGAAGATATCGGCGTGTGTCGGTAAGTGTATGCCTAGCATTACTGTTGATAAATTGGTAATTAGTTTAGATTTCATAATCTTGTGTGGATGAATGAGAATTTAAAAACAGGTTTTAAGTGCTCCCTTTATTGTTAATAGTGAACTCACTGTATTTACATTACACCACCTTCAAGAGTAAGGCTTTATATGTTTTCTATACAAATGTTTAATTGCCAGAAATATGTCTTAGTAGCATGTTTTAGTGTCTGTAGCTGTTATACACAGCTTTACTTAGTTATAAAATGTATTCTTGTTTTGGCATAGTACAGGCAGCATAGCTGGCCTTCCTTGCAAATCTTTAAAAAGAGCAGCGGTCCAGTGAGCAGCTTGCCAGGGTGTATTTTAGGTAATAAATAGAAGAAATTCTTCCCCACAGCTGTCAAGAAGATGTTCTATTAATATTCTTTAAATAAATGGTTAACATGATGTGCTATTAAAGTAGAAGAAGACATCTGTTCACATTTTGTATTCTGTTGAATTAAATTTTCTATTTTGAAATGCATTGCTAAATAAAGCTAGCCACACACTGTTACATTTTGGTTAAATCGATGCTCGATTAGATCGAGGAATTCAATCGTCTAATCGAAAATCGATCTTAATCACATCAACATACACCCCACATTGAGTTTGCGATTGTGGTGAGATTTCGATTCCAAAATGTTACTAAAATCTACGATTTTGGTATGAAACGATTGAAGTTCAGATTGAAGTGGTCTATGTTATTATATTGAATCTAATCGATCCAGGAGAAACACCACAAACATCGACGATTATAAAACGATTTTGGCACAATCGACGATGATTTTCCAACATGTCCGATCAAAATTCGATAAATTTTTCTGCCTTCATCGAACAATTTTCGTCGATCGTACCATGTGGGCATTTCTCGATTTTCGTTCAATCATTAAAAAAATGTATCTAATCGAGCATCGATTGAACCAAAATCGAACCGTGTGTGGCTAGCTTTAGACCTTCACATAGTTTTGTTTTTTCACATTCCTAATGATCACTGAATTTCTCCTGATTTGGGGGGTGAACAACTTACCATACTTTACCATACAACAGCTTGTTGAATGATTTGGTCTTCCTGAAGGTCCATCATTAGTGTCAAAGTCAGTTTTAGCCATTCTAAAATAAACTGAGTAGAGAATTATCTCTCTAAATATTAAAGCTTATTATTGCATTTTGTAAAACTTCACTTGCCTAATGAGTTTATTTAGTTATTACAATGGGGTATCATATTGTAAAAAGTCGAAAAACACCAATGTGTTATTAACTAATTTGATTTTCCCTATGAGATTAAAATGCTTTGGACTTCAAGGATAACAGAAGCCTGCTTAATGTAACCTGTATATTAAGGGTTATTTATGGTATTTTATTACAAACCCCCTTCACGTTCCTTATGCCATACAGGCTAGAAAGCTGAATATCAAAAACAATCAATCAATAAGGCACTATGTTTTGAGTAATAGAAGTATGTTTTTAAGCAGGTTTATTCTAATCATGTGATTCCCAGCCTTCTTCTTTAGATACCAGGCTCTGGTCTGTGTGCATAGTAAACATTAACATGTCAAGTGTTCTGTGAAGTCACTGCAATATTTTGTGCCTAAAGCCCCCCATACACCTTAAGATCGATCCATACAATTTCCATTAGATCTACCAACAACTGTGTAGTACAGTGGCCTCCCTGATAGAATACATAGTGATTGGAAGGATTTGAAAGCTCCTCATATTACATGGTTTTGGTAGAACAAAAGTTCATTGTACAGAAATTGTATGGAAGGATTGTAAGGTGTATGGGGGGGCTTATGTGTTGCAGATCTTGTTTAAGGATCTGCAGTGACATGAACTCAGTAAAACAAATTGAAGGCAAAAACTTGAATATCAGGCCACCAACATTGCCATTGGGAATAAAGAAGACCAAGCATCTTAGAGGATCACCAATTAGTTAGCATTTTTCTACAGAAAGGGCTTTACATTTCTTTAAATAACTGCACACAATAACAGAAAATGGATTTTCGAAGCTTCTAATGACAAAATAGGATTCACTGACTCTTGAACTATTTCAGCATTCACATTGTTTTGACAAAACCAAGTTTAAGTTTAAGTTTAAGTTATGGGCTTTTTGATTTGGCAAAAATATATGATTTTCTGGGATGAACATTTTTTTCTTTTATTGATCTAGAAAAAATTGATTGCAGTGCAATATATAGACATACAGTAAGGGAAATTTGACCCCCTGATGATTTTGCATGTTTGCCCTCTGACAAAGAAATTACCTGTATAATTGTAATAGAAGGTTTATTGTAGCTGTGACAAAACAACCCTTCCAAACCAGTGCACAAAAGTCAGAGATTGATATTCATTGCAGTGAGGGAAATAAGTATTAGTACCTTTGCAAAAGATTACTTTTGACAAAACCCTTGCCAAATCTGGTGATCTACTTCATAAAATATGACAGTTATTTTCCGTTTCTTCGATGGGAATTATTGTTCTTCGATGGGAATTATTACAGCTCCTTCGTCTTGGCCATGGTAGTTAAGCTACAACAACTATAGGTCTACCACAAACAATGGACTATAGTGGCCTCCCTGATAGAATACATAGTGATTGGAAGGATTAGAAAGGTCCTTATATTACATGGTTTTCGTAGAAGAAAAGTTGCGGTGCGGTGGATTTTGCCACTGACTGATGTCCATGCGTGCTTGCAACCGCCGGTCAGCGGCAAAATCGGACGCCGATCGGGGGTGCCCACAAGGGGCCCAGAGCTTGGTCGGCCAGAGAACAGACATGTTCGTTAATCTCTGGCCGATGCCATTAGGTTCAATGGGGACTGGCGTCCTCATTGAAACTAATGGCCGGCACAGCGGGTGCCTTAAGGTGTATGCGGGGCTTTAGTTCTGTGGACAGATGTCTTTAATACTATACATGTATTTTTACAAGGAGGGAATAATAGCACTCATGTGTCTTTCAACTACAATAACTAGTTATTACGTGTGATGTCTGTACTAGTTATCTCTTTTTCACAAGAAAGTACTATGTTTTCAGCTCACCACAGTTACGTTGTTTGTAAGTTATGAGCTCACTGGGTATCATAAACAATTAGCAGGTATTTTTAATAATTCCTATCTTAAGGGGTACATTCCTATCTTTAGTGGTAAAGCCATGCTTTTCTGACTTTCCTTAGAAAATCTACACAAGTTTCTGCAGGTTGAAATGAAAGCTGTTATATAGACTTATTTGATCATATTTCTTATGACTGAAGTAAGGAGATGCAGGGCATATTTATTACTGTAGCTCTGTTCCCAGTCCTCCTCCAAGCATTCTTCAGGTGGATTATAGAACCCATAAGTGCCTCCACTATCTAATCGCTTGAAATGCTGTACATCCCACTCTACTTCACATACTCTGTTTGTTAAGAGTAATCATGCAGTGTCTTTTCACATTACTCCTACGTACATCTTTGTAACCTCCACATTCAATGTAGCTTTCAATAGGAGCTTTTTATGTTTAAAATATTTTTGTAACACCTTAACTTCAACTGTGTTTGTTAGATCCTGGCCATACAGATCTATACACCTGTATCTGTACACAGGTTTAAAAAGCAAAATCAATTAGTAGAAAATTGTAATTACAAATTTGTTGTTGACATCCAAATAAATATTGGTAGCTACTAACAAATGAAATGTCTTTTTTACCTCGATTACGCAGGCAGTGCCCTGCAGACTTGCTGATCCAGCAATATGGTGGCGCTTCTTGCAACCCCCTTGCAATGAGCCCAAAACTTCAAGGCTCTTTTCTTGTCCAGAATGTATACTGCAGAGCTCAATTATGTATGAGGACACAGAGAAAAGGATCTGTGACCTCACTGGGCTGGACTGAAGACACCTTAAAATGACTTATAGCTGGATGGTTCTAAAGCTAGCCTTACATGTGTCGATTCCATGAATGATCAATCACCCATCCAATTGATTCCGGCGATGCCACAGGGAATCGAATGGGCGATCGATCGCCCAATCAAGTCTGTGCCTACCACCTTAGGCCAACGATTCCTGGACGATTCCGTGCCCGATTGATCGTTTCACAAATGGCAACTCCCCTTGATGTGTGCTGAATCGATCAGAAAAGACCAAAAGGTTGGTTCTCTGGCCGATCCGATTCAGGGGGCCATGTCGATCGGGCAGGGTCGATCGGGCAAGGTGGGCTGCACTCAATTCTTAGCCGATTAATCTTCCGCTCATTCTCATAAGTTATGGGCCATGTGAAGGTACAGAGTTAGAAAAAAGATGGATAGTCTTCAGCAATACATGAAAGCCTATTTGAGTTCCCAATAGGAACAAGGACACAAGGCACACAACCTAGGGCAACAAAGTAAAGTACTGTAAATGATAAATGTCATCCTGGTAACCACACGGCCCAAAGTAAGCATGCAAACGACCTCCTTTAATGTGAGTATTTTATTTTATTATTTATTTATTTATTAATTAACAAATGGACTTTTCTCTTTTAAGATATATTTTAAGCAAAAAGTACACTACCTGATAATGCATATCATGTCATAATATATTCATGCACACAAAATGCTTTCTTTCATTTTTCCTATTGTAAAGACAGTGGCATTAGTGTTTATGTTATGTAAAGACATCTTTATGTATGTTTACAATTGACTCGGAGCTAATGGGCTGCGTTTGTTTACGTTTCATAGAGAGTCCTCCAGGCAACTCGCCTTTAGATGAATAGGGGAATATTTTTACATTCTACAATTTATCCACTGTTTACACAGGGAATATCGTGACCTCAGCTTAAGTACATTCTTCTTACTTCAGTGATCTATCTTTCTTTATCAGGGTGAAGAATTAGTCCATTTTGAAGGCAAGTGTTGTCCGGAATGTGTATTAAGCACTAGTTACTGCCTCCACAAAGAACATGACAAAGAGGTAAGAGTACTATAGTTGTAGATATGATGGAAAAACAATAATATTCACTCAGCTACATCAGAAGAAATACTTTAATATTGTGTAGGTTCCCCTTTGTGCTTTTGGAACAGGTCTGATCCATTAAGGGAAATAAACTCTATAAACGCTATAAGTGTGCATTGGTATCTGTACCAATACATCACTTCAAGGCAGCATTTCCTTTAAGTTCTGTAAGTAGAGTGGAGGGTACACCATGAAACAGACTTGTTTTGCCAGCAAATCCTCAGATAACTAATGCAAACTTCTTGTTCCCAATGTAGATACTGTTGATACTTTCAGTGAATAAAGCAACTGTTTTTAATGTCACTAGTATAACACCACTTCTATTTTACCTGCTTTGAATATACCTTCAAGAAGTGTTCAACTCTCAAATCTCAACACTTATTGACCTTATTGAATTCCATTGTTATAATAATCTTTTAATTACATTAAAGCAGGGTACAGATGGCTAGATGTTTGAGCCATCCGATGTTCCCTGCAGCAGCGTGATGACGTCATCACGCTGCTGTCAGATATCAGCAGAGCCGGGAAGACAGCTCTGCTCTCTCTTCAGCTCATTCGATGCTTTGCCTGGAGACCCGCGGTCTCTAGGCAAAGCAACGGACATCGGCTGTATTTAACGGTCATGTCCGATATGGGATTGATTGGTCCGAGCGGGTTTGAGCGGGCCCGCTCGAAAACACCCATGACCGCATATGATATGGACTAGATAGATGGCTGTGAGCGTTCACGGCGCTCAAAACAGCTTTCGATCTGGCCCATATCTTCACGTCTGTACCCTGCTTAACTGTCACATGTTATGGCTAATCAATGTATATTTGTGTTAAGTTGGTCTGCATTTATGTTTCTCAAGAGAGATTTTATTAATATTTTTAAACAACACATTTATTGCAGTTGGTGATGAAACACATATATGGCAAATATAATATTTGCTGCAAGTTTGCCTGAATATGTAACATCTTTTTAATTAATGAAAAACTGCTTAAAGGGACTATTTGCCAGATCCTGTTGTTCGGACATTTAAAACAGCATAAACGGTGTGGAGGTGACTGCAAAAAATAACTGATGAACTTACAAGTTTCATACTGGATGTGCTTGAACATAACAACCATTTGTGTTTATTTTTATTTGATGTGTTCTTTATTGAAACTAATGTAAACAGAAAAGGTTTGTATCAGGTCATGGTTGAGGCACCTAAGGCTCATGTTTCCACTTTCGAGTTTTGCCATAGGAGATCGCTAGCACCCAGTGGTGTCCAGCAATTCAAACTGCGGCACTGACCTGCAGGCAGGATGTGGGGGGGTGTGGTAAGATGTCCTGTCCGCATTTCAGATCGCTGGCCACACCACATCCACACCCAATTGCGACCAACCGCAGCTGTGGAGGTGACTCCCCTTTAATGTATGGGCGTAATCAACAGCGATCACTGGGCGATTTTAATACAGTTAAATACTTTACAGTTATTTATTAGAAAGGTAGATAGCATTTTTGGGGGTTTTGTTGAATCTTTCTCTCCTCCATGTAAAATTGCTATATTCATGTAAACAATTGGGCAGCAGATCTTTAAGCCCTAGCAGACAGCAAAAATGGCTGTGTTTTGTTACTCTTGGGACTGAGTATTAGATAACACTGGAATGTGCTTTATTGGAATGTTTGTAATACATCTGATAACCATGCTTATAGAACACAATGTGCTCAGGTATTTATTTCTGTCTACAGGAATCTGCTTCAGATTTGAGTGGAGTTAAACATTTGATGGTAAGTAAGATCAACCTCAAAGATATATTTGTATTCAGATACAGCACCGAGCTAATATCATGAAAAAACATGGTAAAGCTATTATTTGTTTAACACCATCGGCATCTCTTAAAAATACTTTTCCAGGGGGCTACTGTGCCACAGTTTACTTTCTGAGAATTAGGTGGTGGGTTTAAAACATCATAGTGATAGAACATTTTATTACCATCTGTACTGTGAAACATCATACAAAATGCTTAGGGGAAGACAGCATTTAGTCTTAAGGTCCTTGCTGGAACTCTTAAGCTGGGAACACAAGCATAGATATGGGCCACATTAATGGCTCACACCCATCTAACTGGCCTAATTCTAATGATGCTGTCCCTGTTTTCGAGCTGAATCAATCAATCATGCTTGAAAACAGGGATGTCGGGAATGACCGTAAATCACGGTCAATGTCCATTGCTTTGCATAGGGACCACGAGGTCTCCATGCAAAGCATTGTCTGAGCTGGAGACACACGAATGCTGCGGCTTCAGCTCCTCCGATGACGTAATCGCGCTGCTGCCGGGAACCTCAAATGGCTCCTATATTGAGTGTATTGTAAAAAAATACCTAAACACAGTGCTCATGAATTCCAGTACAATGTTTTATTATTGTGTAAATACAATAGAAGGAACAGCCTATAGGGGGTCATTCCTTCTACTTCTACCTTGTACTGAACATTATAAGCACTGAGGATTGACCTGTTTTCCTACTTCTATTTCCGTTCAATCAATTTAAAATGATCTATTGATTCCCGTTGTCAAAAGTGATCGATTATGAACAAACAAATCAATCTAAAGTGATCGGGCATGTTGGATTATTTTCATCAATCGTAAGAGTATCTGGTTTTCTAGGGAATGGTACTGGTACTATGGTACTATGGAGCATGCGCACAGACCTAATGAAAGGGGTCAACAATGGAAGTACAAAGATCAATGTTTGATCATCAATTCGAGTTTTAAATTGAATCAATGATCGCAATAAAATTTAATCTAAAAAATACAGTATGTTTCGGACTATAAGATGCACCCAGTTTTTAGAGCAGGAATTTAGAAAATAATTTATTTCATGTGTTTAAATGAAAGTGAAAGAATCTCATGCAGTACCCCTTTTCAGCCACAAAAAAATGTCACTAGAGAGCACACTTCCGAATCTCTTCTTCCTCACACAGAGGAGCCCCCCCCCCCCCACGGGGGAATCAGCACACCGATCTCCTCTCTGCTGCGTGTGTGAGGAAGCTGCCTGCAAGTGCAGCTTTTCCCACACACACTCTGCATTGACTATATCTGGGGGGCCATGTAAATATAGCCAATACAGTTCAGCTCCCCGCCAGCTCTCCCAGCAGATGGGAGATCACACAGCTGATCTCCTATCTGCCAGGAGAACTGGTGGGGAGCCAAGTTGCGATCACCGGTGGCCAAATGGCCATGGGTGGTCGCACATTCGGATCATAAGACGCAGGCACTTTTTCACCCCAATTTTGGGGGTAAAAAAGTGCGTCTTATGGTCCGAAACATACGGCTATTGGCTTGTGTATGGCTAGCTTAAGTTTGATTGCATAGTGAGTGACCTGAGGGGTCTTGTAAGATGAGCACTGAGAGCAGGAGGCTTCTGAACAGTGGTATCCTAGACTGGCTAATCTCAGCATTGTATGTTCCAGCAACACTATAAGTCTTTATCCTTACTTCTGAATCACACACCACCTAATCCAGTTTTAAAAATTCATTGTATTTGATTGAATATTATATTAACTGACATATATTATACAATAAAATATGAATTGACTTATATAATATTAACTGACTTATATCTTATATTATACGTTGGGGTCCTTTTTGCGTTTATACTGTGATTGAATAGGAATTTGTTTCTACCTTCACCTGAAATTTCCACAGACATTGAATTAAGCAGTACTACTGCAGAAAATTGTGAAAAAAGTGCAATTAAATAACTTTGTACGTCACATAGATTTTGCCCTTATAAGTGATGTAAAAGAAATGAGGCCTATGTTGAATTTGATACTTCTCTGGTCTTTTTCTTAACACGTTTTGGGATAATTATGTTTAGGAGGCTTTTCTCCATTATTTAACAAGCTTTTTGCATCGCCTTTTGACAGTCACGAAGTGATTTAGGCAGCGAGGGAAGGAGAGTTAATTAACATTTAGTTAAATAGCATAGAGCAAATGGGACCATTAGAAACACCAAAGTACACAAACTCATTATATCCCTAATAGAGGTGTTATTTTAATACTGAGCACAAATCAATTTTCCTGGAATGTGTGTAATTAAGAAACGGAAAAAAACATATGATATGTAAAAAGAGATACCTTTTGATGTGTGCTTCATTAAAGGTTAGACAGTGACATAGTGTTTGTGTAAAACAGTGATTCCCAAACTGGGGGGCACAAAGGTATTCCGGGGGGATGCTGGCCCTCATTCTGAATCTGTATTTGAATGGAGAAGGGGGCTCCTAAATAAAAAAGGGGGGCCCTGCAAGGAAACTTTGGGAACCACTGGTGTAAAAAGTGTTGGTATTTTGACACTCTTTTTAGCATTATACTATTTATTAAACTTAATACCGGACGGTGTTGGCTGAAAATTATTTGTCATGCAAAAACATGATCAATATAAAAACATAATATAATGCTCATTGACAAGATTTGAAGTCTAAACTACTAGTAGTATTCTATGTCTACCTTGTGTACTTTGTCATTTTTCAATACAGTTGTTTCTCTCAGTTGTCTTTCACAACTACATTTTCATATGAATACAAGTGATTCAAGTGATGAACTATAGACTGCAAAATGTACATTGTGTGTATTGTAATATTTGGGGGCATGGTAATCCATCTTCAAAGAGCTTATGGTTATTTGGATTAAATAAAACAAATTTAACTTTAGCATCGAGGACCCATCTCTGAGTATTTACACCACCTTTGTAAAGCCAGATGTGTGTAAAGGCCATGTGCTGCCTATATAAATATATTGACTCTGTATGTGAAGCAGATCATTAGGTACAGGAGTTATTGCAGGCGAAGACCTGTTATTGCAGGCGTAGAATTACAGCTTGGAACATTACGTACAATAGATGACCTGGAATTTGGGTAGAGTTGATGACATGATAAAGAACAACACAATAAGCTGGTGTTTGGAAGCTGTTAAACTGACGTCAAGCTTCGTGATGCATGGACATATCCCTGACATACTATTTCACATAAAAGGATTTATCGGTTTTCTTCTTCAGAACTGCTTTTATTCACGCTAACTGTACCTAGTTTACAATGTTTTGTAAAATGTCGGCAAGCCGCGGCTCCAGAGCCGCATGCGGCTCTTGTTCACCTTTGCCGTGGCTCACCTCACCCGTGTGACAGCGTGACACACTACCGGAGCCGTGGCAAAGGGGAGCCGCGGCTCCGGTACTGTGTCACGCTGTCACGCTGTCACGCGGGCCAGAGTCTTCCAGGGGCTGCGGCGCACTCCTGAAGCCGCGGAGGATGACGTGTGTGCTGCCGCTGGCTGGCAGCCTATCAGAGAGGCCGCCGGACCGGTGCATGACGTCATCGCGCCACCAGCCTGCCGCTGCGCTGCCGAGCCTGCTATAGTTGCTATGCAATAGTTTTGAAAAGATCACCTATGCTAAGGTGGGCATACAGTGTTCGATCCTTCCATTCGATCAGTTTAAAGTTGATTGATTGTTTTGAAAATTTATTCTTTTTTACCTGAATCGAACGACCAAAAATTATGTAAATCGAACATAAAATCGGTCAAGTCATGTTGGTAAATTTTTGTTGATCAATCAAATATCTAATGTGTTTTCTGGGGATTTTGTATCCTCTGGTACTGTGGAGCATGCACACAGGGCTGTGAGAAGGAGGAATTTATCAGTTTTTAATCAATCTCACTGTGTGGTGGTGTCACGGGTCAGCAGGTGTGGACCCACTGTGCCACGTGACCTACCTCCTCTAAGGGCCTTGTGCCACGTGAACCCACTCGTTCTTCACAATACTGATGGTGGAGATAGACTTTCCCGAGGGGATCACCAGGTCGCTACCTCTTGAGGGAATGTAGGAACACAAGGCAGCTGGTCCAGGGGACAGCAGGGAACACTCCAGGGACACAGGTGTCGTCAGCCAGACAGTGTGACAGGGCAGGGCAGCGCAGGTAGCAGGAGAGTGCAGCAGGCAGGTAAGGGTTAACAGGTATCGGTCTCAGAACACAGGTAGTCTCTATCTCACAGGAACAGCAATGACAGGCAGTGCTTAGCATAACACAGAGACCTTAATACTGAGGCAAGGCTGAAAGGGCAGGGTTCCTTATATAGCTGCAGGAGGTCCACTATTGGTCAGCCAGTTCACATGACGAATACCTTAAATCCCAGGAAATGACACGCGCTGGTGTTTAAGGAAGTGTATCAGAATCACCGCTGAACAGGGCACCGAGATCTGCAACGGTAAGTAAGGAGGTGACGGCGGCATACAGCAGCTGCCGTTACAGGTGGTAGTTCAGTCAATGTTAGAATCTAAGATATATTGAGCAAAGATAATGCATGTATGGCTACCTTTGCACAGGTTCTTAAATTTCAGTGTTTGTAGATTGGAAGCTGTCTAAAGACGTGGCAATGTCACCACTCGATCACCACTCGTTCGTGGGTCAATGGAACGGGAATCAATGTGCACAAGTTTGCACATCGTTCTAAGGAAAATAGCTCACAACACTGGCTGCGTGCTGCGGGGAGAGACGGATAGAGGGAGGGGGGGGCCTAACCTGTGTAGTAAACACAGCTGTGATAGGCCCCACCTCCTTTCCTCTGCCTGGAGCTAATAACAGGATGTGCAGCACAGAGCACACAGGGGGGGGGGGGTGGCTGTGCAGCACAGAGACACAGCCGTCTGTGTCTCTATGCTGCTTGTCAAATTAACCTGGATTTTAGTTGTAATAGATTCGAGCACCATGAGTGCGCACATTGCGCAATTGTGCTTAAATCTATTTTAAATTTGAGTCGTGTATGGGCACTTTTAATCTTCCAAATGGTTTATACTGCATACAAGATAATTGTTTGTACGTCGCATTATAATTGCTCAGTTTTTCTTATCCTCACTTTTTCTACTTATATGTCCATTGAAGAATGGAGAGAAGTGGGAGGAAGGCCCATGCACGGAATGTGAGTGTCAAAATGGTCAGGTGACCTGCTTTTCTCCATCTTGTCCCACATGCCCTGTTGGAACCTTAGCAGTGAATGTTGCAGGCCAGTGCTGTCCCGAATGCAAGCCAGGTATGTTTGGTTATCATACACATTCTGATTTTGAAATATATCTAA
Source organism: Ptychadena robeensis (assembly GCA_036250615.1). NCBI lineage: Eukaryota > Metazoa > Chordata > Amphibia > Anura > Ptychadenidae > Ptychadena > Ptychadena robeensis. The sequence continues at coordinate 144,024,302 of CM070032.1, read as the reverse complement.
TTCTATATGATCAATCGGACTAAAAGGTAATTAAGACTTTACCAAGTTTAAGCAAAAAAGCAAAACCTTGTTAATGATGTATTTACTAAGGAACTGAATCTCTGTACTGACACTATATAATAGTCACCTGAGACAATTTATCAGGATCATCTTAGACAAATATCCTGCCAATGTATGGCTGTGATGAGAGGTCGTGCAGTGATCTGGCAACACCTAACTCCAATAGGAAACTGCTGTTTCCTATACGAAGGATGCATTTGTCCACCCCATCCCTATGCAACAGTTGCAGAGAACAGTTCAGGACAATAATTTCCAAAGACTGATATTTCATTCCTATACACATCTGAAGTCAGGGAGGTGAGGAATAGCTACCCAAATTCAAAAATACTAATACTAATTTTCAGGAATTCGAACTACTGAAATTTATTGTCACAACAGGATTAGGAGATGATTGATTCAAGAATAAACATGTGTTGCAGTAATTTTCTTAGCTATTTACTAATTATTTATTATGAAAATTATTTCAGAACTAATCCTGGTTCTCAATAAATATGCTGGCATTATAGTAATTGCCTGTTTTTGTGTTATATACCATAAATACTTTGCTATTGTATCTAGGATTAGTTATAGAATTGTTCCATGACAGCATAACTATTTCCTACTGTGCCCACGGTTTTTTTATTTGCAGAGCCGTGTGACCCAGCCTGTTTAACCTGCTCTCAGTTTGCTGACCACTGCGACATGTGCCGTGATGAAGCTCACTTTCTGCAAATGGGACGCTGCGTACACAGCTGTGACCCTGGATTCTATCTGGATGGCAAGACATGCCTAGGTAATGTTCTGTCTGACAGCAAACCAAATGTATATTTTTTAATTTTTTTTGGGATGTTTTGAAAATTTATTCCTCTTTACCTGAATCGAAGGACTAAATGTGATCTAAATCGAACATAAAATAGGTTGTACCGTGATCAGTCATGTTGGTAAATTTTAGTTAGTGTTTTCTGGGGATTTTGTAGAGGAGAAGGAGAGGTCTATTATAGATTACAAAAAAAAGACTTTAGCATGGAAACAGTGTATATATTTAGAAAAATACTTTAATGAAAACCTGAACTAGTGACAAACTTCAGAGATAAAATTGCATTCTAAAAATCACCCTGCATGTACAGAAGACGATCCCATGTTTTGCCATGTTTTCGGCAAAAGAAGTGGATCACTAGCCTTAGTGCATTCCATTTCTGCACCTTAAAAAAAGGACATCACTGCACTTGATCAAGGAAACTGTAGCAATTTATCGATTTCAGACACCTGGCCAATCAGTGGGACATGTTGAATATTTTAGCTTGAACTTTTTTGTGTTTAGATGTGACTGAAACTCAGTGAATGGTATATTCTGTTGGTCATGAATAATGCCTCCAATGTCTTATGTGTACAATGCAATTATTGAACATTTGTAGCATTCATTTGTTTTGTTTTTTTATATTAGCTTGTAAAGGCACATGTTCCAGTTGTAATAATGGGTTTGAATGCACAGCCTGTACTGGATCTCTGTTGCTAAAAGAAGGACAGTGTGTTAAATCATGTGGACCAGGATATTTCCAAAACCATCATGTTTGTTCAGGTACTGTGTCATATTCTGTTTTAACCTGCAGTTTTTTTTTACTATATTACAAAAAGTATTTGAAAGCCTGCCTTAATCTTGATGTCACAACTGTGTGCAAATAATTTAAGTTCTGCCACACCATACTTGCTCATTCCTGTAGTGATCTTGCTTTATGTACTGGGGCACAATCGTGTTAGAAGAGGTAGAGAACCCTATAACCTACCTGTTCTCTCAAAATTGTGAACATGAAATTGTCCAAAATGTCGTTCCACTTCACCAAGTACCATTCTACAGGCATCTGTAAAATCCAGAGTTATCCATCAGGTTGCCAGAAAGAGAATTGTGATTTGTCACTATAGAGAACGTATCTCCACTACCCTAAAGTTAAGTGTGCAGTGTGCAACATGCTTTACACCACTTGATCTGATCTAATCTGAAGATTATGTGAAAAAAACTGTAAATTATAGTATTTGAATGAACAACCCAAAAAATTTAAATATGTTGTATAACTCAGCCCAGCTGATTGTAATATTGATTAAATTAATTAGTTCTGGACAAGAGTTTTGGCTCCACATTATTTTCAGGCAAAGATGTAAAAAGAAAATATGTACATCATTAACCTCAATATGAAGCCATTTGCTTGGACATTTTCAGTTTATTGTTTGATTATTTAGATATTTTTATTTTATTCTACTGTATTGCCTGTACCTGTGTGGGCATTTTCTTGTACAGTACAATTCCAGGAAAATGTCTTCATTGGCTTTCATGGGAAAAAATCCAATTTGATTTAGTTAAGCCTGGCTGCACTGATTACATAACACAGTGCTTGTGGAGAAAGCTTCAGATTTCACTGTTCACTGTATAAATCATTTCCTACAGCCCAAATAAAAATACTACCGGTAAGTGCCCTGTAGCATTTTATAGAGATTCAAAAAGCATTCAGTGGTATCTCTTGTGAAGGTCTAGGAAGCATGAGGTACAGATAAATGATTTATTTTTTATTTTACTGGGTAATTGTATGGATTGATACCTATACTTTGGTGTCCCTGTTGTATCATTTGGTATCAATGTTCACTTGATAAGACTTGTTCTTTAAAAAAAGACTTCTCCTAAAATAAAAAATATTAAAAAATGATATGCAAAACAACCCATGAATACATGTTGAACAGAGTCAGCCTATGTTTCGGGAATGTCAGCGCATCCCATACATATGGATGACTTCCAGCCCCACCTGTTCCCACATCGTTCATCGGGTCCTCCGGCCAAGAGGTTAACTCTGCTGTCCACAACTCCACTTGGTCAATTAAATTCAGAAAAGGGAAATATAATTATAAAAGATCAAATGAAAAAAAATGTATACTTTGTGATATGTTTTTTAATGCATCGTAAATGCATCCATTGACTTTTAATGGAGTTGTTTCCATGTTGCGTTAGTGGTCCATGGCGTTTTTTTTAATGCAGGGCACCGTGTTTAAAAGAACGGAACACTAACACCACATAGATGTATTCGAGAAAATTATTGTAAAATTCCTTTAATTTCCAATAAACGTAACACTTTTAAGCCCCCCATACACCTTCAGATTCCTCCATACAACTTTCATGAGACCTACCAACAACTATGTAGTATAGTGACCTCCCTGATAAAATACATAGTGAGTGGAAGGTGTAGAAAGGTCCTCCTATTACATGGTTTTGGTAGAAGAAAAGTTGTTTGTACAGAAGTTGCATGGTAATTGTATGTGGTGTATGGGGGGCTTTAGGCACAGGCATACTTCATAAAGTCATAACTACTAAAAGTCAACATCATTTCATTTGAATTTGTATAATATCACTTGAACAAGAAGGTGCATGTTTGCCATTTTTTCTCGCTGAGGTGTCATGGCAAGAGATTGCCTTTTTTAATAAGATAATGCAAAGGAGTTAACTGAGGACAAGCTGGTGAGATTATATTTCAGTCATTCAAATGTTTTTTTGAGGTCTGCCAACTTTTCCAGAACAGTTGCTGAATTAAGGCCTGACTACATGCTTGACATTTGTAAAATGGATTTCAACCTAGTCAGCGCTTTTTTTTTTTTTTAAACACTGATCTGTTTCCAATATTTGAACTTCCATAAATTGTTCTTCTTAAAGACTGAATGCTTATTATGACTTGTAGATTAACATTTTAAACACGTTCTTTGTTTGGGAGTTGTGGAATGCTTGAACATGCATATCATAATACATGATTTTGTAGACTAATCATATATATTAGGTTTACAGATTAATATAATATTCTCAGCCAGTCTGATTTAGGATCAGCATGGATGTAGTAACCCTTTGAAGATTTTTATGTGCCATTTTAGATTCCTTCTTGAATATCTATTTTAATATAACTGCAACTGTAGGACAAACTTTGGATGAAGTGGGAAAGTTTTAGAACTCTTCTCAGGATTTTACTGCTCTCCAAAAGGCAAATACTTTCTTTCTGATTGACAAGAGTTTAAAGCCCCCCATACACCACATACAATTACCATGCAATTTCTGTACAACCAACTTTTCTTCTACCAAAACCATGTAATATGAGGACCTTTCTACACATTCCAATCACTATGTATTCTATAGCCCCCCATACACCACATACAATTACCATGCAACTTCTGTACAACCAACTTTTCTTCTATCAAAACCATGTAATAGGAGGGCCTTTCTACACCTTCCAATCACTGTGTATTCTATCAGGGAGGTCACTATACTACATAGTTGTTGGTAGGTCTCATGGAAGTTGTATGGAGGAATCTGAAGGTGTATGGGGGGCTTTACCCTTTGTAACAGACACACAGACAGCCATACAGATTAAGCATGTTTTCTTACAATCCTAACCTTTTAGCCCCCCATAGACAGGCAGACTCCTCCATACAACTTTCATGAGACTTACCAACAACTATGTAGTATAGTGACCTCCCTGATAGAATACATAGTGATTGGAAGGTGTAGAAAGGTCCTCCTATTACATGGTTTTGGTAGAAGAAAAGTTGGTTGTACAGAAGTTGCATGGAGGAGTCTGCCTGTCTATGGGGGGCTTTACTAATTAAAGCAGTTTTAATTCTGCCCAGAATTCTTTTTGAGAGTCTTCCTATCTAGTAAAATGTCAGTAGAACAGGATGTTTAATCTATGTATTGAATTTCCTGAGAGCAGTAAAATAAGGGTCTAATGTATAACGGGTAGCAGTTAGTGATATCTTCTCTTTATTGCACTCACTGTGCTATGCACGCTATGGCCTATTCATTCAAAAAATCAAATAAATCAATTGTAGCTAGAGGCCTAGCTGATTGCCAAGAAGTATACCACTCGGTAGATTGGGCTGGAGAAAAAAAGGATCTAACAATGGAATCCTAAAAAGGACTTAAAATTGTCCCCTTGCTGAGTATAAGACATTCAATGTTGGGTGGCTTTATAGAAGTCTCATATGAATATGTGATTTATTAGATCATAACAGTCTTTTCAGCCCCATCCTCCAGTTCTGATATTCATGTTCCCATTGTAGGCACTTATAGCAGTGGCTACTGTTATTTTGTCTGGTGCATCCACGCATAGCCCCATATGCCTCAAGCGACTGAATTAAATGTTTACGTGTTCTCTCATGCACAGCATTAGGTTTTCCAGCAATTTTCACTACAGCAGTTCTTCTATCAGATTGGACAAGATAATTTTTCCTTTGCTCCTTACAACCTCTAATCCATCCTTTTTTGTACCTCCGAATCACTACCTACTACAAACATGTACAACACAGGACATGTACTTTTGAAATTCTTCTGTTCCAACTATTTGCCCATCACACGCTGGTTTAAGTTCCTAAAAATTCTTATGCAGCAGCTTGAAGAACTAACTGATCATTTAATATATCTCACACCCTAAAGCCCCCCATACACCACATACAATTACCATACAATTTCTGTACAACCAACTTTTCTTCTACCAAAACCATGTAATATGAGGAACTTTCTACACCTTCCAATCACTATGTATTCTATCAGGGAGGTCACTATACTACACAGTTGTTGGTAGGTTTCATGGAAATTGTATGGAGGAATCTAAAGGTGTATGGGGGGCTTAAGAGGGGTCATGGTAGCAAGAGGATATTCACTTGACAGTGGTTTTAAATGTTGTGGCTGATGTGTTTTTTTCAATTGCTTCCTTTTCTAGCATGTCATGAAACCTGTTCAGAGTGCCAAGGGGCTACGGAAAGTGACTGCTTAGTATGCAGGGAGCCTCTGCAGGTGAAACATATGGGGCATTGTGTAGCCAGCTGCGGTCAAGGATTTTTTGAACAGAATGGAACTTGTACAGGTAAGTCTGCTATTAAGCTACACTATCAGTTACCTCATATGACCTGAGTATGGAGCATGGGTATGTGTGTGCAATAGCTGATTGTATCTCCCAAGAATAAATAACAGAGCATGTTACAACGTACTCACATTAAAAAGTGCCAAAATAAAAAAAAGTGTGATGATTTTTTTTTTTTGACTTTAATAGAATATTAAATTAAATATTCACTTCACTTGCATAATAATTTTCCTAGTTGCAATTGCAGACCTGACTATGCTACATACAAATTAAAGCTGGATATTTTTTATAGGTCATTATTATACAATATGATCATTGATAGATATTCTAATAACTTAAGTGCATACACATGAATGTTTTATTTTATAAGAAAAGCATTTCTGGAGAGACATTTTTTTATGAAGGAATCTGCAAATTTATTTTAATGTCTAATGATTTGTCCACTCATATAATCACATGTCTAAAATGACAAAAGGGCAGATACCCTCCTTATAGTCATATGCTGACATGCTTAACCTGTGAACTGTATCAAAAAACAAGAAGCATTATAAACTTTAAAATAAATCTTCATATTAGATATAATATTATTAAATTACTGTATATACTGTGGGGGTTCAGCTCAAACGGCATCTCCAAACAGCATTAATCCACAAGACTGTTTACCTTTTAAGGGCTCCTGCCCACGTTTATTTGCACACCAACACAGTCCAAACACAAAATCACCCTCACAGGGGTTAACATAAGACAAATGAATGTTCTGAAAATGCCAAGCCTCCTGGCTTGGCAGCAATCAAACAAAAGTTACTTCCTTTGGGAAATCCTAAGGGCCTGCCTCCTGACAGCCACCAGCAGGGGCCACACACACTCTGTGTGCCCTGTATTTACTGCACCTAGCAGCACTGTCTCCCAATTTCTTGGGAGCTGTGTCCACTCTGTCAACAGCCCTGACACTATGGTCTGAGCTCCTTTTGTGGAGACACACCTGGCTCCATTCACCTGCAACCCAGGTGTTTAACCATTTAGTGGACCCTGGGGGAATAGAGAGGCCCATCCAATTCCATCCTCTCTATCCCAGAGTCCGGGAGCCCTTTAAAAAACAAAACGCTCAGCAACCGAACGGTGCTGGGAAAATCCCTTCCAGCACACCACATATAGGTCTATCCACACAGTGACAGATGACCAGTCACAAAACTTATTTATAAATCAAAAATTTCAGCCAAAAAAAATGAGCTGAAAAAGCTCCGCTTGGCTTATACACAAGTCATGGTCCACTCACCTGTCTGAGTCCCATTGTTACTGGAGAAGGATTTTCATAGATTTTCAAATTCAAATAGAACACTCTACAACATATGATTAAAAAATGAAAATAAGTTTCCATTCCATGTATTGGTCCCAGTAGTAATAATAATAAAGAATTTTTAAATGGAAATTTATTGTCATATTTGAACATAAGAATTGCCTTGAAAACCCATCCTGTAATAACAATAAACCTGAGTTCTCTTATCTTTATTGAGTGTGTGGCACTAAGATTCACTTGTTTGATTCATTACTAGGGACAATGGAGTTTTCTCTATATTTTTCTCATTTAGAAAACTCCACTATCTAACTTTGCATTTCCCACCCTTGGCTTATACTCGAGTCAATATGTGTTTCCCGTTTTTGTAGATAAAATAAGGTAACTCGGCTCATACTTGGGTCAGCATATACTCAAGTGTCAAACAGGGATTTGTAAATGTCAGTACTGTATAGACAGAAAAGCAAGTTATTGAAAAACAGGGTACTGTGTACTATGAGATGTACTATGAGCTATGGGAGGTTGATAAGCTCTGAGCAGGCATGATAATGTAGTGCTCCATAATCCTAACAAAATATACCTCCCTTCTTTTCCCTCAAGACCCTCATGCTGACATCTAGTGCTAGAAAATGAATCCTCTTCCTCCAGTGTCCCCGTGTCATTCTTTCAGCAACACTGCAAAAGGCCATCTTTTTAAATTCTAAAATATGTATCTTGAGACTTTGTAAGGGAGTATCATTAAGGCAGAAATGTCCTCCTTCACAATTCTCCCTGCTGGGGCAGTGCAGCATCATGGGGGGCGCAAGGTGAATCAGTTATATTTTTCAGAGTTGAGCATGTTCTTTTATAGAATAAAAAATCTTTTTTCCCTGGTCTGTGTAACATTCTACACCAGATGGCAGGAACAGCAGCCTGTTGATAATTTTACAAAAAATTATCATACATCTCCAATTACTGGAACATGTTACCAAATGGTTTCCTATTCATTCTGTTCTTCTATAGTATCATAGAGAACATGAATTTCTCACAGAACGATATTTTGTCTAAGACTTCACATTACATTAGTTAAATACATAGATAAAGCATCCTGCCATGCATGGATTGCTTTCATTAAGTTTTAAAATCCATTTCTCACTCTTTGGGGTCCGTTAACCTTAAAATATATAGGTAGGCTAAGGAAGAGCTGGTGGTGTTACTGTGAAATATAGGTGATATTTAATCATACATGAACACTGCACTCTCTCGTGCCCCAGCTCTTTTCAGATGAAGAAATTACTGTACTAAAGTGCTTGCTTTAGAAGAAAATGGTTTGTATTTATTTCTTCTGCCTTTGAAATTGAAAGAATAAGTGCCTGATATATTGCTTTTCTCTTCACTTTGTAGTGGAGTGGTCCCTGTATCAGAGCTGCAAAACTTTTGCTGCTGCTAACACTTTCACTGCCTGTCATGCTTAGCTTCGCTAACTACACATAATAGCTAAAAGTACCACTGGGCCAATAAAAATTTTGATAATTAAAAACAGAATGTCTAACCCCTACCTTGATAGTCTCAATCCAAGCTGAAGATTTAGCAAATGGACATGCATTTTCATGTGAATAGGTGCACTGGATATAATGTGCACATGATAGACATGTGATAAGGTTAGCGATCTCAAATGGTTAGTAGTGATGGACCGAACTGTTCGCTGGCGAACTGTTCGCGGCGAACATCGCATGTTCGCGTTCGCCACGTGTTCGCGAACATACGGCGAGTTCGACCCGCCCCATATCTTTTGTCATTGAACAAACTTTGACCCTGTGAGTCACAGTCAGCAGGCACAATACAGCCAATCAGCACCCACCACCTCACGGACTATCCCACCCCCTATAGCTCAGCACAGGAGAGACGCCATTTCACATGCTGATTGAGAGAGTGGAGGAAGTTAGATCAGA
>CM070032.1:143996431-144015053 GCA_036250615.1 Ptychadena robeensis | reverse complement strand
GATTGCTTCATAGTGATCAGACCAAAAGCGATTGGTTTAATAATTTGTCATATGAAAAACGTAATTTTTTTTTGGGATACCCAACTACGGTTGCGCCCAGGAGGACTTAACGCACAACCTACCTCACCTGAGAACTGAGACCGGTGAAATCCTCCAAGACCCCCCTCTAGGGAGTGAGTTCAGAAACAGTGACAGATGCAAAGTCCAGGTTTGTGGCAGGGGTCATACAAAGGAGATAGGTCCAATCAAACACGGTCTAAGGGTAATCACTCATTGCACTTTATTTTCCCATTGACTATCATTGCAGAAATCCTTGGTGCGGATTTATAGTGTGAAAAAAAAATTTCTTGGGAGTTTTGCCATGGATTCCCCTTTGTCATGTCATTGTCCAGGTGTCCAGGTTGACCCCTTGAAACAACTTTCCCAACACTATTGTGTCCAGATTGTTTTTTAAAATTCACCTCCCATTGAAGTCAATGGCGGGTTCGCCGGGTTCGCAAACTTTTACGGAAGTTCGCGTTCGCCGTTCGCGAACATCAAATTCCGGGTTCGAGCCATCACTAATGGTTAGCAAGTGATGGGTTGGTGATTGGGAAAATTAGAAGCAATATAATAATCCTAAATAAAATGATTTAAAAGTAATGAGTCCAGTAATATTTGTATCTACTGATTTTTATGTTCTAGGGAAGGAAATAAATATGGTAATACTGTATCTTTAGAAAATAGATAGAAGTAACACGTGGAAACATTTAAAATATATTTGTTAGAAGGATGCTAACATACATGTTTTGAATACATTGTGAATACAAGAAACTTCAGAATAGCTTGATAGCTTAGAGCGATTATATACTGGGAGCATTTTGTCTTCTTTATGGCTATTATTTGGCTCAGTAAGCATACAGCTCAACACTGAAAAGACCCAGAAAAGTGACAGAGCCACTTGTCTGCAGTAAAGGAGGCAGCATGTGCTGGTTGATTGCTTGATTTTGTGGTGTTGTCCATCAGCTGAGGGAATGAACCATGCTGCCAAGCAATAATGCGTCATGTAAGCACTTAATTTCCTGCTCTATGGGCAGAGCTGACAGCAGAAGCTGAATTTACAGATGCAGCAAGTGCTTTCTTAGGGAATCCTTGTGATCCTGTAATCAGTTTTTTTTTTAACTGTCACTAAAGCTGGCCATACACAACTTGGTTCTTCTGTTTTATCGAGTTGTAAAATCTATAGTTTTATTGAATTTATTGAAGAAGTTTTTTCATGAATTTTATTGATCCAAAGTAAAATAAATCAATCTTAAAATGGATTTATCATGATTGGTCAGGTTGAAAAAATCTCAGTTGATCATATAAGTATCTATATTCCTCCGTACACTAGAAATTCGAATTAGTGAATGTTAGTGTCGTAGGAAGTTTTAAATTATGTGGGAAGAGCAGTGAGATAGGTCTCTCACAAGAACCGCCACCGCGGCACATCAGATCATGAGAAGAACCTCAAAATAGAATTATGAAAAAGGAAGGTAACTGTTTAGTTAGATGTTGTTCACTTGAGTATAGTTGGATGAGCTATATACATACCTGCTATGGTTAAATAAGGTGATGGGTGTACTAAAGGCACATGGTCGGTCGGTTTAACAGCCACCCTTAAATTGCTGCCCCTCGGTTGTGTGCAGTGGACACTTGGGAGCAGATATTGACAACATCCCATGAAATGATCGGCAACAACTCCAAAACAATTCTTTATGCCACATCCCCCACATGACGGCGGTTTACCGGTGGCTGACTGGTGGAAACTCATCCTCACATGAGTGATCACCCGCAGAGTGGTGCGATTTTAATTCAATGTGATGATTGCAGATGATCGCTGCCATGTATTTAATGGGGCTTATCTCCACACCCGCGATCAGGTGGGGGAGCGGTGCGGCCTGCGATCTGAAACGCAGGTCACCTATGGCCGCTGTAAAAAATTGCATGCCATTTTAACCGCACCTATTCACTCTCTAAGGGCGTGATAAGGTGGGGTGGGCCAAGATGTCCTGTCCTGTGCCGTGGCGCGATTCAAATTGGTTAGACAGTGGGAGATGAGTGGGTGCTAAAGCTAGCCATACATGTTCCGATTCCATGGCCGATCGATCACCCATCCAATCGATTCCGGCTATGTCAGCGGGAATCGGATCGATCGGCCAATTAAGGCCATACCACCTTGGCCCACGGATTCCTGGACGATTCCGTGTCCGATCGCTTACTTCACAAATGGCAACTCCCCCTGATGTGTGCTGAATCGGATCAGAAAGACCAACATGTTGGTTCTCTGGCAGATCCGATTCTGGGCCCCCGATCGATCGGACGTGATCGATCGGACAAGGTGGGCTTCACGCAATTCCGGGACGATCGATTGGTGTGCACGCGCCCGGAATCGATCGTCCCGGAATCCGTTGGGAATCGGACCCGTGTATGGGGAACAATCTCCAGTGGTCCCCCGCCACAATAGGAATCGCGGCACATCGCCTGAGTGGGAACATAGCCTTACCATGTGAACCCACTTACATTTCCATCTATGTAGCACAGGGCCTCCCTGATTCGATACACATTGATTGGCTAGTTTAGAAAGGTCCTTCTATTAACCTCCCTGGCATTATGCCCAAAGACAGTAGAGGCGCAGTTTTTTCATAAAACAAACTACGCCCGTACTAGGATCGGGGACACACGCTGGTGTTTTGCTAATGGCGATGGTGCCGCTTTTCCCAGCCCACATAGCGATGTGTAGAGGGACAGCTGGAGGGTGGAGAATTGCAGTGGGGTATAGTGGCTTTTCGCGACAGAAAAGTCCATAATGCCCAGGAAGCTAAATAGTTTTGGGTTACTTTATTCCTGTAACAACTGTTGTATGCAATCAAAACACATTTCTGATCTGCACCAACTTTAAATGAATGGGCAAATCTCAAATGTTGATTTAATGCAGCTTTACCTTTTAATGTGAGAAGAAAGCATCTTCACAGGGAAAGTGTACAGTTGCATTTCATTTTAGCTCTGGTTCTACAAAACATTCTACAGCTTAACATACACACATCAACTTTTGCTTATTTGATTGTCAATTAGATCAACCTATGCAATTTAAATATCAATAGTCAGTCTAACATCAACTAAAGCAGGGTACAGACCTACAGATATGGGCCAGATAGATGGCCGATTTGAGCGCTGCACACTCACGGCCATCTATCTGGCCCATATAATATGCGGCCATTGCTGTTTTCTAATCAATCCCGCTCGAAAACAGCCATATCGGACATGACCGTTGAATACGGCCGATGTCCGTTGCTTTGCATAGAGACCGCGGGTCACCAGGCAAAGCATCGGCTGAGCTGGGGAGAGCAGAGCTGTCTCTCCCTAGCTCTGTCGATATCTGACAGCAGCGTGATGACGTCATTACGCTGCTGCAGGGAACATCGGGCGGCTGGAATATCAAGCCGTCTGTACCCTGCTTAATAGTACTATTGGTTTGAGATACAAATCGATCAAATCCCCTCAGATACTTGAACAATCTGTAGAAATTTTCCAACCTTATAAATCATGACACTGGATTTTATGCTAAATTTCCATCACTTTTTAAAGAATTTAATTAAGACGATCAATATGTTAAAACTATCATTGAACTATACATTGAATTTCAAATTTCACTCTAAAATTACTCATTAGTAAAAATTTTATTTTAGAATAAATAATAGATCACATATTTGATTTTATTATACACCATCTACAGTAGATAATTTACCTTTCAAGTGCAATGATTTGATTGATTTAACCAGTGCAATGATTTGATTGATTTTAACCACCAGAAATCTATGTTTTCATGAATGGCACTAGAAGTGCCAATAATAGGGAGAAATGCAGTAAAAAAAACTCAAAAACGTTTCTGTAATGAGCAATTTAACAAGATTATCACACAGCTCTCCTCACTTCCTGGTTCTTGGAGCCAACACATGAAACACATGGGGCTGCAATATCGCGGGTGGCCACTGGGGGCATTCAGTGATCTTCTATGGGAATTTTCAAAGCAGTTCACTGAAAAATCAAAGCTTCCTGTGACGTCCTGTCTTGCTCTGCTGACCATGAACCAGGAAGTGAGGAGAGCTGCCGGATTATATTCCTAAATTGCTCATTACAGGTACGGTTTTGGGTTTTTTCACTGCATTCCTCCCTATTATTGGCACTCCTAGTGCCATTCATGAAAACATAGATTCCTGGTGGTAGGTCTGCTTTAATTAAATCATTCAGACCATCGCATATTTTAGGATGAGATTGTATTACCTCTCAGACTAAGTCTTCTGATGTGGCCCAGAAATAATGTTTCATATGGGACAGCCCTCCTCCCTCATTATGAGGTTTAATTAGCAGAACATTGTTTACATTAAAAAAAGATTGAAATGTGGCACTTTTCTTCTCATTGAAAAGTGTTTAGTCTGCTAGAAAACATTGCAAATGAATGGACTGAACAGTTATGACCTGATTTTATAGTTGTCTGGCTTGTTCGCTATATTGTTTGTAGTGGCCATCTGTCGATTTGCCTAATGCCAAGTGCAGATTGAGACCTAGTAAAATATACTTGCATTTTGAAAACAACAATGTGCACCTCATATTATCCATAGATTCAGCCATGTTTGTGAGTATTGGCTTTTGATTATTTGTTTTTTGTTTATTGTATTCTTCTTCATTTCAGCCTGCGATCCTTCATGCCAGACATGCTCTCTAGACGACAGCAGATGTGTAACCTGTGCCAAAGGCAGAATGTTTCACCAAGGCAAATGTATCCCACAGTGTCCAGCTGGCTATTACACTGACTCCGATGCAGTGTGTTCAGGTAAGATACATCATCTCACTGGCCAACTGGATTGTTAGAGATGGGTGGCAAACACCTACTACATATCTTTTCCAGGAGGTTGTTAAAAATTATTTAAAAATAATGTAATTTTTCCCAACCTGGTAGAGTTGTATCTGCTTTTGGCTATACATCTTAAATCAAAAATACTTTGAAATGGCTTCTTGTAGACAAGTTAGCATGTTCCACTTTTAGTTTATCAATTAAAGGTTATAGGTATGAATCTTGTAAGCTATTGTGTAACCACAATGTAGTGATAGTTCCTCAATCACCTCAATGGTTTTAGTAGAGAATGCTAGATTGCATTGATGAGTTGTTTCGAGACTAAAAGCATGATTAAAAGTAATTACAATTGCAAGAACACTGAGGTGTTTACGGGCAAAATAGGAACACCTGGAAGATTCAGTTATCTAGAAGACCCTGGTTATGCCATGTGAAAAAAAAACTTGAACTCTGCTATTTCATCTCTAGTAAGCTATATTACAGTTGACCAGGGGAGGGCTGGAAAGGGGTGCAGGGAGGCAGTTGCTCCCCAGGCCGCCCTAAACCAGAGCTGGGCAAGCAGCTGTTACCGCGGCTCTGATCCCTCCAAGTAGGCCTGCCGCAACTGTCATCCATCACCACCGCACCCTGACCCCACAGAGCTTCTTCAAGTCAGGAAGTTGAAACGGAAGGAAGGAGGGACTTACTGTACACACCCCTCTTCGTCCCACTCTCAGCGCCATCTTCTGTTCATCTTCACCATGCGTATGAGATTAGAATGAATGACTAAGGCTTTGTTTCCATTTACGCGGGACCCTTCTGCTTAGCGTATTGCTTGGCGGGAGGTACGGCCGTAGCAGATAGACATTGCCTGCCGGCCCGGTCTTCACGGCGCGGAGCCACTCTGCCGATGTAAGGCTTCACTTAGTCAAATACGTTGAGCCTCTGCAGCGGCAAATGTGTAAAAAGATCATCCGCCTGCAGGCTATTTCAATATGCAAGTCGGGATCCCCGCTAAGCGTATACGGGGGTCCCAACGTATAATGGAAACAACCCATAAGAGGATGGGGGTTGCTGGGGGGAGGGGGGTGATGGAGAGAGGCTGCTGGGGGCAGAAGGAGAGAGGCTGCTGGGGGCTGTATCATATTTGTCTTGCTTCAAAACATCAATATCTGTTATAAAACAAGGAAAAGGTTGGCGTGGATGGTTAGCTGATTCAGCGGTGCAATGGGCCACTTGACTGGATTTGCCCCCCAGGACTAAGGCTGCCAGCCCTCACCAGCAGTTGACTATTTCCAGAAAGGAATAGGTATAGTTAACACCTGAGATTTTCACACTTTCTTTTTGATAAAGAAAACAATGCTAAAATAAGCAAATAAGTTTACTGAACATTTATTAAGGGGAATAGTTTTGCTTTGTGCATTTTACAGATGGTAAACATCTTTTATGTGTTGATATGTATATGACCAGCTAGTATTTAGAGCTTATTATTAAATTGCAGTCTGCTTTATGACACTAAAGAGACTAACTCAGCAAGAAAAAGGGACATTATTTCTTCTTCCAAACGTACTGCATCACCATTCAATCTATGTGTGAATTAAAGTACTGGCTGTCTTGTATTTCTTGGGGCATGATTATGCTAAAAAGAAAAATTGTATCCTAGATACACAGCTCTCCAAAAAAAATGCATGGAGATATTCTCAGCCTAGCTTACACCTGACTTTATAATGGAAGCAATATATTGTGCCTCTGTGGCAATCACTCTGAAGTCTAAATAGGCTCATTTATACGCTTACTTTCTAACATCTTTCCCTGAGCACTTTCTTGTTTTCTGTCTCTAATTAGAAGCATGGCTTATAGGGAACAATATATTACCATTCAGTGTAAATGAGACTCAGGAATATAAAATGCATAGCATCACACTGTACACTGGCTGCATGCTGATGGTGGCATTAGGTCTTGGTATCAAGAATGTGAGATGGTAATATTTATCCTACTGAATGGAGGATTTTGGAGTAGCAGTCATTTTAGTCATTTTTTATTTAATGCTCCTTTTTTTCAAAAGAGTGGGAGAAGAAATTACATTCTTGGAGATATGTGTTTCAATGACAAGCTATAGACCCCAGCTCTTAACACTTATTCAATGTCATCTATTATAATCCAAGTGACAAGGCAGAGCTAACAGAATGGAAATGTTACATCAATTTTTTTTACAGTATCCTTATCTAAGTAAAGCTCAGCTGTTTAAACATGAGAAAGCACAATATTTAGTTCATGTGGAAAAGACAAGTATATTAGGGCTCTTGCACACATTTTGTGGTATAAAAGCTGAACTATTAAATTTTACTGTATGCACATGGCTGCACATTGCACAAATAAACTTAATTTTATTTATATATATATATTCTAAGGTAATTGGGTGCCTTTCACACCTTTTCCAATTCTCAAAATTATCTGCTTGGCTTTGGTTGTATAGAAATAAAGGGCACGTAAACATTTAACATGACTCTTTCCTAGTGGTTGTTGATATTACCATTTTATTGGAGGAGTATAAACACAATTCAGTTGACTGCAGTTTATAATTCCTGTTTTAATCAGTTCTATATTTGGTAAGCTTTTATACTCACAGATATTTTTCCTAAATACTTATGTAAATGAGATAATTGCTGAAGTTGTTCATGGAGCATTTGCAGAACATTTTAAGAGAAATTTTAGGCAGAGAAATTATGCCAAAGCTGTTGTGGCTCCTTGTTCTTCACCCTCCAGAAGAGGATAGTAGGGCCACAGGGACCCTTTTTATATCGAGTGTAAGCAAAAATGGGTGCAGCAGTGTGTTATTGGCTAGTTCAGCAAGCTCAAGTGTGAATGTGTTTTTTGGCTCCAGACTATTTTTCTGTAGTCAAAGAGTATGCATATTGGCTCTTTTGATTGTAAAGGTTGTAAAGGCAACCCCTGATCTAGAGGGAGAAGATGTATGGGTAGAAAAAAGAAGTTTATATGATTTATAGCCTAAGGTTTTCCATAAATTATTAAACAATCCTTATCTAAGGCTAACTTAAGATGGCCATACACGGTTCAATTTTCTAGCCTAGCCTAAGGGCATTTATTAGCCCTTACAAAAATCTGTGACTGATGTTGACACACATCGTAGTAGGACACCTATGGAAAATATCTCACAACACTGGCTGGAAGCTGCTGACAGGCAGAGCTGAGAGTGGGATACAAAACCGCTGCAAAGGAGGCTCTCAGCTCTGCCTATCAGCAGCTTCCAGTCGGTGTTGTACACCGGGTGTACACAGGACCAGGGTCCCCATCGAATGGCAAAGTGGTGCACATTGATTCGATCAACCCCAGAACAAGCACGTAGTGACGTGATCACGCTGTGCTCGATCGCGGGTCAATCAAACAGGTATCGATAAGTGTCTTGGCTAGTCTTAGGGCATTTATTAGCTCTTTCAAAAGTCTGTAACAGAGGTTGACACACATCTTAGTAGGACACCACTAAAATGCTAATGAACACTAGGACATTGATTAACGATGTGAATAGATTTTCTCTCTGCTTGACAGAAATGTAGCCTTGTATTTAAAGCTTACTCTGCTTAAATTAAACTGAAGTCATATAATATGTCTGTTTCATATACATGGCAATTTTCACAGTATTTTGGATGGAAATAAGGACTTGAAACATGAATAGGAAATGTTGGTAATGGGCTATGTCCATAGAAATCCACAACTTCTCAACTAAATCTTTTTGTGTTGTGGTGTGGAAAATGTGTTTAGGACAAAATATAAGAGACACTTTTTCAAGAGGATTGACTATAAAAGCATTGCATGCCATGTTCTACTTTTGTCAGGTTAGAGACTAATAGACAATATCTGCACAATATCACCATCCCTAAAGGTTTTTAAAGTACATACAGATAGAAATGTTGACTGACAATATAGCATAAACAACCCTTTAGAACGGCAGAATGGCATAATGAATTTATAAGAAAAAAGTGTGCAGGAACTGTGTGTAAGTCAGCTTGATTCTAAAGCTAGCCATACACGGCACGGATTCCCTGGCTGATCGATTCAGCACCCGATGGATTCCGGCGATTCCGCCGGCATCCACAGGTGAGAACGATTAGCCAATTAGGGAATCCGATCGTGGCAGCCCACCTTGTACGGCCGGATCCGGGAGGGATCCGTGTCCGATGGCTCGCCTCCCGGACCGCAACGCCCCCTGATCAGAGCAGAATCGGACCGAAAAGACCAACAGGTTGGTTCTTCCTCGGATCCGATTCTGTGCCCCTGATCCATCGGATGCGATCGGATGGGCAAGGTGGGCTGCAGGGGATTCCGGCACGATGGATCCGCGTGCACGCGCCCGGAATCCATCGCGCCAGAATCCGGCACGAATCCGTGCCGTGTATGGCAGCCTTAAGAAATGTTTCTAGCACCTTGGTGAATCCCTGCCACAAGGTAAAAGTGAGTCATACACATTATCTAAACTATAAGTGGAAATATGTCCATAAATAAATCTGACTTTTAAGGGTCACACATGCAGTAAATCTCTGAAATACATTTCTTCTGTTTTATCCATTTTTACCATAAGAGTACAAAAAAGTCCTTTGGCTCTGCCAGAAATTCACTTACCTCCCTATTGACAACACACATCAGCACACACAGCATCACATTGAAGACTAAGCGCCATCTATCATCCCATTTGTGTTAAACTCAGTATAACCACTCTGCAACTTCCAATCTCCCATAAACTTTAAGATCTAGGTTTACATTAAGGTTCACTTAAAATGTGTGCAAATGCTTAGTTTATTGCAAAATGTGGAATAAAGAAGGCATCCTAATAGTGAGATTGTTGAAGCTTTCTATTTTTACAGTTTAGTACACTTAACATAATATGCATATATATACAGGGGTGCACATAACTTTTTTAGTGAGCTCCTCAGATGATGACCAGGAGATGGTGTCTAGTACTCACCACATATGTATGTGGTCTTCCTCACTGTCTCCGTCACTGTCCTCTGCGTCAACCTCCTGCATGGTAGGTTCTGCTGCAGATGGACCTCCCTGTTCCTGATTGATCCTCTGATTAGCTGTCTCAATCCACAGGTCACCAGCTGGCTTTGGGTCAAATATAACTCTCACAGTACAACACCATTTGAACCCCCCAGATCTCAGTATATATCTCTAGGATCATATCTCAGTAGTGTAACTTTTCTGTTGTCAGATTTTACCCTACATATGCCTACTCTGACTTTCATCCCCCAGATCTCCAACACTCTTAAGGCTTAAAACAATCTTAAAACAATCAATGTTTTCCGATACGAGGATCTTTGATCGATCGGACTGCATTTCATTATACCCCCAAATAAAGCAACCAATTATTGTCCGATTTTACCTACTTCGATCGAACATTTTCCATCGGACGATTTTATGTTTGATCGGAAGTGGAAGGGTTATGGCACGGATCAGCAGCTTGAGGCACACAATTGTACCACCCGAATGGGAGTTTTTGGCCAGGGCCAGGTATCTGTGGGTGTCTGTTCTGGGAGTGGGGGGGCTTATTTAAATTTTTTGTGAAAAGATCTGGGTGTGCCTTTGATGGGGATGGCTAATCATAGGGGAAACAGGGTCTGAACTTCATTTTAGTTCACATGAGTAAAAAAAGAAAAGAGAAATACAGGAGAATGTTAAAACATATATACATCCTAGCACAACCTGGCAGATTATTTTACACACACCACAATATTTGAAACAGGAAGTAAAAGTATGATTATTAGTTAGATCGGACCTAAATTGGTCGGGTCATAAGACATAGCAGCCGACTGAATACAATTTAGATTAGATCGAGAAAAATTTTCCAACATGTCCAATCACAGTCCGACCGATTATTCCCAAAAGTTCGATCGAAGTTACTTGGTCGAACCATGTGGGCATTGACCGATTTTTGGAAGACCGATGCAAAAAATCGATTGTTTTTATCCGTTCGGAAGGAAAATCGGGGCGTGCATGGGGGCCTTTATTTGCATTACCAATTTGACACCCCTAACTGCAACCTTTTATAGGTATTAAAGCTTCCCTGTGGGGTTTCAAGTGACATGAATTGTATATGTTTAACAATAAAAATTGCCAAACATTTTTGGCAATAAAAAAAACCCCATTAACAGTAGTGTTCAAATGATAGTAATGTTGTGTGGAGCCACGGGGTGTCACTGCAGAGCGTCAGAGCACAACACAAGCACTGCTCCTCACACAGCAGGAAGGAGGGGGAGGAGGTGGGCGGAAGCCCCGTGAATCTGTCCTCTGTGTAGTCCGCAGATGCGATTAGGACAGACAAAACAGGTACGCAGAGCGGGTTTTTAGACCCATTTGCGTACCAGCATATCACTTATGTGCACCCCTGTAAATATATATATCAATGGGATGAGCCACATGCAACTGTGTCATAGGTTCAAGGTTGATCCATTCAGGACGTCGTCTCACTACGTCCAGATTTTATATAATTCCAAAAGGGTAACAGGATCCAAACCATAAGGTTTTTCTAAATGCTTTGTTTTTTTGTCTATGAACAACTGAACTTTTTTGTTTATGAACAACTGAACTTAACAACGGGTTTCGCGTCCCCACTCTTTTTCAAGTTCAACAAGTGACTATTTACAGAAAACGATATATACACAAAATATAGAAAAACTGAAAAAACTAGCCTCATTGGTGAATGTATATACACAAGCGGGTCCCCTCCCTTCCCCCGCAGAATACAAGGTTTCAGGGGAATCATGGGCACCCATTCAATCTTGTGGTGATGTCCCTTTTCTCAATTTGTTTCATCCCTAATCTGGGCTTTCCCAGGAGAGAAAAAACATGGACATACTACTGTAAGAACCAAAATACACACATTTAGCATCATCCAGACCCACATTAGTCCATGCAAGACCTCTGTAGCCTTATAAACATATACACTGTACATTCTACCCACAATATTTTAATGGTGCATTCCTTCTTTGAAACAAAAAAGGGACATTCTTCATTTCTCCCTGTGACTGTAAATTCTACCACTGTAAGTACTGCAGTGATAAAAATTGCCTAGTGTAGTCTGCTGATTGCCTCTCTGATTTCAAATGTGCTAGCTATGAGTATTATTTTTATTGATATTATTTGTGGCCTCATATTACATTATCACTTGGAAAACGTAACTGAAACTGAAGCTTTGCCAATATTGTCTTGCCCATAAAGCATCTGTTCTAATGTTCATTGTTTCCACAGCTTGTCACAAAGAATGTGCATCATGTTCCGGACCACTAGCCAACCAGTGTATGTCCTGCTCTTCTCCATTGGCCTTGCTAAAAGGACAGTGCATTAACAACTGCGGCATTGGACATTATTTTGATGAAACCATCTGCAGTGGTATGAAATCTTTTATATATGTGTGATTGTTTGTAGGACAAATCTTATATGTTCATACTAGGTTCAGCTATATCACACTTGAAACTTTTTTTAAAATTGACCAAATCTTTTGCGCCAATTTCTGATAAAAATTGTCATTACGATCAGAGTGTAGTATTTTTTTCTGTATTTAAAATAAGCAGGAATAAATGGTCATTATTATTATTGGAATCACACTTTTAATCGGTATATGGAAAAGGTACAGTTTTGGGTACAGTGGTGTGGGTTTAAAAGGGTTAGTTACGCTTTACACTTGAAGTTTTTCTTAATTATGTACCTTTATTTTAGACCCAACAATGTCATCATTATAGCTGGGGGGGTTGAAGAGTGTGCTGTCCATATGTTCATAAAATTCTGTAATGCACACATGAGATGCTGAATGTCCTTCTGAAATGCATGTTGGAAAGCGCTAGATGATTATTACTGTCCATCAACCAAGAAACGAGGCTCTGTCTGACTTGCTGAAATTTCTAATCAATACATTGCAAGACACTGCATGAAAGTAAAATTGGCAAAAAACTTAAGGAGAGGGGCATGTACATTTATGGAGGATTGACAGTAAAACTGGACCTTTAACATAGAACTTTAACAAAACAATATCTCTAAAGTTAAGCAGTAGGATATCAGGTATGGTAAATTGTATAGCTGATATCCCCTACAAAGCAACAATCCTTTCTCTGGTGGCTGCCGTCATGACGCCATAGACGTCTCATTTTATCTTAGATTTTTCGGTAGATCGACCGCACCCACGCACCCTTTGTGTGCCGGCATTTACTTTGGAAGGGAACACTGGCTGAGAGGGTACATAACTGTCCTGCATAGAACCCTGACCATATTTAGATTTGGGATAAATTGGAGCAGAGACTAAAGCCCCCCATACAACTTTAGATCACTCCATACAATTTCCTTTAGATCTGCCAACAACTATGTAGTGCCGGGTCCTCCCTGATAGAATAGGGATTAAAGAAACAATGGAAATAAACTACATGTGTTTTAATGCAGCCTTAGATATACTTTTCATACTTTAACATAATCATTCTTTGCTCTTACAATTTTATGTATTTTCAGACTTGCTATATGCCAGTACTTTTTTGACATAAACAAATGTCTGCTGTCAATACAGCAAGTTAAGAACAGTCAGTCTGGGTCTTGCTACCAAAAGGCAGGTTTCAAAGCACTTCGATTTTTTCCAAGAGTATAAGTTGTAATTATTTAAGACGTTTTGGTAGGGTACGCTTAAAAAAAAAATCAGCACTGACTACCATGCTCTTGCGGTGATGATATATGTTGGCCCGCATTTACTCTTTATACTATATGTCAGAGAGTTGTATGTAATATATGAGAAACTGTTGGTTTCCTGTACAAGAAGAATGATGATGTTATGAGACAGTGCAGTTTGGTTAATGAATAACACTTTTTTTCCCTTCTCATAGGCATTTAAATTATTTCTTTCCTTTGCCTGCATATATTAAATATAGCTATGCATTGAAACAATTATGTTGTTAAATTAATTTATACACTGGTTCTAGATTCCAGATTGGATTCAAACTATATTCCATATAGAAATATAACATGTGTCAAACCTTAGTCCCCTAACCTACAGATTTCTTAATTGCTACGTGTCAAGTAAAGATTGATTTTTATATATCTAACCCTTGGGTTGGAAAACTGACAGATTCTATTTAGCATTACTGACCCATGAAACGATCAGAAAATGATTTGGCAGCATAGAGGGAGGCCATTTATCAATTCTACGATCGGGTACATAATTAAAATGCACATTGGTATATCTTCATCAGACAACTGATGGTAAATGAGGCTGGCTGGGAATCAGTAATTGATGGCCAAGCAGACTTTCAAGAACTTTGTTGTTGTTCCACAGAAAATTGGTATTAGCAAAGATGGTAAATGGAGCTGCAGCTCTGCTCTGGTTTAAAACTTTTTTAAGTAGGAATTACTTTTTACTTAAGCTTGACTTTGTATATAAAGGAGCTTTAAAGGCCTAGTGCACCTAAACTGCAGCTTACTGTATGTACAAGTTTTGATTTGCTGCTGTAGAATAAAAGGAGATATATGTAACATCAATAGTAGGCCTTACTCCAGCACTCACATGAGATTTCTGTTCAGAACAGTAGTACCCTGGCTGTTTCATGATGTGTCTTGGATTAGACTCATTATATCAGTTTTTTAAAGTTGCTCCTGTTTTCCCTTTGATTCCCCTGCCTCTTGCTTTTCTGCTGCCTGGCAGGAGAAGTTTTTCCCCAACTTTTAACCTTCTAAGTGTTCATGATGAGCCCATCTCGTCCAGAGTTTGTGTGAAGAACGCTACGGCGATGCCCATAATGCTACGGCGATGCTGCTTCCAGCTGCAGCATTACCGGGGTTCTGCGGCTTCACTGATCAATGGAGGGGCTTCTGCTCTTCAGACCTCACTGCCAGTGTCATGAATGACACTGGCTGTGTGAAGAGGGGAGGGGGGAGGGAGGAAATGGCAGGCAGTGTACCTTGTACACTGCTGCCATTGCCTGTACCACACTGTTAAAAATGGTGCAGTACAGGCTGTGCGCTAGGGAGGTTAACGTCCCTTTACTGCTAAGGTAAGCTTGATGAACTGGGCTCCTCATAACCGGTAGGGTTAACACCTAACACTTAAAAATACAAAAAGGGACAAATGTTGTATGTCCTTACCCCTGTCCATTGTACTTCATGACTAGAACTGCAGTATTAATAACTCAATAAAAACATACATGAGAAGGGGACCATATTTTCTTCACCACTTACCTGACCAACTTCTTTGTGTCCATTATTCAAGCTTATCATATTTAAAAATAGATAAAATTCGAGCGAGTAGGTGGAAAATGGCATTATTACCAGTTACATAAGATCATAACGAAAAAGAACATCTGCAGGTGTGTGGGTAAATGCTCAACTTCTGCCATTATGGCTTCAAATGAAATTCATGTGACAGAAATTAAACAGATGTTTGTCTAAACTATGGCCCAGAGATGGTCATGGTAATTGGTTATTGTTCTAACTGATATATCCCTCAGCTACTAATAACTACTGTATATGACAAGGATTAATGTTTTGTGAATATTCTGTATCATAAATTAACAGGAAGCTGGTTGAGAAAAAATGCTACAAATTTTTTTTTTGAATATTTTGCAATGAATCTAAAGCCTTTAGTTGTTTTTTGTTTTTTTTTATTCATGCTCAAGAAATTATAGCAATGTGTCTTCTGTTTGCTATATCATGAAGGTAATTTAAAAACGGGTTTGTTCTTTTTTTGAAGTCTTATTGTAACCTTACTGAGGCATTCTGTTCTCTGTTTCTTCCTTACCAGCGTGCCATCCATCTTGTCGTAGCTGCCTGGGCCCAGAGGACTCCCACTGTACACAGTGCATAAAACCAGAGGACTGGCTTCAGGCAGTTCAGGAGTACAGAGGAAAGCCTTATGGGACATGTCAGCCTCATTGCAAGCCTCACTATTATGTGGACAGCACTGGAATATGCCAAGGTAAGACAAAGATCAGTAAATGTAATTCAAAGTTTCCTAATGCTTGTCTCCACCACACTGTGGTAAACCTGCAAACTAGCAACCTAGATAATTATTTGGTTAATGTTTCTGGGACTACATACTCAAGACATGAATTAGTTATGTGTGCGTTTAAGTATTCATTATTGTAGTCAATAATGTAGTCTAAATTCATTTAGCTCTGCTACATTATAATAAATGGGGTATTGTGTGAATAATGAGAGTTTTACAACATGCTGTTATTTTCCTGTAGTATGTCATTACTTTTCTTCAGTCTGAAAACCACACCTGCCAAAAGGATAATATGCAGACTATAAGGGCCTGTGTCCACCCTGACTTTTTATTTCAATATAGTAGCTATATATTTATTGTAGTTTAGCAGCAGATTATAAATATATTGATGAAAACTGTATTTCCCCAGGAATGAAACCAAGAGAGGAGCAGATGGCAAAACTATATGCAGTAGCCAGTGCCAGACTAGCCTTTTAGAACAGTGTCTACTAATATTTACTAATATTAAATACTCTTTCTACAAATTCTCCAGAACTATAAATAAAAAACAGGATTGATATGAACGGTGTTGAGCACACAGTTATGTAATACCAGGGCATTAATGAATGTATAACAATGGACAACTTTTGTAAGTTCTCTTGTAAGTTCTTTTGTTACAGTCAGCATGACAATAAAACAAATCAAGGCTATTGAAATTTATGGTAAAATAGTGAAAAACAAAAAGTGGGTACAGCTTAAACAGCGGCAGCTAAGACACTCAGAATGAGTCAACACTATACAGTGTGGTTCATACAGAGCACATTGTTTTTATAAAATAAATACTACTGCAAAGCTATTCAATGAGCTCTAAACTTGATGGCTAGCTAGCATCACCCATGTTAGCTTGCGAATGCCCTTTCAGATGCAGGTCACTGTGTGGTACGCATGGTCTAGAGTAAAGTATTTCCGTACTTGTGATGTGTCTGTCTGCTACTGCCTTTGCTGCCAGATCTCTTGTCTTGTGTTTAAATGTCTTCCCTTTTTATGAAATGACTATTATTATGGATAAAGTCAATGAACATGTGTCACTGTAACACAGAAACAGAGGCAAAGACTTCATTGTGTATACCAGTGCGCATACAGAGAGAGGAAAAATCACATGACCAAACAAATATTCATACTTCACCTAAAGTCAGCATATACTTGCATGCCTCAGCTATATGTTAAATCTTATAATTTTTAATGTAAATTTTTACCAAAATTGATTAAAAAATATTTATACCTTCACTACAAAATTAGGGATCTTTATGTGGGCAGTTTTGTCATTGTTTCAGTGTGTTCCTTAATAACAGCCTTCCTAATAGTATTAAAAGATTATTTTATTTATTTCTTTAAAAAAAACACAGAATATCCACTCTTATCTAAAGTTAGCAGTACACGGATAGACTTTTGCATGATCGATGTGGGTTTTAGTTGTTGGTTGTCATCATGATCAGGTGCTTATTCAAAAGTTTTTTTCTAGTGACAAAATTGGTATTTGTTTATTAGGGCATTAACAGAAAAGTTGACTTATCAAATTATGGAGTATAATTAGATGACTCTGGAGAGAATTTAACTTAACGTCCTGTTTTTTTTGTCTCACTTTGTGTGGGCTTGTATACACAGTGCATTCTCTGCCTCTGATTGGCTACACTGGCACAAATTCCCTGACTTAACTAATTGTTATATATAGTTACTTCATAAAAAGGTAGCCGGCGCCATGAACCTCCATGGTAATGATATGCCATTGCTTTTTCCCAGCACGATTCGTGCAGGGAACTTCCAAGTGGGTGAGAAATCGCGGCTGCATTTTATATGCTCCACCGTGATCACCCGTGGCACGCTTTTTTTTGCAACGCTCAGGAGGTTAATAAAAGTTGTTAATTGTTGGACATTTGTCTTTCTCC
This sequence comes from Ptychadena robeensis, assembly GCA_036250615.1. Classification (NCBI taxonomy): domain Eukaryota; kingdom Metazoa; phylum Chordata; class Amphibia; order Anura; family Ptychadenidae; genus Ptychadena; species Ptychadena robeensis. Next base: position 143,997,283 of record CM070032.1, on the reverse strand, counting down.
AATGCATCATCAAACAACTAGTAAATGGGACTTTGATAAATGACTCAACAAAATCTTGAGAACTTTTTGTGTCGGTTTTAGAAATTCACAAACTAAAGTTTGGCTCTTGCAGTTGGTAAAACAAAGCAAAGGCTTTTCTGTTTCACCTACCTGTAAAGTTATTTTCCAATGTATAAACACTTGTGTCCTTTCATAATGACACTCTTCTATGTAGGATGTTTGCTCAAGGTGAGTTTTAATCAATTCCTGTCATAAGTAGATGATTGGATATTCTTGCATTCTCTGTTAAAAGCCTGAAGGCAATGTATGTGATTCAATCATTTCAAAATGAAAGGGCACAATATCCTTTAGCCAGTTTGCCTGGAGATGTTAATGTTTCATTACTGTCTTTAATTTCAATACGCTTTTGTTGGAAAATAGAAAAAAAAACACAAACTTTTCCTAGTGTATCAACAAATCCGGTTTGTTACTGTAGATAAGTAAATATGAAATGTCTATTTGAATTCTTGCTAGACAATTTACTTAAAGGAGTAGAGCATATTCACCTTGTAAATAATGTTATACTTGGCAAGGAAACTTTTCCTTCGTTTAGCGAATTAGCCCGTCATGATCGGGGAAAAGACTTGTATGTGATTGGACACTTTGCACAGTGATGTTTCACAGCGAAATATGCCAAAATAAATGATAATTCAGCATTCTGTCAATTCTTATTTGCCTTACATGACCAGTTTTATACTAACAGCAGGTGATGATTTACTTTTCAAAATATTTTCCATCTAGATATCTATTTATCTGTTGTGGGGGTTTAGCTCAAACGGTGCTCCAAAACATCATTAATCCACACGATTCTTT
>CM070032.1:143957817-143989710 GCA_036250615.1 Ptychadena robeensis | reverse complement strand
ACATTTAACTTGCCTACATTGAACACATATATCTTTAAATCCCTGCATGGTAGAACCTGGTTTACTAGTTAACCCCTAAGACTATATCCATGCAAATTTTCAGGCCCCTGAGCATAAACCTTCCTACTAATAGCCCCCTATAAAATATTGCTTCCCTATGAGCATAAAGCACTACTCTGCTGCATACATGCTTTCACTTATCCTATCCTTACTAATACAAAAAAAGATCAGACTTCTAAGGGTGTTGGAGATCTGTGGGTTGAAAGTCAGAGTAGACATACATTTTTTTATTTGGTGTGCGTTGGAAGAGGGGGTAGTCTTATACGGCGAGTATATAACAAACTCTATATTTTAACTGTAAAAGTTGGGGGGTCGTCTTATACTCCGGCAAATACAGTACATTTAATCTACCTCCATTATAATAAATTTTTCTGCAAACAGAGTAACAGTTGTTAAATATTAAGCTTCCTTCTATAAAATAATTTTACTATGCATATTTATTGTGCAAATATGCATATTAAAGCCTCATGAGCAGCAGAGTTTTGAGAAAACACTGCAATAACTGTTTACAAAAGCTATGTTTTCATTGTGTATGCATAGCATAACAGTAGCTCCCTCCCAATCTTCCATTACCTATTTCTTAATAATATCCCTCCCTTTTCTTATAATTCCTCATATCTTCCTAGACTTTTTCGCAATTGTAGGAAATTGTATGAACCAATTCCAGATTATTATTATGGATCACATTAGGTACTATTTCACCTAAGCCTTTTTTAACAGATTACTGTCGGTAATCTTCCTGCTGGACAGAGGGGTGACCAGGTTAGGCAGTGTACACTGAATGATTCTTTCTTTAGGCTTCAGGATCTGAGACAGCCCTATAGCTTGCTTTTCAATTACTTCAGTTAGCCAATAACAATATCACTTGAACTCCCTTTATAGAAAAAACAGTTGCTTTACCCCAAAAACGTACTTCCATATGCATACTTCCATATGCATGGATGCATTCAGCTTAAAGAACTAGGTTGAAACGGAGTCTATAAATCATGATTGTACTAAATGTTCTTATCCTACTAAGTGTAATTTTAGGGCATAAAAACATGAGAAAACTTTTTATAAAAATCTGTTATATCTACATTCACTGCATTGAGGTGATTGAAATAGACGACTAGCCTAGACACTTCCTCAAAAAGGATCCCTATTTAGGTAGACTTGTGATGGAAAGACTGATGGTCATATATAGAAAGTATTTTAGAGAACTCTGAAATTTTTAAAAAATCTGTAACAAGTGAATATTATAGAAATAGAAGAAATGTAAGTTACAAGTGTTGGGTTGCATCACAGATTAATCTTTTGTAAATATAGACAGTTAGAACTTTGTGTGAACAATATCTGCAATCTCAACATACAGCAAATTGTGACCTCACAGGTCTTTAGTTGTGACTGTTGCATGTCATACGTAGGTAAAACAAAAAACGAGGTTGAATATGTCTAACCTTATTTATGATATAGGACCTTGATATTTATTCTCTGCAGCTGCCAGATATTTTATTTCCCACAATGACAATTGTGAAGATTTATTCAGTTTCTTTGACTAGGATCATGTACACATTGTGCATTGTATCCTGCACACTGAACATCAACAGACTTGTTGATGATTATTTTGTGTTATTTTTTTGCCCCCTCTTAGTTATTCTTAAAAGTTTGCAGGCGGTCAATGGAACCTGATATGTACACTTGTGTATGTTTTACTTTGTGTTTATATACACACACACTGGGCTATTTACACCACATTTAATTTACTGTATTGCATTTAGTTAATTTGATTACCGTATTTTCCGGCATATAAGACGAGTTTTGAACACAGGAACATGTGTGCAAAAGTCGGGGGTCGTCTTATACGCCGGGTGTGGCTGGCAGGGGGGTGCAGGGGACTATCTAGGAGAGCTGGTAGGTCTGCCCTCTGGATCTGTGCTCCCTGGGCTGCGTGCTGGCTAGCAGAAGCAGAGAGACGTCTGGACAGAGCAGTTTTACCATGGCTACAGGATGCTTCTCCACGGCTGTAGAAACAAAACCTGTATGACACTAACTTTGAACATTCATTTCCTGAAAACCATTCATAGTATAATCATGAAACTTTCAGGGTCAGTAATGCTCACCTACTACTACTTCCCCCCTAAATTTCACCCCTCTATCTACAACACTTATAAGTTGCATTTCAGCTCTCCAGATAATGCTCCTTCATCGCCAGAGAGATATACTTCTATATGCAACATTTAACTTGCCTACATTGAACACATATATCTTGAAACCCCTGCATGGTATAGTTTACTAGTTAACCCCTAAGACTATATCCATGCAAATTTTCAGGTCCCTGAGCACAATCCTTCCTACTAAAAGCCCCCTATCAAATATTGCTTCCCTATGAGCATAAAGCACTACTCTGCTGCATACATGCTTTCACTTATCCTATCCTTACTAATACAAAAAAAGATCAGACTTCTAAGGGTGTTGGAGATCTGTTAGTAGAGTAGAAATGCATTTTTTTATTTGGTGTGCAGTGGAAGAGAGGTGGCGAGACTATACCAAACTCGTCTTATACGCCCAGTCGTCTTATACGCCGGAAAATACGGTATTTAACCTCCCTAGCGCACTGCTGAGGTCCAGATTTCTATACTAAAAGCACACCATAGACATCAATGGTACATTTTACTTTATGTTGTAGGCCTGTAACTTCCCAAAATATGCCCGTACAAAGGGTCTAATAGACATCCTGACTATTATAATGTTTGAAACAAACAATTATGTAAAATAAAAATGTTTTTTTTTTTTATTTAATGAGAAAAGACAAAAATCAGGGCACAAATGCTATGCTGCTATGTACTACATCTCGCCCAAATAAAGTCTCTGGTGCCCCAGATGTTCCCATTTGCAGTTACACCTCTCTAACCTGGTGTGATGGATGTGATAAAATCACACCAGGGAAGAGAGGGTTACTGCAAATGCACCAGAGACTTCTGGTCGATATTTAGTACATAGAAGCACTTTGAAATCAGGTTTCTACATAGAAAACTGATTTTATGCACTGTACTTTTAAATTTCCCGCCACCTCCCCGATGTGACTTCATCACGTCACTTGGAGGTGGGGGAGAAGAGACGGAGGATATGCTGCCAGCCTGCCACATCGGGGAAACCGGGACAGCACAAAACTGTAAGTATGTGCTCCCGGAGCCCCGATGTGTGCTGGACAGCACCATCTCGTCCAGTGCTATACTGTAGTAGCAGTTGCAGCGCTGGACAAGATGCTGCCGTCCTGACCGCTAGGGCTAAATTAGGTCTGATGTTACCCACCTGTTTCATCATACACAGATTCCAGTCTTGTTCTGTTATTTGTGTATTATAATATAAATATTTTGTAACTCAAATTGGTGTATTCTTTTTTTAGATTGCCATCCACAGTGTCAATTTTGTGTTGCCAATTTACATGATACTGGCAGTGTGTGCTTGAAATGCCAGTACTCTAGATATTACTTTTTTGGTGACCACTGCCTTCCAGAATGTCCTGCTGGATTTTATGTAGAAGGAAGAAACTGTAAAGGTAAGACAAGTTTATAAGGTTAACATTGAACAAGGAAACCTGTATGATACTATTATTCATGATAATCTTTGATAATTAGTCTAATTTCCAAAGCAAAGCAAGATATTTCAAGCCTTTATTCAAATTTGGATGATTATGGCTAACAGCTTAAGTAAACTTGAATATTACATAAAATCAATAAAACAAAGATTTTAATTTGAAAAATGTCAGACCATTGAAAAATATAATCACACATATGTACTCAGTACTTGGTTTGGGCCCTTTTGCATCAATTACTGTCTCAATGCGGCATGGCATGGATGCTATCAGCCTGTGGCACTGCTGAGGTGTTATGGAAGACCAGGACGCTTCAATAGCGACCTTCAGCTCTTTCAGCTGCATTGTTCGGTCTCATGTCTCTAATTTTTTTCTTGGCGATGCCCCATAAATTCTCTTTTATTCTCATAGATTGTCTTTTATTCTCATAGATTGTCTTTTATGTATTATTCAAGTTGGGAAATTAGAATCTACTTTGGATTTTAAAAAAACTAACATTACTTTTGTGAAACCATCTATTTTGTGTTTGTTGCAGGGTGCCATCTATCCTGTAGAACCTGCAGTGGTCCTGGCCAAAACTCATGTAGTTCCTGTGAGGATGGTCTTGTTTTGTCACACAATGGCATGTGTACACAAATATGTGCTCAGGGATACTATCAGGATGGAAATGTATGTAAAGGTCTGTATCTATACTGTCATCAATTTAAAACTGCATGGCAGGCGAGTAAACCAGCCAGTCCAGCATACAAATACTATTGTCCTTGAAAAATGTCAGCTTTTTTCTTGTAAGTCGAGTTTAGCTATTACTGGACTAATTTTTTTGGGGGATTTTTGCACTTTTGTATACCTCAAACCTTATATAATTTAGTCAACTGGGACTAATAGCTGACTTGCAGTACCCAATTTCAGCCAAAAAAATTGTGTCGCTAGAGAGCACACTTCAGGCAGAAGGGGAGGGTGACTGTTCATTTCCCTTCTTGCCAGGTGAGCTGCACGGTGATCGCAGTTACAGGAAGACATAACTGGTAGAAACAGTACAGTACAGATGAGGGATGTGGCTGTCGACGCATCTCTTATCTGACAGCTCGGGTCACCCATTCAGACCATAAGACGCAGGCACTATTTCCCCCCTGATTTTGGGGGTGAAAAAGTGCGCTTTATGGTCCAAAAAATATGGTAGTAGGGGGTAACATTAGGTATTGAGATAACATAGAATAAATATTCTAGGATATTCTGTGCATTTTTAACCTGGTGCAATTATTATGCAATTAAAGTTTGTACACCTTATCCTGTATAATTCTGTATATTGCTTAGGAATGATTCTAGACATACAAGAATAAAGTACTGTCAGCCATACAGGAAACATTTGTTTTATGCCAGAGAGAAAATGTAAGATTTATTTTATTATTTATTATTTTAACAGCTCTTTTCAGGTTTGCTCTTATAACTACAGTGTCCTTCCATGAACCATTAGTTCTGAAATACCTTTACTTTGATATTGAGAAATGTGGAGTATGAAATTAAAATGAAATAGACAAATCTAATAGTGCTGAAAAACAAACCAAGAATGCCATCATAGAGAGCCAATTACGTATTTAGATTAGCAGTAGCAGACATCTGAAAGACTCCAATATTTTTTGGCTGCTATATAAGGAGGTAATTGTTAGTTTGTTCTCTGGCTAATCTAAGTAAGTTAACATTTGACTAATATGTACAGCTCCTGAAAGCTGAACATTACTCATTGCAAGACAATATCATATTTCAGGGCACAGGTTGACAACCTGAGCCCACATTCCAGGTGCATGTATGCAGAAACAATTCCACTTCTGTTCTCCTTTATGTTGTCTTAACTTTGATATTATGTGCCATACTTCTCAACATCATGCATGAACACCATTTACCTTCTACTTCTACTTACACCTATATTTTTTGGGACCAAATGGCAAGTTATTAGTCTTTTAGACCTTATTTATAGACACTGATTCTAGCCTTTCTGAAAGCTGCCAATTCCAAATAGCCAATCTGAATAAGCCTAAAATGATATGGGTAGGTATTACTTTAACTTGTTTAATGAAAGCAGAAAATGACAAGAGTGTGCAAAGCTTTCATTTAAGGGAAAGCTTGCTTCTTTGAAAAATACAAACTTTATAGCTTGTTTAAAACGTTCTTGTTTACTACATAATAATAATTTAGTATATATTCTTTTATAGTTTGACCTTTTTTTTGACCTTTAACCTTTTTTAAATAGATATTATGCAGTCTGATTGCATAGTGTGTATAGCCTGCTTAACACACAACCTTTAGCAGATCAGGAGTCATATTAAATATAGTGCATTGAAAATACTTACTAGTAGTAAACACTATGTAGTCTGTACTTACTTACATTTTATTCTAATTGTCAATTTAGCAGGGAATTTATAGACCTCTGCAGAGAGAAGGCACATAAAAGTAGCGTAAGAGTGCCAACTTCTGTACCTAGTGATTGGGACCTGCCAAATAATCAGGAAACAGAAGTTGTTATCTAAATCATCTCATATGTTTTTTAGCAGGTTTTGCTGCGAAATATTTAGTTTTATTTTTTAAACTGTTACATCTTTTATCCAACAGCATGTGACAGGCAGTGTTTAAGTTGCAACTCAGCTGGTGGATGTACTGTATGTAAAGACCCAAACAAGGTTTTGCTTTTTGGAGAATGCCAATATGAAAGCTGCACACAACAGTATTATCTTGACTACAGTACAGGAACTTGCAAAGGTAAACTCGATAACAAAATGTATATTTTTTTAAACCTTTTAATGTCCAAATGTTTGAGATGGCAAAGTGCCAACCACTGATTAACGGCCATGCTTCTGATATCTTTCTTAAAAGCAAAAATAAGTTTAAAAAGTAATTTAGTAGCTGCTTCAAAAACTTTCATAACTAGTACCATGGATAGACTTAACAGCACAATGTCTTTGTACTGTATCTATTATAGGACAAGGCATTACAGAACACCTCCATGATGGAGAGGAAAGTATTCTGTACAATTGAGATAGTTGGGAACAGTATAATGATACTGATTTAACACTGAATAAGAAATTAGCAGCTCATTACTTTGCTGTTAAGGTTAAAAGGTATTCTTTTTCAAATGTAAAAAAAAAAAAGGTATTCTTACACTTATTGAACAGACAGAACAAACACTTTAAAGGGTTTATTTACAAAGCAAATTCAAGAGTTCAGCATAAATTCATGGTTAGGGTTTACATACACTTAAAAAGTAGAAGTGTATAGTGTGCTTGCTTTTATTTTGTTTCCCCTAAGTGCTCTTCCCTAAGTGCTGGAGCGCTGACAAATTGTTTTCAAAATTTTTGGGAAATATGCTCCTGGGAAGCTTGACTTTAAACTTTGTCACTGCCCTGGAACTAATAGGAATTTCAGTAGAAGGAACACTGTATTGTCTGAATATTTTGATTTGTTGCTCTTGGAGGCTGATTTATTTATGACTAAGGTATATGCAATCCTAAAATTACATGAATAAAAAGTATACATTTTGTTTTATGGTCATGTTACTACTAAATATGTTGGCTTTTCCCTCACCAGTAACACTGGTAATGAGAACAGTTTGAGAGAGTTAGGGCTCTTTTTCATTGTACACATTCACAACCGGTCTGTAATTTGTGATATGGTGCTGTTTGTGATCTTTTTCCAATTCAGTTCATTTGGAAAGCAGAATTCCATACTTCTAACCCCTCACAATGTATCCAAATAAAAGACATACCCCCATAATGTTTGTCTTTCAAATTATAATTCTTTCAGGTTTTTTATGATAAGGAATTTTCTTTCATATGTGAATTTATGTAGAATGTCATTTTAAGTAAGTTCAGCTGCTTTGAAAATAGTAAAGGCTGCTTGCAAGATCTTGCTGGCAGGAGATCAGGGCATTGCAGATAATAAGAGACTCAGGTTGGCAGTGACAATGAAAAAGTTATTAGGCACTGAAGTCTTTTAACTTGCTGGCAAGGTAAGAACTAAATTCCGTCTGTGGTGTTACTGTAGATAAATGCCTGCAGCCCATTGATGTCACTTTTCCAGTTGCAGTTACACTTTTTTTTTTACCAGCAGTTGAAAGGGTATTATTTTTTTGTTCTAATGTCAGCTCAATATGTGCTTTTTAAGCTAAAGGTCTAATCTTAACAGTTTTGCTTTTGTAGTTGTTCTCTAAAGTGTTTAGTTTTTTCATACATTCCTTTTATACACATTCATTATACTTCATAAATTTTTAGTTCATTCACAGAGCCCTAGCAATAATTAACTGATGTATTGCTGCTAAAAGCTCAAAACTCAGCATTTCAAAGGGAAAGTTCAATGAGCTGGCCAGATATGTTCCACATTTGACATAGAGGAAGTAATCCTCTGAGAAATGCAGGGCTCAGACTTTTTCTGAACAATCAAGCAAAGTTTATTGAAATAAAAACCTCAACCCCTTTATAAGAAATAGGTATGAGGCACTGACGTGGTTTTGGGATGCTGTAAACCATCAATTGAAACATTAGGCCCATACTATATTGTGGTCTGTGTCAGAAGAAGAAAATTGGTTGTTGCGTACAATGCTTATAAAGAGAGTTTCGAGTGGCAGGTATCAATCCAACGAATGCACAGTACAATGTGTTTGTAAGAAAAATATCTGTAACAACTATGCAAACATACAACAATCATTTGAAAAGGGTGCTAGCACTTTGTGACTAATGTAACATACAGTGGTTACTAAGAAACAAGGCGCCCATGTACAAATGGAAGCCAGTAAAAGAAGACTATCAACATATAAGCTGTCTTTAGTGATGTTCCTGTTTTGTTAAATCATCTGATTCTGCAGCTCAAAATGATAGCTTGAGGGCATTGTTTAGTTCCATATAGAGTTCTTTATTGTTCAATACCTCATGTGAACTCCAGGTGATACATTGCAAGAATATAGCCATTGCTGTGTTTCATTAAGGCCTGCTCTACAATTTAACATTAGATAATGAGGAGTGTCAGGTTAACAGCTTATCTATCCAAGAATTATCACCGCATGAAAGATATCTCATCAACAAACAACTGCTAGAAATACCCTCATTGTAGAGGGTGTTTTTTTTATGCCATGTCTGCTTCTAGCATTCCAAAAACAACTAGGAGTAGCCTTAACACTTTTTAAAGCCTTCTGTATTACTAGCAAAATAATATGTACAGTGTTATTTTCTGTTATGCTACTGTTTTATTTTGAAAAGATCTTGCCCAGTGTGCTCACAAACTGTTGCTTCAGTGGCTAGAATTTACATTTTACTTATAGGGTCACTTATAAGTAGGGTATGCAAAAGCAGCGACAAATTTCCTAAACCCTAGCTTCAACTCTTCATAACCATATTTCAGCTTTCAAATGTGCTTCCCTCTTATCAGATTTTGCGACCCTGTAATTTGCCTTCTCTCAATTCTCTTAATAGAGCGCGTGCAATCGACCTCCGATCAATCACAGCGTGGTGACATCACCACGCTGTGATTGATCAGGAACAATTGAACGGAAATCAGTGTGCACCACATGGGCACATCGATTCCAGCTTCCAGCATGTGAATCACACCAAGCTACAAGCTGGGGAGAAGCAGCCTGCCTCTCACAGCTGAGAGAAGTGAGGAGTGTTGGCTCCGCCCCCTTCACACTGACAGCGGAGTCCAGGCTGAGCAGGAAGGAGGCAGGAGCCAGCTGTTCCAATACTCTGCATGTAGGCAAAGACATGCAAAGTAATGGAGATTGAATGGGGGTTTCCAACATGTTGGAGGCAGTGTACTTTGTTAAAAACAGCTTGGTATGGGCAGACAGCTAGGGAGGTTAAATATCATTGCAGTTAATTTACTGGTGAAGTTATTAAACTAATAGTTGATGTTATAGCTTATGTTGACCACCACTTTTATAAACTGTACAATAAAAATGGCTTTTTTTTCAATAACCTCTATAGTTAGTTTGAAAATTCTTTAGTTTTCATAAAGACTGCTTAATAATACTTCTTTTACTTGCCATGCCTAACTTTTATGTATAAAAAAGTTTGTAGAGAATGTAATACAAAGCTTGGTGGCATAATTCAATAAGCTGAGCACAGTTTGAGCATTTCTATTTGTGTCAAACTCTGAAATGTTGTATCAGCTTAGAAGCAGAATCTTCCTGTTTAAATTTGCTCTCCCAATTCTCTTTTGTGCTGTTATTATGGACTTCATCTTATTTTCTACCAAGAGAGGTGATTACCACTGCCTTCAATGTGCTGAATCAATAAGAATGGAGTAAAACAGAGGCCAATGCCCGGGAGCACATATTGGATTTGTCTTGTGTTTTATTTTCTTGTAATACGAAAAAAAAATTGTGAATTCAGGCTTCTTTTATATTATTAATGTCATTTGAGTTTACTCTCATTCTTTGTTAATCTACCTTACAGTTAAAAAAACAAACTCTTTATTTGTTCCAACTATAATCTTTTGGCACAATCTCTACAATGGCAGTGCTATAGTAGTGGTTTGCATTTTATTAGATACAGATACAGTTAGCTATTTTTCTGACACCAACACCGTTATCGCAATCACGTCCCCGACTTACAAACCCCTTGTGAATATTCACTCTCCGGCCGAGAGATATAAAGACACTACACTCAAGCTTAGTATCCCATATATCTCTAATTTATTTGACACACACACAGATTTTTATACAATTAAAATTGGAGGAAATTCTAGTTTAAACAAGTACAGAAGATTGACAATACATGAAAGGGAGTTGTTTGGGCAGCAAATTCTGGCTTCAAAGTAAGATCAACCAAATGAGTTACTACATGAAAGAAATCGTCTCTTCTATCTGTCAATAAATTTGGTACTATGCTAATGTATAGTGTCATGTGTTTGAAGTTCCTGAGTGATTGGTGTAAGTTACTTAGCAATGCATCCAGGTTCCTGTGTAGTCTATGTGTAAATGTGCCCAGTAGGTATGACTATGGTGAATTGAACTTTTGTCTGTAGTGTTAATGAATGAGTTAATGAAATGACCAGAGACCAAATTCCAATGTGCTCGTTGATAATGTGAGGTGGACAATCAGCTGAGATGGTGGTCCGTAATATTACAGTTAAAAATTATATTTTTTATAAAGGCATATTTATACATACTAGCACAGTATTATGCCTAAGCTAGGACACACAAAGTGTTTTACAGTATTATCACGTTATAGCATGTTCTTGTTGGCATACACCTAATCTGGAACTATCTACAGAAGTTTGCTATTTACTCTCTCTCTGAAAGCACAACATAAAGACTACAGCTGCTGAGCTTTTCTCCTAAAAATGCTTGTAATGTGAATTCTGTGTTTATCCTTCAAGATAATAATTTTTAAACCAATGACCCAAACCATGATGCATCAGTGATTTTGTCTTCGGCTTGACTTTCGCTGCTGGATTTTTGTTCTAGTTCAGTAACACAAAATACAAAGCCAGAGATGTTAGGGCAAATATCAATTTCAAAAGGAGATTGATTTCTTCTTAAAGTCCCGCGCACTGCATGTAACCAATTTGTTTGTAAACTTGGACTTTCTATTGCCATGCTATAGTGTAAGCTAGTTTAATCATAACATGGAATGTGTCTGGCCAGGTCTAATAGGTTTCAGGGTGTTACAGGTAGAAACTGTTAAAATCTGGTACCTTGCTGACTGTGTTGCTACACAACTGATTTAAGAAGGCAGTATACTTTGTAAGTAGCTACTATTCTACCATGCTTTTAAATCTGTCCTTTTTTGCCCTCCACCTTGACATGCAGGTCACCCAGATAAATACGTAATTTAGCCTTAAACCAGTGATATCCAATGCTTAGCTACAAGGTGGATGAGACACACAGTAATGATCACTGGGATGGGGCTGAAAATTGATTTTTTTATATGGTGGGCTGCATTAAGAAAGGGTTGACTAATCTTCTTTCAAAACATTATCTATGTTCTGCAGTTCTTTATGGGCTCACATAAACACACATGCACAGATGGATTGCCTGTAAAAACGATTGCAATATTTTTAAACTTGCTGTAACTGCTAACTATAAATAGTCTACCTCAATGCAGGTTGTATAACGTTAAAAACCTTAAGGATGCTCTTACTATGAAAACGTCTCACTTTATTAACTGATATCTTGTTTATTTATCCAGAGTGTGACTGGAGCTGTAATGCCTGCAAAGGCCCTTTGAACACTGACTGCCTGCAATGTATGGAACATTATGTTCTTCATAATGGAGCCTGTGTCGAACATTGTCCACCTTTTTACTACAAGCACCGAGACATATGCAGAGGTACATTTCATATGTATGCTTTCTAATTTCAATATGTGTGTGCATGTACAGTCGTGCCCATAATTATTCATACCCCTGGCAAATTTTGTCTTAAAGTTACTTATATTCAACCAGCAACTTGTTTTTTGACGGGGAATGACATAGGTTTCTCCCAAAAGATAATAAGACGATGTACAAGAGGCATTTTTGTGGGGGAAAAAAACATTTCAGCTTTTATTTACATTTGAGCAAAAAGTGTCACGTCCAAAATTATTCATACCCTTCACAAACTGTCACAGTCTCTGGGGAAATCCAAAGTTCTATACCATTCTAAATAGTCCAAGCTGTTCTAAAGCATCCTAATTGCTCTGATTAATTGGGAACAGCTGTTTTAATCAACTCAACAGTTGAAAAACAACAGCTTTCTGCAGTTGGTTTGTGGACAGTCATGGCTAAGAAAAAAGGAGCTCAGTGTGGACCTGCGGCTGCGCATTGTGGCTGCTCATAAGTCAGGAAAGGGCTACAAGGCCATATCTAATTGTTTTTAAGTTTCAGTGGCTACAGTTTGCACAACTATTATTTAAATTCAGTGTTCCGCATTGTGGAAAATCTTAAAGGACGTGGTCGGAAGCCAAAAATGACACCTGTGCTGGCCAGAGGGATAGTGAGAGAGGTGAGAAAGAATCCAAGGATCACCACCAAGTCCACCCTGGTCAATCAATGTTTCCTTCATTTGGTGTAAAAAAGGAGAAACCTTCAACCCAAAGAACACCATCCCCACTGTCACACATGGTGGTGGGAACCTAATGCTTTGGGGATGTTTTTTAGCCAATGGACCAGGGAACCTAATCATAATAAACGGCACCATGAAAAACGAGCAATACATGAGGATTCTCAACGACAACAACAGGCAGTCTGCAGAGAAACTTGGCCTTGAGCCAGGCTACCAGGAGTAATTTCAGTGTAATATTGTGAGTGGTCACTGGGAGCACCATATAATGGTTTTCTATGGGAAAATTTTGTATATTTTAATACAGAGTTGTGCTCAGGTATTTTCTTGTCACTGCTCTCAGAGATGTTGCATCAGAGAGAAGAGGGGCTGCGGGGGACCTTTTTTGAATTTACTCAATACAGTTGAGTTTTTTTTTTCTTCTAGTGCTAATCAGAAAAAGTTCAAAAGCAGGTGATAGGTTTGCTTTAATTGCTAAGCTTCTAAATATGATATCATAACCAAAACTGTAGATGTAGGCACATGTAGTTAGAACATATAAAAAAGTGAAGTTAGAATTTCGATTAAAAAAACATCAAACTTAATTTATACACAAACAATGCTTGCTCTGGCAAAAAAAGTTTTTTGTCATCTTCAACAGTTTTGGTGATGATACTATACTCAGGGGCTTTGTAGTTTACTACGCTAGTTACAGTTGTAAGGATTTCATCACAACAACATATCAGACATGACATTTCGATAACATCTCTGAATGTTATCCTTGTTTTTGACAAGCATGACCTCCAACAGGCTGTACTCTATATGTATCTTCTTCTACTGAACCTATTTTAGACTCCTTCACTGTATTCCCCTTGGCGACACATGTCATGTAAGTGTATTTTCTATTTAACATTGATTACGGTTACCACATATCAATAATAACATATAAAAGCAGAGTTTAAAGCAGATCTGTACTGGGTAAAATAAACCCCTGAAAACGTTACATGGTCATATTACTTACCTCTCAGCTGCCTTTATCTGGGCAAACCAACTCAAAATTCAGTTCTTCTCTGGCAGTCCCATTATTATGGGAAACCACTTGCAAAAGCACACATTCCCGGTGCCATTAGTGACGGTGGGGACATTAGGAGCTGGGACATCTATGCCTGCATTAAAATGCAGGCCAAAGGTCACGGGTGACCCCCTCCCAACCTCCCTGGCGTCATTACTGAGGAGGATGGTGAGGGTTTGGCTGGAGGAGGTAAACAACACCCAAATGTAGCAGTGTAAATCTACCCCAAACTATACTTGTGAATACAGCCAGGGAGGTTAATGACCTCTTCATCTAGTCTAGAAGTCCCCCTTTGCTCCACCATCCAATCACACCATGGCAGGATGCTGAGTGCAAGGAGTGTTTGGAAGGTAGACATAATTGTGACCTGTACCTTTCCAGGTCACCTTGCACCCTGCTGCGGGGTGACATCACTGGCAGGGCGGAGCTTCAGGGTGGATTTATATGATCTTATCTTTACTGATGTCCTGATAATTATCAAATGATAAGTCTGCTTTTAAGTAAAGTAAATTAATTCAGAATAGTGCCAATGTACATAATGCTTTGAACTTTTGTATATTAACCTTCATTCCTGACAGCACGTGCCACATTTCATGGCCTTCCTCTACATTGCAGTATGTAAAATTGACTGCCATAGCAATTCCATCTGTATAGCCAATGTACTGGAAATTGAATTTGCATTTATTTATTTACTGTAGAGAGTAATGATGCTCCCGTTTTAGAAATAAACATGAAATACATGGTTCACAAACATTTTTACCTCCCACAGATATAACCTTGGCTGACTGACAATCTATTATTTATTAACTACTCATTGATGACCTTTTACAGTGTACTTCTTCTTTCCCCTGTTTCCTGCCTAGCCATGAGATAATCAGGTCATGAGCATCTCCTATATAAATATTAATGTATTCCACTTCCCTCTTGATTCTCATTTCTCCTCTCCTTTTCTGTTCTTTTCATTCATCTTAACATCCTCCTCATATTACAATGGTCTCTTGGTAGATTCATCATTTTTTAATATACTTTAGTTCTGCTTTATTCTGGTCTCCTCCCTGAGTTGTTCTTCCTGTTAGTTGTAAGCATATCCCACATGCATTATAATTATTATAATGTACTAAAATTTCTTTATGTAAATCCCCATAAGAAACATTGTCCTTGAAACTATGTAAGAAAACAATCAACTGAAAGTCTGGTTGTAAGCTACATGGCATTTATGCTTCATACAATTATAAGATCATTGTTGCAAATTTTTAACAGAATTTTGCACACCTTTATAACATTTATACAGTAGCTTTCTAAACATGGACATGTGTTCCACCCATTGCAACCGCACAGTTACTTTACTGGACACCAAATGTCAATCTATAAATTTGAGATCATAGTAGTTCATTTACCTGTGTATTGGAGGTCTTGTCTTGTTGAAATACCCATTTTAATTTTAGGCATCATGACCTCTTTAAATATGTTGATGCATTCAAACTGATCCATGATCCCTGCTATGTGTTAAATAGGCCTAAAAGCAATCAAGTATGTGAAATATCTCCATATCGTGGGGCTTTCCACCTAGCATCACATTCTGCACAGTGTACTGTGGCTTGCATTTTATGTTTGGGGGTCATCTAACAAACTGTCTGAGCCTCCTAGACCCAAATGAACTATCTTGTTCAAATATAACAACGGGTCTAGTTCACAGAGGCTTGACTTATTGTAACAGTACTCACTGGTATCATTTGACATTCTTTGATCATCCTGGAGCTGATCATTGGCTTTGGCCATTTGGTTATTCTGATTTACAATAATTTACTTTATTTTTTCATGTCTTTGCAGCTTTGCTTGCCATTTGAGAGCTATCTATTATCTGTCAAAAAGACTATTAACCCTCTAACAGCTGATAGTAGTTAAAAGAATAATTACATTCCATATTTGCTACAACTTAATGATGAAAATAATCCTAGCACTAAAAAGTCCATAATGATTTTTTCACAAAATTGTGACCTAACTAATTGAACCCTAAACTACTGTGGTTTTTAACCAGCTCATTATTAACTGATCAGTTGATTAAGTTACATTTTTTTCCTCGTTCAAACCTTCAATTCTTTTACAGGCCCTAATTAGAAAAATGGTTATGAATTAAGAGTTCTCTATTTGTTTATAGGCTGATATCTAAAAAAAAATTGACACATAGAACTTTGTTATTTACAGGGTGTGGAGAGCACTGTGTGTTTTGCACTAATTCCAGTCATTGTAATCAGTGTGAAGCTCCCTTCTACCTTCTTGATGGTCAGTGTATTACTGGCTGTGGAAAGCACCATCTTGTGTCAAACTCTGATCGTAGATGCCTGGGTAAGCATACTTTCATTTTAATATTTAAAAACTGCCAATGCAGCCAGAACAATGTTTTACCAGGTATATTTGTTTTACAGCTTGCCCTTCTGGATGTCTTGAATGTGATCACTCTGGGCAATGTAAAATTTGTGACAGCCAGACATTTTTAAAAACTCACCACTGTGTAACTAACTGCGGGAACGGCTTCCTAGGAAATCCAAAGACTAGAAGATGTGAAGGTAAGAAGCTTCACAAATAATTTTTAGACAGATATTTAATGCATACCTCCATTCAGCAATGTAACATGAACAAATGATTATATTGTATTATATTGTCCTTGTTTCAGGTTCACAAAGGTTCTGCTTTGCACAGAAACCACAAAGCTTTACTCAATATGATTTTGCTTGTTAAATAAGTGACCTTATAGAAGCATAGGCTATTCCTTCAATTGTATTTACTTTATTAATAAAACCTTACACTAGCCTTTATATATATATAAATTATGGCATGATTATTGGAAAAGAGTTTATTCACTGAAAAGAAAGGTGACAGTTTAAATAGGCCACCACATCCCTCTGCAGAAGTAACCTCATCACATTAAAAAATTTGCTATACAGGAATCAATGCCAGGAAAATAATGCCTAGTGTATGATTAAATTGGGAATACTGCCCATTTCTTGTATTTAGTTAAATACTGAAAGGTACAGATGAAACAATGAAAAATATAGATGATAAAAATTACTATTTCTGTGCTGGCAGGAGAAGAGTGTGGATAATAAATAAACTGTGTCTTGATTTTAGGCAACACTCATCATCCAGTGCTCCTTGTACATGGATCATTTACGGTTGGTATTGGAGCAGTAAGGCCACTGGATCTCTCCATTATGAGTGTTAAAGATTTAGACACTGAAGAGGTCAGTCTTATCTTTTATGTTGTGAATACTCCAACCAATGGCCGTCTTGTGAAAATATTACAAGGCAAGGAGGTTTATCTCAACAAAGACACACACTTCAGCTGGAAGGATCTGATTGAACAAAGAGTGAGATTCAAGCACAGCAAAGAGAAGTCAAGGTAAACTGACAAACACTGTACCAGTTACAGTTTAAAGTACACTATAAAGTTGAAAACTGTTTTTTTAACTTAACATTCAAGTACAAATTTGATTGTGTGAGTTGATTACTATAGAGCTGAGGATGCTAGAAGGTTGGCAACAGGGTAGATAATGAGATGAGAAGAGATTGTCCTTTTTTAACATGGCAAGAATACATGACAACTGCATGTAAGACACTAAAGCTGGGCATACACACGGCGACCATCGCCGACATCTGCCGCCGATTTGTTCCGGGATTGTAAACATGATGGCGTCATCACGTTTACAATCCCATTGCATTCTGGGGCGCTTCAGTCGGCTGGGCACCCTTTGTGTGCCGGCCATAAGCTACAATGAAGCGGCCGCTTCATTGTAGCTTATGGCATCGGCTCCCATCGGCTCGCGCCGGCCAGAGATTTTCCGACATGTCGGATCTCTGGCTGGCCGAGAAGTGGGGCGACAGGGATCTGTCGCCCCATGTGGGCACATGCCGATAAGCGGCCGATTTTAACCTGACCGACGGCGTTAGCGCGCACGCCCGTCGGCCAGGTTAAAAATCGGCCGCTTATCGGCATGTGTATGACCAGCTTTAGGGTTCCACTGTACCACTGTAGTTCCACAGATTTGCATAGTTGCTGAATTCAGTTTTTGTTTTGTTTTGTTACACTACTTTAACACTATGACAATTTGAGCCACTGTTCAAGCTCATCTACATTTATTTACTTACCTTTTCCAGTGTAATAAATCTAAGCAAGTTCGTTCTGTTTATACAAGCGTGACATGGAATGTTATTTTTTAATGACAATTCTGTAACTAGTGAGTAGCAAAGCAGTTGAAGAATTGGTTTCCATGCATGGTAAATCATGTCAGATTAAATGGATTAATCACTGCCTTTCATCTTAATTGTAATTCTAACCATTCATTTTTACATTTGCATTTTTTTTTTTATGAAAAGTAAATTTTGTGCTGTAGCATTTTCATTTAATAAAGGTGTGTCAGTCGTACTTAAGTGATATTTTGTCTTTGGTTTTACCATGACTGATATACAAATGGCTTATAGTTTTCAGCTTTAGCTGTCAAATCTGTGCTTATTTAATTGCTTTTCATTTTTATCATAATATTACTCTAAGCTCAATAAAGAAATTAAGTAAGCATCCACACTGTTGCTGACTGACGGCTCGACATTTGAGCTGTCGGATGTTCCCTGCAGCAGTGTGATGATGTCATCACGCTGCTGTCAGATATCGGTGGTGCTGGGGAGAACTCCGCTCTCTCCCCAGCTCAGCCGATGCTTGCGGTCTCCAGGCAAAGCAACGGACATCGGCCGTATTTAACAGTCATGTCCGATATGCCGCATATTATATGGGCCAGATAGATGGCCGTGAGGGTGCGCGGCGCTCGAAGCGGCCATCGATCCGGCACATATCTGCACGTCTGTACCCTGCTTTACAGTCATGTCCGATATCCCTGTTTTGAAGCAGAATTGATTGATCCCGCTTGTAAACAGGGATGGTAAGATAGATGGACTGTGTTCATATCGGCCATCAATCTAGTCCATATCTATACGTGTGTTCCCTGCTTTAGGCTAGATTTACACAGTTGTTTCCCTGTCTCAAGTGCCTGCCAACTTGTGCAGGCGCTCCTGGATCATTTTGATAATGGTTCATGTTGCGTCCACTGGTTGGTTTTGCTTATTGCACGTTTACCGGGCGGTTAACAACCGCTTGTGTAAATTAACCCTTATTTGATTGATTTAAAATAAAATATCCCCAACCTCTCTGGTGGTAGCAGAATGTATGGTTAAGGAACATCACTCTGGGTGAATGTAGACATTTTCTGAAATGGAAAAAAAATACTAAATACAGTATATAGTAAGAGGTGGGGGCAGTGTGTAACCGAAA
Source organism: Ptychadena robeensis (assembly GCA_036250615.1). NCBI lineage: Eukaryota > Metazoa > Chordata > Amphibia > Anura > Ptychadenidae > Ptychadena > Ptychadena robeensis. Next base: position 143,970,681 of record CM070032.1, on the reverse strand, counting down.
TATGGTTTAACCTCCCTAGCGGTTGAGACGAACCCTGTTTGTTCGGCGTTCAGGGTCGCCCCAACCGCAGGGGAAGCCGGCATCGGGTAGACCCGATGCCTCCCTGGAAAGCTGCAGCAATTGTCTTCATCGCTGCAGCATTTCCGGGGTTTCGGCACCGCCCCGATCGCAGCCTCCATGTTAATGGAGGAGCGCCGGCTTTCCCGCCCACACAGCCGGTGTCATTATTGACGCGGGCTGTGTGGGTGGGAAAGCCGGCGCTCCTGTGTGGGCGGGGAGAGGGGCCATATGGCCAGTGCGCTAGGGAGGTTAATGATGATTTTTGATACAACACAAAATGCAGTATTGTATATTTATTAAAAATTCTTTTTTAACAGTTTTTTATTTTTAAATACAAAGATAGACTTTTCTATTCTGAAAAATGTAACCACCACTGGTAAATGCAATATGTAAACAATTTTTTTTACCTTTAGGCTTATACTGTTAATGAATTCATTGTACATACATAAATACATACGTGTATGTAATTCTTCACTTTTCATAATTTTGAACCAAAATTTGCAATGTAATACGATCGACACAACTTTTTTGATCAATATATACCAACATGTCCAAACTATAGTAATTTTTTTTGATGAGCTATTAGTTGGGAAGTGAAAATCAGCTGCTGCGTATATAGCCAATAGAGTATGAAATTGCTGTCTGTCACAAAAAAAATAATAATTTCAAATGTACTCTTCTGATTTCTCACTGTTGCAGGATGCAGGTTGCAAAAATTAGTGTTGAGCTCGAATATTCGTTTTTCGAATATTTAGCTCGAATATGGCCATTTTGACATTTCGCGAATATATCATGGGATATCTGCTGCAATCGCGATTTTTGGCGAGTTTTTGCGATCCCATTCATTGCAATGGATTGCGATTATATACTCGCGATGCGATTTCTTACAACGGAAATTACAGATATTTTCCCAGTTGAATATCTGAAGCTCCAATGACTTGCATGCATTGTGCATATTTGATCGCATTGCGATTTTTAGATCACAATCCATGTCCACAAGTGCAGATATTCGAGATTACGAATATGGAATCAAATATTATGGTGGGTATTCGCGAAAATACGCAAATTCCAATATTGCCCAGTTGCTCATCACTAATCTTAATTTACATTTGTCTAATTATATATTTTTTTGTACACAGGAGTGGTTTCTTCACATTAAAAGTCAGCGATGGTCAGCTTTTCTCACAACCAAAAGCCATCAATGTACAAGCTGTGTCAACAAAGGTGATGTAAAAACACTTAAAAAATGCAAGATTAGCTTATATAGTAGCTTTCCAACTTTTAATTAACAAAAAATGTAAATGCACATCCAAGGGTAAGAGAAGTTACAAGCTAAAAAATAGTCTGTACTAAATTTTCAGATGCTACATTTAGCCTGCAATTATGTTACTCAATTATATTAGGAAAGCTGAGAGTCCTACATTTCATGGGACAAAACACTGTTTAAATAATGTATTCTCATCTAATGAGCTCCCCCAATTGAAATGTAATTAAGTATTTTTACATATTATTTCAGGTTTTGTTTGTGATAATTGTTCACTATTAGTCAAGAATATTTGTTTTCCTAAAATGCAACATATGATCATACCTTACATTTCTTTTTTATTTGAAATATTCACATGTAGTTAGGTAAATAAAAAAATTGCACATATGTATATATAGATTTATGTGATAACCACTACTGAGAACAGTAATTTACAGTTTATTTATTTATGGCCAAAAAATTTATAGAAAACTAATATTGCTTGACAAATCTTTCATGTTATCCAATCAGATATTCCCAAAAAATGCATTTTAGTATGAAATAAAATGACTACTTTGCTTATTGAGTTAATATTTTATCTTACATCAGGCACCATACATCGTTAGGAAGGAAACTCTGGTAGTTGGCAGAGGTGAAATTGGAGTTCTTACAAGTTCTGTTCTAGATCTGAGAGATGATGATAATCCCCAAGATGTTACCGTTATTGTTCTGGAGACTCCCAAACATGGACAGTTGGTTATCCCCCCAGGGAATACTCCCATTCATAAGTTTCGGCTAGATGATATTAAAAATGGAGTGCTCCACTATGGCCATGATGGCTCTGACAGTCAAGGTGATGTCATTCTCTTCCAGTTTAATGATGGATATTACTTTCAGAACATCCTCTTCCATATCAAAGTGGCAGAAAAGGTATAGTAATATACTTTCTTGATGTATTTTTTGCTTTACATAGTTCTTAAAGCATCAAGTGAATAAATGTGCCTCCCTCGTGGTTGTAAGGTAAAAGTAGTCCGTACTCACTAATCCTGTAAATAGACTTCTGCTTAGAAAACCTCTTTTAAAAACCTGAGCCTTGTGACTTCATCCTTTGCTTTGTAAAGTTTTACACCACGGAAGAAAAAGAGAAGAGGACCTGTACAGAGCACCTGAAGAGAACATAGAGTCAATAGCTTAGGATTCAACCTCCCTGGCAGGTCACTGAGATCCAGATACTGTGTTTTGTATAAATGTTTTTTCTGTAATAAGCATGTAGCCTACTGAAATATGTCCAAACAGTAGACAACCTTAATAAAATAAAGTTTAAAACACAATTATGTAAAAAAAAGTTATAGCCCTAGTTCGTAACTTGCTGCCTTGGCAATTGGCTTAACGTCCACAAGATAGCACAGCCATTTAAGCATATTTACATATCACAACCCAGTTCCAACTCGGGATTACCTATTTCAGCAAGTTTATTTTAGCCCAAGCAGAACTCCGGGTTACCGTTGGGGAGGTTGTAGCAGTATTTTACCCTCAAAAAAGTAAAAATATGCAGTAAGCAAAAAAACACATAAAATTAATACAAGTGTAAGTGTAAAATTATACATGAAGGTGAAAGAACTAGAACATGCACTTATAAAAATCAGTCAGTAAAATTTCGCACTGAAAGTAGGTATACACTAGGTATATGATAAATGCAGAAACTATTAATCTGTAGTATTTATGAAAGATACAGGGCTAGGAGGAAGCTTAAAGCATTCACATCTAATAAGATTTACAAGTTTTGTATTCCTTTTCACAGGTCTTACTTTCATTTGTTACAGATAATCAGTGTGTTTTAGTCATTTCTATCAACATTTAAAATACATTACAAAAATGTATGTTAAAAACACAATATCATAAGTGCCTATCAAAAATTGCATCAAATACTTTTTGCCTCCATGCGTTTTGCAACTGTTTGTTTCTTCTTCAAGAGAGTTTGATGAAAAAACAGAAAATGTTGTCAACACATGTTGTGTTACTCTCCTATACATTGCCATACCATGCCATGACAGGAGAGGAAAGGAAAGGGATAGGAAAGAGACATTTTGGTTAGGGGAGTACAAACATCAAGTAGGAAAATAAAGGACCCTGTGGGCAGACTACAAGAAGCTACCCTCACTGATCACTAAGCTTCTATTCTCCTCAAAATCTTTGTCCAGAGCCATGATATCAATTAATCAACTGGCAAGCTGGCCAACATAGAGGATTTCTGCAGGCTTCAGGTGACAAATAAGTTACAAGTGGGTTTTATTTGTAAGCAAACTTACACTGACCGCTAAAGAGTTTAATGCAATTATTGATGGACTCTTGTGATGTCTTTTAAATATTGAAATTCTTATAAAAACATGCTGATTATCTGTAACAAATACAAGTAATACCTGTAAAAAGGAATACAATATGTATAATCTTATTAGATTTGGATGCCTTAATGGAAGTTCCTCTTGCCCTATCCACCCTTTCTATACTATATTGGGATATCAACATCATGTTCGTACTAAGGTAGGAGCCTACTTACAGTTATACTGTATTATTCATGTTCCATATTTCCCAGAAGCTATTTTCAATGTATAAAAGTAAAACAATTTCGGTTAATCCACCCATACTCTTCCTTAATATACGCAGGACTGCATAGATTGTGACTACTTGAAAGAAATTGGATTTCTGCTCAATGAATTCCAATAACACTTTCAGTTGGTAATGGTTTAATGAAGGTTTAGGAGTGTGCTACTTGAGAACAGGCTGACCAGAGCCACTATATATTTGATTGTGTTATTGCACTGTGTTTAGATATCACATTTATAGATATAGTTACTGGCTTAAGCTCAGATGCACTGAAGCATTCTATCAGTATATTGAGAATGTGCATACAGGATGATCAATCCTTGGTTCCACACTATATTGTTTACAGCAATGGTAATAAAAAGCTGTTAGGGCATCAGTTATAATGATGGAATTGTCCTTTGTTTCCGATCATAACTGTCGGGTACTTCAATGCATTGCTCTTTGTTTTTGTGTAGATCAATATTACAGCAGATAGGGCAACACTAATGTGAAATCATTGAAGCATTTTACAGTTTGTTATAATGCCATATTGTACATATTGTATGGATAGATAAATTGGACAGACAGACAGATAGATGTCCTGTTCCACCACCCTTCTTGCCTGCAGGTACTGGCGATCTCTCTGCTGCAATGGGAATTGTGGGAGATCACTGGGTGCTAGCGATCTCCTGCAAACTCTGCGCCTCGATTGGAATTGTGACTAACTTCTTTTTGGTGCACAGTAAGGGCATGTTTCCACTTTAGCTATCTGACAGCTACACCTACAAGCAGGAAATGCGGTGTGGCATGGGACATCTTGCCCCACCCCGCATGATCCCGCCCATAGAGAATGAATGGGTGCAGTAAAAAAAATCATTGGATTGAGACACGTGGTTTAACCACGTCCATTCAAGTCCAGGCCGTGGCCTGTGATCAAATACGTGGACCCACATTCTAGATCCCAGGCCGTGCCCGACCGCAGATGTGGGGATGAGCCCCATTAAATACATGCCAGCGGTCTCTGCAACGCAATTATAATCACAGGAGATCTCGCTATAGTGGAAACAAGGCCTAACTATCAAACAGCTGGGGTGTGTTGGACCTCTGTAGGGTAATCAATGATTCCACAAAAAGAATAATCTCTAAAGATATAAAACCTTCTCCAATGGTAGACTGAGATCATGCAATCCTTGCCTAAGTTGAGGTTGATAAATTCAAATTATAAATCCACAGTCTACTTTGACCCTATTAAAGAGTTTTTAGTTGTCATTACCATTTATATAATTTAAGGGACAGTTATAAGTTATTCTAATGTATTCACTAGATTTCACATTGGCTGTATGAGCAAGGATAACAGAAAAGTTTTACAATAAGCATTTTAATGAATTCATTTTTTATACATAGAAATAGCCTGAATCAGCAAAGTTAACATAGTTAAATGTGAAAGATGAACTGATTTTTCTTTCTTCATTTCTAACAGATAAATGGAGGACTTCAGCTTGTATTAAACTCTGCTGTATGGGTTCCAGAGGGAGGAATGCTTCAGATTTCAAATAGACTTCTGCAGACGAGGGCATTTGGTGCTGCTGACTCAGAAATCGTATACACAATAACAAGTGAAGGACCCAAATATGGTACCTACAGATTCTGAAACCTTTTATATGTACCAAAACACCCCTTTTTCATCTATGGCAACCAAAAGATTTTTTTTGAGGCAGGGCAGATACCAAATACTTCGCAATTCTGACCTGTAAAATGAATTAAGCAGAACAGATGTGCTTATAAATATATCGTTTTCTGTAGTTTGAATAGTTAATACATGAGGAATATATTGAAAAACATGTACTAACATATTTTTCAGACTAACATATGCACTTTATTCACATTAAAATCAATAGGAACATGTCTGTGGGTTTGAATATGTAAAAAAAAAAACATCCTGCGTCCCAGAACACTGGAGTTTGTTCCATTCCCTCCAACTAAGCCAAAAGGCTGCTGCCAGGTGGGAAAGCATTAGCACTAGCAGTTCCCATTCTGAACCTACTGGTCAACCTATGGAAAGATACATTTTACAGTCTGGAACTAACAACTTACCCATAAGCACCTATGTATATTATAATGCAGAATGTAAATGTAAATACACAACACATGCTATCAAATTAATGAGCTCAGTCTGCGGCTATGAATATTTAATGTGACTCCTCCCATGTTTTTATAATTTTACAGGGTATACCAGAGAATCATTTTAGTGTTCTAATTAAGCATGGCAAGCTTTGTTATCTAACTAAGGATAGCTAGTTTTATTATTTAACTAGTGGTACTAAAACTGCTTGCAATGTGTTTAATGGCAAGGCAGGACAAGTCCTCCTAGGACTAATTTCTAGTGCAGTACAGCTCATGGAGAAGCACAGTCTGTTCAACTGATCAATTCGTATTTTTCTAGGGAGCTACTCTTTTTTAAGCCTATACCGAAAGTAAAACAAAGTCAATTTCAAATGACAAATATAAATCAATTATTAAATGTTTCTATAGTAACTATAGTCTGAAAATATCTGTCACCATTCCATTCTTTAAATGAAGGGAAACAATGCACAGCAAATTATTAGACTTACATCTTAAACACTGCTAGCATATAGATTTGGGGAAAACGTCTCTTTTTATGAGAATTACACAATGTAACAGGTCAACAAAGTGATTCCTAAAACACCCACAATGTTAGGCTATGTTCCCACATACGATACTGTATTTCTTAACAGCAGAACAACAAGAAGTGGCGTTTATATTTGTGTATTTTTTGGATCAAATGTGCGTGAGACTGCACATAAAAAAGTCCTATTTCACGTGCTGCCTCCCGATCCAACCTCATAGGAATCGCAGTGCAGACCACTTATTATTGGTTGATACCTGTTCCAACTGATGAACCCGCAAGTGCAGAGCGATGACATCGTTACTCTACACTCGAACTTCATTGATCCAACAGAGAATTGATGCGCAGAACTTCTGCGCAGTCGATCCCATTTGATACTTTGAAAGGGGACCGAGGGTAATGGCAATTGTTGGCAATCGAATAGGGATTTACCAACCTGTTCGATCAAGCTTTCTTTGCGCTGTATCGATTGATCCCATTTGAAAAAAAGACTGGGTGCAATTGATTTGAGCACAGCAATCAATTGTGCTCAATTCTATTTAAAAAACAATGGCCAGCCTTAAACATTTGTCACTAACCTATATAAGACTATATTAGGACTTGTTTTCACTTCCACATTATAATCGTGTGGCGGAGATCGCGGGAGATCACACCCATACATTTTAATTGGGCCACCTCCACAGCTGCAGTCGGCCACGATTGGGTGCAGACGTGGTCCGCGATTTGAAACCCAGTTTACCGAGTTTTGAACCGCGGACGGGTGAGGGACGTGCACGGTTGATCACCCCTGACCACGGCCATAGAGACCAATGGACAAGATTAAAAATCGCGTCACCATCCGTGGATTCTTTAACCAAGCCAATTCACTGTCTTTGGGCGCGATCAGGCAGGAAGTGGTGGGTGTGGGACAGGACATCTTATCCCCCCACACTTCCTGCCTGCGGTTTGAATCGCTGGAGATCGCAGGAGATCACTGGGTGAAAGCGTTCACAAACTGCAGGCAAATGCCTAATTGGAAACATGCCCTTAGGTAAATGCCAATGAACCTAACCTAGCACATGTTTTTACAATAAGTGACACTTAGGCCCATAGTTTTGACCAGATATTGCTTAGAATATGCTTGGTTGCATTGTTAGACAGTAATAACTTCATCTTCATATCATTTAGAAAATTCTGAATCAGATTTTTTTTATTTAAATTGAATTTTTAAAAAATAAAATGCTTTTTGAGGAAAATATATTACCATCATAAGGTTTTTCTGTGATGAAATAAAGATTAGTTTTTAATTATGTAGAATAAGGCTGTATATGTAATCCATTCACAATGTCATGCTCTTCCAGAGGTGTTTGTAAGATTTTTCAATCAATAAAACTCCACTCTCACATGTATAGTGGCCAACATCCCAAAAACAATAGACAGAAGTTGATGATGGCATAAATACATCACCCAAATTTCCCCTTGAATAGACAAGGGCGAGGGGAATTTGAGGGCCACTCACTATGTAAAAGCAATACATTTATTATACACAGTGCAAAAGATGAAGTAATGACATCATTTTAATCAAAAACAATGCACAATGTTGCGGATGTACACATCTGTATACGTGCTTAGACAATAAAAATAGTCCAAATGGCGCAAATTTCGTTGAAGACTTCTTCAGGGGGTACGATATGTAATTTCATAGGCCGAGTCTACATAACACAAACAGCCGACACAAGGGGATATTGAATAACCAAATCGACATAAAAGTGGACACAGACCCTCAGGGGTTACTCACGTCCATAGATCATTATAGGGTGGAAAGACATGATTTCTCAAGATGGTGTCAAGATCTGTGTACAACAAGATCGATTTTTAATACATTTACTTTGGAAAACATGATCAGTTGATGATTTGGGTCGGTCTTGTTGTACGCAGATCACCAGTGGGGACGCCATCTTCAGAAATCATGTCTTTCCTCTTATATTGATCTATGGACGTGGGTAACCCCCGAGGGTCTGTGTCCCCTTGTGCTGGCTGTTTGTGTTATGTAGATTTGGCCTATGAAATGACATATCGTATCATGTTTTTGATTGATATGATGGTCATTGCTTCATTTCTGGCACTGTGTATAATAAATGTATTGCTTTTGTGTCCACTAACCCTTGTCTATTCCAGGGGAAATTTGGGTGATGTGCTTATGCCATCCTCAACTTCTGTCTGTTTCTGTAAGATTATTGGGCAGTTTCTCTGCCTACAAGATATTATCACAGATGATTGGTTTACTTTTGCAGTTCTCAAAACTAAGTGCAACTGAAAAGTTGTCTAAATATGAATGATTTACCTAAACTGGGGATAAAAAACTAATATGAAAAGTTGTTATTCTAAAAATCTTCACCTACTTGCATTTTAAAGTTATACCAGCAAGAATGATTGATTTAAATCAGTTTGATTTAAATCGAGCCTTACAGACTAGTGGTTAAATCGCATTATGTGGATTTGATTTAGCCTGTTTTTCTTTTTATTGCGGTCCTTATGCTCATGTCATGCCAACATTTATACATTAACAGTTTTTCCTCAAACTGCTTAATAAAATCATTAAACTTCTCAGGTGAAGTTGTGCTTTTGGCTCCTATGTCTGCTGATGGCCCCCCAGATAGCTGGCAGCGTTTACCTGATGGAAGGTTTGTCTCGCCAACTACTTCCTTCACACAACAAGACATCAATGAAGGCTTGGTGTGGTATCGGCACTCAGGATCCCAGTCACAAGCAAGAGATGCATTCAGCTTCCAGGTACATATAATTTGTGGAGTGTGTGTATATATGTATTTATATTGAAAAGTGTGTGTTTTTGTTGCTCTGTGTACTCATTGGAGATTTTATGTATTTTATGTTGTGGTTGACCATGTCAAGGGGACAGAAAGTGAATTGATAGCTGCCTAGTGAGAATACAGATGGCAACAAAAATGTAGGGTTATAACAGAAATCTTCTCTGCTCAACCCAGAAACAAATTGGGCTTAGAATGTGCTTAAAAATATACTTAGATGTCTTTGTTTTGAACAAGAGGGCAGAGTTATACAATTGCCTATTGTGCCTGCATTAATTTATGAATTTATAATGAGTATTATGATGAGGCAAAGGTGTTTGTTCCAGGAATTTGAGCACATAGAGTTCATCCTAGTCATTATCACAAGGACCTCTTGATTACTCTGCTCTCATAATCCATCAGTATGGGTGATTATTGCATTTTGCTAAGTAATGCACTAGATAACTCCAACGGATAAGGAGTGACCTGGGAGCGTTTCCTGCCGATGTAAGCAAATCTGCTGTAGTGTGCCCCTAAATTACTGCTGTCTTCTCTTAATGAACTTACTACCCATTGCTCTCAGAGGAAAATGATATAAATAGGAACATAACATCAACTCGTAAAACACACCTGTGACTGTGTTTTCTAAATAATTTGAGGATTGCAATTTTATTATAAAGCTAATGTATATTTAAATGTCAGATATAAAACTGGTTTCGGGTTTCATGAGAATTCATAGCTTCTGTCTGGCCCTGTCCTTCAGGACTATCTTTCTCTCTTTTGTTTTTCTTAACAACTGTTTTTTTCTTATCTATAAACTACTATTTCACTGTTAAAGAAAGATATTTGCTTTGATGGCAACTTACGTATAAGATGTTTGTTTTTAACCATTACATTGATCTGGTTGTTTAATCAAAGTAATTCACCTTTTGCAGAGTGATAATTAACTTGTGCTAAGTGAACTGCCTAAACTAAAGAAAAATAAAACCTACCATGATAGACACTGGTCTTTCTGAAAAAAAGTGGATGTCCATCAGATACTAATTACAAAAAAACATAGGGAAACTTTATTTTATCTCCTATCCCCAAAAAAAATGGGTACAAAATTGTTCACATATCATACCTTTCACCTAGCACACAGCTGGGCATTAGGCACTTAATTTATGGACTGATTTTCTGAATTAATCCTATTAAAAGCTTAAAACTGTGCAGACTGTCTTGCTCATGTGCCATTGAAACAGCAGTGTATTATATTATCTTAAAATATTACATTGACAAAGACACCCCAGTTGTATTTTTAATTAAAATATAAGCAGTGTATAATCAAAAGAATAATCAGAAACTGTTGTTGGCCAGTTGCTTAGACCATTTGTATTTTATGCAGTACAAAGTTGTTAAAATTTTGAAGTGATTGAGGTTTTCTGCTGTTGTGTGTATGACCAGTTTATGGTATGTGCATGGTTTCATGGCCAAGGGCTATTTGAGGAAGGCAGGAAATCAGGTTTACCTCAAAACATGTTAAATGTGTTTTATATTTGAGTCATGAGGTGATAAAGTAAAAATGTAAAACAATTATTGTCTGTCTAATTTTAGATCTCCAGTGCCACAACAACTCAGGCACCACAGGATAGGCATATGTTTAATATTGGCATTCTACCAAACCATCCTGGTGCACCACAGCTTTCTCCGGGAGCTTCTCTTCACATGACAGTAAGTGAAAATGAACCTTCTCACAAATGAACATACTGCAATAAAGGAAAGGACTTCTACAATGCCAAAAATATAACTAATTCGACCCTTCAACAATTAGGTCTACCCCAGATTATTTTGGAACGGATGCGGGCGCTGTATTCTGCCCCCTCAGCGCAGATTCGGATTAATGGTGCACTGTCGCCCCCGCTCCAGATTAGCAATGGCACCCGTCAGGGCTGCCCACTATGCCCTTTCCTCTATGTCCTGGCGATGGAGCACCTGGCGAATGCCATTAGAGCGAACCCTGACATCTAGGGGGTGCAGGTGTGCCCTACACATCATAAGACTGCCCTTTTTGCAGACGACCTTCTGCTATTTATTTCTAACCCCCAAGTGGCGTTCCCTGCCCTCCTGCGTGAGTTCCGCACTTTTGGTACCCTCAGTAATTTCAAGGTCAACACCCAGAAATCTACCGCCCTCAATGTCACTTTGCCCCTTCAGCTCGCCTCCCAGCTGGCCTCGTCCTTCCCTTTTACTTGGTCTTCCTCTTCTATCTCGTACTTGGGCCTTCGCATACCCAGTAACCTTTCGTTACTTTACTTCCTCAACTACCTGCCCCTACTCAACTCCACTCTCCAGAAGTTAAAGTCCTGGGCTGCCCTTAAGCATTCCTGGTTCGGACGCATGTCCATTTTTAAACTGGATGTTCTCCCCAGGTTCCTCTATTTATTTCAAACGCTCCCCATCGCTTTGCCCCGCGCTTTCTTTCGCTCACTCCGGTCGGCCCTTCTGTCCTATATCTGGGGGGCTTCCCCAGCCAGCATTGGCATGAACCTACTGGTTCAACGGAAGGAACAGGGGGTGTCGCCCTTCCACACCTGGAATTGTACTATCGAGCCTCAGTGCTCACCTGTGTCCTCGACTGGATTTTTTCCAGGGAGGATGTGGGTTCGGCTGGATGCTGCCTTGCTCTCGGTGCCTCCTCACTCCCTGCCGTGGATCGCTCTTCGGGACCGTCCCCCAGCCCCATCACTGCCTTTCTTTGTGCCGAACTTGAAGCCCCTGACGGACCTAGTCCCAACCCAGCCCCGAGCCCCAGGTAGCTGGCTCCACTTCATCCAGCTTAGGCACTTTACGCAGTCCCTGGTTTCCAAAGGGTTCTGTAACCGTGTGACCACTAACTTTGAAGATATCTGCCTGGCCGAATCTAAGCCCCCGTGAGTGTTATCGGTCCTCTACTCCTTCCTTCTGAATGGTACACCGTCCACTAAGCCTCATTATATTCTAGCGTGGGAGAGAGAGTTGGACCAGACCTTTGACATGGGTGACCTGCAAAAAATCTACACATTGACTCACAGGTCCAGCATGGCTAGCGCGGTCTATGAGCGTAATTATAAAATCCTCTGCAGGTGGTACAGGACCCCCTCGTGTCAGAGATCTTCCTGTCAGAGACCTACCACACCATCAGGGGTTAACCCACAGGGGACGACTGGTACCACACGGAGGGTTGCTGGTCCTGCAGCCTCCACTTCTGCCAGCACGGGTCCTGGGGCAGGATTCCGGAGGTCCCCGCGATTGGCACAATCCCTGTGTGGTATAGGGCACTCACCCACAGTCTGTACATCAGCTCCTTGCTGCCAGCATCCTCAGAGCATGCGCGTGCACTCCCCATAGACTTATATGGGGGAATGCTGCTTGATTGATTCTCAAGCAGCCCCGCCCCATGGGTGGTTCTCTCAGGTGTCCAGGCTATTTAAGTTCAGTGTTCACAGGAAGCCAGGGCTGTTTAGTTCCAGTTGGTATGCTCCTGAACCCTGTGTTTCCTGATAGCTCTCCCGTGTATGACCCTGCTC
>CM070032.1:143933011-143957717 GCA_036250615.1 Ptychadena robeensis | reverse complement strand
ATAAAATTATTCCTCAAAAATACCACTTGCCTAATAATTCTGCACTCCCTGTAGTGTTTTCTCTTCTTTCAAGCAGAACTAAAGGCTAAAGAAAAAAATGTCATATATGATGCAGTCCCTTTTTCACAGTAGTTTTTGTTTTTGAGAATCTTCCAATCACATGGTTGTATTACATGTTGAGGCTGCCTCAGTCTCTGTGCTCATGCTGCAAAATCTGATTGGATCAAAAAAAACAAACCCTAAAAAAACAAAACCAAAAGACAGATACTTATATACTTATCTGATTGATCAATAGTTTTTTTATTTTATGCTACATTTTTATCACTTTTGATTGATGAAATTGAGTCAGAGTCAATGGTTTGCAAGCGTTCCAATTAAACAATTAATTATTTTGGATCAAAACGAAAAATCAGCATATGTATGGCAACCATTACCTTCCAATGGTGGCTAACTCATCTATACCTACTGTATAAGTAAGGGACCTTGTGACAAAATGTTGTGTTGCACTGACTGAATCAACATGTAAAAATAAAAAAGACAAAGACTTAGAAAAAAAACTAATGCAAACACCACAACTAATGGTTAGTAATTTGCGATAAATAAACTTTTTTTTTAGAATATCCTTCAGATTAGGTGGACTCAGTTTAGGTATTTGGTTATTTGGATCTAACCATAGCCATCTGTATAATCTTTCTACAGTTATCTGTTGTAGTATAAGACAAGCTGGTGTTAAAAGGGGGAATATTTCAACCACACTGCCCAGTTAATTAAATAGAATGTTTCCTCATATAAATTTTATCCTGCTCTGCAGGCATCCCTGCCTGGTGAGTCTCAAGGCAACTTTCAGATCCAACAAATTAGAAAAAATGCAGCTCCTGACTTGTTGGGAATAAGTATTAATAACTATTGTCAGCATTGTGAAATATTGTAGGGTGATGAGATTCATCTTTATTGCTGAAACTCCGCAAGCAGATTTTGAAATGAATGCATGAACTTGTGTGATATAGCACTGCCTGAATTGATTATATACCAGTGACTTAATCTTTTCTACAGCCTTAGAGAGCTTGTAAACTAAATAATAAATAGTAAAAAAAAAAAGAAACTTCTGTCTCTGGAGCAGGGAGTAAACAACTTAAAACTGCTTACCCAGCAACAAAATGTACATATTTTACAGGCCCTGGAAGACCGCATGACAGTCATCGGATCCCATTATCTTTCGTTTGTTGATGCTGAGAGCCCAAGTGAAAAAATAGTCTACAATGTAACTGTCCCCTTACAATCACATGAAGGTAAGTGCAATTTTTTTTTCACTTCACAGGTAGATTGTTAGAACCGTTTATTCATCAATGGAAACTCCATTATGTAAAGCAATCCTTTTCTTTTGGGTTTTATTTTTTTTGTGTAAGTATAACGCCTATGTCATTCTGTTCCACTGGTTTAATGATTGCATACCTAGTGTTAATACATATGTCTTCCTAGTAAAGTGGCTTGTTGTAGATCTGTGAAATTAATATAAAATGGTTGCAAATATATCTGTTAAAGCTTTCACTCAACCTGTTCTAGAGAAGTCCCATGTTTTAGGACGCCTTATGAACACCTGGATCTGTTAGCTAATATAATATGGACCCACATCAAATACCTTGCTTAGCAATTTGATGTTTGGTACATTCCCATATGTGCAGAGCTCTTGTGCAAATGATGCAAACACAGCAATATACCCTAACTCCACTATTGTACAATAAAACATCAAAAAATAAATATTTGAGGTAGTAGTTATTAAACACTTTGATATCCCCTAAAGGGGACACCATGGCTTAAGAGTTAAGCACTATTTAATAACAAGAATTATATTTAATTAAAGTTAATTACATTTCTGCCCACAGCATAGAAGATTAATAACGTTTTGAAGGATCAGAGTAGGGAGTTTACTGGGTTAGTCAGACATGCCAGCTGAATTAAATTCTTTACACAAATGGCACTCTTATTTACAACTAACAAAAATGTGGTGCCACTAGTAAAACCTGTCACATAAGTTTTATAGTAATACAGCATATGGTATATTCTTATTGTTATTTAATTTGATCTGTTCAGACTTGGTTAAATCATCCTGTGGGGACACTTTGTGCAATATCTATTGGACCTACCGGTATAATGGAGGATACTTGTTAATTGCACCCTTCACTTTGTTTATTCACCAATTGTTCAAAATTGCTCACAGTATGGTGCTATTACTGAAAGTGAAAAACCATTATGGATATATGTTTATGTCCTTAGGATATAGTGTTAGATGCATTGGTTGGACCCCACATGCTCCTTTCCCTAATCTTGCCTGTGCCCCTCCCCAACTACACCATAACCTTGCCTTATATATCTACATCTGAATGTACAATGGAAATAGCCCACCTTCTGAATTGTCTCCTTTGTAAAATTTTGGACATATACTCACCTGGAAGGTTTTGCCTCAGAAAAACTTCCTGCTAGTTATTGTCAAAGGGACCAAACCAATAAGATCTTCTCAGCCCAATAAACTGAAATAGAGTTTAGCTTTCAGCAAAAAGTCATATAAAAATCTTGGTAAAAATGCAACAATTTTAATTAACAAAAGTCATTTTTATTTCTGTATATTGAAAGGTACCCTGGAGCACAAACAGAAACCACGATCCCCTGTTAGGTACTTCACACAAGCTGATATAAATCAGGGAAATATTTTGTACCGACCTCCAAGAGCAGCACCACACATGAGAGAGATTATGGACTTTTCTTTCACAGGTAATATTACCTTTCTGTTATAACTGTGTGATATGTGAGTATAATCCCTTGCAGAAACCTAAATATCCAATGTATTGTTACACTTATGTTTAGATGCTTAAGATTTAGGTCAGGGATATCAAACTCAAACACAGAGTGTGCCAAACTAATAACTTGGACAAACTTGCGGGGCAATCTTGGAGTTTTTCCTTCTCATCAGATATAACAATGTATGTTTCCATATGAAAAAAAAACATATTTTTTGCCTAAACAATGAATTTGAAACAAACAAGTGTAACACATGTGAAATTAAATGTCAAATAGAAAACTGCACCGCGTGATGCCGAAGGGGCGGGGGACGAGACCTCCATGTTAATTGAGGGTGGTTGCTTTTCCTGGCCCACTTCATCTCGATGACGCCGGTGATGTTTAGAGGGGAGGGGGGAGAATCATGACAGACTTCAGTGTGCTCTGCCACGATCTCCTGTACGGCACAAAAAAAATTTTGATAAGCGGTCATAACTACACTTCACAGCCAGATTTTACCCCCCAGGCAGGAGCTTAACACCCCCGATCTAGGGCATATCAAGCCTTTCCCCTTACAATGTAAAGACGGAGACTTTAAGATATTGATAAATAGCATTCGTTAGTTAGCTATAACAGGAGAGAAAACCCACTTCTTATCTGTAATTCCTTCCTGATCTGATGCTAACAGTCATTCCTAGATATATCCTTTCAAATAGTCTACCTTTAGTATACAGGATTACAAGTTGTGGTGACCAATCGATCAAGCTGATTTCTTTATGTACAACAACCTCAATAAACGCAAAAGGAGCATATTTTTTTCCCAAAGTCTGAATCTTTGCCTTTAAAGTCCTTAAAAAGCCAGTCACTAAAAGACACTGATTAGTAATTGCAGTCATAAGTATCATGGCAGTTGCATGTATGGTTCATGAAAGGTTGCAAGGCTATATATGCCTTTCTAAGATACTAATGAAGCTTGAAAGAAGGAGTGCAACCCTCATTTATTTCTACTGTTTTGCTTGCACAGGAATGTATTATATGTTGTGTATTTCCATGTCTTCTGTCTGTCATTTATTTTAAATGTCTGTGTTTTGTGTATTGTAGGTCTGCCAGAGACTGTCAATTTCTTTTTTACAGGTAAATAAAACAGTGTAAAATAATTAGATTAATTTGCAAAGTTTCAACCCCAAAAATTTAATATTTTATGTAGCCACGTGTCTTATTTTCAATCCTCATTGGACTACTGAAAATCTTCCATTTGGTGTTTGGTTTGAATTGAGTTTATAGTATTTGGAAATCTACAAATATCACAAAGATATTTAGTCCCCTAAGATGTTCTGTTCCTTTTACATGACATTTACAAAATGTAGAGACAAAAAAAATGGATTATAAATGTAGGTCTTTGGATTTCCTGCCTGAAATATTTACTTCGCTTTGGTTCAATACTAGTGACACTTTAAAATGTCATATATTATGTGTTATTGGAAGGAGCAATAAAATAAAAAACAAAACATGTTGTTTTGCAATGTTGAGCAGATTAAATTAGGTTTTTATGCTGTGATAATATAAATTAAATGAAGTCAGATACTCTTGACATTTCTAATGAGTAATAAATCTTTTCAGTGATGTTATATTTTCTTCCCTTCAGTTTCAGACGGAGAGTTCACTACAGCTGAAATGCCATTTACTATCCATTTGCTTTCAAATGATCAGCAACCACCAGTGTTCCAGATCACTGCTCCATTTCTTGAGGTCACACAAGGAGGAAGAACTCCTATTGGTAAGAAATAAGAATTGACTTTCAAAACTTATTTACTTCATGTATCATATGGTTTATCCTGACAGCAGGGGTATACATATATTAAACCAGATAGACAGAGATTTAATCTGTATCTTGCAGACTTTTTTGATAACCAAATTGAGTCTGATAAATTAAGTAACAGCAAATGAAATTGAGACTAGCCATAGTAATCGCTTAGATTAAAGCTGATGTTTTATATTGCAGCTTTGGAAAAGAAAGCCATAATCTGATGTTTGCTCTTCCTCTGTATTGTTTGTATATAAGGCTAACATTTTTATTTGAAGAAGTACATATTGATAACTGTTGGCTATTCCCTTTGTTTATTTTGATTCTTTTTTGTTTATGTTGGTCTATAATACCATTTATCTTATTCATGTTTTGGGATCAAAGATGCAACCATAAAAAGTTACGGTAACTTTGGCTAACAAACTGAATCTTAGTTTTTATATATAGTTGAAAAGAAGAAAATTTATTTGTATTTTTTATATTATTTTGCTACACAGAACAGCTGTAGACTTTGGTATAAATGTCTCTGTACTGTATGATGATATTTGTACTGTACACCAGTGGTTCTGGATGTGCATTTGACTGATTGTTAAGAGTGTAAATAAATAATTTGCATGGTTCCACTCATTATCCTGAAGTACTTTTGTTTCAAGAAAACGTGACGTGCTTTGTATTTTGTTGTAATAACCTTTTGCTGCCTTAAGGGCAGTTTTGCCATTGATAATTCCTGGTAGACACACTCTTGTTCTTTTCCATATTCAATACATATTTTGTACTAAAATATTCACCTTCTTTTAGGTGAATATTCTTGTAGGTCAGAGATTCACTAAATGGACTTTAACACATGTGGGATTCTCTGTGAGCTGCTGTCTTGCCACAAACTGGGTCAATTGACCGCTATTACATTCAGTGCTGTATTTATCTCCAGGTTTCAGCATACCACGCTCATCTAAAGCGGAATAAAAAATGGAAGTTGTATTTTTGGTGAAAATATGAAGCTCATTTCTCACACACTGTCTGTTTTACAGTAACGTCTGTTCTACAACAAGTGGCAAGGCATGCTATGTATTTCCTTTCTCTTGTTACATTTAAATGGTTATTGGGATACTGTATTCTGCCAGGAACACATTATGGCTTAAATGTGGACAGCAGTCCTTGTATATTATTTTATCTTTACTATAATTCAGGATGGACTTTATTTTGACTTAATTTTCAGTGTACTAAGATGGCTTTGCCTAACAGATAAGGAACTATATGATTGCTGTAGAAATAGGTGTTACATGCTGACTTGAAATTTGTTGTATCTGGTTGGGTGGGAAAATATTTAGTTGAGTTTTATGGACCTATATTTCCAATAATGGTGTGAAAAGGTGAGTGACTATACAGCGTAAAGCTGCTACTTTTGCCCCTTCTATCTATACGCATAGTCCTGTCCTTTCAAATAGCCAACACTACACTGCATGTAAGGCTTTGTAATAAAATGCTATCATGAATATTTGGTCTGCATGAATGCCAAAATGAAAATACTAAATTCGATCTATGATCACTATATACAGGTATGCAGCTAACAGTGAGTGACACGGACACTGCCCCAGAGGATCTTCTTTATGAACTGGTGGAACCACCTCAATATGGAGATCTTATGAAGTCTGAAGATGGCATACAAACCCCTATGAGTGCAGGTTGGCTTAAATATGCTTAAATATGTTGTGAAAGTTCTCATTTATGTCATGTTCCAGTAGTGCATTTAAATATACTTGTTAATAATATGAATGTTATTTAATTGCCTACTTAAGATATACTTTTTTAGTTTGAATGAGGTCTAGGAATATACCCAGGTTTTATGTTGACAAAGCACAGACTGCAATGGTAGAATAAGCTGTTATCATAACATTATCCCATCTTTGGTGTCCACCTATGGTAGTATTTCTGACAAGGAAATGATTATGCAGCTTGTACATGGTGGTTTCACAACTTTCTTACCTTACATGCTATTATTGAACAATGTTCGGACTTGACATTGTATTGTGTTTGAATTGTTGTCTGTGTTCATACTGGGGTGAAATTCTACAACATGTATCTTATTTTACAGGAGACAAGCAGAATTACAAAGGTCAACTTTAAAATTACTAGTGCCCTTATGTCATACACATTTAAATCACTCAATTTCCATTAGATCTACCAACACCTATGTAGTGCCGGGTCCTCCCTGTTAGAATACATAGGGATTGGAAGGTTTAGAAAGGTCCTCATATTTCATGGTTTTGGCTGCACAGAAATTGTATGGTAAGAATGTAAGGTGTATGGGGGCCTTTAAGCATTAGTTTTGCATTCAATTTATATGAATAACAGACATATATTGTTCCCAGGCATTTGTAGATCGGCAAAGCCTAGAGCCTCTAAGAGTCTAATGCCTAGACAATTCTATTCTATTTCATATAATTTTAATATTCCTTCTAGGTGATACATTTACATACGAAGATGTTAACAGAAATTCATTGCAATATATACATGATGGTTCTGCAACTACAGAAGACAGCATGGAAATAGCGGTCACTGATGGTGTTACCTCCACCACAACTCTCTTGAAGGTTGTCATATCACTGGCAAATGATAATGGCCCTCGCCTTGTCCCTGGTTGCCTATTGTCCATCACTTTGGCTAGCAAAAGTTCTGCCATCATCACAAGGACAAACCTTGCTTACATGGTTAGTTCACTATCTATTCTGTTTCTAAAAAACATTTCTGAAAACATACTTATGTTACTGGAAAAAGTGTTCAAGTGAAACTAAATCTGTATCTTGTGGTTGGGTGGTTGGGCTTTTGCCTATATGTACAAGCACAGTGTATCTGCAGAATATATTTGTTGAACCTGTGAATCTTTAAAGATATCAGAAGCTTCCAACAACTTCACAGTACAGGCTTATTGATGAAACAATAGAAATGTAATAATTACAACATTCTTTAGTTTTTTTACTTCTTACACACAAAGAGTTAAGATTTGGTTTGGTGTGTAACAAATCAGTTTTCCCTTGCTTTTTTTATTTTTTTGTAAATTCAAGGTTTGCTGTTATCCTATCACCTTTTTATGTTTTTTGGCTCCATATACCTTAGTGCTTAGGAAGTAATCTGCAAAAGATTCGAAGAGAGAACACAAGCAATGATAAACAACACAGTGGATGTTGGTTTATTTGAGGCTATTATTTATGACAGACATAAATGTGTTTGAAGCAGAGGCCACAAACCAGAAGTAATTTAGTCTGCTGGTATTTATTAAAGCATCTTTGTTTGCTTTTAAAAGTGTTTGCGTTTGTTTTATCGAAAGTGAAAATCCTATCATAACTGACAGTAGAAATATACACTTGTGCCTTGTTATTGGTGAAGAAAGTAAAGAGCTTAAGCTGACAAATAGAAAATTGATTTGAAAAAAGAAATAGAAATGTGATAACATTATTTATATCATAATACCCTGTGATTTTACAGATGGTCTGATTTACTAATGATTTGCTGAAGTCATTCACCCTGCATTGTCTTCATTGTAAACACCTATTGCCCCCTATTTGAAACTTGTACAAAAGTACACTATGCTCAAGCAAGAAATTAAACTTCCAATGGTCTTGGGTGGGATTGCTATAACTTCTGTGGTGCAAAGTTGGCATGCAAAGAAATGATTCATTAACTTGAATCAGATATTTTAAAGATTGTACATATTTTAAAAGTTTGTATTATTAACATTTATGTAAATGGCTGTGTAATAGACAAGTGACTTGGAGCTTTTTAATTGATTTGCAATTTTTTACCTATACATTCCAAATTGCAGTGCACATATTATATGACACAGACTCACCACTCTTCCCACATGTAAATAGCTGTTAATGGGTAATTTGCCAGTGCCAACTTGTTAAATGTGATACTACATAAGTATGTCTATAGGTTCAGAGAGAGCCTCCAATGCTAGTTTATATACATACATTATTGTTCCGTGCCTCCTGTCACTGTCCTTTTGACTTGTCAGGACCATGCCTCCTGGTTCTGGTCCTTTACCTTGGCTGGTGGAATAGAGAATGAATACTGCATGGTCCAGCCCTGCACATCTTGCTGGAACATGCTGGATATTAACCTGGTATGTGAATAGATGTGTCTGTAACTTATTTTTTTCCCTAATTTTCTCTTCAAAACATGGGTGCGTCTTTTGGAGCAAATAATGTGGTAAATGTAAACCATGTAATGAAAGGATGTTTTTTTCACACAGGATAAAAACTCTCATGATTCCAGAATTCGAATCCAGTTGATTTCTCTTCCAATGTATGGTGTTCTTACAAAAGCCAAGTCAGGCCAAGCAGCAGAGGAGCTTTCAGAGTTCTCCTTTTTTACAATGGAGGATATCAACAATAGAAAGATAAAGTAAGCTCCATACTATATGCTAATGTATAATTACAACGTATTTTTCGAGTTAATGTCCCTGGGCAAACAGTGAAATGTACCTTTTTTGAAATGCATATTTCAAAATAGGTTTCATCCGGAAAAAGTTTGAATTCATTATTTCTTTTTACCAGCCCTATATTTTACATAAAAACAAATCCCTGGTCATTAGTAATGTCAGATATTAGATGTCTCTCTAATGCTAACTAATTCCCATTTCTTTTCATGCTGTGTTCTGCACTGTGTTTTTGTGGGGAGACAGCCAATGGAGCCTGGGGTTTTCTTTCTCATGTCATAGTCTCCAGTACAGAGAACAGTGCCGTAGTGATATTGCACTAAAATGCGAAGTCAGAGGAAGCACTTTCTAGACATATCCGACTAAATGCTTCTTTAAGATACAAAATCTTGGTCTTGCATGTTCATATCCACTTTAAGATTTGAGTAAAATTACTAATGTGTTCACTCCTTATGATTTCATACTAAACCTATTGGTGACAATATTGGTGCCTTTTGTAAAAAAAAAGATTTAAATTATTATCTTACAAATGGAGCCATATTATAGTATTTTCCAATTTTATAGTTTTTGTTCTCTACTTACATGTTTTATTTTTTATTCTGTTTAGATATTCTACAATTACAGAAACAGATGACCAAGCACTTTCTGACTTCTTCCATTTCACTGTCTACAACGCAGAAAATGACCGGCTGGACAATCAGATCTTTACAATTATAATCACAACTGTGGAAAGAAGTCTTCCTATTATTAGTTCTAGAGAGCAGATTTCCATTAGAACTTTGAAAGTAAGTATATGATAAAGTTATCTGAATATTAAGTACTGTAGTCTGCTATACTTCTACAAAAGAGGACTCCTTCTAATGTTCTCTAATTCAAATATTACACATATTAAAATCTTATTAAGATAATAGGATGATAGATAAATTAATAAGATGATACGTAACAAAACCACTAGCATTGTATAGCAATCTTTATTTCTAATATGAAGCATGGTTAGCACATTACTTTGTGCTTTGTGGCCACTGTGTATTTGCGTTTGACACCCCCGCTTTAGAGACATGCATTGCAAGGCCCAGGAAAGTACAACATTGCTTATAAATTTAAACCACCTTTCACTCTACCTCCACCACCTTACTTCTTTGTAAATATCTCTTCTTATGTTATGTTATAGCTAGGAAAGCATGTTCCTTTTTTTGGCAAAATAATTATCTGGTCTATTCTACAGGTTGAAGAAGGAGGTCGAATTCCTTTGTCATCATATGAGTTATTCTCCCGAGACCCTGTTACTTTAGGACATCGACTTACAATACATATAGTCTCAGGGCCAACATATGGCTATCTTGAAAACATCAAAAATGGTAAAAAAAAAGGTTCCAATTCTTTATTATCTAAAACCAGATACAAGTGTGTATATGAATTCTGAACTTATTTAGACATTGCAGCAACAATATTAAGCTGATGTGTATATTCTTGTAGCAGTATTGTAATATAAAACACATATTTTTTTATAAGATTGCACTAGACTAGCCTGAGGCAATATATTCTTCTTGTGATATGGGCTAGTTTTGAGAATGAATCGTGGAAGGATAAATGGTACTTTATGGTAGAGATTTCTGTATGTATTCTGCTTGGTGTAGGAAGTAGATAATTTTTTATTTTTTATTTAACACATTTTTAAAAAAATACGTATTTCTAAACTGTACAGTACTTAAAATATATTTACACTGATCATATGGTAAAGATAACATCTTTTAATGGTATACAAAACAATTTGTACAGAATAGCAGATGATCAAATGGACCTGAACCGCTGTAGCACATAAAGAAACATTCACATTGCTTAGGGAGTCAGAAGACACAATAGAAGAACTTGTGTTTAAGTGTAAGCTTGACTGAGGCTTAATTAGCTGAGTTCATGTCACAAACTCCATCAAACGAGTTGAAATTTTAAGTTTTGCAAGAAAAACATTGAGACTATATATATATATATATATATATATATATATATATATATATATATATATAGTATCTCACAAAAGTAAGCGCACCCCTGAAATTTTAAGAAATAAGTTGAAATATCTTGTCATAGGACAAAACTAAAGATTGATTTGATGCTTTAATACAGTTTAAAGTAGTCAGTGTACATGTTGTATAACAATGTTTTGTTTCCCTGAAAACAATTCACAGTAATAAATATCTAAACCTCTGGAAACAGTTTTCCCACAATTAATTTTCAGCACTGCCTTAACTCTTTTGGCCTTGGAATTCACTACAGCTTCACAGGTTAAAAATGACATTATATAAAAAATTCCAATATACTGAAGAAGACCTTAAAGAGGCGTATTAAAAATGCAAATTTGCGTTTATTTGAAGGAGCAAAGAGAAGAAAGGACATGGAAGGTTGAAGCAGGAGTGGACAAAAGGGCTTGCAATGTTAAAAATGGAGGGTGAAGAGGAGGGGGGAAACAGTAGAATAGCCATTAAAAAGACTGGTAGGTTTTGTATTTGTCCGAATATTAGAAGCCTATCCCCACACCAACTTCCTATATAGAGACATTGTGAGTTAATCTTTGGTTCTTGAGAATTAAGACTAATTCTTAAGAACCAAAGACTAATGCAAAATGGGCAGTCTGTTTGCAGCATAGAGGAATGCATGTCTTCAGTTAGAAGAAGAAAAACGTGGCTGGGCTGTCATCTAAAGTGATATCTGTAAAATGGGTAATCAAGGAGCACACTATGACCAAAGAAGTTGTGAAATTGTAATTTCTCAAACAATGTGGATCATTGAACTAGTAGCCTCACCACATTTACAGTATCAGCTATGACAGTACTTTCAGTTTTTTGCCTCATTAAATGCAAGAATTCCTTCCAATGGACAGCATTTGTGTTCATATTTTGAGATATTTGCCATTTTATAAGAAGTTTTGAAGAATTATTTTTGGCAGCAGAAAAATGTGTGAGTAGCCCCTAGCTGGCACTAATGTCCATTGTAGGAACACCTTGGCATTTATTATTGTCAGATACTTATCGCCTGAAACTTTTGGTTGCTTAACTGCATAAAGGAATTGATCTCCAAACAATTCCCCTTACTGATTAATTTTATTGCTTGATATAACAGAAATATTAACCCGTGTAAGACCACCCTTAAGACAATACATTGAATGTGCACTCATTAAGTAAATTTACCATATTGCCTGCATTTGTCTCAGCATGGAGTTATATGTGTAAATTCTAAAGCTGGATTCCAGTTACAAAATATTTTTTACATTTCTACACAAGTACAAATTCTCCATTGTTAACATACTGATGAGGTAGTCTCCTCAATAAAATGTATTTAATGAGGAATATGTGAAAACCCACAAAAGCTGTGAAAAAAAAATCAGGGTTTTTCCACCAAATACAGATTTCTAAAATGAATTTAGTGAAACCGTTATTACTTTTTTATTTAAGAGTAAACAGGGAGTTTGTCTTCTTCTGAATTATTCAAGTTCTGCAAACACTGCATATTTGTTTATTTTGATGTATTTTAATATCCTTTAAAACTATGCTGGAACAATATTTTTATTTTGCAATTTAAAATTTTGTTGGCAGTCCTTAAAAACGAAAGCAAAGCAACTAAGGTCAAGACTTGCACTTAAAAACATTAAACCTGATGATATTTGTGATGGTCTCTTATTTCTACATGAAAATGCATTTATTTGCAAAAGTATTTTTCCTGGAATTATAATGCATATTGATTCCCTTGAGTTAGAAATTCCAGTATAGCATTCATTCCAATCGGTAACAACACTAACATCCTGTAAAAACTAAGTCGGTCATATCGCATGCAGAGAATCTCTTTTACTTTTGCTGGTATATTGTCATCTAAAGATATGATTTATAGGAACTTAACTGGACTTTGTTCTTCTATCCTGAAAACTACAGTATAGATGGACACACATAAACATATCTGGGAAACTTGGCCTTTCAACATTTGATGGCATGAACAGAATACACATAGTATTTTACTTCAAATGTTCCCACAACCCTTCTCTACATCTCCAGAAATTGTGATGATGACACCAAGTTCAGGGGCTTTATAATCAACTAACATAGTTAGCGAGTCAAAAAGTCAATCTCTAATGTACACCTCGGGAAGAAGGGTAACCCTCTGTCAAAAAATTTATTCGTTGCATTTATAGTTACCTATGCGAAGTCACTCATGCAGTACCATTATGTCCAAACTTAATTGCAAATGCAGTGAATATATTATGTGACAGCGACTCACTACATTTACACACTACTCACAGACATTTTCTCACTGAGGTAAAGGGGTGTTTTAACCTCCCTAGCGCACTGCTGAGGTCCAGATTTCTGTATCAAAAGTGCTCCATAGACTTCAATGGTACATTTTTGTTATGTTGTAGGCCTGTAACTTCCCAAAATATGCCCTTACAAGGATCTAATAGATATCCTGAATATAATAATGTTTGAAACAAACAATTATGTAAAAAAAAAAAAAGAATTTTTATAATAAAATTAATGAGAAAACACAAAAATCACAAAAAACACGAAAAAGATAAATTCAATCCAAGTTGTCATCTAAATGATATAACCTCTAATATACTTGTTTCGTGTGATAAATTTCAAAACAAGGGATAGCACAGAGTCCAACATTACAGTCAGAGCAGTAGCTGCGGGTGTCCTTGCGGACTCTTTTCCGATCTTCGCCTGTCTTACACCATCTTGTGGGTGCTTGCTTTCTCGGCATTGGAGGTAAAAGCCTGGGGAAATGGCAAGCAGTTAGGTGTATTGGGTTCACCACATATGAAGGCTGCCGTACTGTCTCCTTTGGTGTCATGTGTTTGACACAAATGGCTTCACACACTCGCCATATAAAATCATGGTGCAGTGCAGGCACCTCACTATGATTTTTGTACAGAACATAGGCGTTCCACAGGCACTGCTCCAGGAGATGGCAAAATATTTTCTTATAATATTTCCGCTGTTTCTTCCTGACAGCCAGGTAAAATGTCATTGCCTGGTCAGCTCTGTCAAAACCCCTGATGGTTTTATTGTAGTCCACCACAACCTGTGGCCTTTGGATGTCCTGTCCACTCCTGGTTCTGGCTGGAACCATGATGGTGTTGTGGATGGTGCTCATGAGGCACACGTCATTTTTGTCACGCCAGCGGAGAGCCAACATCTTTCCTTTTTTCCAGGCAACAATCTCTCTATGCTTCAGCTTTCTGGCGTTGAAGTCAGCTGACCCTTACAGTCCCATATCCATCTGTTTTATTTTGAATAAGGAACTCATAGAGTTCAGGGGAGGTGGAAAAGTTGTCTGTTGTCAGACAGTATCCTTTATTGAGAAAGGGCTCAATAAGAGTGAGGACGGAAGATATAGCCACTCCAAAGGAATCAAATTGGGGGTTGAACTTTGTCCCTTTCCCAGTTTATACAACAGAGTTCCAAATGTATCCGGATTTAGACTCACAAAGGAGAAATGGTTTGATTCCAAACTGCGCTCTCTTGGAGGCTATGTATTGGATCCAGCTCAACCTCCCTTTATATGCCATCAGGCTTCCATCCACGGTGATGTCCCGGTCTAGCACATAGCAGGTCCTGAAACTCTCCGTGATCATCTGGGAAACCTCCCAGATTTTTCGGAGCTTGGGGGCAGGATGAGTGGTCTCATCAAAGTCCTAATTATTGGCGAAATGCAGGAATTTCATAATAAGGCCATAACGATATTCAGGCATAACATGCCGAAAAAAACGGGGTGGCAATCAATAGGTTTGTGGACCAGTACCACTTCTGCAGTGGTTTCCCCACCACCCCTTGCAAAATAATAAGTCCCAGAAAAAGCCAGATGTTCTCCTGAATCACAGGTTCCCACTTTCTGGATCTGGAACACCTTCCCAGTCGAGCAGCCAGCTGTTGTGCTGCGTACCGGTTGGTCTCGTCCACTATTTTCTGAATGACAGCCTCATTCAGAAATATCTCCAGGTAGGTCAGGGGGTTATCGGCGCATTGCACCTTCATGCCAGGTTCCCCAGTAAATGGAAACCTAGGGGGAGTTGTGTCAAGCGCACACCAGGTATGCACAACATCACTGACCTCAGATGCGTCGCTGTCACTTCCAGTCTCGCTCTCAGAATCTGGTCGTCTTCAGGAGCCCAGTCACTATCCGTGGACTCGACCAGTGACTCCTGATCGCTGTCACTGTCTGAGGGCTGTCCCAACACATCATGGACTAACTGATGCATTCCAGAGTATGACGCCATTTTAGACAGGTGGAGGTGTCAAAAAAGCGTAGGTCAGTTAGGCAGGCGTCAATCAAAGCGGTGGTCGATGAACAAAGCGTAGGTCAAGTAGGCAGGCGGCAATCAAAGCGGTGGTCGATAAATAAAGCGTGGGTCAGTTAGGCAGGTGTCAATGAAAGCGGTGGTCGATAAACGAAGGTCAGATAGGCAGTCAGCAATAGAAATATCAGTGTCAAATGCGACTATTCCAGACGAACTGGTACTTTATTATTAACTATTGCAAAGGGATTTTTTTACACACCTGACGTGCCCATTTGCAGTTAACCCTCTCTAACCTGGTGTGATGAAATCACACCAGGCAAGAAAGGATTACTGCAAATGGGCACATCTGGGAGGGGGGGAGACGGAGGATCCGAAGAGGCATGTCGCATCAGGGACACCGGGACAGCGCAAAACCGTAAGTATGTGCTCCCGGAGCCCCGATGTGTGCCGGACGGGACCATCTTATCCAGTGCTATACTAGCAGTAGATGCGCTGGAAGAGATGCTGCTGTCCTGACTGCTAGGGTGGTTAAAGAGCAAAAAACGTTGTCTATGAATAACAATGACAGCAAAATGTTTAATGTTGATTGATGGGTATTTGTTTCCATAAAATGTTGAGGCAAAATTTAAATGTTAACAGAGTGAGATAATTTACATATTGAAATTATATACCAAAGATTATCCAATCTCTAAAAAAATTTACGTTTTAATTTGAGGAAGGTTAATCCTTACTTTCTATCATGATTTACCTATTAAGTCTTTGTACACTTTTTATACTCAGTTAGTGACTCTTCTCTTGCTTATGATACAGCCCTCATAGTGATGACGTTCCAATACAAATGGTTGTACAAATACAGTAAATAAATGGAATTACTTAACCCATCTTCTGTTTATTAATTCAAACCAGCAGTATAATATACAATATGCTTGAATCAAGTGAAATGGCAGCTTTTTTTGTTTTTCTGTTAACAGTATTCCTGTATAATCTCTCCAACAGGTGGTCGAACATCTCTGGGAGGCCAGATGGGTTCAGACTCTTCATTTCCAGTTGAAGATATCATAGAAAACTATATTTATTATGTGCAGAGTGTTCATGACAGTGTGGAGCCCAGTGTTGACTACTTTAGTTTCTTTATGACTGATGGAAGCAGCCAGTCTGAGGTTTACAATGTCACTATTACAATTGAGGTAGGCATCAACACTGTTATTTGACAGCATTTTTGTTGCAGTGTGTTATAAGGAGAACCCCAATTGACTGATTTATATTGTAGAATTATTAACTTTAAATGAGATGCCATTTACTCAAAACAGCAAGTTACATACATCTCTCACTAGTGCTTTTTTATCTTTGCTGCTGCTATCTTGGACAAAACAAAAGCAGCACGTGGGTGTTCTTAGAGATTTAGAAGATTGTATGAAAAAAGATTTATGTCAGCATCCCCAAATTAGATTCACACAGCCAGACTGGTAAAACTTTTCTCCCGAGTGCATATGCAGGTTTTAGTCCACTTTGTATAACAACAAAAAGAAAACATATCATATCATATACAGAGTAAATCCCCCCATGCACAATTTCTTCACAATCAATTTTTCTTCTACCAAAACAATGTAATATGAGGACCTTTCTTAACCTTCCAATCACTATGTATTCTATACTACATAGTTGTTGGTAGTTCTAAAGGAAATTGTATGGAGTGATTTAAAAGTGCATGTGGGGCTTAAGGAGATAAACAATTAAACAATAAGCATGGATAAATGAAAAATTCCCAATATCTCAAATATGAGTCAGTAATACTTGGAATGCAGTAGTTAGGATGTAATGAGAACTAAACATTATTGGCCATTTGGGAGCTAGGTGGGTGATTTACAGCTGTCCGCACAGTATTAAAAACTGTCTAAATTTGGTCTAATTTAAACTGGATCTCTCTTTTCTAAGTAATATGACTTTATAAAATTGTCCAGTAATATTTTTTCTTTTTTATTTAAGGGCAAAAATGATGAACCTCCACAAATATTTTTACTACCTGTAAGTGTTCAGGATAGTGCAGGAACTGTAATAAAAAACACTTGCCTAAGTGTGCAGGACATAGATACACCAGATAATGAGCTGATTTTCATTGTGACTAAAACACCGCTACATGGTAAGTCCAGAGCCACAATAATGTATATTCTGTATTTTGTTACTGCTGACTTTTACAACTCAACTATCATTTTAAATATTTTCTTTTGTTATAAAAATCAGTTTGAAATTCTTCTTTGTGACTTATTGATGAGTAAAAAGGATTCACCACTTTTTTGTGTGATCATTTGAAACTCGATTCGTTTTTAGTGACTCAACTAACCAAAAGTTTTTAAAAACGAGCATAACATAACAGCCTATTGTTACCTTTTAGACATGGTTTTATTACATTGTATGCTCAGCTTACAGAGCTAGAAGCAGTTTACAAAGAGTTAAAAATTGCTGCTAAATTAAATGGCCCTTTTGCCACTAGTCAGATTTTCTATAGCTTAAGCTGGCCATACACCTTTAGATCTCTCTGTCAGATATCCTTTAGATCTACCAACAACTATGTAGTATAGGGTCCTTTGTGATTGAACACAGGTAGACTTGATGGTTTAGAAAGTCCCTCATATTACATGGTTTTGGTAAAACAAAAGGAGATCTAAAGGAAATCTGACAGAGAAATCTAAAGGTGTATGGGGTCCCTTAGGGCCATACACACCCCAACTTACTAGATCAATCTAAGTTTAGATCAGTGGTTCCCAAACATTCCCTGCAGGGCCCTCTTTTTCTAGATAGCAACATTATTGAAAGCCGTGCTGCGTATGTGGTGTATTTTTTTTTGCCACTCACGGATGCATTAGTGGTAACCCTACCAAATCTGTTTCTGATAATTAAACCCTGTGTTACCGCATTATACTGCGCTTGCATCTCCCATACAAATTGATGGTTGATGCTTGCGATTCAGGTCATGCTATGGATGTAGACCTTTGTACCTCACATTACACAAGCCACAGTGCAATTTAAATGTGGCTAGCGTTAAACACCCCTCAATCTGAACCCGTGTAGTTTTAAGGGGGGGCTTCGATAATGTTCCTATCTAGAAAATGTATGCCCGGTAGGGAAAGTTTTGGAACCACTGATCAAAACTAAGATTGCTCTAGCAAAAAGTGTGTCTATAGTATATCTTCCCTTTTTTATATTGGTCTATGGCACACCGGAAAATGTGGAAGAAGGTAGCACATGTAAAGTGATCATCTACCTCTCCAAGTGTGACCTATTCATGTGCCCTGCAACATTATTATTTCCAACATCTTTGCTGGGACCACTATCATAGATATACTCACCTAGATAGTTGTTTCTATAATGAATATAAAACTAATGGTAAATATTTAAAAGGGGGTTTTATACATTTATATATATTAACTTCAATCAGTCATTTAATGTTTTGTATTTTTAATATGAATACTATGAAAATGAGCTTTCTGTTTGCATAGGGAACTTACGGAGGAGACAGTTCTATGCTGAACCACTGGACAATGGCCGCATCTTGTCTCAAGGGTCCTCCTTTACTTACCAGGATGTGCTTGATGAGCTGATTGTATACATACCAGAGGGTGAAACTAAACGTTCAGATGAGTTTGGGTTCTCCCTCTCAGATGGTCGCTACACTGAGAGTGGGAAACTGCAGTTTAACATTGAGCCGCAAAGGAAAGCATCCCCAAGGATGGAGATAAACAGAGGTCTGCAGATCTCAGCAGGTAGCTATTTTTACACATTTACAAAGTTTACAATACTTAACTATATGAGGTGGTGTATCCAATATGAAAGTTTATTTATTTGTACTTAATAAATTCCAAAATACATTTTAGTTAAAAGATCTGATGAAAAGTAGTTGTGGAGACCATGAGTGCTGAACTGGTAAAAAAAAAAACCTGGCAAGAATGTTGTTCAAAGCATCTTGGATTATTAACCACAGATGTTCTGTAGAAGTAAGCTGCCTTAAATTATTCATGTAATTTTAAATACACTAGTTGATCTTTGTTCAGATCTAGGGTCTGTGCAGATAAAGTTAGTTCATAATGACATTGGCAGAACAAATGTTCTGCCTGCAGCAGACTTCCTAAATGTACTTTCCTGGTAGCCTCTGCACATGTATAGTGTGTGTGTAATTTATGTTTACCCGCATCCCAGTGTGTACACATGGACTACACACACTGTACACTGTTCATTAATGACAAATGATTTTGTCAAGTCATCAGCCATGAGGTCATCACACAGACATCAACTCCCACCATTACTGGCAGAGAGAGTTCTTGTGCTGACCACCAGTCGGAGACAGAGACAGAATGAACGCAGGTCAGTGAGCACACAGAGGCAGAATGTCGTGTGCATCTCTGATTAGCAGTTTTGGCGGGGAGGGAAGGAGAGACCATTTTTACACCTAGACGGGGTATTTTCAAAATGTACATGAACAAATATATATAAAAAACCAAGATAGGAAAACACTGGTGGTATTGGCGAGGAAGGGAAAAAATTGCTATCTTCGCCAATCATAGGCAAAGCTAGCAAGAAGTCGACCCCCAAGCACACAAAGAGGCGAGTAATTGATTACTCTCAGAAGTGGTCAACTAATTGCCTTTGGTTAAGGCCCTACTGAACATACAGGTATGGAAGCACACACGTACTGCACTGTACAGTGTGTAAAGTCCATATGTGCCCCTATGTCTGTGTGTGTACTCCAGGGGTGACAACCTGTGGCTTGCAGTGTAATTATATTTTTCAATAAATACAGAAGCTGGCCAATTACACATTTTCAAATTCCCCCCCTTGTGTATTTGAGTTTTAACCCTACTTTAAAGGGAAGAAAGCACGATGACATCTGCTACTAGGTTTTCTTGGCGGACTACATTGTCTGTAGTTGTCAACAGTGCCAGTGTATTTTGGCTTCTTGAAACTCCATTCATTCACAAAAAATAATGATCAGATTTTGATATAATTTAAAATGTTCTTGTGATTAGCATTTTGTACATTGATAACAATAAATTATTAATAATTTTGAAAGCATTTTAACACTTGCCTAAAATGTTTTCACATATATATCTATCTTATATATATATATATATATATATATATATATATCTACATACAGCAACTGTTTCACAATTTTTGTTGTTTGTTTTTATGTACTATCCTTTGTAATTTTAATATAAATGTAATTTTTAATAAATACACCATGTCTATTTCTCAATTATAATTACATAACAGGTATCAGCATAACCTGACATCTCAGTAAATAATTCCTTCTGGATTCTCTTCTAGGCTCCACAACCGCCATAACCGAGAAGAACCTAAAGGGAACTGATATAGATTCAGACGATGCAAGACTGCGTTACAACATCAAGAAGGACCCAGTTGTGGGACAACTGCTAATATCAAAGAACAATAATCTGCTGCCCATTTCTGTAAAGGGCCCAATCACCAGCTTTACTCAGTCAGATATTAATAAAGGTATAATATTAGTAAATTACCAACCACACATTTTATGTATACAAAGTTGTGACAGAGTGATAATAAATTGACAAATGGCATTTATATCCTTAACCGCCCTAGCGTTATGGACGGCAGCACCTCGTCCAGCGCTCCAACTGTTTCTATCGCACTGGACGAGGTGCTGCCGTCCAGTACAATTCGGGGCTCTGGGAGAGCGCATACTCACGCTGTCCCTGTGTCCCCGTGTCCCCGATGCCTTTTCAGCTGCTCGTGTCTTCCCCCCCCCCCCCCCCCCCCCCCCCCCCCCCGCTCCGAGTGATGTGATGACGTCACTCGGGGAGGTGGCTGGAGATTTGTACAGTAAATAGCATGAAAGCCATTTTCTATGTAGAAAACTGCTTTCAAACTCCCCCTATGTACTAAATATCGCCAGAATAAAGTCCCTGATGCCCCAGATGTGCCCATTTGCAGTAACCCTTTTTTCCCTGGTGTGATTTTATCACACCAGGTTAGAGAGGTTTAAGTGCAAATGGGCACATCTGGGGCACCAGAGACTTTTTATTTTGGTGATATTTAGTACATAGCAGCATAGTTTTGTGTCCTAATTTTTGTGGGTTTTTTTTATTATTTTTATAAAAAAAAAATATATATATATTTTACATAATTGTTTGTTTCAAACAGTATTATATTCAGGATGTCCATTGGACCCTTGTACGGACATATTTTGGGAAGTTACAGGCCTACGACATAAAGAAAAATTTAGCATTGAAGTCTATGGTGCACTTTTGGTACAGAAATCTGGAACTCAGCAGTTCGCTAGGGAGGTTAATATTATCTAATTGGATTTGGGTTTTTGTTCTACAATCTACATTTATGGGATGAGTGTTTGTTAAAAAAAAAGCATCAAAACATAATGCTTTTTACATTTTTGTACTGAATGTGCCTTTCTTCTTTGATTTTCTCACAGCTTCATCTTCTGATTTTAAAATGAATTGTTTTATTAAGTTAGCACATCTGGAATGTTGTGTTTATCTTGCAGTAATAATGAAATACAATCGTCTTCTATACATTATCTGTCAAGTGATCTCTAAAAGTACTGCAACCAAAAGGATGCATGGTAGAATTTTTTAAGTTTTCTTATTTGTATGATGTTTAGGATCCATTCAGTACAAACACAAGAAAGGAGAATCTGGGGGAAGCTTTGCTTTTAAATTTGATGTGGTTGATACCGAAGAGAATGCACTGGTAGACCAGTCTTTTTATATAAGCATATTGGGTAAGTCATTTTTATACCAATTCCTGTTTTGGATTTAATTAAAATGTATCTAACCTTTTCTATTTGGATTGAGCGGGAAAAATAACTACATGTTTAATTGCTGACCATGATACCTTTGAGAGAAAGTGACAAGAAAACCATTGTTTTACAGTTGTAACTGTTCTGTGCTGAAGCAGAAAGATGAAATTGTTTTGTAGGTGCATTTGTCCTAGTAACCACTCTAGTAAATGTTCCTCTAATTTTAAAGAGAATTTTCTTCTCTCAGGTGTATATTTAAAGTATGTGCCAGCATATTTACACACTAGTCAGTTTCTAATTGGGATACAATCAATCAGGAGGTGGCACATCTCTAGGGACACTTTTATAGGCACCACTCTACAGTCAAAATGATAAAACCTATCTTTTTATTACAATATTTAAAAATTGTTCAATAACACACCATAATCAAAAGTGAACAAAGTAACCAAACCTTTCCATTAAAGTAATGTTAGTCTTGTATTGTCATGGAGACCCGTGTGATATAAACAACACATTTCACCTCATGGAAAAGCTTCTTCAGGGCACACACTTTACAACTCTAGAAATACAAATTGTTAACATGTCCATGTATAAAAGCATTGCATAAGAATCATTGATCCAGAACCATTCCATCCAATTAACTGGGATACATAAATAGCCTGGTTTCTTGGAGATTAGAGTTTGTGCCAGGCATGCCTTTCCAACTTTTTATTCCCATAAGAAGCAATGGTGCTTTAACACAGCATATGAAAAATGGACACAAGTATCGAAAAAGAGAAAGTGTAGACACACATGTTGGATGACGGGTACAGGTACGGGAAAAGAGAGGGCACTGTGTGCTACAGATTGTGAAGGATAGTATGGGATGCATAACATTTATTCTCAGTATTACTGGGTCCCTTTAATATTCAAAGCACACTTTCATAAGGTCTTTAAAATCTAAACACTTTTAGAAACAATGCTGATATTGTAACTTTTTCAACCTCTACCCAGGCAAGGCAGGTATTGAGTGGCTTGTAAATCTGACTGCTAAGCATGCTTTGTTGTACTCATTATTCTTGCAGAGGACAGGCAGCCTCCATCAATTACTGCCAACAAAGGTCTCACCTTGGATGAAAACTCCTGGAAGAAAATCACAACACAACTTCTGTCTGCCACTGATCAGGACAGTGAACCCAGAGAGCTTCTTTTTCACATCAGTAGGCAACCTAGTCTGGGACATTTGGAGCATGTGGGTTCGCCAGGTACTGTGTCCTTCTAACTGTGTCACCTATTTAACCCTTTCTTTAAAAATAAGTTGTCTTGTTTTGTGTTCTAATTTTAGAAATAACGTCATCGTTCACAAAACTGTACACATGTCTGTCTCCATATTCATATTTCTTTTTTAATGAGTACAGAAATGTACACGTTTAAAAACTTTTATTTGAGTTTAAGATGATCTGTAGTTATGTAAATCATCTGCTTGTTAGCAATGTGTCACGCTGGCTCCAGTGATTTTGTGTCACCTTCCCCAGCCCATGATTTGGCTAAAGCAGAATTGTTGAACTGGACATTTTGTCCAAAAGTATTATATTTTGGCATTAAACATACAAAACATGCACAATAGATGGATTTTTAGATGTATATAACCTTTAACATAAACATATATATATTAAAATTTTTGCACAACAAATATAATAAAGCATGGCAAGCAACTTAAACACTTTCAGATAAACCTAAAACAATCGTTTTAAATGTTTACTCACTGAAATGTGATCTTATTTTTCTGTATGAGGTAAATATGCTGTCCTTTTACCTCCAAAGCTAAAACTTTAATTCAGACCTTCTTCTACAATTCATGTGCAAGTGCCAGGAGGCCATATAGAACATGAGTTACTGTTTTGTGGTTTCCGAACTAGGGGGCGCAGAGGTATTCCGGGGGGGGGGGGGGGGCTACCGCTAAGGGAGTGAGAGAGGGATAAGCAGGAAGCCAACCACGTAGGAACAAGCTGTAGACTGAAGAGTGCATGTAATATGTATGTCTATCTATTTGTTTGTCTCTATGTAAATGATTCATGTTTCTGCATGAGTGTAGTGTGCGTGTCTCTATGTGAATGCTAAATGTTTGTGTACAATTGGTGTCTCTGCATGGTTGGTGTGAAAACCAAAATAAGTTGTATAAATTGTATTTCAAATAAAGGTTGAGGGCCATTTCACACTAGTACTTGTGCATGATACTGCAACACAAAGATGGCTTGTTTGAAATGGCCCTGAAACTGTGTTGTTTGAATATGGGTGGGGGGCTCTCCAAAATGCACCTAAATAGAAAATGGGGGCCGGGCAAGGAAAGTTTGTGAACCACTGCTTTAATGTTTTGAAGTACAATCGTAGTGTTATGAAATTCTAAGATTGAGCTTCCCTAAAAGGCCATTCTGTTTACCATGTTAAACTGCTATGCTATGGTAAACACTATGCATCAGTCACTGTTCAGCCATGTAGGTAATGTCAAAGATTTGCAATTATAACTGGTGTGATATGCTTGGTCTGATTTCACTCTATGCCTTTTTACAGAACATCAACTAATGCTGGCCATACACTCTGAGATAAAAATTAGGATCGATTAAAACCAACCAATAT
>CM070032.1:143891873-143927375 GCA_036250615.1 Ptychadena robeensis | reverse complement strand
GGCTCTGACTCCGGTCAGAGTAATTATCACCCATGTGCGAGAGATCTGAGTCTGCTGGGTAAAGCAGCGTGGGGCCGGAGGCATCCGAGCCCTCACGCAGCGGCACCATCTTGGATTGCCCGGAGCGGCTGGTGCGGCCTGAGACGCGGGATTCTCCAAAATACGTGCCTATGGTGCGGGAAGAGGTCGGTGTCGCCGACTGCCGGGACGTGCGAGGGGTCTGCTTCCCGTTGCGCCCCATTGTGCAGCTGAGATCGGTGCTAGATGGCAGGATTCCCGGGTGTCTCGGCGGAGCTCTTAGCTAAGACATCCGCTCCCGGCCATGCGTAAACCACGCCCCCCGCATTTGTCAAATTTTGACACATTTCCCAATTTTTTAAAGGTGAATGCCAGAAAAGCTGCCACGCTTTTCAGGTGTCTTGACGCTGGAATGGCATTGTTTCCAGACACAACCGTGTGAATGAGCCCCTTAGATGTAGTCTTAGTATGTACAATATAGTATACGTGGACATCTTTAAAAAAGCATTGCCCTGTACATTAAAATGGATTTCTGTGTTCTAGGCCTTAGCAATTTTTGTAGTTGTCATAATGTGCACTTATTAGGCGCGCGTTTCCCAAAGTGTGCTGAAATGGATAGCTCTGAACAGTGACCCTGAAAGTGAAAGGGATCACCAGTGCAGCCACTTTACAAAACAAAAAGCCAGGTTTTATTATCATTAGATCATAAATCCTAAATAGCAGCACACAGAAAAATGGGTTTGTATTCAGCACACAGCAACAACAAAACTATCATTACTGACAGTCTGGCTGTGTAGATTTAATCTTTAAGTTAATAAAAACACAGGCTTAGTTTGCCAGTGGGTTTCTCCAAAGTTCAATTTGTTTTCTGTCTAGCGTTTTGTGTAGATAAGAATATTTGCTTACTATGCATGTTCAAACTACTTTTACACCA
Organism: Ptychadena robeensis; assembly: GCA_036250615.1. Classification (NCBI taxonomy): domain Eukaryota; kingdom Metazoa; phylum Chordata; class Amphibia; order Anura; family Ptychadenidae; genus Ptychadena; species Ptychadena robeensis. Next base: position 143,926,423 of record CM070032.1, on the reverse strand, counting down.
TCACAGCAAGGAGTTATAAATTCTTTTGCAAACCAAGTCAGTATGAAATGAAATCAGTGAAGATAGATAATGATTCCCTTTACACAAGGTCTTATTGGATACCCATAATTGCTGACACAGAGTTGCAAATACACATTAAAACTATTGGATATACTTTAAAGGATGTCTGATTTTCAGCAGGATACATCTTTAAAGCTAGCCATACATGTGTCGATTCCATGGACGATCGATCACCCATCCGATCGATTCCGACGATGCCACAGGGGATCGGATGGGCGATCGATCGCCCAATTAAGTCTGTGCCTACCACCTTAGGCCAACGATTCCTGGACGATTCCGTGCCCGATCGATCACTTCACAAATGGCAACTCCCCTTGATGTGTGCTGAATCGCATCAGAAAGACCAGCATGTTGGTTCTCTGGCAGATCCGATTAAGGGGCCATGTCGATTGGGCAGGGTCGATCGGGCAAGGTGGGCTGCACTCAATTCTTAGCCGATCGATCGGCCAGGAATCGTGTGCGGAATCGTCCCGTGTATGGCTACCTTAACACACCTTTGTATAATGATAATACTTATTTCATATAAAGCAAGCTTGTATACCTGCACTATCACTGTAATTTGTGTGGTTAAGAATTTTTCCTAATGTTATTGGATGGCAATTTCCTGGGCACTTATTTTTTGTTACACAAATTTCTTTACATTCAGGTGTCACAGACATTTTACATCACTATCAATAAAGTGGATGACTCCTTGCCTGTGGTCCAGAATTCAGGAATGAGGGTGCAAGAAGGTGTTAGGAAGACTATCACAGAGTTTGAGTTGAAAGCCACTGATGCCGATACTGAGGTATACAAATCTTGAATCTTACAATGTAAAATTGGCAATTTAGCATTAATCTGAGATATTTTATCTATGTTATAATTATTTGTAGTGATATGTCATCTGCAGTAAACATTCTGGATCTGAAGTTATTCATAGGAAGATCTTTTTTTTTGTATCAAAAAGGGTAATTGCAATCTCCCTTTTAAGACAAACGTTATTCGTTGTGCAGAATTTGGTATTGCATGGTATCACCAGGAATAGCTTGGCTTTAATCGAACAGGTCCAACCTCCTATGTATATGACCTATTCCAGACATACTAAAGCTAACTATATATAGCTTGACTTTTGCAGAATTGATCTTAGATTTCTGTCTGTTGGGTATATTTTCGTATCAGACATTTTCATGGCTAGTTATGTTTCATTGGTTAGTGTCATAGCCTAACTGTATTTTTTTATAGCACTCCTGTTATTCTTCAACAGGCAGAATTAGTCACATTTACCATTGTCCAGCCACCTCGATATGGAGTGATTGAACGAAGCAGCAATGGACAGAGCTACCGTCAGACCTCAAGTTTTACAATGGATGATATCTATCAGAACCATATCAGCTACAACCATGATGGAAGTAATACCCTCAAGGACAGATTCTCCTTCACTGTATCAGATGGAACCAATCCATTTTTCATTGTTGATGAAGGAGGAAAAGAAGTAAGAAAGGAAATTCATAATTAATATAAATAATATGTGTTTAAAATAATAAGAGTTAAGCCCTGTCAAATTATAATGTGACTTTTGTAGGAGGGCTAGCCTTACATAAGGGTTAAATCCTCATTTAAATTTAAGGGAAAAGAGTAGTTCTAGTTGCCTCCTTTGCACCCCTGGTGTCAAGTACCAGGGGTTCTTTTTTTCTGGAGAAAAGGGATGTGGACATCTTGTAGAATGCAGGGCATTTCTTGGGGGGTGACAACAACTGTGACCACAGTCCCTAGCAAATGAGAAAGTAGGATACACAGCTCTGCCTTTTACATCTATATTGTCATAAATCCACAATGTGCAATGTCCTGCGGCAGTGATCATTTGTTTGCCCAAAATCATTACTTGTAATGTTGTTTTGCAAAGCAGAAAAACTTCCATAATTTAACGGGAAAATGCTTGATATATAGTAACTTTGCTAAAATTGATTGTTTTAGCCTACTTCTAAAACCAATTTTACATTGTAAATTTAGCTGTTTAATCTATACTTATTGTTAGGTTTATGATTCCATCCATGTATGTTTATTTATGGTTTCAGATTGTGACAGCAGCTCCTCAGAGATTTAAAGTCGATATCCTGCCAGTGGATGATGGGACACCAAGAATTGTCACCAATCTGGGTCTCCAGTGGCTGGAATATATGGATGGCAAGGTACTAATGCATATTTTTTTAATAAAGGAAGGCATAGTTTGTAAATGATTAGGACTACTGTGAAAGTTCTGGGGTCTCAAGTTTATTTTCACATGTGTACAGTTAGGACTACAGATACTAATAGATTAAAAAGTGAGTTTATAAACTCCTCTTTCAAACATGGGTACAACTATATGTTCAAATAATAGTAATGCTATAAAATGCAGTTTTGAACATAGTTTACAAAAACGTAAGACCAATACTTAGCTTTTGTTCTTAATGTCCCCTGCAGTCAAACTACACATTACACACATAATCCCTAAAATGAAATAAAATTAAATACTGTATATACTCAAATATAAGCGAAAGTTTTCAGCACCTAAAATGTGCTCATAAAATGAAATTCGGCTTATATTCGGGTCAAGAAATGAAAATCCCGACATTTTGTAGGTGAACTTTATGAGTAAATTGTAAAGCCTCCAAACATGCTTTCATTCTTCATTAATTAGGTTCAAAATCAAGTCAAATTTGAACTTATTTTGTGCAAAAACTTGATATGCTAGAACAATACTTTCTTCTTTACAATGTTCCCACATCCCTTCTCTATATCTCTAGCAATGTTAGTGATGATATCATGTTCAGGGGCTTTGTAATTAACTTACAAATCTGCTGAATTAAATAATTACACCTCAAAAGAAAAGTACATTTGCTGTGTGTTTCTGTGCCTTAGTTGCTGCATTTCCCTCCCTAGGCTTATACTCGAGTCATTCAGTTTTTCCAGATTTTTTTTTTCTAAAATTGGGTACCTCTGCTTATATTCGGGTCGGCTTATACTCGAGTATATACGGTACCTGTAATCCGTAAATCTTCATCTTTCTCTCAGTATCTCATGATATGTCTTTTGAACATTTAAAACAAGTATCCACCCTAATCTAGTGGCCATGCTTAGGACTGCAGGATCACTGACACAGGAGGGGCATCAGAAGAGGATTTATGTAAATAATGAAAAGGTTAGATACAATAAGGGTTTTCTTTCTTGAGGACAGATCTGCTTTAATTTATGTAATTTTTATATAGTGGGAAGATAAGTAAAACTTTATATGAATATTTCATAGAGCATGTGATTTTGATCATATTTTATCCACAGGCTTCAAATTATATCACAAAGAAGGAACTGATGACAATAGACCCAGACACAGATGACAAGCAACTTTATTATGAAATTTTAAGTGGACCTACCCATGGTTATCTGGAGAACAAGCTTAAGCCTGGAGTTATCCTCTCATCTTTTACACAAGGTATTATTTGTTAGGGGGCCTCAAACATTTGAAAGGGAGGGGGGGGGGGGGGGGGGGGGGGGGTTCATGGTTTCTCAAACTGTCAGGGGGCCAGACTATAGTTTGAAAATAAAGGCAGACAGCTTTTGATAGAAAGAATAAGCAGCATGGTTTAAATCACTTTGTTGTACTGTAGATAATAATAGATAATCTAAAACGTGTTTTGTTTGCTTTCTTTCTAGAGGAAATAAATCTTGGTTTGATCCGTTACATTCTGCGAGAAGAAAAATACAAGGAAACAATGGATAATTTCAAGTTTCTTGTGAAGGACAGTAAACCAAATGTGGTCAGTGACAATGTTTTCCACATCCAGTGGTCTCTGATCAGCTTCAGTCATGTTAGGTAAGTATTCCTGGAGCTGAATGTTTTTTATAATAGTATATTCGCTTGTTTATATCTATGTATGGCATTTAATGCCATAACAAGTAAAAAGCCATTGTCAGGACTAGAACTGTGATCTATGTGAGAAGTTACCAGGAAGCTTTACAATCACTTCTTGTTTAGGGTACATTTACATATTTACGTTCCGGGCTTCTGTCAGTCAGCAGCGACTGGGTGCTCCTGTCTGCCAGCACTTGCACACATGTGCAAGTGCTTGGAGTGTTTAGAGAACGCTCCTATGGCAGGTCTATCGAAAGCCTAAAAACCTTCCGACAGAGGGCTCAAGTTGCAGTTGTTGGGCTGTTGCACTATTTGGGCATTTACTCGTCAGTTAAAACCTGCCCATGTAAATGAGCCCTGACTATGCTTTTCTTAATTTTTTTACTATTCTTTTTTTTTATTTCAATACAAAAATAGTGTTTTCCTTTTAGATAGAGTACAAAAGGATGTGGATGCCCATCAGTTTTTTAGTGCTATCTGACTGGGGATCTATAAAAAGAGTTGTAGATTGTCTCTCACTTCTCTCACAATTCATCTGGATTATGTGATACCATGTAAAAAATTTCACTCAAGAGGAGATTGGGATACCTATACTTTGAAAAAAAATTTTTGCCATATTTCCCCAAAGATAGTATATATAGGTTACATAATGCACTGTAATTATGAGTGACTATGGGACATCTGGACATCATGAACTGTATTATCAACCTGTTTTAGCTATACAAATATAAACTATGGATGCCTGAAAAAGGATCACAGAAAAGATAAAATGTGATCAAAAGTCAGAAGACTTTGTGAGCCATGGACGTCCATTTCTCTGTATAGAATAGTAACATATTCCTCACATATATAAATATATGTGGCACGTGGGAGATGTATAATGTAATAATAAGCAGTAGTTGATGCATTGTCCTTCACCTAACCTCCTTACATGTTTCTCCTCCAGAAAAAAAGAACTTGTTAGGGATCACAGTATGTGGTTTTTATTCTCGAATCAGTCATTTGTCAAGGAGATAAGACAGAATGTAGAGAACAAGGCAGCAATTGATTAGAGATGTCTGCTTTACCCTTTAGCAAAATCTAGTGTACAGTTAATTATTTTTATTAGTTAAAGCAGTGGCCATGTAAATATTAAAGAATACCTTAATATACATTTACAAATGACTGTAAAACTGTTTTTATACAGTTAAAAATACAATAGAATATTGAAAAAAAAAATGACAATGCATGTACATTTGGGAGCTTTATGCATAGCTGTCAAGCCGGATGGACTTCTTGGCTGATCTAGTAGGGAGAGGGCGTTACTCTCCTTGCTAATGTCCAACCCCACTTGTGCTGATAATATGCAGGGTGGGACAATAGCAGGGAGAATAACGTCCTCTCCCTGCTAGATCAGTGCAATTTCAAGAATCCGCTAAAAATCAGGGATTTTTTTAAATCTGGGAAGGTTGACAGGTCTGGCTTTATGTGGATTCAATAGATAATGTAGAGCACAAAAATGCTGTGCCACATGTGTATGTGTCATTTCCTTGTGTTCATTTGATTTTTAATTCTGTCATAATCTTTTCTAAAATATGCAGCTTCTTTATATTTAGCTATCTATTTTATGAATACATACTTCCTAAAAACATAGGATTCTATATAGTATAAATTATGACATAAAAGATTTTGTGTGAGCAAATTGCTTTCTTTCTCTTGTCAGTTATAATGTGAGTGAAAAGGCAGGATCAATTAGTGTGACCGTGAAGAGGACTGGGAATCTCAACCAATATGCCATAGTTTTGTGCCGTACAGAGCAGGGAACTGCCACATCCAGCTCCAGTGTGGGCTCCAGAGTGGGACAGCAGGACTATGTGGAATATGCAGGCCAGGTAAATATGTGTAAATATATCATCATTTTATCACAGTGACCAGCATAACCAAAATCACAAAACAATTCTGATATTTAATGTCTGGACTAAAGCATTTGCTCACGTACACAACCACACCTCAAGAGGTGCAGCTTCAGCCAGGGGACGATCTGCCGGTAGGTGGATTTTTCCCTGCTCAGATCTGTATGTGAGTGGACTGAAGCTGGCAGCTTATATACAGATCTTCAGACCTCTGAAGGGTATGCATATGCATACAGATCTAAGCAGGGAAAAATCCACCTGCCAGCTGATCACCCCCTCTTCTGTATGTGCGCTGGCTGAAACTGCATATAGCTCTGCTGACAGATGATCCGTATAGTCAGGGGTGCACATAACTTTTTAAGTAGGCTAATCAGATGAGTACCAGGAGATGGTGTGTGGTACTCACCCCATATGTAGTGTGGTCCTTTTTCCTCACTGTCCTCTGCGTCAGCTTCCTGGATGGTAGATTCTGCTGCCATGACGTCATCACGCTTCATTCCAGAGCTCATTGGAACTGGTCTGTCGGCACCCACTCGGTGGGTGTATGGCAGGCTTAAATCAGTCCTAATGAGTGTGAGTTAACCTTCATTTTATCTGAGTTTCTAAAGTAATACCACTCACTGACAACTGAAAGATGAAAAGGATTGTTGCACTGTTTACAGACATCACCCTTTAGTTTGTGTAGCAGTCCAGCATTCTTTCCATTATATATTTGAATTTTGTCTCCTCTGTAATTTAATCTTTTCATTGCAATATCGGTGGATGAGAGTTGCGGCTGCAGTTGCCTAGGGAAAAACATAAAGATTTGTGTGTGGGTGTAATTAGTAGAGTTAACAATGGTAGTGAAGTTAACGGTGGAATGAGATGATTAATGTCTCTGCTGTTTCTTAGCACTAAATATTCTAAATTCGGTAAAATGTTTTCACTTTGAGTGATGAAATAAATATGTTAATGTCATTAGGTGCAGTTTGATGAGCGGGAGGACAGCAAGGCCTGCACCATAATCATAAGTGATGATCAAGTGTATGAAGGCATTGAAAATTTCTCAGTGGAACTCAGTATGCCAGCCTACGCACTTCTGGGACAGATCACTAAAGCCACTGTTAACATAAATGACACAGAGGACGAGCCCACTCTTCAGTTTGATAAGAAGATATACCGTTACAATGAGAGTGCTGATGTCCTGTCTGTGCCTATTGAGAGGAAAGGTTTGTCACATTTCATGCTATTAAAATAGGGGTTATGCTTTGTAGTTTGTCCATGTGGCAGATGTACATCATATCAGTCAATTTACACATGGTAAGACAGATCCTTGTGTGCAAATGATTTAATTTTATACAATGCAGTGGCGTAGCGTGGGCTTTCGTCGCCTGGGGCCGACCGGAAATTTGCCGCCCCTCTATTTAGTAATGGCAGGCACACAAAGGGTGCCCAGCCGATTGAAGGGGCCCCAGAATGCAACGGGAGGCTAACGTGATGACGTCATCACGTTAGCCTCACTGAAGATATCGGGGCTAGTCTGCATACACACATTGGCGTGTGTATGGCAGGCATTAGTAACATAAAAAGGAATGTGATTGCATATCACCGCACATTATGAAGACTGACACCCCAGACTCATTAAGCTCCCCCATGACACTCGCTCTGCCAATTAGAAATGGAAGCTAACGAACCTGTCAGCATGTGTGAGGTCCGTGGGAGGAAGCCAGGGAACCTTTACAAGGAAGGGAGGAAACTGAACACGAGACCTCGGTGCTGCAAACAGCAATAGATAGTTTCCCTGCTTTAATAAGTTAGAGTAATTAGGCCGGGAAATACCTGACAGCTGCTACAAACAAACACACAACTATTTCCAAACATAAAAATATTTTTAAACAAACCCCGCTCTCTATGTAAATATTATCCATATGCACATACATTTATCACCACAGCTCAGGTGCAGGTAACGAGCAGCATTCTGAGACTTGTAGTACTTCATGCATTACCATGTAGAAGCTGCAAGCTTCACCCAAATATGGGGGGTTGTTACCTCTGGCACCCCTACCATACCCCCCGTGCCCAGCCTGGCTCTTACCTGCTCCTCACAGCGCCTGGCACACCCCTGTGCCCATACCAGCCCAGCTCTCCGCTCCAGCCTGGACTGACTGAGGCTCTGCACGGCCCTGCCCACTGGCAGGAGCTGTCAGCCCTCCGCGCACGCGCACTCTGCGCTTCACGGGCTTCCATCTCCCTCCTCCTACAGGTGAGCGCAAGGAATGCTGGGAGCTGTAGTTCCCCGAGCAGGTGCAGCTGGTAGAGGAACTTCACTTGTTACGTTGGCTTGTATCTTAAACAAGTCCAGCAACTGCGAGAAATGCAAGAGGAGTGTCCCATGGAGGATGGAAGAGCCCCCAGGGGACCTATATTTTTTTTAATTTAAATATCATGGTGATTGCCGCCACCCCCCTCGCTACGCCACTGATACAATGACTTGCTAGTTGCATAAGTTTAGCAGCATTTATCATTGTGATTGTGTCCAAGCTCTAGGTATTTCAATACAGATATGCTAATAACTGCCATTTCTTATTTAGTAAATACAAAATCTCCTGTGTGTGCAGCTGTGCGTCACACTTTTTTATTGACTTTTCCATCTTCAGATAAAACAAGGTTCCCTCAGCATGCAGAGCTTTCCAGGCTCTGCTTCACTTTCCCTTCATTCAGTCAGTAAATCCTAGTCAATTGCCCTCTAGCGGAATAGTGAAAAAATTACATTCTGCACAGAAATGTTAACTCTAGCATGCTAGACAGCAATAACATGCCTTTTAGGATGGAAATATGAATAACTGTGTACACAAAACATCCATTGAAACATTTGTAGGCATGAAAGTAATAAGCATAATGCACTCAATATGAATGCCGATATGCAGACATTTCTAATGAGATGCACAACTGCAGTGAATTAGTATAGAACACATTGCTAAAGCTTCTTTATTTTGGAATTACAAACAGCTTGATGTTCTAATGTTTTAGTATATTTATATATATATATATATATATATATATATATATATATATATAGAAACAATGTATCCATCTTTTCCGGCCAGAAAAGCAATCAGTGTCAGTAAAGGAAACCACTGAAGTGCAGCATGTTAAGTTAAAGCTACTTAATAGCCTTTATTGTATGCTTTAGTGGATGTGTTACCAAATGGAGGTCTACAAGATTCATAATTCAATTACTGCTGTTCAATATTCAGCATTGTGGGTGAACAAATGCAATTATCTTCATAATCAGCGCTTTTGTGTTCCAGGTTTAGACTTCTTAGAGATGGCATATTGGCATATCTTGCTTACATAGCACTATCTCTAAGTTTTTCATGATGACAGGTCACTGCAGCCTAGATGGCCAGAACAAATGTAACAATATCATTATGCTTCATTTAAAAAAAAAATGTTTAACTACATTTTATCTATAGAAACATTTTATTTCACTAGGTTCAAAATTAGTTTGTTTTTTTAATGTTAATTGGACACCAATTTCCATAGCACAGTTTGGGGGAAACTACATACTATAAGACGCCATTTTACCCCCAAAATATTTTTTTTATGATGGCCAAGTGGCCGCAGGTGGTCATACCTTGGCTCCCCACCAGCTCTCCCGGCAATAGAGCTGTCAGATGGGAGATCCCATCTTTACTATATTGCTTACATCAGCAGAGTCCTGCTAATATAAGCAATGAAGGGCAGAGCTAGATGAAAGTGCTACCAGCTGGTATCTCTCCCTTCTAGTTCTGCCTGTGTGAAAGCTGGAATGCTGCTTTCACACAGACAGACTGAGCAATGTGTATTAGCCTGTTGGCTGATCTTAACTCTGTGTAAGCTGGGCTGCTTTAGCTCAACTAACATACAGTGCAGATGCACATGGGAGAGCTGCCATCTGCACTGTATTTGGAGTTGGGCACAAGCTGCCCACCTCAAATACAGCTCTGCCAGTCTGGGCTAGAGGCAGGGAAGCTGTCAGAGACAGCTTCTCCACCTCTTTAACTCCCAATCTGCCAGACTAGAAAGAAAGACTAAATATATTTTAGCCATTAGGCACTGTGATGTATAGGGTGCGTCTTATACATCAGATTGTCTTAAGCCCCCCATACACCACATACAATTACCATGCAATTTCTGTACAATCAACCAAATCCATGTAATATGAGGACCATACTACACCTTCCAATCACTATGTATTCTATCAGGGAGGTCACTATACTACATAGTTGTTGGTAGATCTGATGGAAATTGCATGGAGGAATCTGAAGGTGTATGGGGTGCTTTATAGTCTGAAAAATGCGGTACTTATAGGAAATCCCACCATAGCACAACCAAATTTAAAACTGTTTAAATTAGACAACATAGATAGCCATATATGTAGATTTTTTCATTCATTTCTATTGGCTTATTTCAAATAAAACAAATACTTTTGTGTTCAGGTATCTTCTTAAAATTGGTAGCTGATGGGAACTTCTTATCATGCTTAAAAAAACATCTCTGATTGCTTTTGCTGTGCCAATCATTTGACTTTCTATTATCTGTATTCTGGTGAATGTCAAATCTAATAGAAATTTCTAAACAGGTAGCTCACGGCAGCCATCTATTATAGATATCTGCACCGCAGCAAGCAAGGACCCTTTTAATCTAGAGATGTACTGTGCTTTAAGACAGTAATATCTGGCACTTATGACTCTGCCTTCTATTTTTTTCTTAAGATTTTTCTTATTTTGCCACTTTCTGTTCTTGTTTCTTATCTATAGAAAACGCAAAATTACTTTGATTACTGCTTTTTCACAGTATTGCTTTGAAACCTACAATGAATTTAAATAAGCTTTGAAAAGCAAACCGCTTGAGAACTGTTTATAGCATTCTGCTTTTTTCCACATATGGAGCCTCATGGGTAACGATTATATCAGAGGCCAATCTGAAACTTCTACATCACAAGGATCTGTTAAGGTGGTAATCACTAACAGCATAAATTACTCTAGTGATTTGTACCAAGCTGCCTTTCTGTAGTTCAACAATGCAAAAAGATGTTAGGGGGCAACTATCAAATGCTTTAATATATATATACATAGTATCTTACAGAAGACTATACATCCCTCACATTGTGCTTTATTGTTTCTAAAATTTAATAAAAAAATTTGTAAAGGTATTACATTTTAATATAATGAAGTAGTCAGTGTTCAGCTTGTATAACCATTTTGAGCCCTCTTGAAATAACTCAACACAAAGCCATTAATCTTAGGGGTAAATGGGAAACAGATATTTTAAAGCAGATCACCAAAATTCTTCTGGAGGACACAGTACGTCATCCCCCACTGTAAAGGGACAATGTTAAAAAAAATTACCTAGGACGAAGAATCCCTACACAGTGATGTCAACCTATACAAGTCTTTTTGTGAATGCCAATGTCACTAGGGTGTAGCGGAATTCCAGAAAGACACTAGATGAGCCTGTGTCTGAAGAGATCGGCTAAAATAAGGATGAAAACACAGAGAACCAGGAAGTAGGGAAGGTAAGTACAGTGTTTTCCGGCGCATAAGAGGACTGGGCATATAAATTTGGGATATTCTTGCCGTAAAAGACTACCCCTCTTCCATCACACACCAAAATAAATTTTAATGTCTATTCTGAGTTTCATCCCCCAGATCTCAAACACCCTCTGAAGTCCAATCTTTTTGTAATAGTAATTTACATTCCAAATTTGACTCCCCTATCTGCAACCTTTCATAGTTATTAATGTTTCCCTGCAGTCCCATGGGACATAAATTGTATACATTTAACAATAAAAACTGAAAGAATATTGGCAATCTAAACTTAAATGTAACGTTTACAGTTGTGTATAAATTATACAGTGAAGTTTTGTACAGCTATTTAATGTGCTCTAGCTCTAATCTCAATCTCCCTGCAATACCAATTTCAGCCATAATGTCGCTAGTGAGCACACTTGTCGTCAGTAGCTGCCAGCTACTTTCACACACATCGGGAAGGAGAAGGAGGGGCTTAGGGGGATTCTGCAGGTCTCTCCCTCTGTCTGCTGTCAGCCAGCTCGCAGTGCAGGGAGCGCAGATCACGGGAGCAGACCTCCAGGGTCCCCTAGATGGTCGGCCTGGGAGAGCCCCCTCCCACCCCCAGACGGCTGCACCTATATAAGACGACCCCTGACTTTTGAACACATTTTGCTGTGCTTTACAGAAAGATGGCCTAGGCTATAAGAAGATTGCCAACACCCTGCAAACCAAGTGGCTAAGACAATACAGAGGTTTAACAAAACTGGTCCAACTCAGAACAAGCCTCCCCATGGTCAACCAACAAAGTTAAATGTACTTCTTTGCATTCAAAAGAAGTGCGCTGCACATGTGCTCAAATGAAAGGTGGAGCAGTGCAAGATCATCATTTCTTGGCAGAGGTTTAGACATCAATGACGGTGTGTTGAGTTATTTCGAGGGGACCCCAAATTACACTTTCATACAGTATACTTCACAGAGCCTCATTGGAGGTTACTAAAATACTTCAGAATATGTTTATGTCATAGGAAGTCCTCTAAAAAGGAAGAGAGAAGACACATCCCAAATCACCCATTTTTGTGCTGAAATTTCATATTGAGCTGTTAAACACTATGGACAGGCTTTACACCACAAAAATGTATAGCTAAAGCTAGTCAAACATAGATTTGAACTAAGGCTGACCTGCCACCTTGCAGGGCACTTGGGATTGCGGATAATAAGAGCAATCACTGCTCGAAAATAAAACAAATATTTCTGACAGCAGAAGTCAGATGTTTCCTGGATCGCCCCTCCCACTGTGTGACTTGCTGCCGCTGCGTGTGTTTTGTAAATACTCATCCAAGGGCACCTGGGATAATGTGTCACAAGTGCCCAGTCCAGTGGGATTTTGTTGGCAGAGTCAGGTCTACTGGATGTATTGTAGTGAAAGCAGCTCCATTTAGTGAAGAGAGGGCGTAACCAGCTTCTCTTCTTCCAGTACTAAACATGCTGGCACCAGAATGGGGAAGGTTAGTATGTTTTTTTTATGCTGTAGCAGTTTTCCCAGTTGTAAACTGCTGAAAGATGAATATGTCAATGGAATGTAGTTGTGTTTTTTTATTTTGAGTATAGAACCGCTTTAAGTTGATTTTAAATCTGGACACAGTTGCTGTATAAGTGTGGACTAAAATCAGTGGCACTATCACACACTACAGTTGTATATTTTCACTCAGAGTGATTTAAATTTCATTTCCATGTTAATCATACATTTCACTTTGCATGAGGCTAGTCCCACAATTAAAGGTTTCAATGCTCATTAGTAAAAAATAGTAAAATCGTTTTTCTATAATATGCTTTATTTGCAAACAGGTGATCCTGGGAGTGTTGTTTCTGCTATATGCTACACAATACCAAAATCTGCTAAGGGAAGCAGTCTCTATGCTCTGGAGTCAGGCTCAGACTTTAAATCTAGGGCAATGACCAATGAAAACCGTGTAATCTTTGGGCCTGGAATTACAATGTCTACCTGTGATGTGAAAGTGATTGATGACAGTGAATATGAAGAAGAGGAAGAATTTGAGATAGCCCTTGCTGATACATCTGGAAATGCCAGGATTGGCAGTATTTCTACAGCCAGAGTCGTGATCGAAGGACCCAATGATGCTTCAACGGTCTCATTAGGAAATGCCACCTTTACTGTTAGTGAAGACACAGGTATACATGTTTTTCTCTCTCTTATAGCTCTAATAATAATCTTTATATCTAGGAATGCTTTGCTTGAACTGTATATTGTACACCTTATGGATGGATGCTTTTCATTTTTGCAGTATAGTATGGGATAGCATAATATAAAGTAGTTGTACTGAATGCATGTATAACTATAAGGTTTCTTATTAAAGTATATTTTTTAATTAAAGGAGACCCAAACACAATGTGATTAGAATTACAAGCATTTCTATCTTTTTTCCCCTATCTGTGTATTTTAGGCCCCTGTGGGAACATGTTCCACTGAATAGTATGTGATTTTTCCATATTTTAAAGTTTTAGGTTATTTAATTATTTGCAAGGACCCTGAAAATGTTATTGTCATTAACATTATTGGGATGGAGGCCTATAGGAACATTTCCCAAACGAAAACAAACTGATTTTGCCAATAGAATTTAAAATACCAGGGTGCTTTAGCTAAAAGGCCAGAAAAAATATACTTCTATGCCACCACTTATTCTCCAAACTATTCACAGGCTGCATATCGCCCTTGGCGTTGTCCAGCTCCCCATGCCATTAGTTTCACAGTATTATTGCTAGTTGCCTTTTAATTGTAAAATTTGCCTCCTATTGACTTGCAGCTTTCAGTTGCAAAATCATTAGCCAAGTTTGCTCTCTTTGCTAGTGATGGATGACAATGTAAAGTCCAGCAGAATAATATAGAAAAGTATGGAATTTTTTGGGGAGTGAGAATATGGTCTCCACCCCATCTTCTGTAGTTACTGCCATAAAATATTCCACAAATAGCCAAGCTAAATCGTATTTTATATGGTAGTGAGATTTCCAATGAGAGGTCAGCAATTGTACCAAAACCGGTATAACTTTTTCTGTCTAAATATTTTGTCTCAGCACCGGGAGATCAATATTCTATGTAATATAAAGACCTTTCTAAACTGTCCAATAATTTTGTATCCCATCTGGGAGGCCCCTAAGTAGATGTAAAGGAAATGTTACAGTGAGATTGAAAGGTGTGTATTGAGGTTTAACGGGTGAAGTGGGTCAGAGGGAAAACCCCTGTGGATCCACTTGTTACTCTACAATGGCCAAATGAAAATGGATCAGAGAACCACTCTGCATTCCCAGGCTGCAGTGATAACAATGACTGTTAGGGCTTGTTTCCACTGATGCGATCCCACACGTCTGTAGCCGCGCGGTTGTAACCGCACGGCAACCGCGCGGCTGAACGTATGGTATAGTTGTTATTGCGACGTGATTTTTTCTTTTTAATACAGATTCGGATGCGGCTGGGACGCGGATGCGTTTCAAAACGCTACAGCTAGCATTCAGAAACGTGCCCCAAACCGCATCTGCACCCGAACGCGCACAACCGCACCAGTGGAAACTATATTGAAGTTTCCAATGGATGCGGTTGTTTGCGCTTGCGGCCGCGCGGCTACAAACGCGCGGGATCGCATCAATGGAAACAAGCCCTTATGTTGCATGTTGGAGACTCCTGACATCTACAACATTACAGTACAGAACAGTTGCTCTGACTGTTGCATAACTGTATGCACATGGAAAACGCTGCCATTTCATGGGTTACCCTATAAAACATTTTTGGCCTTCTGCATATCACAGTTATAAATCAGATGCTTTCTGCATGAATTTTAGTTTGTTTCTCTCTTTCTGTTTTGTATGTAATGCCTTTAAAGAGTAGGACTAATGCCCACCATGTACTCTCTGCTACAGGCTCCATTGAGATAGCAGTTCTCCGAAGTGGACCTGACCTTTCTGTGCCAACATCAGTATGGTGTGCTACCCGGCCTTCAGATCCACCCTCTGCTACTCCAGGGATTGACTATATCCCTAGCTCAAAGAAAATAGAATTTAGACCTGGAAAAACAATAGAGGTATGTAAATGTAGCAAATTTCAAGACTTTGGAAACAAATTAGCTGCAATGGCCCAGAAAGACATACAACAGGAAGTATTATAGTGTTAGATGTGTATAAATGCATATTGCTGTGTTAGGGCAATAACCTGCCAAAGCCACAACTAGAACAAACAAACAGACTTTTTTGTCTTCAGTTCAAGTCTGATGGATAAAGTAATAAAGCAATACAGTGTATCTACAGTAAAACATTTCGCTTTGATGGACTTATTATTTACCTGACTATGGTAGAGAACACAGATGAATTCTGTTATTAGGTGGAAGCTACTGTTATATTTTTTATTACTGAATAAGTTAGCTGATAACTAGATATTTTGGTTACAGTAGAGCTGGGGAAATGTAGACAAGATTCATTTTACATAAATGCTTTTAGTACCTCTTTAGTTCATTACAGGTTTAGTGCTTGTTTTGTATTGCCGCTTGCTATAACAAGTCTGGTGAGTTTAGAGTAAGTAAAAAGGTCCCTTTAATAAAGGATAAATGACTATGTTTCCTTGTAAACCGCTAATCTTTATGAGAACATTCAAAGAAAGACCCAAGAGAGACGCTGAGTTTCCTCTATGACAGCTTTAATTAAAGTGTCAAGAGTGCCTCTTATAATTCCAATTATGGTGGTTGGAAAGGCACAGAGCTTTTTTGTAAAGAATTTATATAATTATACTGCTCTCTTTTTGTGGTTAGATAGATTTTACTGGTTGTTTGCACAATGAAACACACTTATAGATAGGCTAGTATTCAAAATGGTGTTATAAATAGAAAATATGCGATTTTACTTATTTCTGTATTACAGCACTGCACTCTGACAATTCTGGACGACACACAGCACCCAGTTATTGAAGGACTGGAAACCTTTGTTGTATTTCTAAGTTCTGCACAAGGGGCTGAACTCATCAAGCCATTTCAAGCTACTGTCACCATCAATGACACCTTCCAGGATGGTACTATACTTTATTTTTTTTTGTTTTCAAATGTGATATATTTGATCTCAGTGTTGATATTCTGCCTTTATTAAAACTGTACATTGCACTATTAGGATTCATTCTCACCCCTTAGATTGATTAGATATTGACGCATATTGTATAAATGAGGTATATCCACAAGAACAGGATTCTTTTTGGGGCTGCCTGCCCATATGTATTGTGAAAACAAAATTTTCCTTTGCAGGGGTTAATCTCAAACAAACAGAAAAGGTCCTTGTAAAATGCCAAGCCTTCTGGCTTTCAAACAGTCCAACAAATGTTCTTCCCTTTACCTGCAGGGAATCTAA
Organism: Ptychadena robeensis; assembly: GCA_036250615.1. Classification (NCBI taxonomy): domain Eukaryota; kingdom Metazoa; phylum Chordata; class Amphibia; order Anura; family Ptychadenidae; genus Ptychadena; species Ptychadena robeensis. Next base: position 143,909,675 of record CM070032.1, on the reverse strand, counting down.
GTGGCCTGACTCCTAGCAGTCACCAGCCTGGGCCACACGCTCTCTGTGTGCCCTCTGTGTCTGCTACTCTAACAGTCAGCACCGTGTCTCCAACTTCTATCAGGAGCCCTGACTGTATGGTCCTTATGGCTTCTTTTGAGGAGACACACCCAGCTCCCTTGCTGACTTTCAGCAGTTTCATGCATCACACACATGGTTTATTATTGAAAAGTGATTGTTTTGGATGACAGTTTACAATAAACAACACACAGCTTAGCTCTCTGCCACCGTTAAATAAATAAAGAAGGTAGGTAGAAGTAACATTATAAGGAACCTCATTTCTTGCCTCCATAAATTCCCTCTGCTGTTGTTCTGCCAATAGGGAACATATCCATGTCATTTTAAACCTGTCTCAAAAATATATGCAAATTATACCTAGCAATCTTTCCAGAAAGGCCCTTAATTATATTTTTATACATCAATTCTCACACATTTCTAGTCTGTTAAGTGAACTTATCTGACTTGTTAATGATTGCTTCTCTGATCAGGAATTGATCAGCTAAAGGTCCAGAATCAAAGTAAACACGTGGAAAGTCAGATCTTTTTGGTTAAATATGAAGGTTTTCTCCTGCCATTTTATAGAAAGGATTGAGTTCTACCATTGTATATTTCAGTAATTTGCTAGTTTCACCATTTAAGCTGCTGTTATCACAACTTTTTCAGAAATGCTATATAGTATGTTGTTTGATAGTTATAAACACATTTATATCTAGTTTCTTGTTTCTTATAGTCCCCAGCATGCAGTTCAGCAAGGATGTATTGACAGTGAAGGAAAAGGATGGATTGCTCCATGTTCCCGTGATACGTACTGGGGATCTCAGTTATGAATCCTCAGTGCGTTGTTACACACAGTCTCAGTCTGCCCAAGTGATGGATGACTTTGAAGAGAGAAGAAATTCTGACGATTTTCGTATTAAATTTCTTAAAGGAGAAAAGGTAAGGATAGAAGTGATTGCATGATAAACAATGCTTGTTTGTATACCACATTCTCCCATCATCACCATTTTCATGTAACTCATTTTGGGATAAAAAGAGTAAGTCAAAGAGCACAGTGAAATGCTGTCATCTGACCCAGTTACTGTAAATGAGCACAGTAAGTTGTTATGATGAATAATTCAAACTAAATGGCTCACAGTTATCATAAATGCAAAATTTTTTATTTTATATGTAGGCAGAATACTTGCCCTTAAAGACATTTAATACTTAGTTATGTATCCAATGACTTTATTTCTCCCCTGTCGGTTGCATTTTTTTCATCCTGGTTTTATTCTTCAACAGTTAACATATCTACATTTTTTTTCTGATTAGGTGAAAAATTGCACAATATTCATCAATGATGACTCGGTTTTTGAGCCAGAAGAACAATTTAAGATTTATCTTGGCAATCCACTTGGCGGTCATTGGAGTGGAGCCAGGGTTGGGAAGATTGATGTGGCCACCATAACTATCTCCAATGATGAAGATGGTAAGTTCGATATATAGATAGAATATTTCACGAACAAATGTGTTTAAACCAAGCCACATGTAAGATTCCTAGTTCCCAGTTAGACACTACTTAGCCTAGAAACAAAACATTATATAGATTAAAACAGCTAGAGATAGCCTTGCTGCATCATAGAGGATGCCTTTACCATCATCATTAATTTTTATAAACTCTTTATAGCACCAACTATCGAATTTGAAGAGTCTACTTATCAGATTCGAGAGCCTCAGGAGCCAGATGGAGTAGCTACTTTAAACATCAAAGTGATCAGAAGAGGAGATCAGAACAGGACATCCAAAGTTCGCTGCAGCACACGAGATGGATCTGCTCAGTCAGGCGTCGATTATTATCCAAAAAGCCGGGTTCTTAAATTCAATCCTGGTGAGTTGTTTTTTTTTAACAGAACTTATGGTAACAGGTAGCAGTAGACTTGTACATTAAACACAATAAAAAATAAGTTAGCACAGTATTGTGACTTGGGGTTCTGGCTAGAGAGCTGCAGAAGACGGTAACCACAGTTATACCTATTCTTAGTCCTATGTAAATCAGCCACTGATAATCCAGATACAAATCATGCTTTAATAGTAAACAAAAACTGATGCACTACATTGCCAAAAGAATGTGGACACCAATCCAAGTTAATGAGGTGAGGTGTGTACAGGTAAGATCATCATACACATTGCAATCTGCAATTTTTATACAGTCAACTTTAGTTTTACTAAACCTTTGCAAGTAGAAGCTTTATAAACTCTCCAATTAGGAAGGCCCTTGTATTACATAGTTGCTGGTAGACCTAAAGAAAAAGGTGTGCGTTAAGCTTTAGTGAAATTCCTTTTTGGCCTGAAACAACCTCATAGGTGTGATGACCGAATATGCATACACTTCAGCCATATAATATACATATGTTGATGTTAGTATGTTAAATATATTATTTATAAATGTATAAGAAAACAGCTACTGGTGCACTACTATTGATGATTTTATTAAAGGGTCAAACTTTATTTTCAAAGAACAATTGATTTGATGCATCTGTTGTTTCCAGCATCTCATTGCACTATTTTTGCTTAATGCATCAGGGATATTTTTATTTGGTAAGGCCATACTTTATAAAAAAAAATTAATGAAAAGACCAAGCTCTCATAACCTTAATTTATTTTTTTCAGAAATAAGAGGAAGAAATATATCAGTTAACCAGTTTGTTTTATCTGTCACTTTAGGTGTTGACCACATCTTTTTTAAGGTGGAGATTCTGTCCAATGAGGACAGGGAATGGCATGAGTCCCTTTCAGTGGTGCTTGGACCAGATGACCCTGTTGAGGCTGTTCTTGGTGATATCACAACTGCAACAGTAACAATTCTGGACCAGGAGGCAGCGGGGAGTCTGATATTACCATCACCACCTATAGTAAGCATTCTGTTATAGTTAGTAGGAAAAATACTGTTATATACTTAGTATATAGTACTAAGTGCATGTTCTAAAGCAATACTTCTTTACATTCAATTGCTATGGCTTAAAGATGAACTATTGGCAAACAACTAAATGCGGTTAAATAGTGCTTGAGACCGCCCAGAAATTATTATCAACACACCTCTGCCAGAGAGCATGGTGCTGGACATTTCTAGAGTTTACACTGCACATAAGCATCATAGCAATGATGGTTTAAAGCACATTGGGCATTCTTGTTTTTTCCTTCCTGTAAACAAATTCACAGTGCAAGTTACACCATTGTGCAAAACATAGAGCTGTCGTTGGCTAAGAGTGCTGAATACCTATGGGTGCATGATTTTTCTTGAGATTCATAAACCGTTTTAATACCTGGAAATAATGGTGGTCCTATATTGGTCTTAAATTTGGCTTCGCCTTAACCTCCTGGGTTTTATGCCTAAACTTATTATGGTCACAGTTTGTTCTTAGAACAAACCACAGACCTCCATGTTAATGGATGGGGGCATCGCTTTTCCCTGTTGTGTAGAGAGCCGGGGGGGAGTGTCAGCGTACAGTGTACCCTGCCGCAATTGCATGTACTCCCGGCTTTTCGCGCCACAAAAAACGCCAGGGAGGTTAAAGCAGTCTTTTCTATTAAACACTACTTCCTAACTAACATTTGCACTTATCATCTAAAGTGTTATAGCATGGCTAAATAATTTGCACTCAATATGATCTAACATTGTGGATCTGCCAGCGCCTCTACTAATAATGCATATAGGGAAAACTAATCTGCCCTTCATTACTATATTGGTGGTACTGTGCTGACTAAAGCACAAAGAAAAAAAGATTTAGAAGTAAATTTTTTAGGTAAATGCAAAATTGGCAAACAGTGTGCTCAAGGAGTGGGGAACAGAAATGGAGGATGCATAACTAGGAGGATCACCAAAAGAAGGAAGAAGTTCTTCTGCCACTTTGGAGGGAATTATCTACAAATGTTCAAGAACACATGGACTTGACCTCAAAGTAGCAGGAGGAAAGTTCAAAAATAATTTTAGAAAGTATGAGTGAACTTTTTTCCCTTTTTGTGAAAGAATAGTTAATGCTGGTGGATCAGTCAGCAGTAAATGTGTTTAAACGTGCTTGGGACAAAAAAAGGTAAAAAAATTTTTTTTTTTGTTTTCTTTCATCACTCATATCTATGTTTTCTTTTCTTCCTGTGAAGGATAATGGGACAGGGTGCCATCTGCCCATTCTCTCTCTCTCTCTCTCTCTCTCTCTCTCTCTCTCCCATAGAATAGGGAATCTACTGTGGGTAAACAACTTGTTCATTTTCCTGTGACTCCCAGTGACACTTTTGAACACCTGTAAAAAGTTTTACTTCAATTACTATTACATTACAATTTATAAATGCTATGTGTTATACAGGCTGATAGAAGATGATGTAAATGCTAAATTTGGGGCTAGACTTTCCTGAAAATACCTGCGCTCAAAGAATGAGATTAATATTGTTTTAACCATTTTTACTCAAAAAGATAGGATCAATGTTGGGATGTAAACATTGCAGAGGATGGAGAACACTAAATCTTAGTAACTATGAATTGGGGGAGTGGAGGGGAGGGTCAGTAAGGTTTGGTAATTGGTAAGTGTGCTTTATGTGAATGTGTACTTCTACTCAAAGTTGTTTTAGTACAGAGGCCATGGATGCAAAGTTTGGAGCAACTGGTCCAGTTAGCATCTTATTAAACATGCAGTGAAGCAACTAAATATTTTCATTTAAAGAAAGTCCCCATTTCTAGATGTAGACACTTTACGATAGTACATTTGAGGAGAGCAGGCTTTCAGCTCGCAAATTATATTAAAAGAAAAAATCGCATTGCCACTTTATTCTTAATTTTGCATTCTGAATAAAGATTTCCCAGTTGTAAGGGAGTTGATTGTTCTTTTAGAAACAAACTACATCGATCCCTTTTCTTCTGGGACTCCTTGAGAAGAACTGAACTTGTGTTGTGAGAGTTGAGTTCAGCGTGCCAAAATAATATTCATTACATTCTAGCAAGCTTTGCAAGAGCTATCTGCGTCCTGCATACATTAGCATAATAGTAAACTTCTAGCTTTTCCCTCCGTCTTTGCATGAATTCACAAGGTATTGTGATAGATGTCCTCATACAGAGTTTGGAGTTCAAGTGATCCTCTTTATTGGATAAATGAGTTTATTAGAGAAGCAAGCGTTTATATTGTCGCAGATCCCTTTTTCAGGCTTAATACAATTCTGATTTTTGAGACTCACATTTATACACAAAGTTACAAGGACAAGGAAATATTTTAGCAATATTATTAGGGGTATAGGCTTCAGCAATCAATTCCAATGTTTGGATTTTTTGGTTGAACAAGTTCTTATATTGTTATATTGTGGAAGTGTGCCATTAAGTGCATTGAGAAACATCTAAAGGCGGAGAGTCTTTCTTTACACATCAATACAATAGTAGAGTGTTGTACCGTGTTAGCCATCGATAAATACAGCAAGTTTGGAGTTCAAGTGATACCGTTTATTGGCTAACTGAAGTCATTAGAGAAACAAGCTTTCGGGATATCGCAGATCCCTTCTTCAGGCTAATACAATTCTGGTCTTTGAAACTTACATTTATACACAAAATAACCTGGTCATAAATGTTTGAACAAAAGAAAGTTTTGTCTTGACACACATGACTGATGGAGGTGAGAGTGAAGGGTTAGTTAATGGAGATAGTGATCAGAGTTAGGAAGAGTTATTGGGGGTAATACAGATAAGAGGTACCTCTTATCTGGGGGGCACGAAGGTATTCCAGGGGGGTGCATGTCCTCATTCTTACCCTGTGTATGGATAGGGAGAGGGGGGGGGGGGGGGGGGGGGGGGGGGGGGGCTCGATAATGTTCCTAAATAGAAAATTGGGCTCCTGCAAGGAAAGTTTGGTCTAAACAACTCTCCTCACTATGTCACTAATGTATTTTTCTAGCTATAATTTTATACCCAGTGCTCTGCCAGTCTATACATCTTATGTTCTTATGGTGATTTATAAACAATTAGTTTGCTCCTTAAAATATAGACCATTAGTAAAATTCACTGTGTTGTTATATAGGAGTGATTACCTTTGCCTTCAGTAATTAGACTAAATGTAAAATGCTGCTGTTGCTGTCTACTATTTGTATTCATCATCCTTACAGTATAAGTTGTATATGATTTAATTTGATGGCTGACATTCTTGCCTGTAACCTTAATAATATTTTTTGGCTGTGGCTTGGGGTTAAGGACACAACCAAATTTCTGTGCTGAAAAAAAGTGCAAATACAATCTCACTGTGAGGTAAGAATGACTCCACAGATGTAACCATATGCCATATTTTTCGGACTATAAGACGCACCCAGTTTTTAGAGCAGGAAATCAGAAAAAAAAATATTTCATTTGTTTAAATGAATGTGAAAAAATCTCATTCAGTACCCCTATTCAGCCTCTAAAATTGTGTCACTAGAGAGCAGACTTCAGCGTCTTTTCTTTCTCACACAGAGCTCAGAGAGGGAAGGGTGGGGGAGCACGGGGGAATCTGCACTCTGATCTCTCTGTCCCTGCTCTGCTGCGTGTGTAAGGAAGCTGCTTGCCAGTGCAGCTTGCTCCACACACTCTGCATTTGCTATATTTGCTGGGCTCTGCAAATATAGCCAATACAGTTCAGCTCCCCACAGCTCTCCCGGCAGACGGAGATTACACAGCTGACATAGCCAATAAGCTGTGTGATCTGCACTCCCTCTGCACACAGTTGATTTATCTGCCGGGAGAGCTGTCAGGGAGCCAAGTTGCGATCGCACATTCGGACCATAAGACGCAGCCACTTTCCCCGACCCAATTTTGGGGGTGAAAAAGTGCATCTTATGGTGCGAAAAATACGGTAGTTGGGTATTGTAAAATGTAAAGAGAGGAAGACGGATGTCAAATGACTTTATTCAACTATGACAACTTTGATCTGTCAGGTAAATAGTTTCCTTTTTGGCTACATACATGTAATTTTTTTACCTTGAGAGTCCCACTAGTCATTGTGCAACTTACCAAGCTACTCTGTTAGGTATAGTATTAAGTTATGTTAAATTCATTCTTGCCATTTCGCTTTTGCTCTATTATCTGAAATGCTATCTCCATCATATTTGATTTCCTTCCTTCTGTTTGTCTTTAGGTGGTATCTTTGGCTGACTATGACCATGTCGAAGAAGTCAGCAAACCAGGTTCAAAAAAATCCCCATCTCCAGGGTACCCATTGGTGTGCGTCACACCATGTGACCCCCACTTTCCAAAATACTCTGTAATGAGGGAGCGATGTGAGGAGGCGGGCATCAACCAGTCCACAATTCTGTTCAGTTGGGAAGTGGCAGCACCCACTGACTCAAGTGGGGCCCGGTCACCCTTTGAGACAATAACTGATACTACTCCTTTTACAAGTGTCAATCACATGGTGAGTATCCACAGAACATACCAATTCATTTTCATTGTTTTTAAGTTATTTAACATATAGTAAAAAATGTGACAACAACTAGGATAAATGAAACCATGGAGATAAAAGGATTTTTCTGTAATTAACTTTATTATTATTATTAATAATAATAATTATAATAATAATAAAATACATCATTAATAGTAAGGGGTTATACTGGAATGCATTCTCTGATGGTGACCGCTCCTAACTGTCTAAAACAGTATTTCAATATCCAACATATTAATCAAATTGCTATTAAAGCCTCTATTTTGCCTCCTAATCTTGAGAGAAAGAAAAGTCACTATTTAATATTACTCTAAATACGAAATAGCGTACATAGAAGAAACAAAGGGGGGGGGGGTGACACATTAATCATACCACAATCATACCCATTATCATGTTCTCCTGAGGAAGTCCCAGCTTGGGGCTAAACGTGTAGAGAAGTGGACACTGTTCAAATACCACAGGACTGATGGCTCTCTTTATCAATCTCCCTCCAACTTAGTTCTCTTAAAAGTAGATTGACGGCTTGGCAACACCTCCACCTGTCCCTGATCTGTAGGATTAACCTCATTAAAATGAAACTACTTCCTTCTTGGTTATATATCCTCCGTAATTCACCAGTCTGGATGCCTGGAGGCTCCTCCAGCCTTAAACTGTCCATTTTTCAGCTACCCTGGTTGGAGGGCGGACGGGCCCTCCCAAATTTTTCTTACTACTTCCTGGCTGGTCAGCTGGTGTTTGTGCACCGCGAAAAGAGAGACGCTGCAGGGGAGGCTCATTTGAGACAGTTGCCCAGCTGATTTCATCGATATCTTCTGGCATTACCCATGTGTTATGGGTTTTTTGACAGAGGTGATGGCATATTTGGCTGAAATCACTATGGTGATATTGACACCCTCTGTGGGCCTATGCTTATTTGGCCTGGTGGAGCATCTTGTTCCCATGCTATACTATGTACGAAAGCTGATTGTGGTGCAGTGGAGGCGTAAAGAACCAGGTCTGGAAGGTATTCATCAATTCCACTCTGCATCTTTACCAGCCACATATGCTAGTAGGGGTCACCACCTGAAATTTGATAGGGTCTGGGAAACCTGGATGGCAGATCCCTCTACTGCTTGAGAGTCTTCTCCCCCTCTTCAAGATTTTGGCCTCCCCCTGAGGGGGAGGAATGAGAATTCTTACCTGTTGATAGGTCTGTATATAGAGGGTTTTGGAGTACAAAAGAAAATGGATGCATTGTTTTATTTGTATGTCTTACTATTTATGGCTGGCCAGAGGTTTTCTTCCTCTTCTCTTCTTCTTCTTCCTGTAATTTTTTTAAGACTACATAGTACAGTATATTAAGATTTTTCTGTTAGAAATTTTTAAAATATGAAAAAAAATTCTGCAAACAAATGCAACACAAAAGAGTTGCTGTATTGCCAGTCCAAAACTGTGGGCAATATTTTACTTTATTACAACGATTTTGCTTCCACCATTTAGGATCTAGGGGTGTAATAGAGAGTAGATATTACTATCCACTACTATGTGTGAAACTTGGGTCACAGTGAGCACCTCAAAGCGGCAAGAAGGTTTTTTTTTTTTTTGCTTTTTTTGTTTGTTTCCTAAATGGAACAAAAAGCTGTGTGATTGGAGGGGAGAACACATTACATATTTCACAGCACCATATTATAAATACACAGGTGACCACAAATATCAATGATCTGAAGCAATCATGTAGAAGAGTGTGTTAATGTTCCTCAACAGCAATGTGAATGACTGATCAAGTCAGGCATGTGATTATTTCTGCAACTATTGCAACTTAAAATGGATTCATAGGATACATAGTTTTTCACTCTATTTTGGAATAGTGTAACATGGTAGAATCTGCAGTGCATTTTTCACATACATTTAAATCATTTTACAGTGTTTTTTATTTATAATGCCCTGATATATAAAACCTTAAAATTGAAAGAAGGAGTACTTTATTTTTCCCCATAAATGTAAAAGTGTAGCGACTTACTCATTTTTAAATAAACCTCCATTTAGCCTACAGGCAATTAGTAAAACACATGAAAGACATTTATTATTTGTTTAAATCATTTTAAATTGTATACTGATTATTGTCTAATTTGTGAAAGTATTGAGTTCTCCTATGTCCTTCCTCCCAAGGTGCTGGATAGTATATATTTCAGCAGGCGTTTTCATGTGCGCTGTGTAGCCAAAGCTGTGGATAAGGCTGGACATGTGGGTACACCGCTGAGAAGTAATATTGTGACTATAGGTACTGACGGTGCCATTTGCCATACACCAGTGGTTGCCGGTACCGCTAGAGGATTCCAGGCACAATCTTTTATTGCCACTTTGAAATATCTGGACGTCAAACATAAAGAACATCCAAACAGGTATGCCACATATGCCTGTAATCACGTTTACAATGAAATCGGAATTAAAAATAAAATACATGGTAAAATCCCCAGTTACTGTGAGAATGGATTCCTCCTTCCAGACCCTAACCATGCATTATTCTTTCTGCCTAGAATTCATATATCAGTGCAGATACCGCACCAAGATGGCATGCTCCCTCTCATTTCTACAATGCCGCTTCATAACCTCCACTTCCTACTCTCTGAGTCCGTTTACCGCCACCAGCATGTCTGCTCCAACCTTGTCACCATCCGTGACCTGAGAGGCATTTCAGGTATTGTATGCACTACGGTAACACTAGATAATGGCTGTCTCAGAAGATTTATCTAGTGAGATATCAAGTGTGTGTGTCTTTGTGATAATCCACTATAAGAAACAACATTTCATACAATGATCTAATACACTGGTCTACTTTTTGACTGACTGAATTGAGCATAGTATGGAAAAAGCTGTGAACAGTCAGTTTGGCATATTTTAGTTGATTGCACAAGTATCTGAGGAGTTTTCTAAGTATTTCAATCAATTTCTATCCAATCCTGAAGCATGCGCACACGCCATTATCTTCAAAACTAGAAAGAAATCTAGGGGTATTATCTAAGTTTTACATTGAATGGAATGGTCTGGCAGTACAATCAATTGATATTACATTGACTCTATATGAGTCTATATTTACATGGAACAATACAGTTAAATCAAAATCAAGCAAAGTTTTAAAATATGTTCTCTCCCAGTATGACTATACACTACTGTATGTGATCTATCTTTCTATTGTTCTTACTTTATGAATTACTGAATACTAAATGTGTTTATTTTTTACACATTTTTGTTTTGATGTTTTCAGAGGCAGGATTCTTGGATGAGGTGACATATGACAGCATTGCTGTGGGTCCTGGCTATGATCGCCCATACCAGTTTGATCCAAATGTGAGAGAGCCAAAGACAGTGCAGCTATACAAACACCTGAACCTGAAGAGCTGCATTTGGACCTTTGATGCATATTATGACATGACTGAGCTCATTGATGTCTGTGGCGGTGCTGTGACAGCAGATTTTCAGGTATTGTATGTGAAGGAGGTAAAAGAAAATAGGAATGAAGTGTGCATCTTAGATCTGGCGCCGCTACCATGCTTCCTCTCCCCTGCCACCAACTCATGGAAAGAAGAGAATGTAGCTGTTAGATATCCTAGCTTTTGTCAGCCGGGGGGAGGCATAGGGACAAAAAGGGGGGGCAGAGGAATAAGGGGGGGGGGGGACTTGAGAAAGAGACATGCAGTAGATCTCGGCTCCTCTCTTTCCTGTAAATGAGAAAAGCAGACAAGATCTCCGGTGTGGCTAAAGTGTGTTAGACTCTGGAATGGGCACAGCACACTGCAAAATGATGTTCACTATTAATAAGTAAGCCTATCAGGAGCTTTATTAATACATTAAGCTGGCCATACACCTTCAGATGTCTCTGTCAGATATCCGTTAGATCTACCAACAGCTATGTAGTGTAGGGTCCTCTGCGATTGAACACAGGTAGACTTGATTGTTTAGAAAGTCCCTGATATTACATGGTTTTGGTAAAACAAATGGAGATCTGAAGGAAATCTATGTGTATGCGGGCCCTTAATCATTAATCAATTTTGCAGTGGTTACACATTCAAATGTGAGCATCTTAGGAAAACATTATCATTACTATGCAGATTGATGGAAAATCCTCATTAAACCCTCATTTAATACACAAAGTGATTAAAAACAGAAGGGGCAGAGATGGGTGAGACATCCTGTGCGCACACATCCAAACCCATAAAAGCTACTACAGGGGCATTAGTAGTTCATGAATGCCATCTGTGTGCCAGGATCTCCAGGATATATAGGGCGACTCAGACATTATGCATTTAAATGGCACCTGAGGCTCTTATTCAATAAATTGCCACAATGTTTAATGCCACAATGTTTCTTTATAACCCTTTAAAGGTGAGAGACTCGGCCCAATCCTTCTTAACTGTTCATGTTCCCCTGTACGTATCGTACATTTATGTGACTGCGCCCAGAGGATGGGCATCATTGGAGCATCACACGGAGATGGAATTCTCATTCTTTTATGACACAGTCCTCTGGAGAACAGGTAAGCGTTCACTTTTATTATATAAATAAACCAAAAATATGATTTGAATATTCTGGGATTTTGCTTTGGCTGGAGAGGTAGTGATTGGGAATTGCTGGAACTCATTAAGTAATTTGTTAAACAGCATTTGTTTTCCCTTTTAGGTATTCAGACCGACAGTGTGCTGTCAGCCAGGCTCCAGATCATTCGCATATATATTCGGGAGGATGGACGTCTGGTCATAGAGTTTAAAACTCATGCTAAATTTAGAGGTAATGTTAACAGTTATTATTAATAGAAATTAAAAATGAGAGTCATGTGACTTAAAATAGAACCCCTTATCCTTGTTTTTAAGCTTTGTGACTTACCAATAACCAATAGTAACTTCGAAATTGTGTTATATGAAAAACAACTAAAATTGTGATCATGTAGCCTCAATGTATCTTCCACTATGCCCAATATCAAAAATGTATTATCTAAATTAAGAGATGGTGTGAGAGTGAAAGTATCAGTGAGGGTTTAGAAAATTTTGTGCAAAATCTTTAAAAACAACCTTTACAAGCACAGTTTCTGCAAAACAAATTTGGGGGAAATTCCTTCTCTACAATGTTGCCTGGTGCTTTAGGGGTTTGCGCAACATTGTGTGGCAAAGAGGCCACATACCATAACAAGGGGCCTATCCCTCGATGAGCTATGGCATCAAGCCTGGTCATGCTTGGGGGGGGGGGGGGTTAGGGTTAATTACCCCCCTTCCCTGTTCAGTGTCAGGGTACTCTACAGACAACTCTTACTATAAAAGTCATCTCCACATTCAGATGTACAATTTTCATTCTTTCATGCAGTTATTTTCCATAAATGGCGGTTATTTGAAGGTTGCATACTTTTGCAGGTCAGTTTGTGATGGAACATCACACATTACCAGAGATGAAATCCCGTATTATTGCGCCTGATCATTTGGGTGGCATTGAGTTTGACCTTCAGCACTTGTGGAGTGCCCAGACATTTGATTCCCCATACCAGCTGTGGAGAGCAACCAGCTCATATAGCAGGTAGGAATATTTATGAAAGATTCAGAGTAGATAAGCTGTAGTCGTATGTCATGATAATACTCATTCTGTGTTTACAGGAAGGATTACTCTGGAGAATACACTATTTATCTCATCCCTTGCACAGTACAGCCCACCCAACCATGGGTTGATCCTGGAGATAAACCTCTGGCCTGCACAGCCCATGCTCCGGAAAGGTTAGAAAATCATCATTTGGTAATAATATTCTGTCTTTCATATACAGCATTCTGGAAGAATTCTAAATCCTTAATGTAGTATAAGCCATGCTGTGTCTATCACATTGTACAGCTGCTCAGGTTAGCATTTTCCTTAGTGTTGGACTGATTGTTAAAGTACATTTAAACATCATATTCAGCAGTAGTGGGGGGGGGGGGGGGGCACTATGCAGTAATCAACAATCATCTAGGATCTAGTTGCTCACTTTGCATTTATTTGTAAACTGTATAGCATAATGATGAATTAAATAAATAAAAATGTCTTTGTTATTTTGTTTGAGTGCTGCCCGAAAGATTTTTTTTAAACTGAAAGTCTGCCATTAACATTAATAAGCTAATAACAGCTCATGTGTTCTGCAAATTGTGTCTGTAAATACACAATACACAAGTCATAATATATGTGGAATATGTGTAAAAAATTACCATTCTATTACAAGTGGATTTGGAATGTATAAAATGGGGATTACATTCATACTTCAAGCTGATCTAATATGATATAATATAATATTTGATGCTAAATAACCAAACATTTATTTTCTCTTCCTAGGTTTCTTATTCCCATTGCATTCCAGCAGACAAATCGCCCGGTCCCTGTTGTGTATTCATTAAACACTGAATTCCAGCTGTGCAACAATGAAAAAATCTTCTTGATGGACCCAACCAAAACTGAAATGTCCCTGGCTGAGATGGATTATAAGGGGGCTTTCTCCAAAGGTAAGATTACCCAATGTGCTATGAATATCTCATTTACATGCCACTACACAATTTATATTATGATCATATAAGTTGGTTGAATAAAGCTGGCCATACAAAATTTTATTTTTCCATTTAATAAACTTAAAAAGCCATTGTATTCATAATTCCTTTTTTCTGTTTGATCAACCAAATATGATCCCAATGGAACATAGAATTGATGGAGCAAGGATCAGACATTTTGGTAAATTTTAGTTGACTATACCAGTATCTCACATGACAAGAACATGACATGTTTCTTTTGTTCCTGAGATATTCAATACACTTGTATAGACTAGCTTCTTTGTATTTGTATCACATATATTCATATATTAAGCTGGGCATTGATGTTCCAATCCATGCTGATTTCTTGGCAGATCGTTCGCGTCTGATGATGTCATCACACGCGGCCGGTTGTTTTAAGATACGGCCGTTCACCCTTTGTGTTCTGGCATTTACTTTGGATGGGGATGCTAATGACAATGATATGTCTATAATTTGGGTGATCGATTTCTGCACTCACTTATGGGTGGGCACATTCGATTCATGGTGGATTTCGCAGCAGCTGCAAGCGCGCACGGTGGTCGATCTGTGGCAAAATTGCCCAGTCATAGTTATATGGGGCCTTTTCTGACAGGCCAGTATAGTTCTCAATAGCTGTGATACAGCTTAGGACAGTGATTGATGGAAACCTAAACTAAGTATCAGGGTGTCCATAGACTGGTTTATACCAGATCGATCAATGAACGATCAAGCGGACATGGTCACGCTATCACACTTGCGCAATCAATTCCCATTTGATACTTTAGACGGGGACATATGAACAACTAAAATGATATGCAAATCTTGGCCCTTCCTGAAGGTTATGGACAGCTTTGTTGGTCAATGTGAGCACCTGGGCGGCAGTAGGGGGCAGGGACAAGCTCTTTCCAATCAATTATGGGAAAGAAAGAGCTTTGCATGTAAATTCTACTGCCCATGTAATCTGGTGATTATGATATTGTTTTGCTGCAGACATTCAGTTTGTGAGAAGTGTTGTTGACTTTCAGAGAACCAGGTTTCTTAATGTTTCATCTCTTATGTAGGACAAACCCTCTATGGAAGAGTACTGTGGAATCCTGACCAGAACCTGAACTCTGCCTACAAGCTGCAGCTGGAAAAGGTCTACCTTTGCACTGGGAAAGATGGATATGTACCTTTCTTTGACCCAACTGGAACTATCTATAATGAAGGGCCCCAGTATGGTTGTATACAGCCTAATAAAAACTTAAAGCACCGCTTTCTGCTCTTGGTAAATAAGAGATCTTATATGAATATTTATCAGTTGTTTTACATTTACTGTAACAAAGGTAGATGAATACAGTAAGCTCAGCAAGGCAGTGCTTGTTTTATAAAATAAACTCAGATACAAATAATTTAAATATACTTAAGTAAAAATAAAGCTTTCAGATATTGTGTTCCTGTTTTGAACATTTTCTGATTCACCCATCTGAAGGAAAAAAGTAAAAACCTTACCCAAATGAAGTAAAATTCCTCCTTTCTTTTTTCATTTCCAGATGGAAAGTGTCAGTGTCTAAAGCCATCTGTCTGATCCTAGATTACGAAAGAGAGTAACAATTACTGCCATAGAAAATGTGGGGGACATGTCCTCAAGAGGAGACCTTGTTATTATTATTTGCACATGACTGATTTGGGTATTCCCTGATCTGCTCAAACCTCATTGGAATTTTTAAATAACAATTCAAAAAAAGCCCCATATTAATATAGAGTATCTCACAAAATTAAGTACACCCCAAACATTATGGTAAATAGTTTCTATTATATTTTCCTGGGACAACACTGAAGAGGTTCCACTCTGATACAATGAAGTGTACATTTCAATTCCCCTTAAAATTATTTTACACACAGCCATGAATGTCTCTGAAAAAATAAATAAACCCTTAAGTAAAATGTCCACACTGTGCCCAAAGTGCCAATAATTTGTGTGAACTTTGTTATTTTCCAGCATTGCCTTACTCTCTTAGCATGGAGGTCACTAGAGCTTTACAGGCTGCCACTGTAATCTTCTTCCACTCCTTCATGACAAGATCAAAGAGGATGCCCCACACATTCCAACAGGGTTTAGGTGTGGAGGTGTGGAGCCATACTTGGCCAGTCCACCTTTAACCTCAGTCTCTTTAAGCACAGCAGTTGCTCTGTTTCGGGTCGTGATCATGTTTGAATACAGCACTGTGACCCAGTTTTGACTTAACACTACATGCTGGCTTTCATGATTACCTCAATGAACTGTAAAAATTGCAATATCATGCATGACTATAGGCAAGACAGACTTGTCTTTGTATTCCTCTACTGGTTGCCAACACACACACACACTTGACAACATGTGAAATAAATAGGTTTATCTTGGTCTCCTCAGACCACAGCACATGGTTCCAATATAACATGTCATTATTAGCAAATGCTTCTTGTGCATCTTTAGAAGAGGCTTCCTTTGGGGACAACACCCATACATGTCGTCAGAGCACTGACTGAAATGATAAACTATTTACCTCAATGTACTCATTTTTGTGAGATACTGTACATGCATACATTGAAGGATAGTGCATTTGCTGTATGCATAGAAATTTACATATGATCTCTCTTAAGTTTTAGACATGCTATTATAGTAAGATTCTATTATACAACTTGTTTCATTCTCACTTTAAATTGTGCAGGACCGAAACCAGCCAGAGGTTACAGAGAAATACTTCCACGATGTCCCATTTGAAGCCGGCTTTGCTTCAGATCAACCGGATTTTCATGCTATGAGCAGCCTACCAGGAGTGGACGGCTTTACTATGAAAGTTGATGCTCTGTATAAGGTGTGCTGCCTTTTATTTCATTTTATTATTACTAATATTAGAAGACATTAAAACTATGACAAAACGCATGCAGAAATATTAACTAAACAAAAAAGTGTTACATGAAGCAGAATGTTTTTAATATTCGGTTCATCAAGGGCTTCTGTAATTTGATGTTTTGTACACACTTTGCATTCTTTCAAGTAGAATCTGATCATGCATGTTCCGCACTGAGCCTAGAAAAACTTGGCTGTGTAATGGGGGTCACACCTTTCTCCCATTTTAGCAAACCTTTACACGAAGGAAGTGCAGAAAGGAGTGAAACAATAGACGAACACACAACAATTACTCTTGACAATGCACATCTGTTCAGAGAACGCCACATGTGAGCAGAGATGGGCAGTACAGAATGCTAGAATGAAGTATATAGTACATAATCTGGTTTAACATGTTTTGGGTAATAACACAATTCATAGTGCTAGTAACTTACCATGCAGACTGATAAAGCAGAGATGATCAATGAGATGCTGAAAGTTCCACATTAGCATGCAAATGGTATGCAGACTGAAACTGATCCAATTATGTACAGCAGCGGCTCCAGTATGCATACACTTGTCATGCATTTGAAAGCTAATGGTGAAATGAAAGGATCTCACTGACCATTACTTCTGCTTTTTACATTTACTTATAACTAGGGCAGTGGTGTATGTCCATTTATTCTTAGATTTTAAAAGACTTTCACAGTACATACATAGAAACACACACACAATGCTGTCTAAATATTGATTCTGATTTCATTAAAAAGTGCAATACACCTTTTCCCTGAAAATAGCATTATTTCTCAGAATATTTGAAAGGATGTTTAATTATAAGCCCTACTCTAATGATATGCCTGGTTACAATTTGCAAAAAAGGTCAATTTAAATCCAGACAATATACATGTAAGAAGTAAACTCAGTTGGCAATAAAATGATTTAGATATACTCTTCACCAAGGAAAG